>CM065722.1:1733362-1765862 GCA_033310375.1 Conus canariensis
AAAGATATAACATAAATATCTGGTAAGGTAGAAATATAATGTTCTTTTCCAAAGACAGTCTTTACACTTTTATAGAATACACACTTGTTGCTGTTTTCAAGAGAACTGCGCCAATCACGAGCATAATTATTTTGCAACTCCTTTTTAACACACTTACATAAGTTACTTCTGTTTGTGAATGAATGAGATTCCCAAACACAATCAAAACCAGTTTCAAATAAAATGCTTTTAACATAACTAAGCCATGGTGAAACGAAAATTCCTTTTGTATATAGTTCATGTAAGATATTATATACTTTGTTTGAATACTTCTTAGAATCAGGAACAACTAAGTTAGCCCAGAACCTTATCATTCTCACTTTAATCAGTACAGATAAAGGATAGATTCCGGTTTCACCATAAATCATTGAAGTCACTGTAGTTTTATTTAATCTAAATAGATACTTTAAAAAACGTAACTGTAACTTTTCTAATATATCAACATTTTCATAACCCCAAATTTCACAACCATACAACAACACAGGTACAAGTATGGAATAAAATAATTGTATGCAAACATCAATTGGCAATTTCTGTTTTCTTGCAGTTTGTAATAATGAAAACATTGCCACACACACACACACACACACACACACACACACACACACACACACACACACACACACTCTCTACACCCACACACTCTACACCCACACACACACACACACACACACACACACACACACACACCACACACACACACACACACTCCACACACACACACACACACACACACACACACACACACACACACACACACACACACACCACACACACACACACACAAAGACACTCACACGCACAGACCAATTTTATATTGTTCTGCTGAACTCCTATGCAGGGTCACAATGCTGTAGTTGAAGGAGGGAGGGAGGGAGAGAGAGAGAGAGAGAGAGAGAGAGAGAGAGAGAGAGAGAGAGAGAGAGAGAGAGAGAGAGAGGAGTCAGTAGGAAGAGGGGAGGGAGGGATGAGTGGGGTGTAGTTCTAATCCCCATGTAACAGGTGTTAGCCTAATCGTGAATGCCGTCGACGTAGTCTTTGTGTGTATGTATGTGACTCTGTGTGTGTGTGTGTGTGTGTGTGTGTGTGTGTGTGTGTGTGTGAGAGAGAGAGAGAGAGAGAGAGAGAGGGGGGTGGAGGTGGGGGGGACGTAGAAGGCGGATGAGGGGGATATAGAGAGAAGGGGGCTGTGTTTGTGGAGGGAGGTGGACAAAGTGAAGAGAGGCGGGGTGACAGTGCACATGAAGGTGGAGGGGAGGGGTGGGGTAGGGGATGTAAACTAGGAGCATTTGGGGTTCGGTCCGGAGAGAGAGAGAGAGAGAGAGAGAGAGAGAGAGAGAGAGAGAGAGAGAGAGAGAGAGGATTTTGATCATTTATTCAATAAAGGCCTTTGTTGCTTGATGAAGAGGTACAATATAAAGGCACAGGGGGAAAAAATCATGATATTACAGAACATGGCTGAAGTGCAGAACATGAGAGACCTGTTGATTTTTTTCCCAACTATTTTCATTTTCTGGACGCCCAAAGCACACTATTGTAAGGATTATTGTAATATTTTAATGGCACACAACGTGCTCTTACATTACGGAACAACAGGTCACACACCAAACCAAATATTATCACATCTTTGTTCTGAACTCTTTTTTGTGGAGGGGAAACCAAATGCGCGCGCGCGCGCGCGCGTGCGTGCGTGTGTGTGTGTGTGTGTGTGTGTGTGTGTGTGTGTGTGTGTGTGTGTGTGTGTGTGTGTGTGTGTGTTAAAAGCGACAGTACTATCACAAAAATGGGGGTTTGGGATGATGGAAACTGAATCAATCACAGGAAGATACCAACTGGACGATTAATCAAACATTCTGAAAAAATGCGAAAAAGTGAATAACTGTTCAAAATGTTTTCAAGAGAGATGGGAGACTCGGGTAAAAACTGTCGCCCCACTCTTAGAGATGCTAGTTGTTCGACTTTGGAGCAATCGACGAGTGAATGATTAATCGTTATTTCTCTTCCACACATGCATTGGACATTTTTGCTGTATTTTGTGTTGAAAGCATTCAAACGAAACCTTTACATCAGGCTGGAAACTGTCCTAGAATAAGATCCGGACAAGAAAAAATATGAGATTAGATATTTCTTTTGTTCTTAACATTTATGCAGTGCTGAATGTAGTGACACTTTGGATTTTTAAGTTTCTCGTCAAACATTTTTGTGACACATCTCCTAAACATCTATGACCTTCTTGTAATTCTAACCGTCTCTTAACTGGAACTGAATCATCATGATTGCTCCTTTTCGTGCAGCTCGATCAGCCCATTCATTTGAAACAATTCCACAATGGAAAGGCACCCAACAGAAAGTTACGCTGGTGCCTTTCAATGATAAAAGATGAACAGTGTGTTTGATTTCAATTATCAATTCCGATCGCATTTTCTGGTTTAGATATTTAAGTGCCTGTAAGACCGATTTAGAATCAACATATAATAAAATTTGAAATAATTTTTTCGGAAAATCAAAAATGTAATTCAGGGCCTTCAGTATTGCAACAGTGTGTGTGCGTGCGTGTGTGTGTGTGTGTGTGTGTGTGTGTGTGTGTGTGTGTGTGTGTGTGTGTGTGTGTGTTATTACGGTGGTGCTACTAGGCAGTGTTTGAAACAGAGCTACAAACTGTAATGATAAATGTGAAGGGTTGGTGGTGAGTGGGAAGGGGGGGGGGGGAAGTTGAGATAGATAGAGAGGGAGACAGAAACATCTGCACACACTGACAGATACGAAAAAAGGCGCGTACTCGTGTGTGTGTGTGTGTGTGTGTGTGTGTGTGTGTGTGTGTGTGTGTGTGTGTGTGTGTGTGTGTGTGTTGGGGGGGGGGGGGGGGGAGTTGAGAGAGAGGTGTTCGTACAATTGCAAAGCTTTATCTCCATGTTTTCAGGAATTTGTTCCTCTTTACACGTAAGCTAAATATTTGAATCATTTTATGAAAATCTGCTTTGCAATTTTTGCAATATTATCCTTTTTCAAAATCACATATGTTGTGTGAACTGAACCTATTTTTGTCAATTGCTAGTGGAGTTATAGTTTGTCCCAGCGGAGATATTGACAGTATGGACTGTCTTCTTTTGTGTTAACCATAATTCAAAAGCAAGTCCAGTCATCACTCCAGAGACAGTCAGGAAACAAAGACTGTCACCAGCCACACTTCAGTTAGATGGAAAGGAAAGAAACACATCATTGCCTTTCAGAAATATCATGTGCATCACGTCGACCAGCCTTTCAACATCCCCAACATTTCCTTTCTGAAATACAATTAATGTACATCACGTGGACCAGCCATTCAACGTTACATCCCTAACATTTCCTTTCAGAAATATAATTAATGTACATCATATGGACCAGCCATTCAACGTTACATCCCTAACATTTCCTTTCTGAAATACAATTAATGTACATCATATGGACCAGCCATTCAACGTTACATCCCTAACATTTCCTTTCTGAAATACAATTAATGTACATCATATGGACCAGCCATTCAACGTTACATCCCTAACATTTCATTTCAGAAATATAATTAATGTACATCATATGGACCGCCATTCCACGTTACATTCCTAACATTCCTTTCGGAAATATCATGTACATTACGTGGACCAGCCATTCAACGTTACATCTCTAGCATTTGGGAGATTTGGGTTCTGCGCTGTAGAATCCGATTCCTGTCAGTCATGTGTCACAGCTGGCATGATAGTATGTGGAGTATGTGTGGGGCTGAGCCAGCGTGAGTGAATGACCCCCCCCTCCCCCCCCCCCCCCCCCCCCCCCCACACACACACACACACTCCTTCCTTCCAGAGAGATTCCCGGCGAGTATTGTACGATTTCTATTCAGTGAAAACCACGAAAAAAAAGTATGGAGTTATTGATCATCCCGTTTGTGTTTTTCAAAGAGCCAGTGTACATGTAGAGCGGCTTCATGTGTTACTCACCTGATCAGACTTCCATTTCTTTGAGGTCAACACTCCAGGCTTTATCTTGTGTTTCCAAGAAAGAGTGAAATCTGCTCTGGTTCTTGTATCAATCTGTTGTATTTCATCTGCAAACTGCCACTGCATGTGCTGTGTATTATCAATCCAAATCCATTAATTTTGGATATGTTGGTTTTTCTTTGGTCATAATGGCTCGACTGCACACAAACCAAAATCAACGGAAACTGAACTATTTAGTAACATTGTCTACATTCCTTTCGTATTTTAACGGAAGGTGGATCGCAGTCATTCTGTATTCCTGATTGTTTTCTTCTATAGCCATAATCGGTGAAAACGTTCTTTTCAGAATCCATTTTTTAAGGAAATCTAAAAGAAAGTCGGGGAGATGTCAACAACAAATAATAAGTAAAGAAAGAATTTAACTTCTGCTATGATGAAACATTGCAAGAAACATGAATCCGAACTGACGTTTTTTTTTTTTTGTTTTGTTTTGTTTTGAAGTTCTGCGCTTTGTTTCACGATACGAATATAATTCAACTGACTTTTTGACACTAACGGTTTGGATCGGGTTGTGTGCATGTTTTTTAAAATTGTATTTTATTTATTTATTTTTTTTTAAATAACACTCTTCCAGTACAGTGAATCGAATGTTTTATAAGGTCTGTACAAATCAGCATGGCGGGGACATTTCTTAATTTCATGACTAATATCATGTTCATACATTGACAGTTGATAGCTCCTTTGATTTTTATTTTGAAGAACGTTGATAGTATAAATGATATTAGTGGTGATAATATTCATAAGAATAGCAATAACAATAATAACGATGATGATGATGTTGATGAGGTGATGATTATGATAATAATGACAGTAATGGTGAAACAACAACAACTTCTACTACTACTGCTGCTGCTGCTACTACTACTACTACCACTGCTACTACTGCTGCTGCTACTACTACTACTACTACCACCGCCGCCGTCACCACTACCACCACTACTATTACTACTACTACTGCTGCTGCTACTACTATTACTACTACTACTACTACTACTACTACTTCTACTGACGTACAAGTTTTGAAGCTGAAGGCGTTTACAGAAGGGCAGAAAATGCGGAAAGAAATGGGACAAAATCACGATAAAAGAAAATCCCATATACCTCTCCTCCTTTCACGTCGCCACCTCCCCCTTCCACCCTACACCCTTCTCTTCCTGTGCTCTTCTTTCTTCCCCCTTTCCCGCCTTCTCCTCCTCCTCCTCCCTTCACATCCCCACCTCCCCCTTCCACCTACACCCTTCTCTTCCCCCTTTCCCGCCTTCTCCTCCTCCTTCTCCTTCACATCCCCACCTCCCCCTTCCACCCTACACCCTTCTCTTCCCCCTTTCCCGCCTTCTCCTCCTCCTCCTCCCTTCACATCCCCACCTCCCCCTTCCACCCTACACCCTTCTCTTCCCCCTTTCCCGCCTTCTCCTCCTCCTTCTCCTTCACATCCCCACCTCCCCCTTCCACCCTACACCCTTCTCTTCCCCCTTTCCCGCCTTCTCTCCTCCTCTCTCCCTTCACATCCCCACCTCCCCCTTCCACCCTACACCCTTCTCTTCCCCTTTCCCGCCTTCTCCTCCTCCTTCTCCCTTCACATCCCCACCTCCCCCTTCCACCCTACACCCTTCTCTTCCCCCTTTCCCGCCTTCTCCTCCTCCTTCTCCCTTCACATCCCACCTCCCCCTTCCACCCTACACCCTTCTCTTCCCCTTTTCCCGCCTTCTCCTCCTCCTCCTCCCTTCACAATCCCACCTCCCCTTCCACCCTACACCCTTCTCTTCCCCTTTCCCGCCTTCTCCTCCTCCTTCTCCTTCACATCCCCACCTCCCCCTTCCACCCTACACCCTTCTCTTCCCCCTTTCCCGCCTTCTCCTCCTCCTTCTCCCTTCACATCCCCACCTCCCCCTTCCACCCTACACCCTTCTCTTCCCCTTTCCCGCCTTCTCCTCCTCCTTCTCCCTTCACATCCCCACCTCCCCTTCCACCCTACACCCTTCTCTTCCCCCTTTCCCGCCTTCTCCTCCTCCTTCTCCTACCTTCTTGTGACCACCTACACACGCACGTATGTGTCTTGTCTCCATCTCACACACTCACGCGCGCGCGCCTATACACACACATACACGCACGAACGCATGCGCGCACGCACTCTCTCTCTCTCTCTCTCTCTCTCTCTCTCTCATCTCTCACTCTCACACACACACACACACAAAACACACACACACACACACACACACACGCACGCACGCACGCACGCATGCACGTGTTGCTTAACTATATCTGATTTATTTATCTTGTCGTGTTTGGTTGAACATCATCCCCAGACAGTCTGGACCTTTGGATTGATGGCAAATAAAGTTGTGGTAGTTGTTGGCCAGTCCCTTCACCCTGTACAACGGCTAAAGTGGGAGAAAGTGGAGACATTTCCATTTCATGCCGATGGCCGTTTGAAAAGATGGGCTTGCAATGTTGGTTGATCAGTTCTGTAAGGAACAGCAGTAGATCCAAAAATCTAATTTGTCTTTTCGGTGAGAACAGTAATTTCCTGTACAAACACAGTGATTATTATTATTATTATTATTATTATTATTATTTATTTTATATTATTATTATTATTATTAACAAGAACAATAGTAATGATAATATAATAATATTTTATTATTATTATTATTAATAGGAAGAAGAAGGAGAAGAAGAATGATGATGATGATAATAATAATGATGATGATGATAAGAATAATAGATGATAATAATAATAATGATGATAAAAACACCGTGATCGGTGCTGATTACGATGTGTGTGAATTTCGTGTCTGTTTTTTTTTCATTGGTCCTGATGATGAGGTCAAATGTAATAACAATGAAAAACAGTCACAATGATTGTAGAGAACAACTCGTGAAGACTGCAGGAAACCGGTAGCTAAGTAAGGTGCCTACGCTGTGGTAGGCGTCGTGTGCCTGACACGCGACAAGAACCTAGCGGAGGTAATCGGCTGATGAGAATAAAACCCCTGTCACCTTTAGCACCAATCGGAAGACTGGTATTCAAGGAGCTTGGAAACAACAAAGGAAGTCGACAATTAGAAAAGATGTCTAACGCTAACGCTTACATTGGGCCTCCCCTGACGTCATCAGTCATGCAGTCTGTACAGAACAGTGTCAGGTATGAAGTCAGCAGTCATCCAGTCTGTACAGAACAGTGTCAGATATGAAGTCAGCAGTCATCCAGCCTCTACAGAACAGTGTCAGATATGAAGTCAGCAGTCATCCAGCCTGTACAGAACAGTGTCAGATATGAAGTCAGCAGTCATCCAGTCTGTACAGAACAGTGTCAGATATGAAGCCAGCAGTCATCCAGTCTGTACAGAACAGTGTCAGCTATGAAGTCAGCAGTCATCCAGTCTGTACAGAACAGTGTCGGATCCCACTGACAGCGGACCTCCGTGTGTGTTGACAATGGAGTGGATTGAACTAGAAGGCGGAACAAGCAAAGCGTTGTTTAAGCGTCGTCTTTGTATTCAGTCTCTGTCTCTTTTATGCCTGTGAATTATAGTGCTGGGCTCAGGATCTCAACATCCCTTCAAGTGGATTGCTGTAGTACGTTAGAAATAACCGTCGTAATAACACTTTTTCGACGGCGTACGGGAGGAATAACGGTGATAATTGTTATTTTCTTTCCATTGAGTCACTGCCTGATGTCTCAACAACTTGAACAAAGGATGATTCATTAAACGTTAAAAAAAAAAAATTTCTTTGAACATCATTGTCTCATTACGTACAAGTCCTGTTGTTTTCATACACATCATAACTGGTTTTTAGGTGAAAATGGTAATGATCACAGTTCGTAATGAAGAACGTGTGACCCGTAGAAACTTCTAACTCTCCGTACTTTTTCAGTAACATCTTTTACTTGATTATGTCTCTTTTCCCGCCAAGCCGTTGTTTGTTTTTTCCCGCTAGTGTTCATGTCGGTTTTATCGGTTTTGATCTTATGCGCGCTCGACGCTCTAGAACGTCAAGTCCATGTTTTTCTCTCCCAGAATTTTTTTTTCTTTTTCTTTTTTTTTTTTTTTTTTTTTTTTTTTTTTTAAAGCCGGGTCGTCCTGGTTTCGTTGTGGATGTATTAATGAGTTTAGCGGACTGTGGGGCTGGTTGCTATCTTCGCTTATCGGCCAGGAATAAACACAACTTTGATTTTCTTTCCTCCTGATTTGTACCGTCTAGGTAGTTGGTCCCAGCGGTGGACTGTTATAGTAGTGTGTTTATTGTTGTTCCTTGTTCTCCTGTGGGGTGCGTTTTCATCAGTCGGAACAGCAACAGAGTCCGTCCATACTTGACTGCATTTGCATGAAGTTGTGGAAACTATGGGACCGTTTGATTTGTTTAGGTTCGTGAGACCGACGATGTTTCATACATTACTTATTGCCGAAATAACATTGTTCATGTGGGACAACAGTCCCTCCGTCAGCATGGAAATACTTCGGCAAAGAGAGAGAGAGAGAGAGAGAGAGGAGAGAGAGAGAGGGGAAGGGGAGGGGAGGGAGGGAGGGAGGAGGAAGGGAGGGAGTCGGGGATGCAGGATGGGGAAATCTAAAAGTGTTATCCTTTTGCTTACAATGATGTGTGTTATGAGACTGTCTTGAATTGATTTGTGTCTGCTCTTCACATACATTAATTTTATAATGAATTTCGCACATGTTATTTTCAAGCATTCAGGCAAAAAGTTTTTTTTGTTTTTCAAAAGGATAACGTGTGTGTGTGGACTATTACTTTCTTATAGAGCTGCATTAATTTGATTGTAATCGGAATTGTTTGTATGTTACTCATTGTTGGAGCTGTTTTACGTATCACACATTTGTTTTCACTCACACGATGACCGATGCTTGTTTTCGCTTTGTCCAAGTTTTTGCATCCATTTTATTTCCTTTTCTTTTTTTCTTGAACAATATGGGTGTTATTAACAACTCTAGCATGGCCCTTAAAAATACCGTTGCTAAAGCGTTTGGTTTCTTCTTCTCTTTCATGGGGACCAGCTACATGTTGACATACATCTCTCTTCCCTGCCCTTCACTAACATCACAAATAGAGATCCCCTAAGACAGGATGTAACGGCTTTAATGGAGGGATTAGAAATGGTCATAGACACCAATGTGTCACCGGGCTTTCGCCGGAGAATGTGGGAAAAAAAAGAACCGAAGCAGAAGTTGTAAAGGGGAACAGAGGGAAAAAAAGAAAGAAAAAGAAAATGATGATGATGAAGATGAAGCAAAAGAAAAAGAAAGCAACAGAAGTATTGAAAAGGAGGAAAAGAAAAAGAGAAGAGGAAGAAAAAAGAACAAGGACGAAAACAAAAAGAAATAGAACAGAATTAGAAGAAGAAGAGTACGAGAAATTCGAAGAAGAGAAATTAGAGAAGAAAAAAGAGGAAGAAAGGACGAAGATGAAAAAGGTGTTTAGAGGAGAAGGAGGAGGAGAAGATGGAGAATAATGACAAAGGTGTTTTACCTTTCAACGTCAGAGTGAAGATTTCTGAAGGTCAGTCCCTTTATAGCCGTGGAGATGTTGGGGATACAGTAAAACGACAACAGCAATAACTGATTCAGAATCAAACGAGAAAGTGAAATTCAGTAAAACGACAACAGCAATAACTGATTCACAATCAAACGAGAAAGTGAAATTTTCTTTGGAAAGTAGACAAACTGACGGTCACCAGGAACCAGACAAAGCACATGCGCTGTTATCAGAAAAAAAAGGAAAAAAGATTGGGAAAAAACCCCACCGATGTCTCACAAATATCAAAGACTCCAAGCACTTTCAGTTATACATTTCTGCTAAAGAAATGATTTGTGTACAACCTTCCCAAGTTTTGTGAATCTGCTCATTTTGATTTTGAACTTTTTTTTCTTATCTGAAATGAATGTGGATAGATATTGAAAATGGACAACGACTGCTAGTATTTTCTATGTGTAAGAGTATTTCAAAATATTGTTATCTTTTGGGAAAAAAATTGAATTAATCGCCTATACTTTACATGTTGTTGCGTGCTTTTGACTGAAAAAAATAATGTGTTGAATTCAGTATCACCCTCTTGTGCCTTGTCCACTTAGTCAGGGAAAGCATGTTGCCTGTATAGTGTGAATGTCAAACGAAATGAGTGAAACTAACAAATAGATCGGCTGAGCACCTGGACGATGGCCAGTTGTCTGGGAGGACGGACTGGTCAGTGGCGTCCTGCGTCCAGGCAACGTAAGAACACATGCATCATAGCTGTTGTAATGATACAATAAGGCCACGACTGACCTATGACAGGCACTCCACACCTCTGTTCAAGATGTTTTGAACAGAAAATAATGACAAAGGGGAGGGGGGGGGGGGGAGGGGGGCGATTATAAACATAACATGAAGGACGGTTTATGAATTGATTTGAACAAAAAGTAACTTTAAAGAAAAATTACTGTTCCGCCGAACGAAAGAGACAAACAAATTACAAGACAAAACGCGACGCCTTTCGACCACTTTGGTCTTCCTCGGGCAAAACAAACAACATTCAAAACAATAAAAACGAAGAACGAACAATCACCTTTCTTCTCAAATTGGACGCAAAATGTATCTGTATCTGTTATATTTCGTTGCTACATCCAGGAATCTGGAGTCGACGCAACGGGTGGGGTGCGCAGCGAAAACGTTAGTGGCGTTGGACTTTGGCCACCGCCTGCTTGAAGGCCTCAGTATTATCTGAGTGCGCAATACTATTGTCTAGTTGGTTCCACCTGATAATAGTTCTTGGGAAGAATGATTGTTTATACTGCTCTGTGCTGCAGTTTGGAACTTTGTAGCACCTGTCGTTGTTGCGTGTGTAGCTCTCCACTGGATTTATTACTACAAAGTCTGCTCTTCTTGGCGGACGGCGGATGCGTCGGTCAGGTTGTTGAGGCACAAGGAACTACTCAGGAGGTATTGCTGGCACCAGCCCTCAACCACCCTGTAAAAGAAGGTCAGCCGCAGGCTCTCGCGTCGTTCCTGAAGGGTAGGGAGCTCATGTTTCCTCAGGAGGCCCGTTACAAAGCCAGGTTTTCTAGATTTGTAATCTTTTGCGATGAAGCGTACTGCCATTCGCTGTGTACGCTCCAGCTTGTCGATTTCCTGTTTCTTGTACGGGTCCCAGATGATCGCTCCATACTCCAACAGGGGTCTAACTAAGGCGAGGAAGGCGTTGCGTTTGCAGGCTGTGGGGCAGTGTCTGAGGTTACGGCGTAGGAAGCCGAGGGTACAATTGACTTTCTTTGTGATGTAGTTGATGTGGGTTGACCACGAAAGATCTGCAGAGAATTGAAGACCCAAGTAGGGGTTGGTGGAAACTTGTTTGAGAATTGTACTTTCGAGGGAGTAGAAGAAGGAGGTTGCAGGGTTCCGCGCCAGGCTCATGACGTAGCATTTCGTGGCGTTGAAACGCATGCCCCATCGCTCTGCCCACTGTTCCAGACTCTTCAGGTCCTCTTGGAGGGTGAGGTGGTCACTGAAGTCGTTGATCTCCCTGTAGATGAGGCAGTCATCTGCAAAGAGGCGCACTTGGGAATTGACTGCCTCCGGGAGGTCGTTGATATGGCACAGGAACAAGAGTGGGCCTAACACGGTGCCCTGCGGGACTCCCGAGTCCACTGTCGTAGAGTTTGATGAGGTGCCCTCAACCACAACTTGCATGGTGCGTTCCGTAAGGAAGCACTTCAGCCAGGAATGGATGGGGCCAGTGATGCCATAGCTGGACAGCTTATGGAGTAGTCGGTCATGGGGAACGATGTCAAAGGCCTTGGAGAAGTCCAAGATCGCCATGTCAACTTGCCTTCCACGGTCGTATGAAGACAGGAGATCTTGTGTTGTGGTCAGGAGCTGGGTTTCGGTCGAGTAGCCAGCTCGGAAGCCGTGGTTGAGAGAGGTCAAGATTTGGTGGGAGTCAAGGTAGTTCAGGATGTGGCGGCATACTATGTGTTCCAAGATCTTACAGGGAACTGAAGTGAGAGAGATGGGTCTATAGTTGCCGGGGGAGTGACGATCGCCATTCTTGAATGCGCAGGTGACGTTGGATGTCTCATGAGCAAAAGGATTAATTCACGTTTTCTTTTCTTTTCAGAGACATTCCCTTGTTTAGAATTGCGATAAATAATTTCGCTTTTTCGCTTTTTTTAACAGAGAAAAGCGCCGGATATAATTTAATTCAATGACAAGTCGAGCAGGGGAAATTCAGATTTTGTGGCATTGGCAAGGCCAAAGAAAGGAAAGAAACAAAAACAAAAACAAAAACAAAAAAAAAACAAACAAACAAACACCACCCCGAAACCATGCTGAAGATCCACGCACGAGGACTATGACATTGTATACATTAAAGGGATATTACTTGGCATAGGTAGAGGCCAGCTTGTAACAGGGAAAACGTAATCGTGAGTCTATGAGGATTTAGTCATCATTTCGCTTGAGTATGGCAACGTGGCAGCAACAGCAACACGTGCAACAGCACAGAGGTGAAATATCTGTCTGCGCATGGAGACTGTGTTCATCTGTGTGTGGCGCTGATTTCCTTGGCGTGTCCCCAGCCCACTGTTTGTTTGAACGTCTGTCCAAACAGCCGTCTGGCCCGTTCACCAGATGGGGCTGGGTTTGAGGGTGTTGAGACCATCGACTTCAAAACTCTTGTCTGTGTTTGAGACCCGTCAGCAAGGCTGGCTTAGGGGATGGGGAGGGGAGGTGGGAGAGGGATATTGTGTGTGTGTGTGTGTGTGTGTGTGTGTGTGTGTGTGTGTGTGTGTGTGTGTGTGTGTGAGTGCGCGCGCGCACACACACACACACACACACACACACACACAAAACGGTTGTGTTATAAAGAATAGAACACCCTGTGCAATAGTACAGTTTGACAGGAATCTGCCAGATGACATAGGGAGGGAGGGCGAAAAGGAGAGAGAGAGAGAGAGAGAGAGGGGGGGGGGAGGGAGAGGCAGACAGACAGACAGAGAAGGGGTGCAGGAAAAGAGGGATGGATGGAGAGAGAGCATGGAAGGAGGGAGGAAGAAAGATAGAGAGGGAGAAAAAGGGAGGGCGAGAGGGGAGGGGAGAGAGAAAGAGAATGGGAGGGAGGGGGAGGAAAGAGGAGATAAATGAGGAGGAAGGAGGGGAGAGAGCGAGGGGTGGGGGGAGGAAGGAATGAGGGGGAGAAGAAAAGGGACAAATAGAGAGAGAGGGGGGAAAGGAGGCGGAGGAGGCGGTGGCTGTACAATTACCATGAGTTGGTTGACTGACTACCACTTTCCTGCATTAAATACAAGCTTTTATTATGCAAGGTGAAACACATTACGAAGTGCGCACTCAACCCCCCCCCCCCATCTCCCTTTCTCCATCCACCCACTATAGACTCTCCTTCCCCAGATTCTGCCCTTTCCATGACCCCCTCCCCACCTTCCCTCTCTTGATTTTTTTTTTTCCAAATCTCTCTGTCCTGACTATTATTGAAAAGAAAAAAAAGAAGAAAAAGTCAGGACTGCATTACGAGGGAAGAATGAGGACCCCAGAGGGTTTAGCACTGACAGGAAGGTGACACATACACGACGTCATTAATGCATGGAGGGGGGGATTGACGGGGGAGGGAGGGAGGGGGGTGGGGGAGGAGGAAGTGCCGATATCGGAATGGACAGTCGCGTATGGTTTTTTTTTTTTTTTTTTTACATACTTTCTTTTTTATCCAAAAAAGCATACCACCCGATTTTAACGGTTCACTGTTATCTCTCTGTTTTATTTCATAGGCATTTTATCTTGTTCCTTTGGTGGATAAGGAAACACGTGTTCGCGCTGGATCGTTTAAATACCTGATGAACGCGATGGTTTAAATACCTGATAAACGCGATGGTTTAAATACCTGATGAACGCGATGGTTTAAATACCTTATAAACGCGATGGTTTAAATACCTGATGAACGCGATGGTTTAAATACCTGATGAACGCGATGGTTTGAATACCTGATGATCGCGAATTTTAACTGATCTGTGTGTTTGTGTATGCATGCCTAATTATGTGTCAGTGTGTGGCTGCATGTTGACAACATAGCCAAACATGTAAAATGATGAGTGCTTATTAAGGTTTAAAGAAGCAACAACGACAACAACAGTAGCAACAACAACAACAGCAGCAGCAGCAGCAGCAACAACAACAACAACAACAAACAACAACAACAACAACAACAACAACAACAACAACAACGAAACCCGAAAGGAAGAGACAGGGAGGAAGCAAAGATAGAATGTCCGTAAAGGGGAAAAGAAAGAAAGAAAGAAGAAAGAAAGAAAGAAAGAAAGAAAGAAAGAAAAAAGGGAGACGGGGAGGAGAGCATAAAGACAATAATGCAAAAAGAGAAGTGCCGACGCGATAAAGAAAGAAGAAGAGACGATATAAACAGATTCATGGACAGAGAGAAGACAAGAAGGAAGAAAGGAAAGAAAGCGAGGAAAAGGCACGGGTAGTAATGGCGTCTACATGAGCTTCTTGAATATTATCTTATTCCATCATGAACAGGATATTTTTGTAACAGTATTGTTCTATTCATGATAAGCAATAAAACAAAATGTGGCGCTGGGCTAGTATTTTTTTTTCTTCCTTGAAGGCAATCGATTTCTAGGGAATTTCCAATAACCGCTTTGCAAAGACATTGTTTTTGCTGACGCTCTGTATATTTCATATGAATCTTTTCAGTAAATCCTTCTGTTTCGTATTCATATTAACATTGTGTTAAAACAGCTGTAACAATTCCGGAAGAACAGTTTCACATATGAAGTGCTTTCTACAGAACGAATTTCGCACACAATAAGAATACAGTCAGATGGTCCCACTGCACCATGTACACCGTGGTTACCATGTGGCACTATAACACTAGAGTCACTGTACCATGTACACCGTGGTTACCATGTGGCACTATAACACTAGAGTCACTGTACCATGTACACCGTGATTACCATGTGGCACTATAACACTAGAAGTCACTGTACCATTCACACCATGATGACCATGTGGCACTATAACACTAGAGTCACTGTACCATGTACACCATGATGATCATGTGGCACTATAACACTAGAGTCATTGTACCATGTACACCATGATGACCATGTGGCACTATAACACTAGAGTCACTGTACCAAGTACACCATGATGACCATGTGGCACTATAACACTAGAGTCACCATAGCATGTACACCATGATGACCATGTGGCACTATAACACTAGAGTCACTGTACCATGTACACCGTGATGACCATGTGACACTATAACACTAGAGTCACCATACCATGTACACCATGATGACCATGTGGCATTATAACACTAGAGTCACGGTACCATGTACACCATGATGACCATGTGGCACTATAACACTAGAGTCACTGTACCATGTACACCATGATGACCATGTGGAACTATAACACTAGAGTCACTGCGCCATGTACATCATGATGACCATGTGGCACTATAACACTAGAGTCACTGTACCACGTATACCATGATGACCATGTGACACTATAACACTGGAGTCACTGATTACCATGTGGCTCTATAACACTAGAGTCACTGTACCATGTACACCCTGGTTACCATGTGGCACTATAACACTAGAGTCACTGTACCATGTACACCGTGGTTACCATGTGGCACTATAACACTAGAGTCACTGTACCATGTACACCGTGGTTACCATGTGGCACTATAACACTAGAGTTACTGTACCATGTACACCATGATGACCATGTGGCACTATAACACTAGAGTCACTGTACCATGTACACCGTGGTTACCATGTGGCACTATAACACTAGATTCACTGTACCATGTACACCATGATGACCATGTGGCACTATAACACTAGAGTCACTGTACCATGTACACCGTGATGACCATATGGCACTGTAACACTAGAATCACTGTACCATGTACACCATGATGACCATGTGGCACTATAACACTAGAGTCACTGCACCATGTACACCGTGATGACCATGTGGCACTATAACACTAGAATCACTGTACCATTCACACCATGATGACCATGTGGCACTATAGCACTAGAGTCACTGTACCATGTACACCATGATGACCATGTGGCACTATAACACTAGAGTCACTGTACCATGTACACCATGATGACCATGTGGCACTATAACACTAGAGTCACTGTACCATGTACACCGCGATTACATGTGGCACTATAACACTAGAGTCACTGTACCATGTACACCATGATTACCATGTGGCACTATAACACTAGAGTCACTGTACCATGTACACCGTGATTACCATGTGGCACTATAACACTAGAGTCACTGTACCATGTACACCGCGATTACCATGTGGCACTATAACACTAGAGTCACTGTACCATGTACACCCATGATGGGACCTGTAACACTGAGAGTCACTGTACCATGTACACCGCGATTACCATGTGGCACTATAACACTAGAGTCACTGTACCATGTACACCATGTTGACCATGTGGCACTATAACACTAGAGTCACTGTACCATGTACACCGTGATTACCATGTGGCACTATAACACTACAGTGGCCATCAACTGCCAGGTCCACTAGCGTTGTGGTCACAATGCACAGTAAGTTATATAACGGTCCCTGCGGTCCCTGGCATCACTACACCCAACACACAGGCATCACTTTCAGTGAAGGGATGAAATGGATCACACTGGAGGCTGGAGGGGACTCAGCCAATCTGATGATTGTTGATGAGGTTGGGAACCCACAACACGTTGGGTGCCAAGCTGCCCGGCGGTCAGCTCATTCGACTGGAAGCCAGTGAATCCCGGGGTTTGTGGATCTATTCTCGTGTTGGGCGGGGATTTCTTTTCTCCCCTCTTTACGGTTGAGCTGAAATGGTGGTCTGAGTGCTAGTGTTTCGGAGGAGACGATGAAGCGAGGTCCTTGTGGGTAGCGTGCAATAAGAGCATGTCAAGCAACCCACCGAAATGTAGGAAGTTATTACTGACACAGGTCTAATACAGAGCAGAGTTAGATTGAAAAAAAAGCGTGTCGCTGAACTCTGGCGACAATAACACATGTTACGGCGAAAAAGTTACACAGTATAATAATGTCGTGGCTCAGTGGATAGCGTTGTGGATTCCGGACTGGGAGGTCATGGGTTCCATTCCCTCCAGAACCATTTATTTGTGGGATTTGTTTTTTTCTGCCCTGATTGGCTCCTCCCATAGCTGAACTCGCTATGGTCCGCAGCTGGGAAGAGTGGGACCATACAGTTAAGATTTATCTGCTCAATAGTTGCGTTTCTGACCAACACTGCAGATGTCTATATCTGCCGGAACTGCTTGAATCCAGGATATAGTATGGAAGTATAGGTAGAGAGCAGCCCTGTGGTGCGATAGTGCACCGGAATGTAACTGTGGAGCCATCTTCGTCAGTCTGATCCTCACGGATCACCATGAAAAAAAAAATGTTGTAGCCTGCTGGTGTATGGCGTGCGAACACACACACACACACACACACACACACACACACACACACACACACACACACACACACACACACACACTCACGCACACACAACACATACACACACACACACACACACACACACGCGCGCGCGGCGCGCGCGCACACACACACCACATACACACACACTCATACACACATACACACACACACACACTCACACACACACACACCACACACCACACACACACACACACACACACACACACACACACACACACACACACACACACACACACACATGCAGACATTACGCATGCATATGCTTTCTCCACATCCGCTTTCTCATTGTGGCATACCTACGCTCTCCCTGCTCTCTTCCCTTCCCCCTTTTTCTCCCTCCCTCCCTCCACCTCTCTCTCTCTCTCTCTCTCTCTCTACTTTTTTCTGTCTTTGCCTGTCTCTCTTTCCGCCGCTCTCTCTCTCTCTCTCTCTCTCTCTCTCTCTCTCTCTCTCTCTCTCTCTCTCTCTCTCTCTCTCTCTCTCTCTTCCAAAGCAACACGCACATGCATGTTAATAACCTCTCCCTTTTCTTTCTCGTCCCTTCCTCTTCGCCCTTTTCTTTCTGCTGCCCGTGCTTCATATTTCCTCCCATTCCATTCCCACGCCCCCTCCATCCAACACCCTCCCCCCCCTCCCCCCGTTCCCCAGTTCCAGCCGTCTACACTCTGATCATGGACGGGGACGTGCGCCAGGAGCACTTGTCATCAGCCGGCAAACACAACAACATCAATATTCCATTACCCCATGCCTGGCCCGCCTAGCCCCCCCCCCCCCAATCCGCCCCCCTTCCCTCCTCCCCCCCGGGCCCCGTCTCGCACGCGAGGCGGATCATGTCCTGCTGTCCTCATCTCCTACACGCGGGATGTCCACCTTGCTGATCCCTTCATCCCCCGGGAGCCGACCCCCCTGTCCTCCCCCAGGTCTGAGGTCTGCATGATGCTGCTCACCTCGCTGATCCCTTCATCCCCCAGGAGCCGACCCCCCTGTCCTTCCCCAGATCTGAGGTCTGCATGATGCTGCTCCATCAGGTCCCTGGCATGCTCCCCTCCGTCCGTCTGTGTCTGGGGGACTGGTGTGGGTTCGGACTTGGGTTTAGCAGGTTCGGTTATCAGCTGTGGGTATTTGTGGGGGAAAAAGGTTTTTAAGGATTGGACAGAGAGAGAGAGAGAGAGAGAGAGAGAGAGAGAGAGAGAGAGAGAGAGAGGGAGGGAGGGAGGGAGGGAGGGAGAGAGAAAGGGAGAGAGAGAGAGGAGTTAAATCATGTATAGATCATTGCCTATCATGAAGTAGGTGCAAATAAGCTAAAATTGGCACGTCTGACGATTACACAGAATGTTATCACTAATACCAAAAATGTACTGTATATTTAATGCCAACAGCAGAGCTTGGTTAAACGCTTAGGAAAAAGAAATGTACAATTGTTTTCTTTTTTTTCATCCGTACATGCCATATGTCATGTCAGTCACAACGGACTACTTGGTCCTCTTTTACATACAGGTGAAGTGGATGTGTGTTGTGGTCTTAAGTTCTACAGAAGAGGATAACAAAGCAAAATGCTCTTTGACATCTTTTTTTTTTCCTTTCTCACAAAATTGTAATAACTCCAAGCACTATTACGATGTTTCTTTTGTGACGATGTCGATTTTTTTAACCTCAGTTCTGAATCTAGTCGTCAAATACTAATTTAGTCATACAGTTTTAATGTCTGTCTAAATTCAGTGTAAATGGTTTTTGTTTGTTTGTTTGTTAACATCAGGCACTGGGCAAAATATTTTATAGACATTGATTGCTATCTGTTCGCTTTTTTTAAATTGAATGTCTGCATTGGTGCCGCACTCTCCGAAATTTTCTGTGGTAAAACTGGCAGCAGTCACAAGTACTTTTGTGATCAGAATCTTCAGCTTCCGCTATGAATGCAAAATAGAAAAACATTTACCTTCATATTGACAAATAATATGATCTGTTTTCATACATGATTTTTATTTCATGATATGTGAAATAGTCGCAACCAAGTTTTGTGCATGTTGAAATCACTGGCACCAGAATGTTCGACCTGATAAGTGTTAAACATTTTACTATTTATGCCATGAAAATCCCATTCTTGCAATCGGCATAAAATTAACCCATTTCTAAAGATCTGGAGAAACGTATTGAGACCCTTTGTACCATGATACACAGGGTACATCCACCCCAAACAAACCCCGTTTACAACGAACATTTCCTGCCCGATTTTGTCTCTCACCTCAATCTGAATGTAACAACATTCTATGAATTTAATGAGGTAGCCTAGATGGGTATCATTAACTTTTATGAAAATGTCAAACGTTTCATAGCGAACATAGGATACAAGGATTTTTTTCTCTTTTTTTGTTTTGGCTATGAACGAAACTATTAAGAGTTGGCATGTCTGCGTCTTAAATCGTTTTTGTATCGTCAATAAGTGTTCCTCATGACACCAACATGCGGCATTATCAAGTCCTCTAACTGCACCATGCGATACGATATCCGGAGTCCACGATCCCAAGAAGTGATGAATACAGAATGAGGAATACTGTTTTTACTACATCTTAAAAACAAAATGCACAATAAAGCATCTTCTTCTTGTGGTATTCAAATCACATGATGCTGCAACCAGACTCGGCATTATGGACAAATACATTGCTGAGCATTGGTATACATAAACATCAGGCATGACAGTCCGTGCTATGTTCACCTTTGTATGACATTTAAATAACCTGCCCCGTCTTTTCTTGAATGACGTTCTGTTTATATTATGCGTATTTACTGTCATATGTGGGACATAAACAGCACGATGCAAACTGTCTGGCTGTGTTGGCTGGCCAGTGACGCTTTCTGACAGCAATATGCTAATTCGTTAACAAACTGAATGAAACAGGACTACATACATCTCTCTTGCTTCTTACCATGGATGTTGTTGGTGTAATGTCCAGTTCTAATTATGTCTTTAATATTCATGTGCATGCTGTGCATACACTGACACATGTCACATTTGATTCCAATTTCAACATTATGGGCCACGCACATTTTATTTATGGAATCAAATACTTTGTCAAAATCAGTGAAGCGTATGTACAATTTACGATAAAAACTCTGTGTGTGTGTGTGTGTGTGTGTGTGTGTGTGTGTGTGTGTGTGTGTGTGTGTGTGTGTGTGTGCATTAATGACGATAACGTTCATAGGTGTGATCGACAATAATGCATCATCGCTTATCGCTTCTAAATTCTGCCTTGCGTTCACTTGTCCAGTTATGTTCTGTTACCCATTTGTGATGTCTATTATTTATCGCTGTACCTAAATTCGACTATTCGTGTGATACGAGAAAGCGCCGTACGATTATTTCGGGTTTTTTTTTGTGTGTCAGCCTTCTTCAACAAAAAAGAGTAACAGACTTTGCTCTGTTTATGTGGAAAAGCACCTTTAACAAACATTTTTACTCTCTCTCTCTCTCTCTCTCTCTCTCTCTCTCTCTCTCTCTCTCTCTCTCTTCTCCTGAATTAGAAATGCCAGATTCTCCCACCATCGGTACTCCCGTGCAAACTGTTTCCCCTTTGCATTGCTTTTCAACTTCCTTGTTGTCTGATATAATTCATTCTGATGGTGATTTAACAAACAAAGTGATTATTTTCCCTCCAACCCCATCACTGCCCAAGGAAGTAAGTGACGAACAGGACAAGGGTTTCTCTTCACTCTCCTCATGTTCTGCACGACTTTCACAAAATCCTGATGAAGGTGATGTTGGTAAACTAAAGCCCGACACAAAGACTGAAACCCCCAAACCTGGATTGAAGAACAAAAAGGGAAGAAATAATATGCGCAGACGAGCTCTGTGTCTGACTCCAAAACGTCTAATGTGTCCTCCAAAACACCTATCACCCCTCTGCAAAACTCGTTGGGACCACTTCGAACGAGAGCTGGAAGAACTTCATACCATGCAAAGAGAACTAGACAACAGAACGTCTACGCACATAGAAGACTCAAGAATTTGTGCAAAAAATGAAATTGGCATTTTCTGTAAAGACATAACTGAAACGATGAACAGCAACATTAATGAACTCAAATCACAAATAACCAGTCTAAACCAGGAAAATAGCCGCCTGGCCAGAGAAGTACACTCTTGCAAAACTCAGTTAGGGACACTACAATCTGAGATAAAGAGACTAAAGAAAACAAAGCAAACAGAAACCATCGGAATTCAAACCACATCTACAGAATTTCCCTCGTCCCGCAGTTCCCTTACAAGCAAAGATCTGCGTCGGTATGAGCCCGGCACACTGTCACTCCAGTCAATTGACCCTCAGGTCAATGTTGAAAATATCCTCACAAAATCAGTGACAGATACACATCCCTCTGATGATGAGGCGGAGAAAACACGTGAAGAAAAGGAAAACTACGATCTAAGGTACGCCGTACCTGTCACAAACACGTATTCTGTGCTGGAAAACGTGGATCAAACAAATGAAAACATCGCACCAGAGCTATCAAGAACCTCCAGACAGGAACTCCCCAAACCAACCAACCCATCCCCCGTGACCATTTTGAAAACCCTTTCTATTCCAGAAAGAGCAACAATGTTACTAATTGGAGACTCCATTCTCCGATACATCAATCCAAGAAGACTGGCCCCAAGGAATGAGTTCATGTATAAGATTTGCGTGCCGGGGATGACAGTACATGACCTGATTTCCTGGCTGTTGTCACTCCAGCCCTTGCCGAAGCATAGACATGTCACTGTCCACATCGGGGTGAACTCCTGTCGTTCAGGGATCGTTCTAAAGGAAGACTGGATGAACCTTATTACACTGTGCTGCAAAACATTTCCAAATGCCAAACTAACCTTCAGTTCCATCATCCCTGCCAGAGGTCGGCATCATTTGAACAGTATCATCCGTCCGTCCAACTGTAATCTGCAGACTGTGTGTGAGAATGTGGGTGCAACTTTCAGCGACCATGATCCCACGTTCACCACTCCAACCGGAGCCCCTCGTCTTGCGTTTTACCAAGACCTGCTCCACCCAAGCGTCAAAGGCACAGCAAAACTGGCGGCAGCCTTGAAAACCACATGGCAGACTACACAACCAGACTTTGGAAACGTGCCCCCGGCTTTCCCGGATGTATCGCAGAGAAAGCCGCCAGTCAGAAATAATCCGTCAAGGGACTATTATCTGAGTATGCCACAACAAGAGACACCAAGACATTTATTCTCTGACAATAATGATACTTCTCAAACTAATTCCCTCCATCGCAATTTCCAGAGAAATACCGCACGTTACCCCCCAAACTACCCAAATCCTTCATCTCTTTTTCACTACCCATCTTTGAATCCCCGTCCACCTCCGATGGAACCATGTTCTGCAGATCCCTGTCTTCCAAAAAAAAACCCTCCCCAGTAATGTAAACAGAGCAGACCGAATCCCACCCCCATCTAGCCACTTTAGTCACGAACGGGATTACTCTAATGAATATTCCGCTTCCCTCCAAAACCCAATATACTCACAAAATATTCCTGGTCAAAGGTCTAATTATCCGGCTCCTGACGGAAATGTTGTCAATGCCTATGCTCTTGAACTGTGCAGGATGGCATCGCAGCTATTGTCACAACAGTGATTTGAATGAAGTTGCTCTTGATGAGGGACTCGCGCGCACGTGCGCGAGCACGGTGTGTGTGTGTGTGTGTGTGTGTGTGTGTGTGTGTGTGCGTGCGTGCGTGGTGGTGCCGCGCGCGCGCGTGTGTGTGTGGGGTGGCGTGCGTGCTTGCTTGCATGTCTGTGCGTAGGCGTGAGTGTGTGTATGTGTGTGTGTGTGTGTGTGTGTGTGTGTGTGTGTGTGTGTGTGTGTGTGTGTGTGTTTGAAATTGCCGGCTCTGCATGTACTATAGTCGTGATCTCACTCGAGAAAGTCGATTGTGACTGGTAACGTTTTTGGACTGCGGTACAATTTCTGCAGAAATTTTGAAGTTATTCTAATATTCTATATACACTTTTGCCTTTGAATTTTCAGCTTATTTTGCTTTTGTCCTTTCGTGGATTCGTCATTGTTCATTGATCTACAATTGAATTTTTTTTTTCTTCTTTCATTGCTATTAATTGTGTTATCCAGTTTGCCTGACAATTTTTTTTTTTCTTATTTGTTTCAGTCAGATCTTACTTCTCAGTCTGTAAGAGCTTTGTCTGCTTGTTATTATCATCGTGTATTTAGTCTGTTATTGTATTGACTATATTAGATATGACAGAAGACAACAACCCTTGGCTGAAAAGAGAAGGACTTAGAGTTGGGCATCTCAATGTCAACCATGCGATTAACAAAATGACTGAAATAGCATCAGTCATATCAAATTCGGGAAAAAATTTCACATATTTGGATTTTCGGAGTCACATCTGTCCGGTCTCATATCAAACAATGACACTGCAATTCCATGTGTTAGTAATGTTTGTTCGTAGAGATCCTAAACAAAACATGGAAACTGGTATTATGGTATATCTTCATCAGTCAGTAAAATTCCAGAGGATGCATTTTTTAGAGCAATTTAACGTAGAAACAGTATGGATTGAGATCCAGCTTAAATTTAATAAGCCTATACTTATATGTTTTCTGTACAGAAATCCAGCTGAACATGTCGACTGGTTTGACCGTTTCATGTTAATGATGGAAAACGCACATGATGAATCCAAAGACATCATGATATTAGGGGATTTTAATATAGATCTACTAAAAATAAATAAACAGTGGAACTATGTTTTTGAGTCACTTGGTCTTACACAGCTAATCAAAACTCCTACAAGGGTCACTGAGATTTCTGAAACACTGATAGACCATCTATATGTTACAAATCCAGAAACCATTCTTGAGACTAGTGTACCTGTTTATGGATGCAGTGATCACTTCCCAATTTGTTGCACTTGGTCAAAAAAGGGTATCAAAATTCCAAGGTTAAACCATAAAACGATTACCTTTAGAAACTTTTCAAAATTTGATAATGACAAATTTCTCTCTGACCTTTTAAATTCCCCTCTAAATAAAGTGTATCAATATACAGAACCCAATCAGGCTCTAGAAGTTTGGTATTCCATCTTCTATACTGTATACAACAAACATGCCCCGCTCCAAACCAAAAGAGTCAAACATCGGATAAAACCTCCCTGGCTTACAAAAGAGATACAGAACGCTATTTACCAAAGAGAGTACCTGTTAAAAAATGGCCCTCGTGAAGAATACAAAAAACAAAGAAATAAAGTAACCTCTCTCATTAGAGCAGAGAAAAAGAAATATTTTCTTAAATTAATTAGTGAAAAGAAAGACAGCAAGTCCGTATGGAAAGCCATCCATGGATTAACAAATAAACATATTTCCTCTGTTTCAAACATAACGAATGATATATCTACCGATAAACTAAATCACCATTTTACAACAGTAGCAGATCAAATAATTCATGATGATAAATCAAATGATAATGATCTAGAAGAATTACGAAAATACTGCAGGGGAAAAAATATCCATTCAGATTTAGATATCAGCCTTCTAGATGTTCATTCTGTTTTCGTGTCCCTTAGGCGATTGAAACAGACAGCCACTCGTGGAATTGACGGTATAGACGGTAAAATTCTAAAGCTCTCTGCACCCGTTATCGCAGAAACGTTAACTTACATTTACAATCTCTGTATAGATAAACAATGCTTTCCAGATACCTTAAAAAAAACAAAAATCATACCAATATATAAATCAGGAAACACTACTGATCCATCAAATTATAGGCCTATTTCGATTCTATCAGTTCTTTCTAAGCCATTAGAACTCCACATCAATAAGTGTCTCCATTCCCATGCAGAACAATATGATTTAATCCACCCAAATCAATCAGGCTTCAGAGAAAACCATTCTTGCCACACTGTGCTAACTAAATTAATAGATAGATGGCTCTTAAACATGAACAACAAGCAATTTTCAGGAATTCTCTTTGTAGATTTCGCAAAAGCTTTCGACGTTATAAATCATGAACTTTACTCAGAAAACTAACTTTGTATAAGCTATCATACAAAACACTGAAACTGATTTCATCTTTTCTCTCCAACAGACAACAAATTGTGTCCGTAAACACATACAAATCTGATTTTCTTCCCAACAAATTTGGTGTCCCACAAGGGTCAGTATTAGGTCCTCTATTGTTTTCATTTTACATCAGTGATCTGCCATTGTACTTGAAAATAAACAGTGAAATGTTCGCTGATGACACAACCTTAGACACAAGTAATTCTGACGCCAAACAGGTTTGCAGTGACATCCAAGAAAACATCAATCTCTTGGTTAAATGGACACGATTTAATCACATGGCTCTCCATCCTCACAAAACTAAATTCATGATGATAACTACAAGACAGAAACGTCAGACTCTAAGCCAAAATCTGCCAGTACTTTGCATTTCTAACGAAAACGTCGAAGAAGTAACCAGTCACAAAGTCTTGGGAATAACAATAGATTATAATCTAACTTGGTCAAAACACTTAGAGTCTTTATCTAGAAACGTTGCAAGAAAACTACATCTTCTAAAAAGGATTAAGAACTTCTTAAATTTACATGCAAGAAAACTATTCTTTCATTCTTACATTCAGCCTTTTATTGGCTATGCCTCAACACTTTGGGACTCAGCGAGCAATAATTCACTCAAACCACTAATTAGCCTTCACAAACGAGCTGTCAAAGTAACGTTAGGTCGACCATCCTCACTGGTAGATTCAGACTATAAGCAATCAGGCATTCTCCCATTTAAAGCCAAACTTCTATACAATAAAGGACTCTTTATGCATAAGATACTCCATGGAAATGCTCCACTTTCTCTAACAAATATGTTCACTTTTAACGACTATCGACATTCACATAAAATAAACCTCCCGTTTGCAATGATTAATCTATACAAGTCTAGTTTGGCGTATTCCGGAGGTTGGCTATGGAACCATATTCCTCAAGAACTAAAAAATCAATCAAACTTAAAAAAATTCGTCTTATTTTCAAAAATATCTTATGAATGTCTCAGATTTGACTGCACTATACCCTAAAATGTATTAAAAATTCTCAATTCAGATTTAATTTAACAAACATGCGATGTTCGAAGTTGACTCAATTCTACGCAAATTGCACTGATCATCCTATGCCATTAATGTGTTGTTTTTTTGTTTGTTTGTTTGTTTTGTTTTTTTGTTTGTTTTTTTTTCAAAGCTTTTCGCGGGTGTTTCTCCATGTCTGCTTCATTGTCCTTCTCTTCCTTTATCTCTGACTATCTATCGCCAGTCGGTAGGTCGGTCCTTTGGTCTCTCTCTCTCTCTCTCTCGCTCTCGCTCTCGCTCTCTCTCTCTCTCTCTCTCTCTCTCTCTCTCTCTCTCTCTCTCTATTCACCCCACCCACTCTTGCCCTGATCATTTTGTTTTCTTGTTGTTGTTGTTGGTAGTGGTGGTGGTGGTGTTTATTGGTTTCTTTTTCTTCTTCTTTTTGTCAAAGTTTCTCATGCAAGCAATTGTTGCATTTTTTTTTTCATGTGTGTTTTATTTGCTTTTTACTATATATCGATTTTTTTTTCTTGCCCAGAGGGCTGGATGTAAAAAAGCATTCATGCTTAGTCCATTACCCTCTTAAAATAAAATTCGTTCGTTCGTTCGTTCGTTCGTTCGTTCGTTCGTTCGTCTCTCTCTCTCTCTCTCTCTCTCTCTCTCTCTCTCTCTCTCTCTCTCTCTCTCTCTCTCTCTCTCATATGAATCAGCGACTCGGTTGCCCGCACTTGTGAACATTTCCCGAATCATTTCATCTGGTCCAGCATTTTTACCATTTTTGTAGCTTTCTTACAGCAAGCAGTATACCCCTTCCCTTGGCGTTGGCCATTTCATTAGGCTGAGTTCTTCATTCTTGTCATTCTCGTCATTCCCGTGATCTGCCGTACTGGTAACGCCTGCAGTTACTTTTACGTCGAGTGTCATTATTAATTTATTGTTTCCATACTAATGAACGTTGTGTACACTTTCCCCCAATTTTCCTCAGAACCGTTTCTCACAACAAATCATGACACAGTTTTCATAATGTTCTGTACTCTCTTCTTGGCAAGCATTAGGCACTGCAGTCAGTTGTCCTTGTTGATTTCGTAAAAGTTTTGATCATTTGTCTGGGTTTTACCTTGCTTAACAGACATTCTCTGTCATAACAGTCATTGGTTTATGATGCAACGTTCGGGTTGTGGTTTTATACAAGTTCATGAGCACAGGATATGCAAGGCAAAGAAGCGCAGAGAGAAGAGGAGAGAGAGAGAGAGAGGAGAGAGAGAGAGAGAGGGGAGGAGCACTGAGCTCTGTTTCTTGTACATTGGCCACAGACCCGAAAGACTTCATTTCGGGGAATCGAATGTGGCTGCCTTAATCGTAGAATTGAGAACGGTCAGTATGCAAGACGTTCACCAATTGTCAAGTGCGCCATTCGTATTTTACCCATTCATACCTTTTAAAGAGTGAAGAAGCTCCGTGGTGCATTCCATGTCATGTGCCACTCACAATGAAACATATTCTTTTAGAGTGTTGGACTTGCACGATGTGAGACACAAACATTTTACAGCAGATTCCATGAAAACCTTGTTCAGAGATGTCCCGCCTGACGCGATCTTTGAGGTCTTGAAAGAGATTAACATTTTTCATCGGATCTGAGATTTTACAGTGGAAAGATTTTTAACAAACTTTCGGGTGGGTTTTTCGATGTATTTTAAGGAATTGTGTGAATAAATGACTTGTGAGTTGATTTTAACGTGGTGACAGCCCTGATGTGGCCCTTTGCGGTCGGCTGGGCTATAAGCAAACATTATCTTATCTTTTTCTCTACGATTTTTTCTGGACGATTTAAAGAACAAGAAGCATACGAAATAGAGGAGGAAGAGGAGAAGGAAGAAGAAAACCAAGAGAAGAAGGAGGAGGAGGAGGAGAAGGAGAACAACAATGAAAAAGAGAAAGACGAGAGTAATGATAAGAGAAGAAGTAGGAGAATGAAAAGACCAAAAGAAAAAAAAAGAAGAAAAAGCGAAGAAGACAAGAAGAAGGAGAAGACAAAAAATGAAAAAAAAAAAAAAAGAACAAAACAAGCCGAACAATAAGAAGGAATAAGAAGAAGGACAAGAAGAAGACGAAGGAGAAGACGAAAATAAAAAACAAACAAACAAACAAAACAAGCCAAACAATAAGAAGGAATAAGAAGAAGAAGGACAAGAAGAAGACGCGAAGCACAAGAACGAAGAACGGAAGGAGAGAGAGAGGGGAAAGAAGAAGGAGGAGAAGAAAAAAAATGAATTGAGCAGACAAAGAGCCTGCAATCTGCAAGGCATCAAAGCTGAACACGTCCTTCGGAGAGGCCTGGAAGACAGCAAAGGGTACGTTGAATGCAGGGCATGGACCTGCATGAACAGACCGCTGCATGCTTCGCCCTGCTTCCCTCCCTTTTTTTGTCATGCACAAGAGAGAGTGAACGAGACGAATTAGGGGTGGAAAGTGTGAAAATATGATATAACGAACTGAGAGAGAGAGAGAGAGAGAGAGAGAGAGAGAGAGAGAGAGAGAGAGAGAGAGGACGCTTCTCATCTCAACTTTTCCTCCCCTAAGAGAGAGGAGATTCAAGAACACGAGTTGTGCGACACACGTTCTAGAGCTGGTAGAAAAACATCAGCAACATGTTTCTGTCTTTGTGGTTTCTTTTCCTGTGCGGCATTCAGTGTGTGGAGTGTCGTTGCTGGCGTGAATTTTTTTTATTTTTTTTTTTTTTTTTGCTAAGGTGCTTCAAATCTGGGCTCTCTTTGATGTTTGTTGATGTTGGACAATCGGCTAAGAGAATATGGGATATGCGAGTGGGTTATGTATGAATTATGTGCCAGGAGAGAGGGGGAGGGAGGAGTAGGAAGGAGAGAGAGGGGTGAGGGAGAGAGGGAAGGAAAGAGAGAGGGGGGAGGGAGGGAAAGGAGAGAGAGAGAGAGGGGGGAAACAAAAAGTAAGAGAGAGGGGGGAGAGAAAGAGGGAGAATTAGCGAAAGAAAGAGAGAGAGACAGAGAGACAGAAACAGAGAGAGACAGACAGAGACAGAGAGATGGCGTGGTCAAGCAAAAATGAGAGAGAGAGAGAGAGAGAGAGAGAGAGAGAGAGAGAGAGAGAGAGAGAGAGAGAGAGATACGAATAGTTTCATGTTTCATGTCAGGTTGTCGGCCCATTCACTCATCTGGAGGGGAGGTGGGAGTAAGGGGCGGAGGGGGACATTAAAATTGAAATAAACATGAATAATATTCAATGTAAACAACGCTGCACATGCGACATGGAAGCCAGCTCGCGGTAAGTCACTATGGTCATTAGGGGGACAGGCGGAAATTCTCATACTGTCCATCAGGATGTATGTATAGTTGGGAAAGGCAATGTTTCTGGGGGGTCAGTCTGGATTTCCTTTTTCACCCGCTGTGGAATCGTCATCCCGTTGGAAGATGCGCCGCACTTTGTCCATTTCTTTGGTTGTTTCTTGCAAACAGTTCAATATTTCTTTGCAGGTGTCATATGACAGTCCGGAAATTTGCGGGGGGGAGGGGGGGGGGGGAGATTGTCCGTGTATATGACACAAATTGATTTTGTAGTTCAGTTTGAATTTCCTGTTGTATTCACATTTTATTATCGTATTCATATTAATCAGAAAATGCAACGGTAATTTGTTATGAGCTACACAATTTCCTTGACGTTACTATTAATGAAAGTAAGCCTGAATTCCATTAAGTATGTATCTACATGAAGAGAAATGCGAATATATTTGAGGGAGAGAGAAAGACAGACAGACAAACAGACAGACAAACAGACAGACAGACAGACAGACACAGAAGGAGAGAGATCATATGTATTTGCATTAATGAGAGGAGGGAGGGGGCGGAGATGGGACCAGAGAAAATGACAAGACAAATGAAAAAGCGAGGTGTGAAGGATGATACAGCGCCAGAGGAAGACCTCCTCTCAGAGGCCGGCATCCTTCACGACAACAATATCCCGTCCTCCACGCGCACAGGAAACACTTCCTGTCATCGAACCCATTTCTCTGTTCGCGCCGCGCCGCGCTGTTTGCACAACGTCATCGCTTTTTTTTTTTTTTTTTTTTTTTTGGGGTGGGGGTGGGGTTGGGGGTGACGAATTGATCGCTGATACAAAAGGCCGGGTTGTTCGCAGAACAAAGGGGGACAAGATTCCATTAGCACCCAAAACAACCATCTCTTCTCCCCATCCCCTCTCTCTCTCTCTCTCTCTCTCTCTCTCTCTCTCTCTCTCTTTTGAGTGACCCAGCATCTAGGACAATGGGGACGGAATGTACTTTGAACTGTTCCAGTGAACAGTTGTTGTTGGGGTGCTAGACTGAGTCAGATGATAACAGAAACTGGTTTTGTGTTGGTCTGGTTAGTGTGGTGCTATGTTATGGCTAGATGGAAAAATTGTGAAACAGATCAAAGAGCAAACAATAACACAAAACAAATAAATTAAAAAAAAAAAAAACAAGGAGAAAATAAGAATACATCTGGAAAAACGTGAAAGAACTGGGCCCGAGTACACACATGAACAAACGCATGCACAGAGGAAGGGAGGGAGAGAGAGAGAGAGAGAGAGAGAGAGAGAGAGAGAGAGAGAGAGGGAGGGAGGAGAGAGAGAGAGAGAGAGAGAGAGAGAGAGAGAGAGGGGGGGAGAGAGATCTGAGGACAGTGGGAGGAAAAGACATGAAGACAGACAAATAGGTGGCAAAAGTAAAAGATCCCTCTCACACTGTAGCAGACCAAAACCTTGTTGACATGTATCTCCAGCCTTTGATGCTAGGAGAAGGGGAGGAGAAAGCGTGAAAGAGCGCACAAGGGGTGAAGAGAAAGAAGCTTTGCTCCTCGTGGCTGTGTGAAAACAAGGCCATCATTGAGACGATGATGGAGTGGGGGCCAACATCCATTGCCCATTGCTGCTGTAACAAGGGGGGCGGGATTCAATTAACACGCTTATGACAACAGCAGCCTGTTTTTCCTCCTTGTTTGAGTGAGTCCCGACATCACAGACGTTTTGTCAGGATAAGGGGAGAAGGAAGCGGTAGTGGAGAGGGTTAGCCAACAAACGGGTGGGAATTGTGTGTCCAGTCCCCATGGTCGTCCATTGATGTTCTTCCCAGAGAGTTGTGGAAGCCATCACAGAATTATGTTTGATGGATGCTTGGTTAGTGAGAAGCGGAATACACCCTTAGGTTTATTTAACAACTTGGTAACTAGCTATGTGACTGACTGACTGGTTGTTTGATAAAGTAAATACTGGGTACGCCAGTCAGAGAGAGAGAGAGAGAGAGAGAGAGAGAGACAGAGACAGAGAGAGACAGAGAGAGAGAGAGACACACACACACAGACAGAGAGAGAGAGAGACAGAGAGAGTGAGTGAGTGAGGGACTCAAGCTTTTTATGGTATTGTTTGCATTCGTCACATACTGAAGGAATAGCACAAATTATTTAAAGCAAAAAGAACTATCTAGTGACATGTACAGATTATATTGATCAATCAAACAGAATTGCTATATATCACAAACAGAAAGCAACACCCTGTGGGGGGACACACACACACACACACACACACACACACACACACACACACACACACAGAGAGAGGAGAGAGAGAGAGAGAGAGAGAGAGAGAGAGAGAGAGATGTAACATGATTTCAAGATTGTCAAGACGAACACCAAGAAATGGCTCAACACATGCTCACTCAAACATGAACACACACAGACACACTCAGACACGGATGCACAAACACACACCCACACACAGACATACACACACACACACACACACACACACACACACACACACACACACAC
>CM065722.1:1770862-1773362 GCA_033310375.1 Conus canariensis
TAAAAAAAACCAACGAATTGGAATTCATGAGAAAATACTGATTCCAATTAGACTATGACTCATGAAAGCATATAACCATGACTCATAGAAAGAGATTATTATGGCTCTTGGAAATCGATGAACGTGACTCATGATTACATGCAATCATGAGTCATGAAAACAGATAATCTGTGACTCATGAAAACAAGTAATCAGCACTCGCAAAATATAGAACATTGGTTCATGAAAACAGAAAATCATATTCATGAAAACAGATTAACCTGGCTGATAAACACAGCTGACTGTGACTCATAAAAACAGTTGATTGTGACTCATAAAAGCAGTTGATTGTGGCTCATGAAAACAGTTGATTGTGACTCATAAAAACAGTTGATTATGACTCATAAAAACAGTTGACTATGACTCATGAAAACAGTTGACTATGCCTCATGAAAGCGGTTGATTATGACTCATGAAAACAGTTGATTGTGACTCATAAAAACAGTTGATTATGACTCATAAAAACAGTTGATTGTGACTCATAAAAACAGTTGATTGTGACTCATGAAAACAGTTGATTGTGACTCATAAAAACAGTTGATTATGACTCATAAAAACAGTTGATTGTGACTCATAAAAACAGTTGATTGTGACTCATAAAAACAGTTGATTATGACTCATGAAAACAGTTGATTGTGACTCATAAAAACAGTTGACTATGACTCATGAAAACAGTTGTGGACTCATAAAACAGTTGATTATGACTCATGAAAACAGTTGATTATGACTCATAAAAACAGTTGATTATGACTCATAAAAACAGTTGATTGTGACTCATAAAAACAGTTGATTGTGACTCATAAAAACAGTTGATTATGACTCATGAAAACAGTTGATTATGACTCATAAAAACAGTTGACTATGCCTCATGAAAGCAGTTGATTATGACTCATGAAAGCAGTTGACTATGCCTCATGAAAGCAGTTGATTATGACTCATGAAAACAGTTGACTATGCCTCATGAAAGCAGTTGACTATGACTCATGAAAGCAGTTGACTATGCCTCATGAAAGCAGTTGACTATGCCTCATGAAAACAGTTGACTATGCCTCATGAAAGCAGTTGACTATGACTCATGAAAACAGTTGACTATGCCTCATGAAAGCAGTTGACTATGACTCATGAAAACAGTTGACTATGCCTCATGAAAGCAGTTGACTATGACTCATGAAAACAGTTGACTATGCCTCATGAAAGCAGTTGACTATGACTCATGAAAACAGTTGACTATGCCTCATGAAAGCAGTTGACTATGACTCATGAAAACAGTTGACTATGCCTCATGAAAGCAGTTGACTATGACTCATGAAAACAGTTGATTATGACTCATGAAAGCAGTTGACTATGACTCATGAAAACAGTTGATTGTGACTCATGAAAACAGTTGATTGTGACTCATGAAAACAGTTGACTATGACTCATGAAAACAGTTGATTGTGACTCATGAAAACAGTTGATTATGACTCATGAAAACAGTTGACTATGACTCATGAAAACAGTTGACTATGACTCATGAAAACAGTTGATTGTGACTCATGAAAACAGTTGATTGTGACTCATAAAAACAGTTGATTATGACTCACTAAAATAGTTGACTATGCCTTATGAAAAGTTGATTATGATTCATGCAAACAGCTGATTATGACTCATGAAAACAGTTGATTATGACTCACTAAAATAGTTGACTATGCCTTATGAAAAGTTGATTATGATTCATGCAAACAGCTGATTATGACTCATGAAAACAGTTGATTATGACTCACTAAAATAGTTGACTATGCCTTATGAAAAGTTGATTATGATTCATGAAAACAGCTGATTATGACTCATGAAAACAGTTACTATGCCTCATGAAAACAAGTCACTATGCCTCATGAAAACAAGTCACTATGCTCCATGAAAACAGATGACTATGACTCATGAAAACAAGTCACTGTGACTTATGGGCAAGGGACGGGTGAGGTGGGCAGGACCAGGGAAAGTGGGAACTGAGATGGACGGGTGGGAACAGAAAAAAAAAACTGATGTAAGTTATATCTTTACAGTCACTATGGGTTTTATTTATTCTGTGACCATACTTGAGAGTTACTGAGAGAGAGAGAGAGAGAGAGAGAGAGAGAGAGAGAGAGAGAGAGAGAGAGAGGTGGGGGATTTGGGGACAGAGAGAGGGTGGAGAAGACACAAAGACATAAATAGGTAGGATGAGTGAAAAGATCTTCCATCAGAACAAACCTCCCTCTCACAGGGCCGACCAAGTCCTTGACATGTATCTCCTGCCTTTGATGTTAGTCGAAAGGGACAAGACAGCTGAGGGGAGTGCAGGAGGGGTGAAGAGAAAGAACCCTTGCTCCACGTGGCTGTGTGATAACAAGGCCATCATGGAGGCGGTGATGGAGTGGGGGCCAACATCCATTGCCCATTGCTGCTGTAACAAGAGGGGCGGGATTCAATTAACACGTTC
>CM065722.1:1783362-1800862 GCA_033310375.1 Conus canariensis
CATGACTCGTGAAACAGATTACATTGGGTCATGAAAACAGAGAATCATGACTCGTGAAACAGATAACATTGGGTCATGAAAACAGAGAATCATGACTCGTGAAACAGATTACATTGGGTCATGAAAACAGAGAATCATGACTCGTGAAACAGATAACATTGGGTCATGAAAACAGAGAATCATGACTCGTGAAACAGATAACATTGGGTCATGAAAACAGAGAATCATGACTCGTGAAACAGATAACATTGGGTCATGAAAACAGAGAATCATGACTCGTGAAACAGATTACATTGGGTCATGAAAACAGAGAATCATAACTCGTGAAACAGATAACATTGGGTCATGAAAACAGAGAATCATGACTCGTGAAACAGATTACATTGGGTCATGAAAACAGAGAATCATGACTCGTGAAACAGATTACATTGGGTCATGAAAACAGAGAATCATGACTCGTGAAACAGATTACATTGGGTCATGAAAACAGAGAATCACAACTCGTGAAACAGATTACATTGGGTCATGAAAACAGAGAATCATAACTCGTGAAACAGATAACATTGGGTCATGAAAACAGAGAATCATGACTCGTGAAACAGATTACATTGGGTCATGAAAACAGAGAATCATAACTCGTGAAACAGATTACATTGGGTCATGAAAACAGAGAATCATGACTCGTGAAACAGATAACATTGGGTCATGAAAACAGAGAATCATGACTCGTGAAACAGATTACATTGGGTCATGAAAACAGAGAATCATGACTCGTGAAACAGATAACATTGGGTCATGAAAACAGAGAATCATGACTCGTGAAACAGATTACATTGGGTCATGAAAACAGAGAATCATGACTCGTGAAACAGATAACATTGGGTCATGAAAACAGAGAATCATGACTCGTGAAACAGATTACATTGGGTCATGAAAACAGAGAATCATGACTCGTGAAACAGATAACATTGGGTCATGAAAACAGAGAATCATGACTCGTGAAACAGATAACATTGGGTCATGAAAACAGAGAATCATGACTCGTGAAACAGATTACATTGGGTCATGAAAACAGAGAATCATGACTCGTGAAACAGATTACATTGGGTCATGAAAACAGAGAATCATAACTCGTGAAACAGATTACATTGGGTCATGAAAACAGAGAATCATGACTCGTGAAACAGATTACATTGGGTCATGAAAACAGAGAATCATGACTCGTGAAACAGATTACATTGGGTCATGAAAACAGAGAATCATGACTCGTGAAACAGATTACATTGGGTCATGAAAACAGAGAATCATGACTCGTGAAACAGATAACATTGGGTCATGAAAACAGAGAATCATGACTCGTGAAACAGATAACATTGGGTCATGAAAACAGAGAATCATGACTCGTGAAACAGATTACATTGGGTCATGAAAACAGAGAATCATGACTCGTGAAACAGATAACATTGGGTCATGAAAACAGAGAATCATGACTCGTGAAACAGATAACATTGGGTCATGAAAACAGAGAATCATGACTCGTGAAACAGATAACATTGGGTCATGAAAACAGAGAATCATGACTCGTGAAACAGATAACATTGGGTCATGAAAACAGAGAATCATGACTCGTGAAACAGATAACATTGGGTCATGAAAACAGAGAATCATGACTCGTGAAACAGATACATTGGGTCATGAAAACAGAGAATCATGACTCGTGAAACAGATAACATTGGGTCATGAAAACAGAGAATCATGACTCGTGAAACAGATTACATTGGGTCATGAAAACAGAGAATCATGACTCGTGAAACAGATAACATTGGGTCATGAAAACAGAGAATCATGACTCGTGAAACAGATAACATTGGGTCATGAAAACAGAAAATGATGACTCACAAAACAGATAACATTGGGTCATGAAAACAGAAAATGATGACTCACGAGACAGATAACATTGGGTCATGAAAACAGAAAATGATGACTCACGAAACAGATAACATTGGGTCATGAAAGCAGATAAAACCGGGTCATAAAACCAATGAAGTATGAGCCTTGAAATTAAGTAGCCATGATTCATATAGAGAATCTGAAAGCATAACTACAGATCATGAAAAAGGACAAATGAAACTCACAAAAAGAGGTTACTATGGTTCAAGAAAATAGGTTATTATGACTCACAAAACAGGTTACTATGACAATGGATAACAAGTCACCCTGACTCATGAGGGCAGCGAACTGAAACTCATCAAAACAGATCATTATGACTCATGAAAACCGTAATTACGACTCATTTGAGACAGGTAGCTATGCCTCATGTTGTCGAACACTTGTATAACTTGTACAATTGCGCGGACTACGGGCCTATGAAAAGAATGTTCTGCAAACCTCCATTTCCTTATCATAATTACTGTTCTTCCCAAATCCCTATGTTTGCACTGTAATCAGTGAATACCAAGTTGTCGTTGTGGTTAGTATTGTTTTCGTCTGGAACTGGCTTCATGAAGGCAACAGGCTCCCATAGTATTGTCCATAGCTGATGCCCGCAGCAGGTGTAGATGTTAGTTTTTTTTTCTTTGGAGGGCAATGGGTAGGTGGCTGGGGGAGGGGGGGGGAGGGGGGTAGACGGAGTTTCTGTCCGGTCCAGACGTTTTGCATTGGATGTGATTCATTCAAGAACACCTGGTGTCCATGTTTGGCCTGGGAAAAGTTCCTATTTTACTGACATGACAAAGATCCTCTAAACTTTCAATACTTGATTGAGGGAACAAAATGTGTTAAAGTGTGTTTGAAGTCTCTGAATCGCTAGTAAGCTAACAAAAACGGGGTGGGAGGAGGATGAAAGGGGGAAGAGGCTATATCATATGTATGTTAGCAAACCATTCGTATAGATCAATCTTCCCATCGGCAGGAGAGAGAGAGAGAGAGAGAGAGAGAGAGAGAGAGAGAGAGAGAGAGGAGAGGAGAGAGAGGGGATTGAGAGAGATTGAGAGAGGGAGAGAGAGAGAGAGGGAGAGAGAGAGAGAGAGAGAGAGAGAGAGAGAGAGAGAGAGAGGAGAGAGAGAGAGGAGAGAGAGAGAGAGAGAGAGAGAGAGAGAGAGAGAGAGAGAGAGAGAGAGACGCTCGCTGGCATGCTGGCGCTGGTACGCTTACCCGGAAAAAAAAAACAGGCAGAAGTGTAGAATTGAGAACATTCCTTGAAAGACTGCCAGAAGAGAAATGCGTCAGGAGTTATTTTACAGAATGAGAAGGCTGAATGTAATGCACCTAGAATCCCACGTTCATAATGCAGAAGTTGTAAGTGTTCACCCACCTTATCACTTACACTGAATTCACGTTATCAGCAGAACGGAGAAACCTTGAAAGAAGGTGTTTTTTAAACTTAAGGATCACAGAGGCACGGTTTCAAAATATTACAGTACAGAGACAAGAAGTTTGGTATCTTATTCTTTGTTCAGCAGGAAACCAATGCAACCCTTCAAGGAGTGGTGCGCAGCGGTGATTTACGGGCTTGAAAGAAGAGATTGCCGCCGGAATTAGGAACCTACTGGAGATGTCTGAGTAGCGGGCAGGTTAGTGTGCAGGCGACGAGAAATGACTTCACAAATCCATTCCAGACAGCCATTCATCAGATGTTCCACAGAATGCAGCGTGTCTGTAGGAAGGCAGTCTGGCTTCTGCAACCATACAAGGCACACAGCGTGTCTGGTTCCTATAGCAATCGTGAAATCCTGTCTCCTTTTTACATGCCAGTTAACAGTGGACGTCTGATGGCTCGACAACTGAACAGATGGGATCTTAGATCCCGCTACGACTTTTTGTCAGTGTTATATAGTTCTGCATTGCATTGTATTGGAACGGATTCTGTTTTGTCGTATTTCAGTGTATTTGTCTTGGGTTGCACTGGATTGGATTGGTAGGATATAACCTATAACCTTATCATAATTACAGATTTCTGAATGTGAAATTCCGGACGATGTCCCCGCATTAGAGCGTCACTCATATTGTTCCTGCAAACGTATTTCCAAACTCATCAGAGTGGACACTGCTATAGATGTATGAAGTGCATGTTGCTCACAGGATCTATAATTATCGATTCATCAGAAACAGCGACGATCGGAGCTTTAGCCGACCCCGATCCTCTCTCCCCGCATATATAGTATTTAAAGTCCACTGAGTCGCCCAGCCAATCGAACACGCGCGCGCGCGTGCACGCACACACGCACGCACGCACACACACACACACACACACACACACACACACACACACACACACACACACACACACACACACACACACACACTGTATTAACGAATATGCGTGAAATTTTGCAATTTTTTATGCAATACAATAAGCAAAAGTCAGAGGGGAGTGAGGGAGAGAGAGAGAGAGAGAAGAGAGAGAGAGAGAGAGAGAGAGAGAGAGAGAGAGAGAGAGAGTTTCAAATTAATTTCACACAAATATAGCAGTTGACTTTGGGTGATGACGGGTGACCACTGGGAAACCAGTAGAATTTCAAGCTGGAAAGAACTGGCTTAGAATGATTATAACCACATACTAATGCTAAGATACAACTTAAGCCACGAAACATACCTGAAACTTAACCTATACTTACTATATAGTACAGAAAAAAATATGTTGTCGACAATTTTTTCCAGACGTCACAAACCACAGGTATGAAAAGTGCACCAACAAAGACCCCCACACCACAAATAGCGTATCATTGCTTCTCCTTCTGCCTCTTCCACCTGTGCTCTAACTTTTTTCTACAGTTACTACCATCACTACGATGTCTTCTTCATCCACTGAGAAACCAATACCACGCCAGGTACAAAGCAAATAATGGCAAAATAATGCAGTGTATTGTAGGAAAAGGCCTCGGGGAAAGAAAGGAAGAAGTTAAATATGGTGATTGCTGGATTTGGCTCATGGAGTTCACTCCGCTATGGTTCCTGTCTGACGTTTGATCGAATCATCCGGGTCTTCTATCAAAGGCCATTCATTTGATGGGCAGGAAGGACGGCAGGCACAGACAGAGCATTCAGCTGAACTGATTCTTCACACAGCGCGCTGACAGCCATTCCCGTCGTCCATGTCAGCAAGGGCGCAGCCTTTCCGGAACAAGCCGCCTGACTTTTACGCATGCGTAGGTCTTTACTTCCGCTGAGACGACTTCATTGAAAGATGGCTTCCCAAATGTGGTGCGGAGCAATATAGGTCCGAGTTCATTGGAGAAAGGGGAGGGACAGAGAAGAGAGTGGAAGGTAGTGAAGGTGAGAAACGCGTCATCCACTTCATTTGACATTTAATGGATTCACTTAATGATGGCTGTATTTGGGTGTGGTATAGAATTACAGGCCTGAGTTCATTTGCCGTTTGGAAAAGAAACAAGACCAACAACCTCCATCCCACCCCACACCCCAAATGTTTTATGGTCTGTTTCATGAGACTGAAAGCAAAATGCGTGCAGTGAAATTCATGAGCATCGATCTCCTGTTGAACTAGTTTTGTTATAGTACCCTCCCTCCCCTCGCCTCCTTTACCAACCTCTCTGTTTGTACCCCAGTGTTATTGATTGGCACTGGTGTTGACTGTTTTCTGAAGTTACAGCTTTAAAGAATCCTGAGGACTGATTGCCCATTCAAATACTGCTCTGCTTCAGCGCCAAGTGTGAGGGTGTGGGTGTGCATGAAGATTTATGAGTATTCTGCTGCTCTGCCTCTCACAGTGACCAGGCGTGCTCTGTCTCTGTCCCAATGCTAGTTTCACCCAATATCTACAGCTTGATTTTGAGCTATGGGTTACAGTAGTGCAGTCTCACAGTTCCTGTACTCAGATTTGTCCTTAATGGTGATGTTGTAATTATGGCCCTCTACACATTTTGTTGGATTAAGTTCACGCAGGATGCCTTTTATTATTCTTGATATTATTATTTATTATTATTATTATTATTATCATCATCATCATCATCATTACTATTATTATTGTTATTATTATTATGTGCACAAGCACGCACACACACACACACACACACACACACACACACACACACACACACACACACACACACACACACACACACACGCATGCGCACACACACACACTCACACTCACACACACACACACACACACACACACACACACACACTCACATACAAATGCTCGCACGCACACACACACACACGCACGCACGCACGCACGCACGCACGCGCGCAAAACACACACACATGCACGCACGCACGCACGCTCGCACGCACGCACGCACGCACGCACACACCACACACACACACACACACACACACACACACACCACACACACACACACACACACACACACAGTGTGCATTCCTTTGTTAACAAACCTCTACGTCGTTCTTTTATTTTGTGACCACATCTCTTAACAATGATCGACGGCTTTCTAATCGAGTTGCAAATGGTGTGCTTGATTTAGCAACCACAGACAGACACAAAGAAACAGGCAGTTGCGCGCGCGCGCGCACACACACACACACACACACACACACACACACACACACACACACACACACACACACACACACACACACACTTCACAGTAACAGCGCAAACCCAAACAGCTATATGCGCTTTACAATCGTATAACATTTTCTTATTTTCCTTCCCAATGACTTCTGTCTGCCCCCCTCCCCCCTCCCCCTAATCCCCGCCCCCTCCCTCTGCTCGCACCTTCCCCAAGCGAAAAAACGCAAATAAATACAAACTTTACAAAGCTAACAAACTAAAGCCTGCATGATTGATTGGTCACGATATCATCACCAGTTCTGACGGAATCATTGAAAACAGACACGTACTTTCTAAACATTTTTGGTTTTCTTCAACGTCTCAATTGGGTTTGTGTTCCACCAATCCCAAATTTCAAAGGAGAAACCGATAGCTCCTGATTCATTGCAGACCGCTGTGGGGATCTGGCCTACCAGTGTGTCATAAGCTGTTCACTCAGTGACGCAGGGAGAGCATTCATTGCAGACCGCTGTGGAGATCTGGCCTGCCAGTGTGTCATAAGCTGTTCACTCAGTGACGCGAGAAGAACACTGGAGCGTATCCCGTAGTCAGATGGCCGATGTCGTATCCCCATAGTCAGCAACGTGGCCGATGTCGTATCCCCATAGTCAGCAGCGTGGCCGATGTCGTATCCCCATAGTCAGCAGCGTGGCCGATGTCGTATCCCCATAGTCAGCGACGTGGCCGATGTCGTATCCCCATAGTCAGCAGCGTGGCGGATGTCGTATCCCCATAGTCAGCAGCGTGGCAGATGTCGTATCCCCATAGTCAGCAGCGTGGCTGATGTCGTATCCCCATAGTCAGCAGCGTGGCCGATGTCGTATCCCTATAGTCAGAAGCGTGGCCGATGTCGTATCCCCACAGTCAGCAGCGTGGCCGATGTCGTATCCCCATAGTCAGCAGCGTGGCCGATGTCGTATCCCCATAGTCAGCAGCGTGGCCGATGTCGTATTCCCATAGTCAGCAGCGTGGCTGATGTCGTATCCCGTAGTCAGCAGCGTGGCTGATGTATCCCCATAGTCAGCAGCGTGGCGATGTAGTATCCCCATAGTCAGCAGCGTGGCAGATGTGTATCCCCATAGTCCGCAGCGTGGCAGATGTCGTATCCCCATAGTCCGAAGCGTGGCAGATGTGGTATCCCCATAGTCCGCAGCGTGGCAGATGTCGTATCCCCATAGTCAGCAGCGTGGCAGATGTCGTATGCCCATAGTCAGCAGCGTGGCAGATGTGGTATCCCCATAGTCAGCAGCGTGGCAGATGTCGTATCCCCATAGTCCGCAGCGTGGCCGATGTCGTATCCCCATAGTCAGCAGCGTGGCAGATGTAGTATCCCCATAGTCCGCAGCGTGGCAGATGTATCCCCATAGTCAGCAGCGTGGCAGATGTCGTATCCCCATAGTCAGCAACGTGGCAGATGTCGTATCCCCATAGTCAGCAGCGTGGCCGATGTCGTATCCCCATAGTCAGCAGCGTGGCAGATGTCGTATCCCCATAGTCAGCAGCGTGGCCGATGTCGTATCCCCATAGTCAGCAGCGTGGCAGATGTCGTATCCCCATAGTCAGCAGCGTGGCCGATGTCGTATCCCCATAGTCAGCAGCGTGGCAGATGTCGTATCCCCAAAGTCAGCAGTAGAGTAGCTGCATGGACATTTGGGATCCAAATTTCACACCAGTGTGTTGGGCAGCCTCGTTGCGATCTCTGAAAGAAGACCATACGGTAATGTATTTTTGTCAAAAGCTCACAAAAACCACTCTGTTTAGAAACCACAATTTTCTACAAAAAGACAAGTCATTATCACGATCGCAGTTATTTTCGATATTATGGGTCCTCCATAATGTTTTGTTTTCTTGTATCATGACCTGATGGGATGGTAAGATGTGATCATCATCAAAACAGAGAAGATTGACTGCTGAAAACGGCTCATTGTTACTCAGTGTGACTCATGGGAACAATGCTGATTGCTGAATCATACTTCATTTAAACAGATAATCTGGCTTATGAAAAGGGATAACTGTGACACATGAAAACATGTAATTAGAAATAATGAAAAAAGTGAACTATGGCTCACAAAAACAGGGAACCGTGACTGGTGATTACAAGTAGACATATAGCAGAACTCATGTGGGTACACACATGTGTGCTTAGTACCATTGTACGGGCTGTATGCCTACTGAAATACTGTTCTGTTCGGAAAAAGCGAAGATCATGGCAAGAAATAGCTGCCAGAGTTGAAAGTTTACACTACTTACTGTGGTTATAAAGGTGTTTCCTACCTTTTTACTGGTCAATACCCTGGTGTCAGAACCAGTGAAAATGATTGTTGACGTCTGAACTTCTCTCCTTGTTGTCATCATTGTCGTTTTCCTCCAGTGATGATGGCTGTTTTGACTGTAATCAGTGAAGGCAAGGTTTTCGTGGTGATCATTGTTGTGTTAGTAGTGAAATAGCTTTTGGAATATTGCACACTCTCGGAGGGTTGTCCACAAGGGATGTCAAGCAGCAGGCCTGAATGTCAGTTTGAGAGGAACAGAGAGAGTCAGTATGATTTTTTACAGTTTAGTTTGGGACAGAAGCGTTTAGCATTCGATGCGAGTCGTTGGTGAACATGTGGCATCCGTGCCTGGATTGTGAAGGTCATCGCGGGCAGAGGGGTAGACTGGAGGTGGAGGGCATTATGTGAAAGACTGCCCGAAAAGACACGTGTTCAGATTGGTTTCATTAAAAAGCAAGTATTGGACACTGATTTGACAGACAAAAGCAAAGAGTTCCATATTCATACAGCAGATGTGAATGCTCTCCCACCGAATTACTCTGGCCGATTTCAGGTCGCCAAAATTCCTTTGATCAGCAGAACGGAGAGATCTTGATGGAACTTAAGTGTATATATCAAAGTTAAAAGAGTCACTGAGGTGCGGCTCCAGAAATGATAGACAACAGAGACAGAACTTTTGGTATCTTATTCTTTGAAGAGCAGGAAGCCAGTGTAAGTCTTCAAGGAGATGAGTGCAGTGCTGATTTAAGTGCTTTTAAGATGAGATTGGCGCTGGAATTAGGAACTTACTGGAGATGTCTGAGTACGTCTGGTTGACAGGCAGCGAGAAATGAAGTTAAGCAGAAATGCAGACTAGACAGCAATTCATCAGATGTCTTATACAACACAGTGCGTCTGTAGGAGTGTAGTCTGGTTTCTGCAGCCACACAAGGCATATAGTTGACGTGTTGTGATCTCAGTATCAGGCGTGGTGAATTCCTGTCTCCTTTTTACATGACAGTTACTACCGGAAGTCTGGCGGCTCGACAGCTGCAATGACAGGATATCTCAGATCATGTGAGGACTTCTGGCTCATGTCGTGGTGAATTGTCTTAGTTTGTGATGCATTCCGTGATGCTGAGTTACCCAGTCATCTTGACAAATTTCCCCAATGAAATGTCGGATGCTCTCACCTCAAACGGCTATGGTCATAGTAGGACGCTACTTACTTTTTTCTCTGCAGATATGTGTGTGACGCCATCAAAGTAGATTTCTGTGCAGAATTTCACCAGGGACCACTCCCTTGCTCCCTGGGATCTTTTAACGTACTTTAAATTCATGCTGAACTCGTATCTCGGTTTGTCGGTTCATCCAAAACGGCGGCAAAGAAACTGTCCTTAACCTCTCCGCTTTCTTCAGTTCTGTTGAGATATCAAAATGAGGCAAAAACGTGTTAATATGTCAGTGTATGCGAAAACAACCAGTAATGTGAGTTGGTGAGCGTCATATCCCCCAGAAAAGAAAACCTCATCGAATACTATGTAGGAAAAGGATAGAGCTGGAATTGTAATAACAACAGTTTTTGTCAGTATACAAATACCCACACACAGAGGAAATGTAGTAATGTTTATTTGATACACAACACAGCAAACAAGCAAATTGTCGATAGACATGTCTCCCTCAACCACAGACATCAAAAACACGAAACAGTACTGGTGAGACCACATCCAGGATAGTGCTTATTATCCTGCCCCTTCCATTTGTTTTTGGTTTAACCAATTCCTTTTATTCAGTGACTACTATAGCTACCACGTATCCAATCAGAGGCTAATGCCATGCCAGTTGTGAACAACATAAGTGCAGTATTAAATCAGAATAGTGAAGGAAGAGAGTTGAGGGAGGAAAAGAGGAAGCTAATTCCATGCCAGTTGTGAACAACATTAGAGCAGTTTTCAATCAGAATAGTGAAGGAAGGAGTTGAGAAAGGAAAAGAGGAAGCTAATTCCATGCCAGTTGTGAACAACATTAGAGCAGTTTTCAATCAGAATAGTGAAGGAAGGGAGTTGAGAAAGGAAAAGAGGAAGCTAAGCATGTCATTGCCGGATTTGGCCTTTGGACTTCGCTCCGTCATGGTTCCTGTCTGACGTTTGATCGAATCATCCGGGTCTTCTATCAAAGACCATTCATTTGATGTGCAGAAAGGACGGCAGGCACAGACAGAGCATTCAGCTTAACTGATTCTTCACACAGCGCGCTGACAGCCATTCCCGTCGTCCATGTCAGCAAGGGCGCAGCCTTTTCCGGAACAAGCCACCTGACTTTTACGCATGCCTAGGTCTTTACTTCCGCTGAGACGACTTCATGGAAAGATGGCTTCCCAAACGTGGCGCGGAGCAATATAGGTCCGAGTTCATTGGAGAAAGGGGAGGGACAGAGAAGAGAGTGGAAGGTAGCGAAGGTGAGGAGAAACGCGCTATCCACTTCATTTCCGATTTAATGGATGTAGTTAACGATGGCTGTATTTGGATGGGGTACAGAGTTAGAGGCCTGAGTTCATTTGTCATTGGAGAAAAACAAGACCATGAACCACGATCACTCCGCCCCCCCCCCCCCCCCGGCATCCCCCCTTCCACCCCCAAATAAAATTTGTATGGTCTGTTTCATGAGATTGACAGCTAAATGTATGCACTAAAATTCATGAGCATTGATCTCTTGCTCCTGTGGTTCTGTCACAGTGCTCTCCAATGTTTCCTTCTATACCCCAGCTGTACTGTTTTGTTGCAGTAGTGTTGACTGTTTTCTGAAGGCATGGCTTTAAAGATTCATGAGGATGGATCGTCCATCCTGATACTGCTTCGCTTCAGCTCCAAGTCCGAGAGTCCTGGTGTGCATTAAGATTCATGGGTATTGATCTGCCACTTCTTCTGTTACAATCTCAACGCCTGTCCTGTCTCTGTCCCGTCGTTAGTTCTTTCCCAATGTCTGCACTTTACTTTGGCGTGATGGGTCACATTTGTTCAGTCTCACAGTCGCGGGCCCAAATCTGTCCCTGATGCTCATGCCATGATTGTGAAAATCTGGACTTTGACAAATTCTGTCTTATTCAGTCCACGCAAAGTAGTTCTGTTCATCGTCAATGAATGCACGTACGAGTCGCTCGACTTAAACCACTGTTCATCAAACAACATTTCTTTTTAAAGAATTTTGAAGTTGGCACGGACCTTGGGAAATGAAGTGTGTGACATCTTTCACGTGCTTTAAGAAGTCACGATAACTCGCAGAACCTAAAGATGATGTCACGGAAGTCATGTCACAATAGTTGGCTGGGGTTGCTGTGACGGACGCTTGCACCATCAGCACCTTCTACAGCCCTCCACCCTCAATTATGGGCAACAGGGTAGAGGTGTTGTGAACTGTGCGGTCCTTTCTGTTGTCCACCCAGGAGTAGCACAGAGGAGAAGAGTGTGGGATTTACGTAATGAGAATGTAACAACTTGAATGGCCACCAGGCGTCCATTCTGCAGTGGTGCTTGCCAATATGACTCGTTACGTGTGTGTGTGTGTGTGTGTGTGTGTGTGTGTGTGTGTGTGTGTGTGTGTGTGTGTGTGTGTGTGTGTTACCGATTATTTACCATCTGATTGCTGTAAACTAAGCGCAGTGGTTGGTACACTCTAACACGAGCCTGTTTTCATCCACTGAAGGATATCAACTTTGAAATTGCCGTTCTCAAGGGGTCTATATACAGAGTGTTATGAAATTACCGTTCTCAAGGGGACTAACCACAGAGTGTTATGAAATTATCGTTCTCAAGGGGTCTAACCACAGAGTGTTATGAAATTATCGTTCTCAAGGGGTCTAACCACAGAGTGTTATGAAATTACCGTTCTCAAGAGGTCTAACCACGGAGTGTTATGAAATTACCGTTCTCAAGAGGTCTAACCACAGAGTGTTATGAAATTACCGTTCTCAAGGGGTCTAACCACAGCGTTATGAAATTACTGTTCTCAAAGGGTCTAACCACAGTGTTATGAAATTACTGTTCTCGAGGGGTCTAACCACAGTGTTATGAAATTACCGTTCTCAAGGAGTCTGTACACAGAGTGTTACGAAATTACCGTTCTCAAGGGGTATATACACAGTGTTATGAATTTACCGTTCTCAAGGAGTCTATACACAGAGTGTTATAAAATTACCGTACTCAAGGGGTCTATACACAGAGTGTTATTATATTACTGTTCTCAATGGGTCTAACCACAGTGTTAATCTGAACCAGTATTATGTTCCTATTGACAACAATAACTTCTGATGGTATTTTCTGCATGTAATCAGTTCTTAAAGGGCCGTGTATGGACAGAAATAACTTCTCATAATATTTTGTACATGTAATCAGTTCTTAAAGTGCCGTTTTATTGACAGAAATAACTTCTCATACTATTTTGTACATGTAATCAGTTCTTAAAGGGTCGTGTATTGACAGAAATAACTTCTGATGGTATTTTCTACATGTGACGGGTTCTTAAAGGGCCGTGTATTGACAGTTAACTTATCACGGTTTTTTTTTACCTGTATCCAGTTCTTAAAGGGTGGTGTGTTGACAGAAATAACTTCCCATGGTATTTTCTACATTGGCCAGGTCTTAAAGGGTGGTGTATTGACAGAAGTAACTTTCCATGATATTTTCTACATGTGGCCAGGTCTTAAAGGGTGGTGTATTGACAGAAATAACTTCTCATGGAATTTTCTGCATGTAATCAGTTCTTAAAGGGTGGTGTATTGACAGAAATAACTTCCCATGGTATTTTCTACATGTGGCCAGTTCTTAAAGGGTTGTGTATTGACAGAAATAACTTCCCATGGTATTTTCTACATGTGGCCAGTTCTTAAAGGGTGGTGTATTGACAGAAATAACTTCCCATGGTATTTTCTACATGTGGCCAGGTCTTAAAGGGTGGTGTATTGACAGAAATAACTTCCCATGGTATTTTCTACATGTGGCCAGGTCTTAAAGGGTGGTGTATTGACAGAAGTAACTTTGCATGATATTTTCTACATGTGGCCAGGTCTAAAAAGGTTGTGTATTGACTGAAATAACGTCTCATGGTCTTTTCTACATGTGACCTGTTCTTAAAGGGTGGTGTATTGACAGCAGTAACTTTCTACATGTGGCCAGTTCTAAAAAGGTTGTGTATTGACTGAAATAACTTCTCATGGTCTTTTCTACATGTGACCCGTTCTTAAAGGGTCCTGTGTGGTGAGCTGAATTGTCTTGGCATGAAAACTAAATCCAAGATTTGAAGAATTTACTGTTCAGAACTGATCTGGGCTGAGAGACATAGAGAGCGATGTGATGAAGCAGACAACGACAGCTTCCTTGCTGGCCACAGCACTGCATGGTGCCACAGCACTGCATGGTGCCACAGCACTGCATGGTGCCACAGCACTGCATGTGTTCAGAACTGATCTGGGCTTTGAGACATAGAGAGCGATGTGATGAAGCAGACAACGACAGCTTCCTTGCCGGCCACAGCACTGCATGGTGCAACAGCACTGCATGGTGCCACAGCACTGCATGGTGCCACAGCACTGCATGGTGCCACAGCACTGCATTGTGCCACAGCCCACTGAAAGGACACGAGGAACAAGGACGAGGCAATGAATCGGTGAAGCACAGTTTCCCGGGGCTCCCTTTCGGACCCCCTTTCTCCGCTGTGGCGTTATTCCAGATTCCTATCAAAGGTGGTTTGCCACCAGCAGTCCAACCAACCAGCCAGCTTCCAGCCCGTGTCATTGCGGAGAAACTAATGAGGTGGAGGGGAGGATTATCTGATCCACGCTGTGGTCACTCCTCACAGTGATTGTCTGCTGTGTCCACATCATTGCCCTCTGTCTCTGTCTGTCTGTCTGCCTGCCTCTGTCCCTGTCTCTGTCTCTGTCTCTCTCAGTCTCTCTCTCTCTCTCTCTCTCTCTCTCTCTCTCTCTCTCCCTGTGTGTGTGTGTGTGTGTGTGTGTGTGTGTGTGTGTGTGTGTGTGTGTGTGTGTGTGTTTGTTTGTTTGCTCGCGCGTCACTTAATTACACTTACCGTTGGTATATTCTAACAACTGCAACTGAACATTGTTGTTATTTAGACTTGAATTTTGTTTTGTTACGCAATGCTTGTTGTTTGTTATCTCTCATGTCCCCAGAGACGTTAAAAGATTAAATATTCTTGATTCTTGATTCCCAGTGTGTCGGGGGGAGGGGGGGGGAGGTGGAAGGGGGGGGGGGGCGCGTTTGTGTGTGTGTGTGTGTGTGTGTGTGTGTGTGTGTGTGTGAACAAATTGAAATGTTGTGCTTGCATGATTAAACATTGATACGGGCTAGTATGAATGTTTACACTGCTCCAGTGTCTGTGTCTCCTAAGGTTTTTTTCCCCATGTTGTTTTGCATTTGGAAAATTGTACAAAAAAAAAGAAAAAAAATAGAAAAGAAACCGAGTTCATTGTTTTCTAGAAAATATTTTGCATTTCGCGGGACTATTTGTCTTTCCGGAGTTCTTCAAACAATGTGTTTCAGTATACGCTGTGGCTGTGACAGTGCAAAGATAAAAAGACGACTCCAAGAAGGAAGAACATTATGTGATGGACAGTGTCATTCATAGTTATCAGCGGCTGTCTGCTGTCATCAGCCCCTGTGGGCATGCGACAAAGGCAGCACCAATTGTTCCTCCGCCTTTGAGAAATTCTCTGCAAGAACTTTCCCCTTTTCTGTAACTCGCTGGTTTTTTTGTTTTTTTTAATCGTCGCCTGCTGTTTTTCTGGCTTCGTGACCCATTCAAGTGTGTTTTGGTTTCATACAAAATCTTTAAATTTTCTTTTTTGTTTGTTCTGGTTCAACCTGAAAGATAACGGCGTTTGTGGTAATGAGGCGACAGTCGCTGTCCATTCTGCTCGTGTATCAGGCCACTTGGCTTCTAAATGTATTTTTGTCACATTTGTTTGTTTTAGTAGGGGATGAAATATCCAGTTTTCAGCACTGCCTAATTTCTCCGCCTTTAGGATGTCCGTAGGTTGACTACTAAGGCACGATTGACTGCGTCATGTTGGCAGATAGCTGTGTTGTCTGTTGCTTTCATCAATACAGACCTGTTTTGTCTTTCCACAATGGCAGCACGGACTGAGCCCTAGGGTGTCTCCCCAGCCACAATAACACTGGAACTGAACTCCTGAAACCTATGAGCTCCTTCTGGGAGTCTTGGCTAGCTCCAGGTAGCATGTTCTTCATCTTTAAGGCTTCAAGTCGAAGAGCTTCCTTCGTTTGGTGAAACACATATCACAGTGTTCTGACGTGGGGCAGCTTTGCTGGCCTCAAGTGGATGACAGACCAACCAATATAGCAGCTAACAATGCGATGGAGAGATGCGTGATAAAGCCACTGAGCTGAACTGTTCTGACATTACGGCATGTTACACTGTACCCTACAAATTGTGCGCCGACGTCAGAGGCGATCTCTGATCATCATTCTCCTCGGCCTGGGAGTCATGCTGTACGTGTTTGGAAACTGCAGCGGGGCAAACTGCTGTCCCGGACACGTTGATTGGCTTTGTTTGCACAGGCTGTGTCACCGGGCGTCTTCCTGTATTGTCAGCGCATAGTCTAGAGCCACAGTAGAGTGACGTCAGATTCCCACACTGGGGTAACTAAATGTATCATTCATAAACGTTTCTCTCTCTCGCCCTCCCTCTATCACACTCTATCTCTGTCTTGTCTGTCTGTCTGTCTGTCTGTCTTCTGTCTGTCTGTCTGTCTCCTCTCTCTCTCTCTCTCTCTTCTCTCTCTCTCTCTCTCTCTCTCTCCCCTCTCTCTCTCACTCTCTGTGTCTCTCTGTGTGTCTATCTGTGTGCCTCTCCATCTCTCTCTGTCGCTCTCGCTCTGGCTCTCGCTCCCTCCCTTCCTCTTTCCCTCTTCCCCTCCCTCTCTCTCTATCTCTTTCTCTCTCCCCACCCTCTTCCCCTCTAACTGAAAAAAACAACACTATGTTGCGTTCATAAATAGCACGTTTGGTTAATCTCTCTCTCTCTCTCTCTCTCTCTCTCTCTCTCTCTCTCTCTCTCTCTCTCTCTCTCTCTCTCTCTCTTTTGGAAGATGTCTCAATGCGTTCGTCTGAGATTATAGTTTTAGGAGATTTTAACATTGATCTACTTAAACCACATGATAAATGGAAACGGGTTTATGAATTACAGAATTTGACACAGCTAATTAACACACCGACAAGAAAAAATCTATCCTCCGAAACACTAATTGACCACATATACGCAACAAACCCATTTAATATTATAGAAACATCTGTGCCTGTATACGGTCTCAGTTATCACTTTCCAATTTGTCTAACATGGTCCAAAAAGGGGGTTAAAATTCCAAGAAATGTTCACAAATGTATATCTTTTCGAAGCTATAGGAAATTCGATACTAACAGTTTCTTGTCCGATTTGTGTAACGCAAATTTTTCTGAGGTGTATCAGTACAATGACCCTGATGGAGCGCTGGCTGCTTGGTATGACATATTTATCTCTGTCTTTAACAAACACGTGCCATCGGTAACTAAACGTGTCAAACCAAGGGGTAAGCCACCGTGGTATAATGAAAAAATCGATAAGGCCATTAATTTACGAGATATTCTATTGCAAACAAATGGTAAAGATGATAATTTTAAAAAGCAAAGAAATAAGG
>CM065722.1:1805862-1810862 GCA_033310375.1 Conus canariensis
ATTGTCAGCGGCTAAGAATTGTAGAGAACAACCTTTACTTGGATCTCCTATGAGATGCAATCTCCCACTGATTGACCGAACAATATAATGCTGAACAATTAAGTAGTGGGGGAAAACAAGTGCAGGCTAACAATTTTTCCGTCATTATAGTAATGACTTGACAAAGATTTGAACTTTAAAGAAAAAAAGAAATGAAGATGAAGATTATATACCCGTCTTCCTCGTTTCTTTCATTATCCATACACCCCTTTCCTACGTTAATCATTTACAAATCCTTCTTTCAGTATGTCAACATCCTTCTCCCCTTTTATGTCATTGTTGACACATCCTTTCCCCCTCTTTTCTTCTGCGGATGCATTTCCACGCCTCCCCCCGTCCCCCGCCTTCCAGGTCATAAGCCTGCTCACTCCTTCCCTCCCCTTCTGTCCTCATTCGCACCTCTCTTCTTTCCTGTCCTTATTTACACACATCACCAGCCATCCTCTGTTGTTATCGACACCCTCCCGTCTCTTTTCTGGCACTGTATGTGCCATCCTGACCCCTGTCTTTCCTTACCTACACCCTCTCCTCTCTCTTCTCTTTCTGCAGACCCCCAACTCCCGCCCCCTTCCTTGCTCCCCCCCCCCCCCACCTCTTCCCTTTCCTGTCGCCCCTCTTCTTTCATTATTGACACGCCCTGGGCCCAGTGTTCTGTCTGTGGCTGCCGGAGTTGCTGCCACAGTTGCCGCCACAGTGATCAATGTGTTGAGGGGCCTGAGGTGATCAATGTCTTGAGGGGCCTGAAGGGGTACAGGGAAGCCATCCGACTTCTGTGGCTCTCCCCAAACCATTTCCGGCACTTCTTCTTTTAGAGTTGTGTCCCCGGTTCTTCACCGTGGTCTGTGTTGGTATTTGTCTTATTCTTTCTTTTCTTTCTTTTTTTTTGTCTTTCTTTCTTCTTTCTTTCTTTCCTTCTTTCTTTTATGTTTTTCTTGATTCTATCGGGTTTTTTTTATTGATGCCTTCGCGTGACTGTCTTGGTTAGGCTGTGTGTCTTGGATACTTGTCTTATTGTATTTCTAGGGACTTCATGAGGGGAACAGATTTTACAAACTTCCTTTTTGTTTGTATTCTGTTTCTTTGGTAGTTATTCATTTATTCATTTTTTGTTATAGTTGTTTATATTCTCACCCTTTCTTCTTTCCCCTTTGTCTCCATATCATCATAATTAGATTGGTTGCAGTAAGAGCAAGAGCAACAGTAGCAACAGCACCACAACTGGAGCGGCAGCAGTAGTAGCAGCAGCAACAGAACAGGAGCAGCAGCAGTAGAAGCAGCAGCAGCACCATTCACATTTTTTAACCGGTGTTGATTACTATTTTTTCCGTCCGTATAGCATTGTCTTGCGTATTACAACACCAACCCACATCAGTATTACCATACTAACCCACATCAGTATTTCCACACCATCCCACATCAGTATTACCACACCATCCCACATCAGTATTACCACACCATCCCACATCAGTATTACCACACCATCCCACATCAGTATATCAACATCCCACACCAGTATACCACACCATCACTCAGTATTACCACACCAAACCACATCAGTATTACCACATCATCCCACATCAGTAACACACCAAACCACATCAGGTGCTGTGTGAATACTGCACCACTGATGGAAGGATTGCCGTGCCTGTGAAAAGTTCCGATTTGTGTGACTGTCCATATCCAACACACACAACACACACACACACACACACACACACACACACACACACACACACACACACACACACACACACACACACGCACACACACACACACACACGCACGCACGCACGCAAGCACGCACGCACGCACGCACGCACGCACGTTGCGACGACAATCTCAGACCCTCTCCTGGGCGGAAGCAGGGAGTCGTGAAATATGGCGCCATGTTGACTTCAGCGCCCCCTGGTGACGACGGCGTTGAGAGGCAACATGGCGACTGTCGGGGCAGATCTCCGCCAGATAAGACTGGGCGATGTCGGCTTATTTACCCCCCCCCCCCCCTTCCTTCCTTTCTTTTCATTATTTACACACCCTACTCCCTCCTTTCTTTTCATTATTTACACACCCTCCTCTTTCCTTCTTCATTATTTACACACTGTATTCCCTCCTTTCTTTTCATTATTTGCACACCCTTCTTCTTCTTTCTTTTAATTATTTACACACTCTTCTCCCTCATTCTTTTCATTATTTACACACCCTCGTCTTTCCTTCTTCTTCATTATTTACACACTGTATTCCCTCCTTTCTTTTCATTATTTGCACACCCTTCTTCCTTCTTTCTTTTAATTATTTACACACCCTTCTCCCTCATTTCTTTTCATTATTTACACACCCTCCTCTTTCCTATTTCTTCATTATTTACACACTGTATTCCCTCCTTTCTTTTCATTATTTGCACACCCTTCTTCCTTCTTTCTTTTAATTATTTACACACTCTTCTCCCTCATTTCTTTTCATTATTTACACACCTCCTCTTTCCTTCTTCTTCATTATTTACACACCCTATTCCTCCTTCTTTCATTATTTGCCCCCTTTTCCTTCTTTTTTTAATTATTTACACACTCTTCTCCTCATTTCTTTTCATTATTACACACCCTTCTCTTTCCTTCCTTCATTATTTACACACTTATTCCCTCCTTTCTTTTCATTATTTCACACCTCTTCCTTCTTCTTTATTATTTACACACTTTCCCTCTTCTTTTCATTATTTACACACCCTTCTCTCTCCTTTCTCTTTTTACACATTCCCTCCTTTCTTTTCATTATTTCACACCCTTCTTCCTTCTTTCTTTTATTATTTACACACTCTCCTCTTCTTTTCATATACCCTCTCTTCCTTTTTCATTATTTACACACCCTTTCTCCTCCTTTCTTTTCATTATTTACACACCCTTCTCCCTCCTTTCTTTTCATTATTTACACACCCTTCTCCCTCCTTTTTTCATTATTTACACACCCTTCTCCCTCCTTTCTTTTCATTATTTACACACCCTTCTCCCTCCTTTCTTTTCATTATTTACACACCCTTCCTCCTTTCTTTTCATTATTTACACACCCTTCTCCCTTTCTTTTCATTATTTACACACCCTTCTCCCTCCTTTCTTTTCATTATTTACACACCCTTCTCCCTCCTTCCTCTTTATTCTTTACACACCCTTCTCCATCCTTTCTTTTCATTATATACACATCCTTCTCCCTCCATCCTCTTCATTCTTTACACACCCTTCTCACTCCTTTCTTTTCATTCTTTACACACCCTTCTCTCTCTTTCCTCCATCATTTACATACCTTTCTCCGTCCTTTCTGTTCAATATATACACACCCTTCTCCCTCTTTTCTTTACGTTATTTACAGACCCTTCTCCCTCCTTCTTCTTCATTCTTTATACACCCTTCTCCCTCCTTTCCCTTCATGATTTATACACCCTTCTCCCTCCATCCTCTTCATTCTTTACAGACCCTTCTCACTCCTTTCTGTTCATTATTTACACACCCTTCTCCCTCATTTCTTTCAGTTCTTTACACACCCATCTTCCTCCTTTCTTTTCATTCTTTACACACTCTTCTCCCTCTTTCCTCTTCATCATTTAAACACCTTCCTCTATCCTTTCTGTTCATTATATACACACCCTTCTCCCTCCATCCTCTTCACTCTCTACAGACCCTTCTCACTCCTTTCTTTTCATTGTTTACATATCCATCTTCCCTTTCTTTTCATTATTTACACACCCTTCTCCCTCATTTCTTTTCATTATTTACACACCCTTCTCCCTCCTTTTCATTATTTACACACCATTCTCCCTCCTTTCTTTTCATTATTTACACACCCTTCTCCCTCCTTTCTTTTCATTATTTACACACCCTTCTCCCTCCTTTCTTTTCATTATTTACACACCCCTTCTCCCTCCTTTCTTTTCAATATTTACACACCCTTCTCCCTCCTTTCTTTTCAATATTTACACACCCTTCTCCCTCCTTTCTTTTCAATATTTACACACTCTTCTCCCTCCTTTCTTTTCAATATTTACACACCCTTCTCCCTCCTTTCTTTTCATTATTCACACACCCTTCTCCCTCATTTCTTTTCATTATTTACACACCCTTCTCCCTCCTTTCTTTTCAATATTTACACACTCTTCTCCTCATTTCTTTCATTATTTACATACACCTTCTCCTCATTTCTTTCATTATTTACACACCCTTCTTCCTCCTCTTTTCTGCCTCCACCTCTCCTTCCTTCCGGCCCCTATCCCCAGAGCTTCTGTGACATTGATCAACATCCTTTCGTCTGAAGTGGTACTACCAAGACATCAGACGCCATGTTCCCCTCCCTCTCCCCCACCTCACCTCCTGCGCTTTCTCCTTCCTTTATCTTCCCTCTCTTCCACGCTTTTCCATTAAAAAGAAAAGAGAGAGTAAACCCCTGAGCGATGTCTTTCAGTGTGTTGTTGCCCACGTCTTCCAGTACCTACCTTATCCTCCTGGCCTGTCACTTTTCTCTGTTTGCTTTTCGTGGATTTCATTTATCTGTTCGCGTGGACGTGGGGCGTTGGAATATCGCAAATCTATGTTTGCACACCAAATGGAGAAATGCGATTTGCTTCTCATACTAGTATTCCCTTATCTTCCTTTTCTTGTTCTCTATTCTTTTTATATTGCACATTTTTTTCTTCTTTTCATTTTTTTTTCTTGTTCTTGGTTTTGGTCTTCTTCTTCTTCTTCTTCTTCTTCTTCTTCGTATTATTCTTCTACTTCGTATTCTTCTTTTCCTCCTTCTTCTTCTCCTACCTCCTCCTTCTCCTCCTGATCCTTCTCCTCCTCCTCCTCCTTCTCCTCTTGCTTCTCGAAACTGGAGTTTGTGATACTTTCCATCTACCCACCCCCTTTTCTTCCATGGTACATGTCCCACGTTGTTCTGTGTGGAGACTGTAGGAATTCACTGCTTTTCTTCCATGGTAC
>CM065722.1:1813362-1845862 GCA_033310375.1 Conus canariensis
TTCCTTATTATTTTATTATGGATATAAGGTGTAAGAAGGTTTCATGGGATGGGGGTAAGTAGGAGTATGAGAGAGAGGAAGCGAGTGAAATGTGTATGTTCGTTGGACGTTGGTCACCTTACAATTCTATTGAAGTATCGTGTATCATTTCTTTACAATTTTTCTCCTCTCTGAAATAACAAATTGACAGTGTCTTACTTTCTTTTTTTAATACGTTTATTTTTGTATTTACTTTTCTGAATTTGTGTTACTTATTTTGTTAAAATATCAGTACAATCTATGGTAAATCTGACAATAAACGGTTTCAGTCAGTGTGTGTGTGTGTGTGTGGGGGGGGGGGGGGGGGGTTGGAAGGGGGCGATCTCTCCCGCTGGCTCCGTGCCAAAGCAATTGTTGTCGCCAGTATGGCGTTTAGTACGAAGTCTCGTGTATATTGGATCAGAACAAGTGCCATTGATGACCACCAAAGTGACCCCGACAATGCAGCGTCTCCTATGGAGAGCTGCCTCAGTACGACTTGAAGACTTAATACTGTTTGCCCCATGTGGGCTGTGGTGCTGAGCACTGTTTGCCCCATGTGGGCTGTGGTGCTTAGCACTGTTTGCCCCGTGTGGGCTGTGGTGCTGAGCACTGTTTGCCCCGTGTGGGCTGTGGTGCTCAGCACTGTTTGTCCCCATGTGGGCTGTGGTGCTGAGCACTGTTTGCCCCATGTGGGCTGTGGTGCGACACTGTTTGCCCCATGTGGGCTTGTGGTGCTCAGCACTGTTTGCCCCATGTGGGCTGTGGTGCTCGAGCACTGTTTGCCCCATGTGGGCTGTGGTGCTCAGCACTGTTTGCCCCATGTTGGCTGTGGTGCCCAACACTGTTTGCCCCATGTGGGCTGTTGTGGTGCTCAGCACTGTTTGCCTCATGTGGGTTGTGCTGAGCACTGTTTGCCCCATGTGGGCTGTGGTGCTCAGCACTGTTTTCCCCATGTGGGCTGTGGTGCTGAGCACTGTTTGCCCCATGTTGGCTGTGGTGGTGCTCAGCACTGTTCGCCTCATGTGGGCTGTGCTCAGCACTGTTTGCCCCATTTTGGCTGTGGTGCTCAGCACTGTTTGCCCCATGTGGGCTGTGCTCAGTACTGTTTGCCCCATGTGGGCTGTGGTGCCCAGCACTGTTTGCCCTATGTGGGCTGTGCCCAGCACTGTTTGCCCTATGGGGGCTGTGCCCAGCACTGTTTGCCCCATTTTGGCTGTGGTGGTGCTGAGCACTGTTTGCCCCATGTGGGCTGTGGTGGTGCTCAGCACTGTTTGCCCCATGTGGGCTGTGGTGCTCAGCACTGTTTGCCCCATGTTGGCTGTGGTGCTCAGCACTGTTTGCCCCATGTGGGCTGTGCTTAGCACTGTTTGCCCCATGTTGGCTGTGGTGGTGCTCAGCACTGTTTGCCTCATGTGGGCTGTGCTCAGCACGGTTTGCCCCATTTTGGCTGTGGTGCTCAGCACTGTTTGCCCCTTGTGGGCTGTGCTCAGTACTGTTTGCCCCATGTGGGCTGTGGTGCCCAGCACTGTTTGCCCTATGTGGGCTGTGCCCAGCACTGTTTGCCCCATGTGGGCTGTGCCCAGCACTGTTTGCCCCATTTTGGCTGTGGTGGTGCTGAGCACTGTTTGCCCCATGTGGGCTGTGGTGGTGCTCAGCACTGTTTGCCCCATGTGGGCTGTGGTGCTCAGCACTGTTTGCCCCATGTTGGCTGTGGTGCTCAGCACTGTTTGCCCCATGTGGGCTGTGCTTAGCACTGTTTGCCCCATGTTGGCTGTGGTGGTGCTCAGCACTGTTTGCCTCATGTGGGCTGTGCTCAGCACTGTTTGCCCCATTTTGGCTGTGGTGCTCAGCGCTGTTTGCCCCATGTGGGCTGTGCTCAGTACTGCTTGCCCCATGTGGTCTGTGGTGCCCAGCACTGTTTACCCCATGTGGGCTGTGCCCAGCACTGTTTGCCCCATGTGGGCTGTGCCCAGCACTGTTTGCCCCATGTGGGCTGTGCTCAGCGCTGTTTGCCCCATGTGGGCTGTGGTGCTCAGCTGTGGCGAAGAGACTGACCTGGTTGTGTGTGAATGTGTTAGCGGGAAAGAGTGATGAGGGGACAATGTTTCAGAGAAGATAGGGAAGAAAGGAAGAAACAATTCAAAAGGGCATGCAATTTTTAGTTATGTAGGGATTGGTACATGTGTCTATGGTATGGAACATCAGTCTGTCAAATAGTAATTGGATAATAAGCCAACCGTAAAAGGACTTATGTGGTCGTTTGGGTGAAACTGAAACGATGACTAACTATAAACTTAGACTAGATAATTTTCTCTCACATCGATTGAACATACCATACTGATCCAAGCAATGCATTCGATACCATGATAATTTAGCATCGTGTGTGTGTGTGTGTGTGTGTGTGTGTGTGTGTGTGTGTGTGTGTGTGTGTGTGTGTGTGATATAGGTCTACCCCATTTCTGTTCTTTTAATTTATCTCCGTCAATCGAGACACACACACACACACACACACACACACACACACACACACACACACACACACACACACACACACACATGAGGCAAGGACACTGTCCCCCTCTCCCCCAGCCAGACCACTCACGCCCACATTGCGTGACTGGCAGTGGTCAGCGACACCCCGACCATCATTGATATTCCATCCAGCTTGTGTTCCTCCCTCAATGGATGCTGACCTTTCGCTCCCACACTTGCTATCCGTCTCTGGCCGTCTCGCATTCTTGGCTTTCTTGAGGCCTCTTGTCTGGCCAGTGTGAGTGTGTGTGTGTGTGTGTGTGGTGGGGAGGGGGCCTCTCAGTGTGCTGTTGGTAAAGGATGGTTAGCGACTAAAGGGCGGGCAGAAGGGTCAGGGGGGTCATTGAAGTCAAGTTCCTTTCGTCCAAGTCCACGATGGGAAGATAGGGGAAAGGGAGGAGACAGGTGGGGGAGTGGAGGGAGCCTACGATAGGGGGAGGGCGACGGAGGTATGGCGATCTGAGGTGGTGGTGATGATGGTGGTGGTGATGGTGGTGGTGGTAGTGGTTTGTGTGTGTGTGTGTGTGTGTGCGTGCGTGCGTGCGCGCGCGCGCGTGTGTGTGTGTGTGACAGATAGAGAGAGCGTGTGTGTGTGTGTGTGTGTGTGTGTGTGTGTGTGTGTGTGTGTGTGTGTGTGTGTGTGTGTGCGTTCAGCTGAGTTTACCTTTCCCTACAAGTTTTCGTTCATGATAAACGTAACGTTGACGATAAGAACAATGGAAATCAAATGAAATGACGATGACGATAATGATGATGCTGTTACTCTGTCTGAGAGAGAAAAAAAGCCTTAAATCTTTTTGTCTTTTCTCGTCATTTGTTATCCGCATTAGTTTTCCGCTGCTGTGGTGTTCCAAACAGTATCTTAATGTTTATTAAATTTATGTAATTGTTCCTGTCAAAGTCGTTTGTAGCTTGACCTTTGTTTTGCTAATACCAATTGCAGTTAAAAAAAAAACCTTTTGATACTATAGGGAATATTTGCCTGGGGTATGGTAGCAGGTCCTTGAGGAAGAGGTGGATGAGGGCGCTTCGGTTTAAAACCTTCTTTGCTCAGAGGGACAAGTGGGAATGGGTGACAGTGGGCAGGGAGAAATGGGGAAGTGAGGAAGTGAGCACTGCCAAAAAGCTGAAAAGTGAATACTGCTAGAAGATGAAAAGTGTTCAGCAAGGATTGAGGGGGAAGGAAGGAGAGAGTTGGAAGGGATGAGGGGGGGGGGTATAGAAGGAGAGGGCAGGGTGGGGAAGAAGAGAGAAATGGGTCAAGAGCAGAAGGACTGGGGGGGGGGGGGGATAAAGTAAATAAAAATAGTAATAATAATGTTAAGAGACAAAATCAAGATAAGTAAGAACAAGGGCTGTTATGGAGGAAAGTCAGTGTTTGATATTGATTCCATTTGGGTGGATAGTGCCAAGTTTGTGAATAAGGAGGGACTCTTGTTCTTTACGTCTTATAGAGGAAGATGAATTTTGCCAGACTGCAGCAATCTGCATGTGGGAGAGGTTGTGGCCGGAAGAGCAGAAATGGTTTGCAATTGGTGTATTGTAACCGAGACGGACTGCTCGTAGGTGTTCTGTGAAACGGTCGTTAAGGGTTCTGTAGGTTTCTCCAACATACAGGAGGCCACAGAAGGAGCAAGAAAGAATGTAAACTACATTGCGGGACTGACAAGTGAAAGGGTTGCGTATGGAAATTTTGCCTGAGGGGCCACAGATGGTTGTAGAAGAGTTTAGGTGAGGACAGGTTTTGCATTTGGGTTGCTTGCATGGAGAATTGCCAGGTGGTGAGACTGTGTTTGTGGACAATTTTGAATGCACAAGAAGATCTCTGAGGTTGGTGTCACGTTTGTAGGCAACTAGTGGAGGCTGGGTGAAAATGTGTTTCAGGGAAGGATCAGTCTGCAGAATGTGGTAGTTCTTCATAAGGATGTTTTTGATGGCGAGGTTGTGAGGATGGAAGGTGATAGCAAGAACAGGCCTGTCGTCTGATGAAGGAGTGATCTTTTGCTTAAGAGCAGTGTTTCTGGGAATTCTAGAGGCCCTTTGTAGGGCTTCTTGGCAAATGGGTTCAGGGTATCCACGTTCAAGGAAAAATGAGATCATCAGGGTAGATTGTTTGGCGAAATCGTCATCATCGCTGCAGATGCGTCGCAAACGAAGTAGTTGAGAGAAAGGAATGCTTGTTTTGGTGGAAGCAGGGTGACTGGAGGAGTACAGAAGGTATGAATGCGAGTCGGTGGGTTTGTAATGAACAGATGTGGTGAGGTAGGGTGAGTTGGGACAGATAGAGATTTTGATGTCAAGGAAGGAAATGGTAGTCTGAGTGATTTCAAAAGTGAATCTAAGAGCTGGATGAAATCCACTGACAAAGTCAATGAAGTTTTTCAGATCTTGGATTGGACAGGAGGCTGCACCGAGGCAATCGTCAATGAAGCGACGGAAAAAGTCTGGGAAAGTGCCTGTGTATTGTGAGAAGATCTTTTCTTCAATGTAACCAACAAACAGGCAGGCGTAGCCAGGACCCATCCTGGTGCCCATGGCAACGCCGCAATTCTGTTGGAAATGGTCAGCACCAAACTGAAAGTTGTTGAGTGTGAGAACAAGCTCAGCAAGACGGAGAAGAGTGGTGGTGGGTAGATTTCTGCTGTCTTTTGACAAGAAGTGTTTGAGGGCTGAAAGCCCTTCATGATGGGGAATGCTTGTGTAAAGTGCACAGACGTCCATGGTGAAGAGGTGACGGTGTTGGGAGCCAGGATGGAAGGAGAAATTTTGCAGAAAATCAAGAGTATGGTTTGTGTCCTTAAGAAAGGTGGGGAGGTTGGAAACGATAGGCTGGAGGATTTTGTCGAGAAACTGAGAGATCTGGACAGTGGGGCAGGAACAGGCAGAGACAATGGGGCGGCCTGGGTTATTTGGTTTATGTATTTTGGGAAGCAAGTAGAATTGGGAATCTTTGGGTTCAGAAACGACCAGGGAATGGGCTTCATTTGGGAGGTTTCCAGCGCTAATGCACTCGCGAATGAATTTTCTGATCAGGGTGTTATTGGTTTTGGTTTGACTGGGCTGTGAAGAGGTGTAGAATCTGGTGTCTGAGAGCTGGGAGAGTGCCTCGGCGATGTACAGGTCCCGCCGCCAGACAACAATAGCGCCACCCTTGTCAGCTGGTTTGACTACAATGTCTTTACGCTGGCGTAGTTCTCTGAGAGCTTGAGCTTCTGCTGAGGAAATGTTGGAGTGTCTGAGGGGTTTGGGTTTTAGAGCAGCGATTTGATGAGAACAGGTTTGGATGTAAAATTCTAGAGAGGGAAACTGGTTTGTGGGAGGGGTCCAGGAGCTGGGGAGGGAAGGAAAGGGAGGGAGGTCACTGTCAGGATCAGGTATAGATGGGGTGGTGTTGGTAGTGTTTTCAAAATGTGCCATGAGGCGTAGTCGCCTGAAGAAACGCTGACACTGAAAACAAGCGTCAGAACCATTGGCCTTGGGTTTGGTGGGTACGAAGTTCAGCCCACGATTGAGGACTTGACGCTGTGTGTCTGTCAAATGGAGATCAGCGGGAATGGTGACCACAAGGTTTTTGTGACATGAGGTTTGAGGGGGCTGTGGCTGAGGTTGACTGGAAAGCAGGTTGGATAGTTTTTTTGATTTGGTCTGTTTCAGGCTATTGTACAATTTTTCATTTGCTGAACGTACTGTTGAAATGATGAAATGTGTCATAGAGGGAGTGCAAAGGTCAGATATTTGTTTGCGAGTTTGTTGCAGTTTTTTGTCTGTTTGTTGGATAGATTGTTGGTGAGATCTGACAATGTCCTTCATGAGTCGGAAAGAGGTGCTTTGTAGAGTAGAATGGACAGAGCAGAGAGCAGGAGGCGACAAAGTAGAGGGATGAAACTTTAAACAGAAACCTTGGGGGATGACTTTTTTGTTGATGCAGGTGTGGAGAAAGGAGAGATGACTGCAGGTACTTGTCTTGTGAAGGACACAGGCACTTTCCCAGACTTTTTCCGTCGCTTCATTGACGATTGCCTCGGTGCAGCCTCCTGTCCAATCCAAGATCTGAAAAACTTCATTGACTTCGTCAGTGGATTTCATCCAGCTCTTAGATTCACTTTTGAAATCACTCAGACTACCATTTCCTTCCTTGACATCAAAATCTCTATCTGTCCCAACTCACCCTACCTCACCACATCTGTTCATTACAAACCCACCGACTCGCATTCATACCTTCTGTACTCCTCCAGTCACCCTGCTTCCACCAAAACAAGCATTCCTTTCTCTCAACTACTTCGTTTGCGACGCATCTGCAGCGATGATGACGATTTCGCCAAACAATCTACCCTGATGATCTCATTTTTCCTTGAACGTGGATACCCTGAACCCATTTGCCAAGAAGCCCTACAAAGGGCCTCTAGAATTCCCAGAAACACTGCTCTTAAGCAAAAGATCACTCCTTCATCAGACGACAGGCCTGTTCTTGCTATCACCTTCCATCCTCACAACCTCGCCATCAAAAACATCCTTATGAAGAACTACCACATTCTGCAGACTGATCCTTCCCTGAAACACATTTTCACCCAGCCTCCACTAGTTGCCTACAAACGTGACACCAACCTCAGAGATCTTCTTGTGCATTCAAAATTGTCCACAAACACAGTCTCACCACCTGGCAATTCTCCATGCAAGCAACCCAAATGCAAAACCTGTCCTCACCTAAACTCTTCTACAACCATCTGTGGCCCCTCAGGCAAAATTTCCATACGCAACCCTTTCACTTGTCAGTCCCGCAATGTAGTTTACATTCTTTCTTGCTCCTTCTGTGGCCTCCTGTATGTTGGAGAAACCTACAGAACCCTTAACGACCGTTTCACAGAACACCTACGAGCAGTCCGTCTCGGTTACAATACACCAATTGCAAACCATTTCTGCTCTTCCGGCCACAACCTCTCCCACATGCAGATTGCTGCAGTCTGGCAAAATTCATCTTCCTCTATAAGACGGAAAGCGTTTCGCTACCACCCGTGGCATGAAGATCCACAGAACAAAGATGGGATGTGTGAAGACTCATCTGAATGAGCAGCAGCGCACTGCATCAGCAGATAAGACGTCGGAAGACCAAGGCCAGGATTTAAACCACAGTGCCAAGGACATCCACGCTGTTGGTTCGGATGAGGAATTTGCACAGGCCCTCGATGCCAGGCGCCTGAAACTCAACCTGCCACGAGCAAACGAAACTGAAGATTGGGAGAAACTGGATGCAAAAATCGTCCAAAGACTCGATGCACTGATAGGGAAAAGCACCCTGGAACACAAACTAGCCACATATGGGGACATTGTGTATGCCACATGTAGAGACGCCTATGGAGCAAAACTACCCAAAGAGAAAACACCTCCAAAGAAATCCAGACGCCAAGAAAAGATGGACAAGATCAGGGTCCAAAAGAAAAACCTCAAGATGCAAATGAAGACCGCACTGCCAGCTGAAAAACAAGGCTTGGAAAAACTGTGGAAAGACCTGAAAGAAAAACACAGCGCCCTCAGCAAAGCGGAATCTGCGAGGAAGAGGAAGAGCAAAAAGAAGAAGACACAAGAGCGCTTCTTCAGAGACCCCTTCCAGTTTGCCAGAACACTGTTTGAGCAGCCAAAATCTGGGACCCTAAGTGTGGACAAAGGAGTTCTTGAGCAGCATCTGAGGAAAACATACTCTGACCCACAGAGCAAAGCACCACTCGACATTCAAGGTTTGGTGTGGCCAACCAACCCTGAGGAACAGTTCAATGGCAAGCCTCCAACGTTGGCGGAAATCAAGAAGGTGGTCGACAAAGCCAGAGCCAAATCATCACCAGGGCCAAACGGAATACCTTACCAGCTTTACAAGAAATGTCCCAAGGTGCTGGAGTGGCTCCACAGGCTGCTGCGATCGGCTTGGAGAAACCAGAAGATCAGCGGCCAGTGGATGACGGCAGATGGTGTGTACATCCCCAAAGAGCAAAACTCAAGTGACATCAGCCAGTTCAGGCCAATATCACTACTGAACGTTGAAGGAAAAATCTTCTTCTCTGTCATGGCAGCAAGGCTGACCAAGTACCTGATGGAAAACAAGTACTTGGATGTGTCAGTCCAGAAAGGTGGCATCCCAGGCGTGGCTGGCTGTGTAGAACACGCCACAATGATCTGGGACGCAATCCAAAAAGCAAAAACAGAAAAGAGAGACCTGGACGTAGTGTGGCTTGATCTGGCAAACGCATATGGATCTGTGCCCCATGAGATGATACAGTTGGCTCTTGAGATGTACCATGTGCCAAAGAACATCCGCGACATGCTCAAGAAGTACTTCAATGGCTTCTCAATGCGGTTCTCTACCAAGGAGTACACAACTGACTGGATCAACTTGGAAGTGGGTATTGCAATGGGCTGTGCAATTTCCCCAATACTGTTCGTGCTGGCAATGGAACTCATCTTGAAAGCAGCAACAAACAACGCGAGACAAACAGACCTTGGCGATGGATACAAGATGCCTCCTCTCAAGGCCTTCATGGATGACACTACAGTGATTTCATCCAGAGAAGACGAGACACGTCATGTGCTGGAGAGGCTGGACGACATAGTTGCCTCATCCAGAATGAAGTTCAAGCCAAAGAAATCACGGAGTCTCTCACTGAGGAAAGGAAAAGTGGCCGGATCTGTGGTCTTCAGTGTTGCCAACCAGGCCATTCCAACAGTCACAGAAGAACCAGTCAAGAGCCTTGGAAGATGGTATGATGATACGCTGAAAGACACACAAAGAGCAAAAGAAACCAAACAGATGGCGGAGGAAGGCTTGGAGACCATTGACCAGTGTGGGCTCCCTGGCAAGTACAAGGTCTGGTGTCTGCAGTTCATGCTGATACCAAAGCTCCTGTGGCCTCTGATGATATACGACATCTGCACCAGCATAGTGGAGGCAATGGAAGCCAAAATCAACAAGTTCACAAGGAAATGGCTTGGTGTCCCACCCTGTCTGACTGACATAGCGCTGTACTGTCGCCAAGCAAAGCTGAAACTACCACTGAAATCCATCCTGGAGGAATACAAAGCAGGAAGATCAGACTTCAAAGCATGCTGGAGGACTCAGGAGACAAGGTGGTAGAAGCAATCAAGCCCCAGCTGAAGACAGGCAGAAAATGGAAAGTTCAAGAGGCGATGGATTCTGCAAAAGAAAGTCTCAAGATCAGAGAAATAACAGGACACACACAGACCAACAGACAAGGACTGGGGGTGACCAAAACTGAATGGTGGTCAAAGGCCAAAGGAAAAGCCAAAAGAGACATGATGATTCAGGAGATGAGAAAAGAAGAAGACCAAAAAAGACTCCAAAAAGCAGTCCAGCAGAGCCAGCAAGGGCAATGGACAACGTGGGAGAATGCACTCCAAAGAAGTCTCACTTGGAATGACATTTGGCGCATGGCCCCTCTCAGGATCAGCTTCATTCTCAGATCTGCATATGACCTTCTGCCCTCAAATGCAAACCTGGTGAAGTGGGGGAAAACAGACGATCCTGCATGCCCCCTCTGCCATGAAAAACAAACAGTGGAGCATGTCCTAAGCTCATGTAAAGTAGCCCTGGCTCAAGGAAGGTACACATGGAGGCACAACCAAGTGCTCAAAGAGATTGTACAAGTAGTCTGGGCTAGTACCAACACCACAAAAGGGAAAATCAGGACTCCAAAAGCACCCGCAACATTCTTCACGGCAGGAGGCAGCAAATCATGGCCAAGAACAACAGTGCCACTCGAAACATGCAGGCAGAGTCTGCTGGACGGGGCAGATGACTGGGAGTGCACTGCAGACCTCCCAGAATGGAAGAGTCACCCAGAGATCATCAGCAAGAGTGGCATGAGACCAGACATAGTAGTCCACTCTAAGTCAACCAAGCAGCTGATCATGATCGAGCTCACGGTGCCATATGAGAACAGAATGGAGGCAGCTCAAATCTACAAGACTGAAAAGTATGCTGATCTGGCAAACAGCCTGAGGAGAGAAGGCTATCAGGTCAAAGTCCTCACTGCAGAAATTGGAACTAGAGGGTTTGTAGGAACGTCTGCATACAGCCTCATGAAACAGCTCTCAGTTGCAGGGAGGGAAAAAACCAGAGCCCTGAAAGCAATGGCAGAAGCGGCAGAGAGGTGTTCAAGCTGGATCTGGTCAAGGAGGAACAAAAGTGAACTTCATAAGGCTTAATTTCCCTACAAATATCAGGTGTCCCCGTGGCTCAGTGGTTAAAGCGCGAGTCATTAAGTGGAAAATGAGCATGTCCAGAGGGTCATGGGTTCGAATCCCAGCCATGGCTCGTCCCAAGATGGGAAAAAAAGGGGCAGCAGAGGGACATCCGGAGTCATGAACCGGGTGTGGCCCAACCCCCCTAGAGTGTCAGGAGATAAGGGCCGAAACACTTGCTTGAAGGGGCTTCTCTTCTGAGGACTCTCTGCTGCCACGCTCTCCACGAGTTTCTTTCTACCGTAAAGAACAAGAGTCCTCCTTATTCACAAACTTGGCACTATCCACCCAAATGGAATCAATATCAAACACTGACTTTCCTCCATAACAGCCCTTTGTTCTTACTTATCTTGATTTTGTCTCTTAACATTATTATTACTATTTTTATTTACTTTATCCCCCCCCCCCCAGTCCTTCTGCTCTTGACCCATTTCTCTCTTCTTCCCCACCCTGCCCTCTCCTTCTATACCCCCCCCCCCCTCATCCCTTCCAACTCTCTCCTTCCTTCCCCCTCAATCCTTGCTGAACACTTTTCATCTTCTAGCAGTATTCACTTTTCAGCTTTTTGGCAGTGCTCACTTCCTCACTTCCCCATTTCTCCCTGCCCACTGTCACCCATTCCCACTTGTCCCTCTGAGCAAAGAAGGTTTTAAACCGAAGCGCCCTCATCCACCTCTTCCTCAAGGACCTGCTACCATACCCCAGGCAAGTTGTTTTATTGATCCAGGTCCTGCAGTCAACCAACTATTTGTATAGGGAATATTTGTTTACTATGCCCATAATCTGTGTAGATTGATATCTGCTTTATGAACAGAGATTTTGACTGCAGTAAAATACCCCTTTGATGCTATAGGGAATATTTGTTTACTATGCCCATAATCTGTGTAGATTGATATCTGCTTTATGAACAGAGATTTTGATTTGAGAAAACAATCAATGTAAGCTCTTTTTTCATCTGTTTCAGGATGAGAAAAACCAGATTATGACAACTAATGTTTGGCTCCGCCAGGTCAGAAACATCTGTTTTCTCTCTCTCTCTCTCTCTCTCTCTCTCTCTCTCTCTCTCTCTCTCTCTCTCTCTCTCTCTCTCTCTCTCTCTCTCTCTCTGTTTCCTCGTAAATAACAATGAAACAAGGTAAGAGAAATTCAAATGACCACTACCTAAGTCCATTATCAGACTAATTTGTGAGTTTTGAAATGTATGCATATGTATCATTAGATTCTGTGCCGTTATTGATTATATATGAATTGTTATTAGTTTATAGCAGGATATTATTCATTATTGCATCTTATTTATAAATTTATGTTAAATGTCTTCGTTTTTTGTACTCCCAGTTCTTAAAGAACAGGGAGTACTTTAGAATGGGAACGAAGAAATGCTGTCTGTGTTGTGTGTGTGTCTGTCTGTCTGTGTGTCTGTCTGTCTGTCTGTCTCTGTCTGTCTGTCTGTGTGTCCGTGGTCAAAATGTGTTCCACTCGCTCCAGACAAAACTACTGGGTCGATCTTTCTGAAAATTTGTAGGTATGTTCATTATGGGTCAAGGATGATGCCCGACGTTTTAGTTTACCATTACAGCCGTTACTAACGGCTGTAACGGCCTGTAACGCTTTTTCTTCTTTATGGGCTATCTCCGAAAGTCCTTGCCGATCTTTGTGAAAATTAGCAGGTATGTTCATTATGGGTCACGGATGATGCCCGATGTTTAGTTTACCCCGTTACAGCCGTTACTAACGGCTGTAATAGCCTGTAACGGTTTTTCTTCTTTTTAGAATGTATTAAAAAGTACTTGGCCGATCTTCCGGAAAATTTGTAGAAATGTTCATTATGGGTCACAGATGATGCCCGATGTTTTAGTTTACCGTTACAGCCGTTACTAACGGCTGTAACGGCCTGTAACGCTTTTTCTTCTTTATGGAATATCTCAGAGAGAACTTGGCCGATCTTTGTGAAACTTTGTAGGTATGTTCATTATAGGGTCACGGATGATGCCGATGTTTTAGTTTACCCGTTACAGCCGTTACTAACGACTGTAACAGCCTGTAACGGTTTTTCTTCTTTATAGAATATCTCAAAAAGTACTAGGCCGATCTTTCAGAAAATTTGTAGGTATGTTGATTATGGGTCACGATAATGCCTGATGTTTTAGTTTACCGTTATAGCCGTTACTAACGGCTGGAACGGCCTGTAACGCCTTTTTCTGCTTTATAGAATATCTCAGAAAGCACTTGGCCGATCTTTCTGAAAATTTGTAGGTATGTTCATTATAGGTCACGGATGATCCCCGATGTTTTAGTTTACCGTTACAGCCGTTACTAACGGCTGTAACGGCCTGTAACGCTTTTTCTTCTTTATAGAATATCTCAGAAAGCACTTGGCCGATCTTTCTGAAAATTTGTGGGTATGTTCATTATGGGTCACAAATAATGTCTAATGTTTTAGTTTACCGTTATACTGTTACTAACGGCTGTAACGGCCTGTAACGCTTTTTCTTCTTCATGGAATATCTCAGAGAGAACTTGGCCGATCTTTGTGAAACTTTGAGGTATGTTCATTATAGGTCACGGATGATGCCCGATGTTTTAGTTTACCCGTTACAGCCGTTACTAACGACTGTAACAGCCTGTAACGGTTTTTCTTCTTTATAGAATATCTCAGAAAGTACTTGGCCGATCTTTGTGAAATTAGCAGGTATGTTCATTATGGGTCACGAATAATGCCGATGTTTTAGTTTACCGTTATAGCCGTTACTAACGGCTGTAACGGCCTGTAACAGTTGTTTTTCTTCATGAATATCTCAGAAAGTACTTGGCCGATCTTTGTGAAAATTAGCAGGTATGTTCATTATGGATCAAGGATGATGCCCGAGTTTTAGTTTACCCGTTACAGCCGTTACTAACGACTGTAACGCCTGTAACGGTTTTTCTTTTTATAGAATATCTCAAAAAGTACTAGGCCGATCTTTCAGAAAATTTGTAGGTATGTTGATTATGGGTCACGAATAATGCCTGATGTTTTAGTTTACCGTTATAGCCGTTACTAACGGCTGAACGGCCTCGTAAACGCCTTTTCTGCTTTATAGAATATCTCAGAAAGCACTTGGCCGATCTTTCTGAAAATTTGTAGGTATGTTCATTATAGGTCAGGATGATCCCGATGTTTTAGTTTACCGTTACAGCCGTTACTAACGGCTGTAACGGCCTGTAACGCTTTTTCTTCTTTATAGAATATCTCAGAAAGCACTTGGCCGATCTTTCTGAACATTTGTGGGTATGTTCATTATGGGTCACAATAATGTCGAATGTTTTAGTTTACCGTTATACAGTTACTAACGGCTGTAACGGCCTGTAACGTTTTTCTTCTTCATGGAATATCTCAGAAGATACTTGGCCGATCTTTGTGAAACTTTGTAGGTATGTTCATTATAGGTCACGGATGATGCCCGATGTTTTAGTTTACCGTTAAGCCGTTACTAACGACTGTAACGCCTGTAACGGTTTTTCTTCTTTATAGAATATCTCAGAAAGTACTTGGCCGATCTTTGTGAACATTAGCAGGTATGTTCATTATGGGTCACGGGATATGCCCGATGTTTTAGTTTACCGTTATAGCCGTTACTAACGGCTGTAACGGCCTGTAACAGTTGTTTTTCTTCATGGAATATCTCAGAAAGTACTTGGCCGATCTTTATGAAAATTAGCAGGTATGTTCATTATGGATCAAGGATGATGCCCGAGTTTTAGTTTACCGTTACAGCCGTTACTAACGACTGTAACGCCTGTAACGGTTTTTCTTCTTTATAGGAATATCTCAAAAAGTACTAGGCCGATCTTTCAGAAAATTTGTAGGTATGTTATTAGGGTCACGAATATGCCTGATGTTTTAGTTTACCGTTATAGCCGTTACTAACGGCTGGAACGCTGTAACGGCCTTTTCTCTTTATGAATATCTCAGAAAGACTTGGCCGATCTTTCTGAAAATTTGTAGGTATGTTCATTATAGGTCACGGATGATCCCGATGTTTTAGTTTACCGTTACAGCCGTTACTAACGGCTTAACGGCCTGTAACGCTTTTTCTTCTTTATGAATATCTCAGAAAGCACTTGGCCGATCTTTCTGAAAATTTGTGGTATGTTCATTATGGGTCACAAATAATGTCTAATGTTTAGTTTACCGTTATACATGTTACTAACGGCTGTAACGGCCTGTAACGTTTTTCTTTTCATGGAATATCTCAGAAAGTACTTGGCCGATCTTTGTGAACATTAGCAGGTATGTTCATTATGGGTCACGAATAATGCCCGATGTTTTAGTTTACGTTATAGCCGTTACTAACGGCTGTAACGGCCTGTAAACAGTTGTTTTTCTTATGGAATATCTCAGAAAGTACTTGGCCGATCTTTGTGAAAATTAGCAGGTATGTTCATTATGGATCAAGGATGATGCCCGACGTTTTTAGTTTACCGTTACAGCCGTTACTAACGACTGTAACAGCCTGTAACGGTTTTTCTTCTTTATAGAATATCTCAAAAAGTACTAGGCCGATCTTTCAGAAAATTTGTAGGTATGTTGATTATGGGTCACGAAAAATGCCTGATGTTTTAGTTTACCGTTATAGCCGTTACTAACGGCTGGAACGGCCTGTAACGCTTTTTCTTCTTTATAGAATATCTCAGAAAGTACTTGGCTGATCTTTGTGAAAATTAGCAGGTATTTTCATTATGGTCAGGAATGATGCCCGATGTTTTAGTTTACCCCGTTATAGCCGTTACTAACGGCTGTAACGGCCCGTAGCGCTTTTTCTTCTTTATAGAATATCTCAGAAAGCACTTGGCCGATCTTTCTGAAAATTTGTAGGTATGTTCATTATGGGTCACAAATAATGTCCGATGTTTTAGTTTACCGTTACAGCCGTTACTAACGGCTGTAACGGCCTGTAACGCTTTTTCTTCTTCATGGAATATCTCAGAAAGCACTTGGCCGATCGTTCTGAAAATTTGTAGGTATGTTCATTATAGGTCACGGATAATGCCCGATGTTTTAGTTTACCGTTACAGCCGTTACTAACGGCTGTAACAGCCTGTAACGGTTTTTCTTCTTTATGGAATATCTCAAAAAGTACTAGGCCGATCTTTCAGAAAATTTGTAGGTATGTTCATTATGGGTCACGAATAATGCCTGATGTTTTAGTTTACCGTTATAGCCATTACTAACGGCTGTAACGGCCTGTAACGGTTGTTTTTCTTCATGGAATATCTCAGAAAGTACTTGGCCGATCTTTGTGAAAATTAGCAGGTATGTTCATTATGGATCAAGGATGATGCCCGACGTTTTAGTTTACCGTTATAGCATTACTAACGGCTGTAACGGCCTGTAACGTTTTTTTTTTTTTTCTTTATGGAATATCTTGGAAAGTACTTGGCCGATCTTTGTGAGCATTAACAGGTGTGTTCACTATGGGTTACGGATGATGCCCGATGTTTTAGTTTACCGTTATAGCCGTTACTAACGGCTGTAACGGCCCGTAACACTTTTCTTCTTTATGGAATATCTCAGAAAGTACTTGGCCGATCTTTGTGAACATTAGCAGGTATCTTCATTATGGGTTACGGGTGATGCCCGATGTTTTAGTTTACCGTTATAGCCGTTACTAACGGCTGTAACGGCCTGTAACGGTTTTTCTTCTTTATGGAATATCTCAGAAAGTACGTGGCCGATATTTCTGAAAATTTGTAGATATGTTCATTATGGGTCACGGATGATGCCCGATGTTTAAGTTTACCGTTATAGCCGTTACTAACGGCCCATAATGGTTTTCTTCTGTATGGAAAATTTCAGAAAGTTCTTGGCCGATCTTTCTGAAAATTTGTAAGTATGTTCATTTTAGGTCACAGACGATAGCCGATGTTTACCAGAATAGCCATTACTAACGGTTACACCAGCCCAAGACGGTATTTCCTCTTTATGGAATATCTCACGCGTATTCATGATAAACTGGGAGTACGTTTATATGCTTTGCATCTTGTTTTCCCTACGAGGAGGAAAAAAACTGAATGTGTTTTTTTTCAGCTTTTGCTTTCAGTGCAGAATCTTTGAAACAGTTTATCACATTGTCACAACGTATACTGCGGCCGTATAAGATGTTAACTGTGATTTTGTTGGTTGTGATGGTGTTTTATGTGTGCATGTTGTCTTATAATGCAGGTTCTAGTGATAAGATATTGTTCATGTTCTCTACGAAGTGTTGACAGTCAAACTGAAATCTGCTTAGGAGCCATCAACTCTGAATATTCCGTACGTCTGTAGCCTTTGTATCCCAAATTATTTTCTTACATTCAAAAGGCGCGTGTACCATAGATGAAAACGACTAAGGCTTTGATCGTTTACACAATATCAGTTTTATGTTTAGTTCAAATATATTTCATAATCATTCTTGGGCACACATTTCTCTGTAAATCGAAACTTTTTGCCATGTTTCTACCCTTCCTGAGTCGTCCTGCATTCGAATAATCGTCAAGTGTTCCTGGATTTTCTAAGTTGAGCAGATTGTCTATTCCTCACACTGATCTGAAACACAAAACACTGGCTTATGTCAAAGACCTATGGCAAGAGAAATAGACCTTGCAGACGGATAACAAACTTTTTGAAATCCGTCCAAACCTGAAAGAGTTTTTACTATGTTCGCGAGGCGGCCATAAAGAAGAAACAGTCTTGCGCCATTTGCACACAGGCCACTCGTTGTACGCCCATTCTTAGCTTTTAAAAGGTGAAGAAGCTCTGTGGTGTATTCCATGTCATGTGCCACTCACAGTGAAACATATTCTTTTAGATTGTTGGGACTTGCACGACGTGAGACATGAACACTTTACAGCAGACTCCATGAAAACCCTGTTCAGAGATGTCCCACATGACGTGATCGTTCAGTTTCTGAGAGAGGTTAACATTTTTCATCTGATCTAAAATTTTACGGAAGAAAGATTTTTAACGAAGTTTCCGGTACATTTTTAGAAGATGTATTTTAGAGATGTGTGACAGGTTTTTTTTTTCTTTGATGACTTGAGTTGATTTTAACGTGGTGACAGCCCTGATATGGCCCTTTGCGGTCAGCTGGGTTATAAGCAACATTACCTTACCTTACCTTACCTTTGTGGAAATTCTCTTCAAAGCATATTCTTCAGTCGGCGTGAGGAGTTGTGTCATACTGCTATAGTGTAGTCGCCATACAGGACGATTTGGCATAAACAATACAGCTCAGGCAGTTTGTAGAATGGGTGAATGTTTGTCTTGCTTTTGTGTTGTAATGAACGGTTGAACCTTGTGCTCTCTTTCCAATTTTAATATTGTGGCCGGTATAAAAAGTGACAAACAGACTTATAAAGTGTTTTCATTTACTTTAAGAACAGTTGAATTTCGAAAATCATGGTGATGAAATTCTTATCAAATTATTGAATGAAATAGCACAAAATCCGACGACATGAAGTGCTGTGCATGAAGGTGTAAGAAACGTGTAGATGTAGTAAAGGGAGGACTGAAGGGAGAAGTACAACAAACAGTCTCATCAAGACGTGCTTTGAAAACCAGTCTGGTTCAGATCAGTCCAGGCTGGCAAGAGACAGGATTGAAGACAGGAATGTCCCAATGATATGAAGATGCAGACATGTCAGGCATTGTCCATGACTTATTACTGTTCAATGTCACAATGACGTGAAGATGCAGACAAGTCAGGCATTGGCCATGACTCATTACTGTTCAATGTCACAATGATGTGAAGATCTAGACAAGTCAGGCATTGTCCATGACTCATTACTGTTCAATGTCACAATGATGTGAAGGTCCAGACATGTCAGGCATTGTCCATGACTCATTACTGTTCAATGTCACAGTGATGGGAAGATCCAGACATGTCAACGGGAGGTAGGATTGGAGACAATGGTGTGAAGATTTAGACATGTCAGCGGGAGGTAGGATTGGAGACAGGAGCAGATCAGGCATTGTCCATGACTCATTACTGTTCAGTGTCACAATGATGGGAAGATCCAGACATGTCAGGCATTGTCCATGACTCATTACTGTTCAATGTCACAATGATGTGAAGATGCAGACATGTCAGGCGTTGTCCATGACTCATTACTGTTCAATGTCACAATGATGTGAAGATGCAGACATGTCAGGCATTGTCCATGATTCATTACTGTTCAATGTCACAATGATATGAAGATGCAGACATGTCAGGCATTGTCCATGATTCATCACTGTTCAATGTCACAGTGACGGGAAGATCCAGACATGGTAGCGGGAGGTAGGATTGGAGACAGAGGCCTGCTGAGCATCCTCTTTGCATCATCGCTATTGACGATAGAAATGATGAAAGGCTGTGAAGATTCAGAAACAACCGCCTCTGTGGTATTAGGGACAGCCAGAATGGCCATTGGCAGCGTGGTCCTGACCTTTCCGAGCTGCCTTGGGGCGCTGGCAGACTGGGCTGTAACGCTGTGGTGACTGGTGCTAATGACATTTCCCTCTTAGGCAATCCTGGGCTGCCATTAACACGCCGAGCGACAGAGCAGGCAGGAGGGCGAGGACCCTAATGACCCCGGCGATTGATATCGATCGCTGGGGGTCCACTTGCTGCCATCAACGTTGAACCCCACGTGGGGTCTGCCGTAAGCAGGATCAGAGGGCAGGGAATGGAGTGAATACCTGGCGTGGTGGGAATGTTCTCAGCTGTTTGGCTGCCATGGGTTCAGTTAGGGATTGAATTGAATTAATACCTGGCGTGGTGGGAATGTCAGCTGGTTGGCTGCCATGGGTTCAGTTAGGGACTGAATTGAATTAATACCTGGCGTGGTGGGAATGATCTCAGCTGTTTGGCTGCCATGGGTTCAGTTAGGGATTGAATTGAATTAATACCTGGCGTGGTGGGAATGTTCTCGCCTGTTTGGCTGCCATGGGTTCAGTTAGGGATTGAATTGAATTAATACCTGGCGTGGTGGGAATGTCCTCAGCTGTTTGGCTGCCATGGGTTCAGTTAGGGATTGTTTACAAATTCCTGAATACTTCAAAATCACAGCGGCCTTTGACTTGACAGAATTGATTTTTTTTTTCTGAAAATTGTCAACAGTCCTTGAGTTTCATGATATTATTTATGTAAACATGTTATGTATCTCTCAAAAATAAAAAAAGATTTAGTTATAGTGCCATCAAATTAGTGATATGCATGATGAAGTTGTGTAAGCTGTCCAAACTGATTGATAAGCTGTCCAAGTTATTTCATGGAACCGACGTTTACCATGTGACAGCCTTGATGTACCCCACCCCCTTTCCCCACCCGCTGCTGCATCCCCATCCCACCCTCAGCCGCACCCCAACTCCACCCCACCCCCTTTTCTTCATCCACGACCGCGTCTGTGGTGGCTGGGCTGAAACATGATGAATGTGACCTGCAATCAGAGTGATTCGTTGCCGTATTTCAGGGCAGAGGTTTCTCTCTGTTGACCTTTACATTTCATGGTGTTAGTTTGTATTGTTATTTGTTTGTGGTCATGTTTTAAAGAAATAAAGTAGAAAGAAAAAGATGAAATATTAAATACATATTGTGGAAACAGATCTACTGACACGGCTGAAAACCATTTACATTAAATGCATCCAGGTTAATCAGTTAAGTTAGGTTTATGGATTTGGAACTAGTATTTATCACATATAAATGGGTGTAGACAAATACGTGAAGTGTATTGTAGTATGTATTATAATCCTCACCGGTTTCGCTGCTTGCATGTACTGGCGGCTGATGATCCAATGCTCCACAGCTTTCCTTTCTTATTTATCTAATTTTCATTTTTCTTTTGCATGTGGTTGTGGGTGATTTATCTAACTGGGTCATTGATTAGCACAAGGTGCTTGACTGATGTGTGGAAACATGGCGGGTCCTCCTGCAATGCTCTGCTTCAAGTCTTGGAAGGGAAGCGGAGAAATTAATACAAAAGCACTACGATTTGCAGAGCCTGTTAAAAAAAGTCTTCCAAAACTGAGATAGGAAAAAAAAAAACGTATGGAAGATGTACAATGTATTTTGAAATCGAAAAGCAACACTTGTTTTTTGAAAATGCAATTACACTGATGATAACTTACATAAGAAGATTTCTTGAATAAAAGAGATGAGAAAGACACGGTTTTCTCCCCAGTTTGCAGCAGTCAAGCCACTGTTTCCACACGCCAGTTTTATTTGATTTGCCTCTATATTAACATCTCCTTCTATCACCTTTCCCAACTAACACGCCTGCCCTGCGTGTGGTGGAGGCTGTGTGGTGTGGGGCGACACCTTTCACTCTTGCTAACCACGTGGTGGGGCGACACCTTTAACTCTTGCTAACCACGTGGCGGGAAACACCTTTAACTCTTGCTGACCACGTGGCGGGGGACACCTTTAACTCTTGCTAACCACGTGGCGGGGGGACACCTTTAACTTTGCTGACCACGTGCGGGGACACCTTAACTCTGCTGACACGTGCGGGGACACCTTTAACTCTTGCTGACCACGTGGCGGGGGAAATGGACACTGGGCCTGGGCAGGAGTGGCAGGACAAAAAACTGACCTGGGCCCCAGCGGAATATGGAGGGGTGGACAGGTTGTACGTGCCCTCCGAGCACATCTGGCTGCCGGACATTGTGCTCTACAATAAGTGAGTAGTAGGTGGCCGATGTTGTCTTGTGTATTGCTGCCCTAAGGTTGTGTTGCACATTGAGTGAGTATATGTGGTCAAGTTGCTAGGTGTACCTCTGCCCATAGCCGCTTTTCTTTTTGTTACTGTGCTGTACGTTAAGGGGATAGTGCATGGTGGTTATTGGCGACTGCGTTGTTACCCTGAACCGTTTTCCGTTTCATTGTTGTGCTGAGAAATTCATTGTGAATGTTTTACCATAAGTCATATTTCTTTTCATCACTGTACTGTGGGGTAAGTCAGAAGTGTTCTGTGGTTGTGACTGGTTGTGATGCTGCCCTCATCTGTGTTTCCTTATCGGAAAGAAAATGGGTATATGCGACGTGTGTTGTTGCAATCAGCCACTCTTCGTTTCATCATTGCACTACAAAATATGTACGTTCGATGTAGCACGCGTTGTGGAGTGTATAACTCCCCTTAGCCACTTTTCGTTTCGGCATTGTTGTGCGATAGATAGATAGGTAGAATGCATTTCCTCTCATTGCCTCTTTTCGTGTCACTGCGCTGACAAAGAAGTGGTATGTGACAGGTGTTTCGAAGTGGGCTTAACCCCTAGCCACTTTTCCTTTAGCTTTTGTGCCTTGTGAGAAATGAGTCGTAAGTAGAGGATGTATCTGAGTGTGTGGCTGCACTTAGCCCCAATTCGGTTCTCTGTTGGGCTCTGGCGGATGTGTTGTCGAGTGTGATGCCTCCCTTAACGTGTTGTATTTCATGGATGTGCTGTAGTTGGTTAAGTCAGGGTGGTGTGAGCGGTGCTGAGAGAGTTGTTTTATTTACCTGTTTGTTCGTAATCATCAGTCACTCTCTCACTCGTTATTAATGCAGTTGTTCATTTAAGTTGTACTACACGAGAATATGATGAGTGTAGTGAGTACAGTACAGGTCGCAGCCCTCCCCACTTTTCTTAGGGTTATTCTTCGTTCGTGGTAACCGTTTTATGCTCATTTGTTTCCCTGTTTGTTTATTTACACATAAGGCGGAGTACAAGATGAACCGAATGAAAACAAAAGGAAACAACAACGCTTAAAAAACATAAATCCATTCATGTAAATGTAATACAGTGTACAGCACAAGACCACAGAGAGCCACACATCAGTTGATTATAATGCATCGCTATGATGTGCATGCCAACACAGTGCTGTGCAGTGTAACTCATCGTAATGGTGTGCATGCCAACACAGTGCTATGCAGTGTAACTCATCGTAATGGTGTGCATGCCACACAGTGCTGTACAGCGTAACTCAGTGCACTTTGTGTGATCCAACACATATTTGACCTGCCTTTGGGGCGTTCAGTGTCCTCTGTACCCTGTAGAATGGTCTTGGACAGGGACCCATGAGGAGATATATATCCACCCTCCACGAACCCTGTAGAATGGTCTTGGACAAGAAGCATGGGGAGATATATATCCACCCTCCACGAACCCTGTAGAATGGTCTTGGACAGGGAGCATGGTGAGACACATGTCCACGCTCCACTGTACCCTGTAGAATGGTCTTGGACAGGGAGTGATGGTGAGATACATGCCCACCCTCCACTGTACCCTGTAGAATGGTCTTGGACAGGGAGTCATTGTGAGGTACATGTCCACCCTCCACTGTACCCTGTAGAATGATCTTGGACAGGGAGTCATGGGGAGATACATGTCCACCCTCCACCGTACCCTGTAGGATGGTATTGGACAGGGAGTCATGCGAGATGCATCTCCATCCTTCATTGTGTCCTGTTGAATAGTCTCAGACATTGAATAAAACAAAGTAGATGCGCGTATTGAATATTTGGCATTTAATGAACAGCAAATACAGGGGCTTTTCTGCCAGTGTTATGGAGATGGAAAGTGTTTCAGACAAAAATTTCTACTAGTCGGATAACAGTTAAAATAATTTATTGTGACATAGCCGATCAGAACGATTCGTTTCCTGCCCTATTTATCATATATGTATGTTTATTATAATTATATGTATGTTTATTATATATGTATGTTTATTGTGTATGTTTAACTAAAGAGAGCAGTGGACACCACCGAACTAACTGGGCTGCCGTACAGTTTTGCCTGTGGTGGGCTGCCTCATAACGTGCTGGTGTTGCTTGCTGCCTACACAGTGTAGGTTGTAGGGCAAGGACAGCACACACGGCGCAGCACTGAACACTTTCTGCTTGCTGCCTACACAGTGTAGGTTGTAGGGCAAGGACAGCACACACGGCGCAGCACTGAATACTGTATGCTGGCTGCCTACACAGTGTAGGTTGTAGGGCAAGGACAGCACACACGGCGCAGCACTGAACACTTTCTGCTTGCTGCCTACACAGTGTAGGTTGTAGGGCAAGGACAGCACACACGGCGCAGCACTGAATACTGTATGCTGGCTGCCTACACAGTGTAGGTTGTAGGGCAAGGACAGCACACACGGCGCAGCACTGAACACTTTATGCTTGCTGCCTACAGAGTGTAGGTTGTAGGGCAAGGACAGCACACACGGCGCAGCACTGAATACTGTAGAAGTGATTCAACTGTGGCGCAGTCTCTCCTCTGGCGGGCTGTCTTAAAGTGACCTGATTGCTCCGTGGGGAGTACCGATGCTGGGGCTGCGACTGGACCACCTGAATGTTGCTGTGTTTGTAGGAGCTGAAAAGAGCGGAATGGGAGTAAAGCCACTATAGGCATGGTGCAAACAACGGGGAAAAGGAGCTCGTGGTTCTAACCTAGCCCACGCCGCCTGGAAGGCGACATCTGTGTTGTTTGAATGCAAGATGAACATGATCGACCGAATTGCAACAGGGACTTCTCTCTCTCTCTCTCTCTCTCTCTCTCTCTCTCTCTCTCTCTCTCTCTCTCTCTCTCTCTGTGGGAGCAGTTATCCATCAATTTAACGTTAAGTCAAGCTATGAGATTGGCCCAGTACTGTCAAACGTCTGTGGACTGATAAACCCTTCCTGTTCCCTTCACGTGGAATGGCGCCCGGGCAAAAAGTCCCCCTCCCAGCCATGCACCGGCCGGCCAACACAGCGGGCAAGTTGAGTGATGATCCGCCTCAGGCCACACTGAGCGAGAACCGGGGCTAGGAGAGGGGGGGGGGGTGCACAATGGAAATGGATGACTGTGTCCCCGCCAGCACTCGCTGAGAGCCCTGTAATGAATGTATATCTGGCCAGGTTCAATCACAATCGTGTCAGTAGGATTTGAACGATCATTTACAAATTTAAAAAATGCATTTTGTAGTGCTTGCTGCCCGTATTTTGCCAGCCCGGACACCCTGGAAAGATTGATGACCGCATGGTAGCATTTAATAATGGGTTTTCTCATTTTTTCCTATTCCGCCCGGGAGATTTCGATTCATCTGCGTCTGTTAATCTGTTCATTTGTCTGTCATTGAGTTCAGGCAAAAAGCACTGACTGATTGTAAGAAAACTGGCCATCACGCGGGAACGGGCCTGAAGGCCAACCCATAAATTTGGGTTTGGGTCTGTGAAGTGGATCCGACTCAAATAACGGATCTAGGAACCGTTGAGCAAGATGTCTCAACGTCTCCAGAACCGAAGCAAGCGACGCTTGGTGGGGACACATAAGGTGGGCCATGGACGGATCTGAGACATGGTGGTGCATTTTCCTGCTGCAGATTTGAGGTGCCGATTTGTGGTGCAGATTTGTGGTGTAGATTTAGGGAGCAGATCCGTAAAAAGGGCAGTGCCAAGATTGACCCATCTTGGCGGAGGTCTGCGATCTCTCGTATTTTTTTTTTCAAGTTTACGTCTTTATTTCCCATATTGTTTATTTAAAGTACTGTTTGCCAGCAACACTGCTGGCAGCTTGTGACGGGCCAGTTTTTCTTCTTTTTTTTTTCTCGTTTTTCTTGTTGTCGTTGTAATCTGAAGATTGGATCGTGGAGCGTCTGCACACAGCTCAGAGTGGACACTGGCTGTCCATTGTCTGTTTGCCCACGTGGCTTTTTTCATTGTATTTCTGGTGGCATTGAAATGTTGTCATTACTGCATTTATCATTATTTAACAAACTAGAACCGATAGGTTGAGGGGACTGCCTAACAGTCTCAGCATAGTGTAATTGTGCATGCCGCCAGATGGCAGTAGTTTAGCCACCCTCTCATGACCTGCTTTTAGTGTTCGCTGTTTTCTTCGACAGGGATATCATTTCGGTCGATAATTTGACTTGTCTATGACAGACGTCTGCTGTTGAAGGGAAATGTTTGACTGAGTGGCATTCACTGCATGTAGTTCTCCACTCAGGTTCATTGAGTGGCATTCACTGGATGTAGTCCTACACTCAGGTTCATCCAAACACCTGATTCTGATGGATCTCACTGCGTGATTCTGATAGATCTCACTATGTGATTCTGATTGATCTCACTGTGTGACAGTGATTGATCATATTGTGTGACTGTGATGGATCTCACTGTGTGATTCTGATGAATCTCACTGCGTGGTTCTGATGGATCTCACTGTCTGACTGATGGATCTCACTGCGTGACTCTGATGGATCTCACTGCGTGACTCTGATGGATCTCACTGTGTGATTCTGATGGATCTCACTGTGTGATTCTGATGGATCTCACTGTGTGATTCTGATGGATCTCACTGTGTGATTCTGATGGATCTCACTATGTGATTCTGATGGATCTCACTGTGTGATTCTGATGGATCTCAGTGTGTGACTGTGATTGATCTTACTGTGTGACTGTGATTGATCTCACTGCGTGACTCTGATGGATCTCACTTTGTGATTCTGATGGATCTCACTATGTGATTATGATTGATCTCACTGTGTGAATCTGGTTGATCTCACTGTGTGATTCTGATGGATCTCACTGTGTGATTCTGATGGATCTCACTGTGTGATTCTAATGGATCTCACTGTGTGATTCTGATTGATCTCACTGTGTGATTCTGATTGATCTCACTGTGTGATTCTGATTGATCTCACTGTGTGATTCTGATTGATCTCACTGTGTGGTTCTGATGGATCTCACTGTGCCATGTAAAACAGAACAGGACAAGCTCACATCTGCATGACTGAAAAGTATGGCAGTCTAGCCAGGAGCTTGAAGGAGTCGAGTTTCCAGGCCCAAGTCCTCGCCATAGAGGTTGGAGCAAGGAGGGATGTAAACTCATCAGACTATGATCTTCCAGGCCCAAGTCCTCGCCATAGAGGTTGGAGCAAGGAGGGCTGTCAGCTCATCAGACTGTGATCTTCCAGGCCCAAGTCCTCGCCATAGAGGTTGGAGCAAGGAGGGCTGTAAGCTCATCAGACTATGATCTTCCAGGCCCAAGTCCTCGCCATAGAGGTTGGAGCAAGGAGGGCTGTAAGCTCATCAGACTATGATCTTCCAGGCCCAAGTCCTCGCCATAGAGGTTGGAGCAAGGAGGGCTGTAAGCTCATCAGACTATGATCTTCCAAGCCCAAGTCCTCGCCATAGAGGTTGGAGCAAGGAGGGCTGTAAGCTCATCAGACTATGGTCTTATCAAACAGCCATTTCTTGTGAGAAGAGAAACCAACCCTACATGAAACGCCTGGGGCAGCTGACAAAACTTCCAGCTGGATCTGGTCGAGGAGGAAGACAAGAGAATTTCATAAGATTTGAATTTCCCAACTTAGCGTCTGGCATCTATATGGGAAAGACATAGGTCAAAAGACAATGCTTGCGATGCTCAACCATTCAAGAGGTACCGGTTCGAATCCCGGCAGCGCCAAAATGTTTCTGACAGCAGACAGCCATCTAGGTGTCATGACCTTGATGTGGCCTGGCCCCGTTGAAGTGTAGGGAGTTTAGGGTCCAAAAACTTGTCTGAGAAGGGGGAGCAGGGAGGTGTGTGTGTGTGTGCGTGCGTGCGTGCGTGTGTGTGTGTGTGTGTGTGTGTGTGTGTGTGTGTGTGTGTGTGGCGGGGGTATGTGTCTTCTGTTAAGCGATGTTGCCAAGCTCTTCTTGGAGTTTCTTCCTACATAAGGATAAAAAGGAAGAAACATGTCGCGTTGCTCCAAGTCGTTATCTAAAATAAGGGGAACAACATGTAAGTGTTTCTGGAAGCAAACAAGAGCAGTGACACTGATTTCTGATCTCAGCTGTACGATGTTCCTGTCCTGTTAGAATATTATCCCATAATACAGTTACACGTTTCAGATTATTCCTTTTTAATCGTTACTAACATCTCTCTCTCTTCTCTCTCTCTCTCTCTCTCTCTCTCTCTCTCTCTCTCTTCTCTCTCTCTCTCTCTCTCTCTCTCTCTCTCTCCCGTGGACGAATGGGGCATATTTCGTGGTAGTGTTTCTGCATTACAGCAAGGCGTCTGACCTGGCCTTTTAACACAGTAGTTCCAGCGTGTACTTGATGTTGCTTGTGACAAAGTACGTGATGAGTGAATGCTGGTTTGGTGCATAAAGTTGTAATCAGTGTAACTGTGACCGTCATTTGGGATTTCATAAATCATGCATTTCTACGCGTACCTACCAGGTGTCGTGCACAGTCTGTATTGCAACCTACCCTTTGAGTAGTATTGAAACATTCTCAGCTTGTCTCATGTGCTGTGGTGTGTGTGTGTGTGTGTGTGTGTGTGTGTGTGTGTGTGTGTGTGTGTGTGTGTGTGTGTGCTCGCGCGCTCACGCTCATAAGCTGCGTGTGTGTGCGTCTGTCTGCCTGCCTGCCTGTTTGTCAGTTTGTCTATCTATGTCTCAGTTTCTGCCCCTCTCTTTGTTTACATATGTCTGTCTCTATTTGTCCTGCTATCACATACCAGCTTTCTTTTCTGACATTTTTTGTTGTTGGAATTTGTGTAATGTTGATGTCATGGTGTGTCATTATTTGTGTACCGCTATAGAAAACGTCTGGAATGAAGGCGTGTTCAAAGACATTGTGCATGACAACAAACCTCAAACATTGTCTGGTCATCCTTCATGCTTTAGTCTGGGCTGGTGCAGTTATTCCGCTGCAGCTTCCACGACTTCAAGTCCTCGTCTTTCTTAGCCCTGGCCTAGGGGTCTGCTTCTTCATGTCTTGGCTGCTGTCTCTTTTCCATGGGAAACAAAGTCTTGCCACACTTGAGGTACTAATAGTCAACTCCTAGCACGCTTGTCTGCTGGTTTCCTGTCTTCCCTCCCCTTGGCCCCTTCCTTTCAACCCCCCCCCCACCCTCACTCCCACCCCTCTGGGAAGGGTGCACTCACATCTAACGCTTGTTTTCTTACCAGGTGGGGGTTGCTAGAATTTTTTTTCTTGTAGTTTTTTTTTTCTTCCACGGATTGTAATAACCTTTTTAGTTTCTGACGCGCTTTAATATCAGCTACCCTGTATTGCCTCAGTGGGCTGCTAACCAAAGCTAATACCGCTTTAATATCAGCTACCCTGTATTGCCTCAGTGGGCTGCTAACCAAAGCTAATACCGCTTTAACATCAGCTATCCCATACTGCCTCAGTGGACTGCTAACCAAAGCTAACACCTAACCAGCCTGATGGACATGAGGTAAGTGGCTTGTCCAACCAGCACCGTGGGCTGTTCGTGGCGTGTTGACTAACCCTCTAGGGACCCGATCCTCTGAGGGTACTGATGGTCGGTGTGTGGGTGTGGTGGTCAAGGTGTGGACAGATTTGAACCTGCGCTGGGATCCCCGGGAGTACGGCGGGATTAAGACGTTTGAGGTGCCCTCCGAGGACCTGTGGCTGCCGGACATGGTGCTCTTCAACAAGTGAGTGGTCTCCCCTGAACGTCTTCCCATAGGTCTGAGGGTCTCCTGACATTTATCTCCTGAATGTTTCCTGATAGTTCTGAAAGTCTTCTAATGTTTCACTTGTAAATGTTCCGTGATATAACTCTGAAAGTCTTGTGATGTTGCACAAACGACTGTTTCCTGACACTTCGGAAACCCTCTTGATACTTTACTCCTGAATGTGTCCTGAGATGTTCAACAGTTCACAATTTGTTACTCCTTAAACTTCCCTGATATTTGTGCAAATTTGCCCATTACCCTACTCCTGAAGTCACACAATACTTGTCTTCCAATACCTCACATCTTAAAGGGTTCAATACTTCATTGCTGGAAGTTCCCAGTGCTCGTCGTCTGAAAGTCTCCAACTCTTCACCTTTGACAGCCCTCAATATTTTACTTTTGAAACTCCCTAATACTTCACTTCTGAAATTCTCTTGTGCTTCAGTTTTGAAAGTTCCAGTGGTTCAGTTGAGAAACTCCCCTATACTTCGCTTCCAAAAGTCCCCAATATTTACTCCTGAACGTCCCCGCTTCTTCACGACACAAAGCCCCCAATGTCTCACGTTTTTAAACAATATCAGATCTTCGTTTTTTTGAATGCCCTCAGTTCTTCGCCTCGGAAAGTGGAGGTATTCTCACTACTGTGGAAAGTCCCCAATACTTCTTTACATCTGGAAATCGCCGCAACCTCACTTCTGAAAATTCACAGCACTTTGGCTCTGAACGTTCCTGATACTTCACTTCTGAAAACGACCAATGGGTCAATTCTCAAAGTACCCGAACTTTTGCTTTTGAAAGTACCTGGCGCTTCAGTTCTACATGTGCTACATATTTGACCTCAGAAAGTTCACAGTGACTCACTTTTGAAATTCCCCGATTCTTCACTTACGAAAATCCAGGGGCGGTTCATTCTGAATACTTCACGTGTGAAAGTCCCCTGTTATTTCACTCAGAACGTGCCTGGATACTTCATCTCTGAAAGTCCATAATACCCCACTTCTGGAGGTACCTAATTCTGCGCTCTTGAAAAGTTTCATGATACCTGAGTGTTCAAAAATTCTCAGATACTTCACTTCAGAAAGTTAAACAAGGAACGACCAACGAACCAACGAACCAGCCACACACACAAAAAAAACCTCACCTCTAAAAGCCTCCCAAATCTTACTTTTGAAAGTGCGGGGTTTTTTCCCTTCTGGAATCCCCCCAGTCTCTTCTCAAAGTCCCCAGTCTCTGTGCAAGTCACCAAACTCCCGGTTCTGAACATTTCCAATCAGTCCCTCCCCATGTAGTCCACCGCTCAAGGTCCCCAGTACTTCACTCCTAATCGTCAGTCTCTAACTCTCCACTCTGTCACTGTTCACCCTCTATCGCTGTTTACAATCTCCAGTCGTTTGCTTCTTCACGTCCCCAGTGGCTCAATTCGCCAACTTTCCGACCCACCCTTCCAGTATGGAAACTTCCATGATCCAGTATTCAGCCAAGTCCCCCCTGGCACCGTACTGGTGTCAAGGTTTCAGGACGGCCATCCAAGACGTCAGCGGAGGGGACAGGGGTTAGTCAGGGGGTGGCCCAATGTCCATCACATACCATTGCCTTCAGAGGGGAAAAAGGGGGGGGGGGGGTTTGCAAGGAAGGAATGTCTGCCAGGGGATTTCAGATGTGGAGACCTGTTGTGTATCTAATTGTCTGTTTATCTGTCTGTCTGTCACTCATCTAGCCTTCTCTCTCTCCCTCTGTGTTTCTGTCTCTGTCTTTGTCTCTGTCTCTGACTGTCTCTGTCTCTGTCTCTATGTCTCTGTCTCTCTCATGTATCACACACACACACACACACACACACACACACACACACACACACACACACACACACACACACACACACAGAGCTCTCACTCTGTCCCCTTTCACGCACCCTCCCCCCTACCTACACCCGCCCTCCCCCAGCCCCTCCCGTCCCCCACTCTATCTCTCCGCTCCTCTTCCAGCGCCTGTCCACGTCATCCGATTCTCCCGCCTCTCATCACTCATTCCACCACCTTGTGCTATAGTTCCGGCACTATTGTTGCCGACTTCTGTGGAATTTGAGGGAAGGTGGCGCTGAATAACATGCCATCATCTCATCACAGTGTGCATTGTGACCTCTGTGGGAAGTCTGGAATAGGGAAGGACTGGAGGACTAGTCTGGCATTGTGCTGGTGGGCAGACGGACAGACAGACAAAGATTGAGAAAGACAGAAAGAGCGACAGGGAGAGATATAGATAGAGAGACACAGAGAGACAGACAGACAGACTGGTAGACAGACTGACTGATAGACAGACAGACAGAGACTCGGAAAGGCCAGTGGTTTGCGTCCACAGTTTAGGGCTCAGCCTGAGTGTCTGTCATTTTTGTTCTTGTGTTTGTCTGTCAATGAGATTGTCTACCAGTTTGTCTGTCTGTCTGTCTCTGTCTCCCTGTCTCTGTCTCTGTCTCTGTCTCTCTCTCTCTCTCTCTCTTCTCTCTGTTTCTCCTTCTCTTTCTCAATCTCTGTCCGTTGGTCTGTCTGTCTCTCTTTCTGTTTGTTTGTTTGTCTGTCTGTCTGTCTCCCTCTCCGTCTCTCTGTCTCTGTCCTACGCTGTCTGTCTGTCTCTGTCTGTCTGTCTGTCTCTCTCTCTCATGTATGCGTGGTAAATACTTTTGATGAAGACCACATTCAGGATATTGTAGTCCATGAGCGTCGCGCAGAGCAAGAGGAAAGAGAAAACGAAGGTGATTACTGCTCTGTACTGCTTCACAACACTAACTGTAACAGTACATTAGATGCCTTCAACTTCGTCAACATGAAAAAGAAAACACAACACTACCATTAATTAGTTCTCTGAGATTGTCTCCTCATGTCAAACAAACTGTCACAGTACATTAGATGCCTTCAACTTCGTCAACATGAAAAAGAAAACACAACACTACCATAAATAAGCTCCCTGAGATTGTCTCCTCCTGTCAAACTAACTGTCACAGTACATCAGATGCCTTCAACGTCGTCAACATGAAAAAGAAAACACAACACTGCCATCAATTAGCTCTCTGAGATTGTCTCCTCTTGTCAAACTAACTGTCACAGTACATGAGATGCCTTCAACGTCGTCAACATGAAAAAGAAAAACACAACACTGCCATCAATAAGCTCTCTGAGATTGTCTCCTCCTGTCCAGTAAATGATCAGGCAGTCTCATAGGTGGGCCGTTCACGGTCGTCCTGGCACGATACTGCCATCATTCCTCTGGATGTCACGCTC
>CM065722.1:1853362-1865862 GCA_033310375.1 Conus canariensis
TTCGACGTCCAGAGCTGCAAGATGAAGTTCGGCTCCTGGACCTATGACGGCGATCAGGTGAGACGGGGAGATTGGTTGGGCGTGCTGGGACAGCAGACTGAACAACTGGAATTGCTCACTGTCTACAGTCACTATATTTTCTCTTTTAGTCTGTTGTGGTTGTGAATGAAGACTTTTGTGCTTTGTTAAATGCTCGCTCTGGTACAGATGATTAGATGCTTGACGAATATTTCAAAAAGCTGCTTTCCCTTGGGTCACTATTTTCTGATACGAGACTATGCTCTCTGTCTCTGTCTCTTTTTCTCTGTCTCTCTGTCCCTCTGTCTCTGTCTGTCTGTCTGTCGGTCTCTCTGTCTCTGTCTGTCTGTCTGTCTGTCTGTCTGTCTGTCTGTCTGTCTCTCTCTCTCTCTCTCTCTCTCTCTCTCTCTCTCTCTCTCTCTCTCTCTCCTATAGTCGTGATCTCACTCGAGAAAGTCGATTGTGACTGGTAACGTTTTTGGACTGCGGTACAATTTCTGCAGAAATTTTGAAGTTATTCTAATATTCTATATACACTTTTGCCTTTGAATTTTCAGCATATTTTGCTTTTGTCCTTTCGTGGATTCGTCATTGTTCATTGATCTACAATTGATTTTTTTTCTTCTTTCATTGCTATTAATTGTGTTATCCAGTTTGCCTGACAATTTTTTTTTCTTATTTGTTTCAGTCAGATCTTACTTGTCAGTCTGTAAGAGCTTTGTCTGCTTGTTATTATCATCGTGTATTTAGTTTGTTATTGTATTGACTATATTAGATATGACAGAAGACAACAACCCGTGGCTGAAAAGAGAAGGACTTAGAGTTGGGCATCTCAATGTCAACCATGCGATTAACAAAATGACTGAAATAGCATCAGTCATATCAAATTCGGGAAAAAATTTTCACATATTTGGATTTTCGGAGTCACATCTGTCCGGTCTCATATCAAACAATGACACTGCAATTCCAGGTTATAATGTTGTTCGTAGAGATCCTAAACAAAACATGGAAACTGGTGTTATGGTATATCTTCATCAGTCAGTTCGTAGAGATCCTAAACAAAACATGGAAACTGGTATTATGGTATATCTTCATCAGTCAGTTCGTAGAGATCCTAAACAAAACATGGAAACTGGTATTATGGTATATCTTCATCAGTCAGTTCGTAGAGATCCTAAACAAAACATGGAAACTGGTATTATGGTATATCTTCATCAGTCAGTAAAATTCCAGGGGATGCATTTTTTAGAGCAATTTAACGTAGAAACAGTATGGATTGAGATCCAGCTTAAATTTAATAAGCCTATACTTATATGTTTTCTGTACAGAAATCCAGCTGAACATGTCGACTGGTTTGACCGTTTCATGTTAATGATGGAAAACGCACATGATGAATCCAAAGACATCATGATATTAGGGATTTTAATATAGATCTACTAAAAATAAATAAACAGTGGAACTATGTTTTTGAGTCACTTGGTCTTACACAGCTAATCAAAACTCCTACAAGGGTCACTGAGATTCTGAAACACTGATAGACCATCTATATGTTACAAATCCAGAAACCATTCTTGAGACTAGTGTACCTGTTTATGGATGCAGTGATCACTTCCCAATTTGTTGCACTTGGTCAAAAAAGGGTATCAAAATTCCAAGGTTAAACCATAAAACGATTACCTTTAGAAACTTTTCAAAATTTGATAGTGACAAATTTCTCTCTGACCTTTTAAATTCCCCTCTAAATAAAGTGTATCAATATACAGAACCCAATCAGGCTCTAGAAGTTTGGTATTCCATCTTCTATACTGTATACAACAAACATGCCCCGCTCCAAACCAAAAGAGTCAAATATCGGATAAAACCTCCCTGGCTTACAAAAGAGATACAGAACGCTATTTACCAAAGAGAGTACCTGTTAAAAAATGGCCCTCGTGAAGAATACAAAAAACAAAGAAATAAAGTAACCTCTCTCATTAGAGCAGAGAAAAAGAAATATTTTCTAAAATTAATTAGTGAAAAGAAAGACAGCAAGTCCGTATGGAAAGCCATCCATGGATTAACAAATAAACATATTTCCTCTGTTTCAAACATAACGAATGATATATCTACCGATAAACTAAATCACCATTTTACAACAGTAGCAGATCAAATAATTCATGATGATAAATCAAATGATAATGATCTAGAAGAATTACAAAAATACTGCAGGGGAAAAAATATCCATTCAGATTTAGATATCAGCCTTCTAGATGTTCATTCTGTTTTCGTGTCCCTTAGGCGATTGAAACAGACAGCCACTCGTGGAATTGACGGTATAGACGGTAAAATTCTAAAGCTCTCTGCACCCGTTATCGCAGAAACGTTAACTTACATTTACAACCTCTGTATAGATAAACAATGCTTTCCAGATACCTTAAAAAAGCAAAAATCATACCAATATATAAATCAGGAAACACTACTGATCCATCAAATTATAGGCCTATTTCGATTCTATCAGTTCTTTCTAAGCCATTAGAACTCCACATCTATAAGTGTCTCCATTCCCATGCAGACCAATATGATTTAATCCACCCAAATCAATCAGGCTTCAGAGAAAACCATTCTTGCCACACTGTGCTAACTAAATTAATAGATAGATGGCTCTTAAACATGAACAACAAGCAATTTTCAGGAATTCTCTTTGTAGATTTCGCAAAAGCTTTCGACGTTAAAAATCATGAACTTTTACTCAGAAAACTAACATTGTATAAGCTATCATACAAAACACTGAAACTGATTTCATCTTTTCTCTCCAACAGACAACAAATTGTGTCCGTAAACACATACAAATCTGATTTTCTTCCCAACAAATTTGGTGTCCCACAAGGGTCAGTATTAGGTCCTCTATTGTTTTCATTTTACATCAATGATCTGCCATTGTACTTGAAAATAAACAGTGAAATGTTCGCTGATGACACAACCTTAGACACAAGTAATTCTGACGCCAAACAGGTTTGCAGTGACATCCAAGAAAACATCAATCTCTTGGTTAAATGGACACGATTTAATCACATGGCTCTCCATCCTCACAAAACTAAATTCATGATGATAACTACAAGACAGAAACGTCAAACTCTAAGCCAAAATCTGCCAGTACTTTGCATTTCTAACGAAAACGTCGAAGAAGTAACCAGTCACAAAGTCTTGGGAATAACAATAGATTATAACTTGGTCAAAACACTTAGAGTCTTTATCTAGAAACGTTGCAAGAAAACTACATCTTCTAAAAAGATTAAGAACTTCTTGAATTTACATGCAAGAAAACTATTCTTTCATTCTTACATTCAGCCTTTTATTGACTATGCCTCAACACTTTGGGACTCAGCGAGCAATAATTCACTCAAACCACTAATTAGCCTTCACAAACGAGCTGTCAAAGTAACGTTAGGTCGACCATCCTCACTGGTAGATTCAGACTATAAGCAATCAGGCATTCTCCCATTTAAAGCCAAACTTCTATACAATAAAGGACTCTTTATGCATAAGATACTCCATGGAAATGCTCCACTTTCTCTAACAAATATGTTCACTTTTAACGACTATCGACATTCACATAAAATAAACCTCCCGTTTGCAATGATTAATCTATACAAGTCTAGTTTGGCGTATTCCGGAGGTTGGCTATGGAACCATATTCCTCAAGAACTAAAAAATCAATCAAACTTAAAAAAATTCAAGTCTTATTTTCAAAAATATCTTATGAATGTCTCAGATTTGACTGCACTATACCCTAAAATGTATTAAAAATTTCAATTCAGATTTAATTTAACAAACATGCGATGTTCGAAGTTGACTCAATTCTACGCAAATTGCACTGATCATCCTATGCCATTAATGTGAGTGTGTGTTTTTTTTTTTTTTTTTTTTTCAAAGCTTTTCGCGGGTGTTTCTCCATGTCTGCTTCATTGTCCTTCTGTTCCTTTATCTCTGACTATCTATCGCCAGTCGGTCGGTCGGTCCTTTGGTCTCTCTCTCTCTCTCTCTCTCTCCTCTCTCTCTCTCTCTCTCGCTCTCTCTCTCTCTCTCTCTCTCTCTCTCTCTCTCTCTCTCTCTCTCTCTCTATTCACCCCACCCACTCTTGCCCTGATCATTTTGTTTTCTTGTTGTTGTTGTTGGTAGTGGTGGTGGTGGTGTTTATTGGTTTCTTTTTCTTCTTCTTTTTGTCAAAGTTTCTCATGCAAGCAATTGTTGCATTTTTTTTTCATGTGTGTTTTATTTGCTTTTTACTATATATCGATTTTTTTTTCTTGCCCAGAGGGCTGGATGTGAAAAAGCATTCATGCTTAGTCCATTACCCTCTTAAAATAAAATTCGTTCGTTCGTTCGTTCGTTCGTTCGTTCTCTCTCTCTCTCTCTCTCTCTCTCTCTCTCTCTCTCTCTCTCTCTCTCTCTCTCTCTCTCTCCCCTCTCTCTCTCTATATATGTGCGCGTGCGTGCATGCATAGGGGTGTGTGTGTGTTCGCGCGCGCGCGCGCGCGCGCGCGTGTGTGTGTGTGTGTGTGTGTGTGTGTGTGTGTGTGTGTTCACGCACGGATGAGTACCCTCATTCATGCATACTCTAATTCACACTTTATCGAACCGTTCCCATCATATATGGACGAAACATCCCTACTCATTGGAAACGCTGCCATTCACACGTGAGAGCACGAAGGCCCCCAGCCCTTCTCAAAGGCCTGACGACACCGGAACTTGCTGCCTGCTGACGACACCAGAACCTGCTGCCTGCTGACGTCACTTGAACCTGCTGCCTGCTTGTTGCAGGTGGACCTGGTGCACATCTGTCAGCCCTTCGCCGAGACAGGGGAGACCATCCACAAGGGCATCGACCTGCGGGGCTTCTACCCCAGCGTGGAGTGGGACATCCTGGAGGTGGAGGCTCAGAAGAACACCCGCTCCTACCCCTGCTGCCCCGAGAAGTACCCCGACATTACCTTCACGGTAAGACAGCCAAAGAGCAAAAGCAAAAATGAAGGAAAAGGGAAAAGGCAATAGGACTGTATGTGAAACTTAGAGCGTCAAAAGGTCAAAATGCCTGTTTTAACCGTTAAATCAGCAATTTTCACGAAGCAAACAGTAAATGGTGATTTCACATGAAATTAGTGATGATCATGATAAAAACAATAACAGCTGATTTCCCATAAAATTAAAAATGATCATGGCGGAAACAATAAGAATTATTCATTTCGCATGAAATTAGTCACATTACGATTATCTTGGGAAAATAAAAAGAAACAGATGCTATTTTTACGTAAAACTAATAATTGTAACAATAATAAAACGCGGCAAGTATGATATAAAATGGTAACTATGACATGAAGCGGTACGGGTATAACAAAAAATGAAAAAAAAAAAAGAAAGAAAAGAAAAATCACGTGAAAAGAAAACGAGCTTTTGACGCAGTAGAGACGTCAGATAACAATTTCGATGAACGAAAAGAATGTTAGGAGCGTAGTGAGTTGTGAAAAGAGTTAACCGTACTTATGTTTTTGGGCCTCCGGTTTGACTTGCTCCTTTGCAAAGCCATCATTTCAAGGCTTACTGTCGGGGCTATGATGACAGTGCGCATTTCATTGTTTTCGCGGATAAGAAGTAAGTGTTATTATAGGTCATAATTACTATCTTCTTGACTGTCATGTCTGACCGGCAGATCTGGCCCCAAAAAATGAAAATCAGTCATTTTGACGTGAAGCTGCAACTCCAGCGTTAATGTGACTGGAAGAATTACGGGTGAGTTTAATAAGCAAGCCGCCACATAAGAGTGATCGTCGCCATCATCTCCATCATCGTCGCTGTCGTTGTGTCCTCTCCATCGCTGTCATTGCAGTGTCATCGCTTTGGGCGTGGACATTCTTCGCTATCCGGCGACCCTTGTCATCCTGCAGACAGAAAGAAAAGCAGCCGGCGGATGGGGCGGGTTGGGTTGAGTCGGGTTGGGTTGGGTTGGGTTGCAGACAGAAGGAAAAGCAGCCGGCGGATGGGGCGGGTTGGGTTGGGTCGGGTTGGGTTGGGTTGGGTTGCAGACAGAAGGAAAAGCAACCGGCGGTTGGGGTCGGGTGGGTTGGGTTGGGTTGCAGACAGAAGGAAAAGCAGCCGGCGGATGGGGCAGGTTGGGTTGGGTCGGGTTGGGTTGGGTTGCAGACAGAAGGAAAAGCAGCCGGCGGATGGGGCGGGTTGGGTTGGGTCGGTTGGTTGGTTGCAGACAGAAGGAAAAGCAGCCGGCGGATGGGCGGGTTGGGTTGAGTCGGGTTGGGTTGGGTTGGGTTGCAGACAGAAGGAAAAGCAGCCGGCGGATGGGGCGGGTTGGGTTGGGTCGGGTTGGGTTGGGTTGCAGACAGAAGGAAAAGCAGCCGGCGGATGGGGCGGGTTGGGTTGGGTCGGGTTGGGTTGGGTTGGGTTGCAGACAGAAGGAAAAGCAGCCGGCGGATGGGGCGGGTTGGGTTGGGTCGGGTTGGGTTGGGTTGCAGACAGAAGGAAAAGCAGCCGGCGGATGGGGCGGGTTGGGTTGGGTTGCAGACAGAAGGAAAAGCAGCCGGCGGATGGGGCGGGCTGGGTTGGGTTTGGGTTGGGTTGCAGACAGAAGGAAAAGCAGCCGGCGGTTGAGGCGGGTTGGGTTGGGTTGGTTTGGGTTGGGTTGGTCGAACGGTGGGTGTACACAGTCAGGGTGGGAAGGGTGTACAATGAGCGATAAAAGAGCCGACATATATGTGTGTAAACCTGGACAATTATAAACGCGTCAATTCCCCTCTACACAGAGGCGCACACTCACACATTGACACACATTCACACATTGAAACACATTCACTCTAATATCACCAAGTGTGAACAGACTATAAATCAACAACAACAACAACAACACACATTCACACGATATGTAGACATGTGCATGCGCGTGGGTGCACACACGCGCATACACACACACACACACACACACACACACACACACACACACACACACACACACACACACTCACTCACACACACACACACACACACACACACACACACACACACACACACACACACACACACACACACACAGAGTCGGAGTGGAACAGATTTATTCATAATCGCCCATAGGCCCTCCTGGAGGGGTGTGTGACCATCATAAAAGCAAACTTAGCAAGAATACGTGCAGAAAAATTTATTGTCAAGTACCAATAACCATTCATAGAACAAAACAAAACAAAACAAAACAAAAAAAAAAAACAGAAAAGCAAAGGCAATGACGTATATCCCTACGACATTGCTGGTTCACTACATTCAAATGCCTTGCATAGGAATAGTGAAAAAAATCCGCATATTTTGATATTTTGTGGGGAGTTTGAACAGAAAGGGTTGCCGGTAATATTTTGGTTTTGTAAAGAATTCACGAATAACCCTGAATGCTGGACAGCTCAATACAAATATACTTCGTTTTCTTCTGGTTCTAGACACAACAGACCAATCAAACACTCCTGCTAACAGATCTGTATTTAAAGCTATGTACCATTAACTTTGAGGTCCTTGGTCTCAGTCTTGTAGCTACATATTTCGGATCTAAGAAGGCGTGTCACAAACATTTCTATACATGTTCAATCTCTTTCTGGTATAATGTTCAGTCCATTTTGCCAACTACAGATTCGCATTTGCGTCACTACTTTACATTTAACATCAAAATTACGTAACATACGCTTTGTAGCATTTTTTGCTGTTCCATCTGTAGTAATCTAAACCAATAGCTAATGCATTTCACAGCAAAATGTACCAACTTAGGATACCTGTTACGTTCGTCATAGCAAAGGCAAGTTGGTGTTCTCACATCTACACTTAAGAATTTGGTCATTTGGTGTCCCTACAGCTACTCTTAAGAATTTCATTCAACCCAAACAATGAACAGTCTTACCGTGAGTACCTGCCTTACCTTATCTCCATAAATCTGCCCCATATTGAACTGTATGCTGAACACACACACACACACCACACACACACACACACACACACACACACACACACACACACACACAGGGTGTGCAGAGAGAGAGAGAAACAGACAGACAGACAGACAGACAGACAGACAGACACAGTCGCTTGTAGCTAAGAGGGAAAGTGCCCCAGGGAAGCACAGACAGGCGTAGAGCGGGAGACAGAGTGACAGTGATGACACCGGGGAGAACAGTCCGGTAATGGGCGGGTCACGTGAGGCTCTTAATGAATCCATTAATGAAGGGGCAGGCGACAGCAGTGGAGAGGGAGCCTTGTTGGCCACAGCACATCAGCTGACTTTGTCCACAGTTCGGGGGGGGGGGAGGAGGACGATTGAAATATAGCGGGTTGTTAGGGAGTGTGTGTGTGTGTGTGTGTGTGTGTGTGTGTGTGTGTGTTGTGTGTGTGTGTGTGTGTGGTGTTTGTGTGTGTGTGTGTGTTGGGAGGAGGGGGGGGGCGATGTGCTATGTGTGCATCTGTCTTTGGAAGAGGCAAAGTTGGCAAACCTCAACTTTACATTAATGTGCATGTGTCCGTATATGCGTGCATGCCTCTGTGTGTGTGTGTGTGTGTGTGTGTGTGTGTGTGTGTGTGTGTGTGTTGTGTGTGTGTGTGAGCGCGCGCGCGTGCTGTGGTCACACCAGGTGAAGATGCGGAGGAAGACGTTGTTCCACACGGTCAACCTGATCATCCCCTGTGTGGCCATCTCCTTCCTCACCGTCCTCGTCTTCTACCTGCCCTCCGACAGCGGCGAAAAGGTAAAGAGCCACGGCTCACCCCACTCAGCCCCGGGCCAGGCTCGGAGTTATTGATATCATGTGTCTTCTGTGTATTGTCCTCCTTACAATATCGTGTGTCTTCTATGCATTGTCTTCCTTACAATATCATGTGTCTTCTTTGTATTGTCTTCCTTACAATATTATGTGTCTTCTGTGTATTTTCTTCCTTACAATATCACGTGTCTTCTGTGTATTGTCTTCCTTACAATATCATGTGTCTTCTGTGTATTGTCTTCCTTACAATATTATGTGTCTTCTGTGTATTGTCTTCCTTACAAGATCATGTGTCTTTTGTGTATTGTCTTCCTTTCGATATCATGTGTCTTCTTTGTATTGTCTTCCTTACAGTATCATGTGTCTTCTGTGTATTGTCTTCCTTATTGCTAGTGTGTCGTCATCCATTGTCATGTGTCACGGCCATTGTCATTAGCGTTGTGAACATGCTTTTCTTCGTCATTATCATCGTCATAGCTTTTGTTGTCTACATCATTCTGCTCATAGGCACAAATATTATCGATAGTGGAACAAGGATGACGACACTGTTTCATTCATACACACAGAGACGCACGCGCATGCACCCACGCACTCTTGCACCCCCCCCCTCACCCCCGCCCCCTCCCCCATGAGCAGGAAAAAAGACGAAGCTGACATGGTTGTTTATCCTCTTCCTCCTCCTTCCTCATCATCATCATCATCATCATCATTATCTTCATCTTGATCATCATCAATGTCATTACAATTTTTTATTAGTATTATCATCATCATTACTTATTCATTTGTTTATTCATTTATTATTTATTTATTTTCCGCTCACTCCGTCAGAACACGAAGACAAGATTAGAAATCATCTGGACAGTAGACTACCCATCACCATCCTCACTGCCTTCGTAACCCAGCATTCCCAGCTATTCATTCAACCGCTCTGTTTTCCATTTGTCTGATGCTGATGTGTGCGATAAAAGACACAGCTTTCAGTGAGTCATTGTCTAGGATCATTCATGGAAGCGTCGTAGTGCTGCCATTCTTCGCTCGCCCCCCACTCTGCCTCACTGTGTGGTATGTTGATGAAGCTAAACAGCCACCCAAGGTAAGTTCTGGGCGTTGCTGTTGCTGCCACGTACTAAAATCACTGAGAAACCAATAACCTCCTGCACCTCCAAGCTTTGGTGTGGTTGTTTTGCAATGGCTTCTCCACAGTGGGGGTGGTTTCTTCTTCCGGGTGAAAGCCAACTAACCAAGTGCTGCTATGTGCTGGGCTGGGGAACGCAGTGTGACCACACCCCACAACGTGAACCCTGCTGCATCTGTTGATGGTGTGGTGAAAGGGTGACATCCCTCCGCACCACCACCCCCCCCCCCCCCGCCCCATCTCCACCCCGCTCCCACAACTGGTCCCAATATTTTGTATGCATGAGAAAAAACAGAGGTATGGGCCACCAAACGAAAGGGACAATGAAATTAGAAAAGAAACAGAACTTCGTTTTGACCTACTGGATCTTCTTCAGGCAGGACAAATAACATTCAAAACAATGAAACCTTTCCACTCAGCGTCTCTTGCCTCCTAATCAGTAGTTTTGTCTGCTATGTATGGCTGTAGGCGATTAAGATGTATAGCGAAAAACAAAGGTGATCAACGTTCGCCCTGTCAGACTCCTTAGCCATTAAAAAAAAGTAAAGGTTTGATTTTCTACCTTGACATTTAACTTTGCCTTTTGATACATGTCTCTGATAAAATCGAAGGATCCACCCGTTAACCCCAGTCTTCCAAAGTTTTCCCAACAGAAAAACTCTCCAAACGAATCGAATGCTTTTTCAGAGTCAGCGAACGAACAGTCCAGACATTTTTTCTTAAACGGAAAATAATCAATGATGCAAATTGGTGTAAAAACGTGTGATTGATAGTTGAGTGTTGTGACCAAAATTTGGTTCGTTTAAAATCACCAGTTTTCTTTGTATCCAAGAATGTAAGCAGTCTGTTATTAATCATGCTGGTGAACAGTTCACCACAGCAACTGAGAAGATTATACGTTTATAATCATTCAATCATTTTGGCTGCCTCCTTTTTAAGCATTGGTTGTACCTTTTCTCTTGACCATTCAGCTGGAGTTTTCCCATAAAAGAGTGACATTGTAAAAAAATAAGGGATATATTTGTTGGGAAATCAGTCTAATTTCCAACCGACAAAAGATGTTCCACAAAAAAGAGATTTTAAAAAGAAGGAATCCACACATGATGGTCAGTCTGGTTGAAAGCGGACAGAAATAACCCTCAGCAACTAGTCTTGACAGGAAAAGAGCCTATATTGGCAGTCAGTGTGGTGTATAAATACAAACTGTTAAAAAAATGACGGAAGGGAGGTTTATTCAGAAGTATTTTGGAAGTATTTCATCGTAATGCCCTTTGGATGTGACTATTTATTTTGTCTTTCTGTTTCCTCCGGTGGAGCAAAAACTGAAGGATTACCGTAAAATGCTTTTATGATCTTCATGGTTGTACGAATTAACGGCACTTTTTTTTTCATATAATTGATGTTGCTTCAAACTCTACGTCCTGATAAATGACATAAATTAGACATCGTGATTCTCCACGGGTGTTTGGAATATTGGGGGCAGACTTAAAGACTTCTTCAGACAGACTGAAGCAAAATAAAAACGAATGTGTGTGTGTGTGCGTGCGTGCGTGCGTGCGTTCGTTCGTGCGTTCGTGTGCGTGCGTGCGTGCGTGTTTGCGTGCGTATGTGTGTGCATGTGTATGTGTGTGTATGAGAGAGAGAGAGAGAGAGAGAGAGAGAGAGAGAGAGAGAGAGAGAGAGAGAGAGAGAGATTCAGTTTCGGTGTTTCTACCTTCATATGCGTCACCATCTTTTTCTCATATTTACCAGTCTCTTCCAGCATTGTACATTATCTTTTTTTGGATATGCTCATGGGGGACTTTGACGGGTTTTTCTTCTGGATGTTGTCGTAGTCATGTATGTCATGTCTAGTTTAATCTTCATATCTTTTTCTCACTGAAAACCAGACGATGGGTAAGGTGGCACCAGTTACTTTTTATTACTTGTATACAAAAATGCTACAGACACAAAGATGTTTACCTTGTACTTGCCAGACATGTCGGTTCCCTTCCTCTACAGTTATGTGGCGTTGTTTGTTTGTTTGTTTGTTTTTCCTTTGACCAACTATGGCAAACTTTTTTTCCCCAAAGGTACCATGGGAAAAAACCCAAATAACCCATATCAGAATAAACGAATGTAAAAAGAAATAAATAAAGTTTTAAAAGGCATGTCACTGAGGAGGAACGGAACCCATGGTTGTTGCTGACAGGGGTACATGTATGTATTTCTATTTGCATTGTGATGATTGGGGCGAAGCGGTGGTGTGAATAATGCTGTGTGATTTGGGTTGGATATTGGCTTTACTATATCATGACAGATTTTGGAAGCTATACTACCAAACAAACGCTGGAATGGTTTGGCAACCCGCTCCCTACTGCGTTGACAACTGCGCGCGCGCACACAAAGACAACCCTCCCCCCACCCCCCTAACACATGCCCAACCTCTTTCCCGCCTACCCCTCTCCACACCCTGTGCCCGCTAACATTTAACCGGCTGATGCCAGGCATAGGGCGCTGCTGTGTGCAAGGCTTGAAGGTTGTATTTTGCTTTTCATATCATGTAATCAGGGGATAACACGATGTCCCGTACT
>CM065722.1:1870862-1873362 GCA_033310375.1 Conus canariensis
CCTTCCCTTTCTTCCTCCTTCCTTCCTTCTTCTTCCCCTTCGTCCTTCCCTTCTTCCCCATTCGTCCTTCCTTTCTTCCCCTTCATCCTTCCTTCTTCCCCCTTCGTCCTTCCCTTCTTCCCCATTCGTTCTTCCTTTCTTCCCCCTTCATCCTTCCCTTCTTCCCCCTTCGTCCTTCCCTTCTTCCCCCTTCGTCGTTCCCTTCTTCCCCCTTCGTCCTTCCCTTCTTCCCCATTCGTCCTTCCTTTCTTCCTCCCTTCTCGTCCTTCCCCCTTTCTTCCCCTTCCCCCTTCGTCCCCTTCCCTTCTTCTTCCCCCTTCGCTTCCTTTCTCCCTTCCTTCCCCTTCGTCCTTCCCTTCTTCCCCCTTCGTCCTTCCTTCTTCCTTCGTTCTTCCTTCCCCTTCATCCTTCCTTTCTTCCCCCTTCGTCCTTCCCTTCTTCCCCTTCGTCCTTCCCTTCTTCCCCCTTCGTCCTTCCTTTCTTCCCCTTCGTCCTTCCTTTCTTCCCCCTTCGTCCCTTCCCTTCTTCCCCTTCATCCTTCCCTTTTCCCCTTCGTCCTTCCCTTCTTCCTCCCTTCTTCTTCTTCTTCTCTCCTTCCTTCCTTCCTTCCCCTCCCTTCCTCTTCCCCCTTCGTCCCTTCCTTTTCTTCCTCCCTTCGTCTGCTTCCTTTCTTCCCCCTTCCCTTCCCTTCTTCCCCTTCTCCTTCTTTCCCCCTTCGTCCTTCCCTTTCTTCCCCTTCGTCCTTCCTTTCTTCCCCCTTCGTCCTTCCCTTCTTCCCCTTCGTCCTTCCTTTCTTCCTCCTTCCTTCCTTCTCCCTTCGTCCTTCCCTTCTTCCCCATTCGTCCTTCCCTTTCCTCGTCCTTCCTTTCTTCTCTTCGTCCTTCCTTTCTTCCCCCTTCGTCCTTCCTTTCTTCCCCCTTCGTCCTTCCTTTCTTCCCCCTTCGTCCTTCCTTTCTTCCTCCTTCATCCTTCCCTTCTTCCCCCTTCGTCCTTCCTTTCTTCCCCCTTCGTCCTTCCTTTCTTCCCCCTTCGTCCTTCCTTTCTTCCCCTTCATCCTTCCTTTCTTCCCCCTTCATCCTTCCCTTTTTCCCCCTTCGTCCTTCCTTTCTTCCTCCTTCATCCTTCCCTTCTTCCCCTTCGTCCTTCCTTTCTTCTCCCTTCATCCTTCCCTTTTTTCCCCCTTCGTCCTTCCTTTCTTCCTCCTTCATCCTTCCCTTCTTCCCCTTCGTTCTTCCCTTCTTCCTCCTTCATCCTTCCCTTCTTCCCCTTCGTTCTTCCCTTCTTCCCCCTTCGTCCTTCCTTTCTTCCTCCTTCGTCCTTCCTTTCTTCCTCCTTCGTCCTTCCCTTCTTCCCCCTTCGTCCTTCCTTTCTTCCTCCTTCGTCCTTCCTTTCTTCCTCCTTCGTCCTTCCCTTCTTCCCCCTTCGTCCTTCCTTTCTTCCCCCTTCGTCCTTCCTTTCTTCCTCCTTCATCTTCCCCGTCCTCCCCTTTCCTCCCTTGGTCTGTCTTACATGGCTGATGGTTATTGTTGCCGACAGAACTCGGTAAACCACAATCCTTTTGTTGTATGGGGGTTTATTAGCATCAGAAACCGCGAAATTATTTGTTTTCTTCGTGAAACAACTGCTGTGTATACAGTTATCATAACACGCTTGATAATTGAGCATATTCTGCTTTTTCTTTTGTTCATATAACGATTAAACACGATCATCATAAAATAGTATTTTAGGCTTGTGATAACCGATAGATATAACTCATGAATAAAGATCATTGTAACACATGAATACCAATTGCTATGACTAATGTGCATGCGCTTGTGGTGTCATCGGTACCAATGCATGGCCATTGAAAAGACTGTTTTCCAAAGATGTAGATCAAGCCGGAAGCTTGAAATAACCGTCATTATTAACTGTATGTGTCATGGCTTAACGAGGTTCGTAAGTTTGTTTTCTTCCTTTTTGATTCATTATGTCATGCCTCGACAGCGTCAACATCGGCGAAAATGTTTTTCACATGAATGTTATTTTTTCATGAAATTGAAGTGTTCGTGTCCTAAAAGCCTTTTCTTACTGTAATGAGTACGGATTTCACGTGCTATCCGTCATCATTACTGTGTTCTCAATATGCAGGACAGCTTCCTTGTGTAAACAACAGTTCCAGACTTCTGAGTCTAATCATTTCCCACATTGTCTGTGTCTTCGTCTCCCAGAACCTTTTTGTCCTAGCCGTCGGTTATTGTTGTAGTTGCTGCTACTGTTGTTGTTGTTGCTGTCGTCGTCGTCGTCGTCGTTGTTGCTGTGGTTGTGGTTGTTGTTTATTCAGGTGTGACGTTGACACTGACCTCAGGAGTGCCGCACGAGGTTGTGCTTTCAGCGAAGAGTGGAAGGATGGACATAATAATGTTACATAGTCGACTTCAGAACCACTCAAACCTTCAGATTTAAAGGCTAGATGATAATCTTGAACGTCCAAACATAATATGAGGGACGTGGGTAATCAACA
>CM065722.1:1875862-1888362 GCA_033310375.1 Conus canariensis
CGACCTCACCACCCGCCCCCCTGTGGGCTACGCCTACGCCCAGCCCTGCTACCAGCCCCACCCCCACTACTCCCACGAGGCCTCCCCCGAGGCCAGGCTGCTCCGAGGCCGCTCCGAGGAGCTGCTCAACCCCCTGGACCGCCAGTCGCTGTCGTCAGGGACCTTGAGGAGGACGCGGGTGGGTGGCGGCGGTGGCGGGGTTGGAGGAGGAGGAGGAGGAGGAGGGGGGATGCTGAGCTCGCCGTCAGGGAACTACTCCCGGGAGGTGATGGACGCCATCGACTCGGTCAGCTTCATCGCAGAGCACCTCAAGAAGGAGGACCGAGACTCCTCGGTGAGAACGGGGCTGGGGGTGGGCTGGAGGGGGGGGGGGTCAGGATTGAAGTGTGGGACGGGGAGAGAGAGAGAGAGAGGGGGGTGGGGGTGAGGGGGTGAGAGGGGAAGCATGAGGGGGGGGAGGGGGGTAGGGAGGGACGATTCGGAGTATGACATGTCGTACTGTTCTGTTTAAAGAAGGAATCCTGCTTTCCTTCCATATACCTCAGTGGTAACATTAGGGTGAATTGATCTTGGGGAAATACTAGGAAGACGAACATGTTTAATCAGTTGTGCCTGTATTTTGTGATAATTAGATATCTTTTAATATGGATATCACGTATCATTTTATGTTGTGTACTTTTTGCTGACTTGTTGATTTTATTTCTTGAGTCGTTTGATTATTACTTATTACTCAAGTCCATTCCTGTATGGCTATGTTTTGAGAGAGAGAGAGAGAGAGAGGAGAGAGAGAGAGAGAGACAGAGACAGAGACAGAGACAGAGAACAACTTGTTCACATTCTCTTTTAGTTTGTTCCCTTTTGCTTCAAGCCATACGGCTGCTGTTGATGACTGCTTTGATGCCGTAGAAGCAGAGTTGCATTTCCTGTGTTCAGTCTGAGGCACTGCTATCCTGTGTGATGGAATGTGTGTCGTGCGCCTGACACCGCTATGACGGGCATCCAGCCAGCAAACAGACACAAGTGGTGATGCCAGTCCACCTGTTGCTGTTCATCGTTGCTCTCCTCCCCTCCCACCCCCTCCTGACTATCAACAAGGAAACGATCAACATCAAATCGTCAGGAGGCAACTAACCAGAGGAGACCCTGCACCGCTCATGACTGACTGTGGCGGCGTTCAGTGCTGCCTGTTCTGATCAGGACCACCTAGTCATTCCCTTACCGTCGACAGTAGTTCCTTAGTCGCAAAACAGACGTGAGTGAACAATCACCTTCGGAGGGCGCTACCACGTCCATCCAGCTACGGTCTCTGTGACCTCACCAGTACCGGTGACTTGGACATGACGTCAGCACGGTCATGGGGGTGAAGAGGACATGAGAACTGAGGTCACCAAGGAGCAGGACATGAGGCTTCGACTGCTGAGCTGGCATCCACAACTTCCGTCAGACTCGGAAGTTTGCTTTATTGATCATGGTGATGCTGACGTCATAATCACGCATGAAGCTGATGTCATAATCACGTATGAAGCTGATGTCATAATCACGTATGCAGCTAACGTCCTAATTACGCATGAAGCTGGCGTCAGTATCATTTGCTGTTGGGAACATAAACGATCCTCTCATATCTGAGTATTTGCCCCGGTTGTAAGCCTTTTACTATTATGATTAGTAATGGTTCCCCCAATATCAGTCTCTAAATATAATATGTTATATATTTCAATTCTGTCTTTTATTGTACTCATTTATTGAAACTTATCATTTTGTTTGTTTGTTGCAAGTTATTATTTATGTATTATTCATATATTGTTTATGTCCGTCCCTTAAGACGTGCGTCTAGGTGTTTGTATTTCCAGTATGACTTTTTGTTGAGATTCTATCAACTAAAGGCGCAAACCAACACTATTGAGTTGTAACGTAGTGAACAGTAATCACATTTTTGTATGAGCATACTTTGTTCAAACACACACGAAAAACATAACGGACACACACACACACACACACACACACACACACACACACACACACACACACACACACACACCTTGTGTTATTTCCCAGACCAACACTGCAGGTGTCTGTATCAGCCGGGTCTGGTTGACGACGCTGGAAGAAAGCAGGAAAGGAAGCACTGAGCACAAGCATCCCTTTCAGTTCTGTTTAGTCCCAGACCAGAAGAGGACTCCATACATACATCATCTTCATCGTCCTCATTCGCATTCATCATCACCAGAAACATCGCATTAATCATCACCCAGGACAATGTGTGCAATGTTTTGTTATGCTTTTGATGTGTTCATTGTGTTTTGTGAACCACAGCTGGTTTGGTGTAGACGTTGATTCACCTGCTCTGCCCTGCTTGTGCCTTTTTTTGTTGTAGCTCCCGTCACTATGGAGACGTCGTTACCCAGTGGTATGGATCCCCCTCACTCACCTCCTTCCCTTTCATCCCCTAAAGGCATTGCTACACGATCCGTCTGAATCATACGACTAAACCTAGACACGAAATTCATAAGATCATTCATATATAATGATATCCTGAAGGCCAACAAAAACCAGGTCGTGCCTGGGACGCCAAGCATTTTTCTTTCGCCCCCTTATAGGAAAAATAAGGATGAATCGAACAATGCCACAAAAATACATTAACACGTCCGCATAGGCAAACCCTTGCTGCAAGATCGACAGCTAGTGTCTGCTCTCAACAGTGTGTCAAGTGTCACTGCTCAATCGCCAGATTAAAAAGAAGAGTGGGGGTGGGATTGGGGGTGACTTTTTATACATTGTACAGAGACAAACGTGTTCAAGATTTGCCAGCGTAAAATGCAGCTGCATGGGCGACAGAGGCAGAGATACAGTGGGTGACAGTAACGCTGCCAGAATAAAAAGATCAGAGTGACAGCAAACAGGAAACATTACTGCCAGAATGAGCAGGTGGGGGATACAGTTCATACTGTAGGAGCCACAATGAGCAGTAGGGGGATGCAGTTCATACTGTAGGAGCGACAATGAGCAGGTGAGGGATACAATTCATATTGTAGGAGCCAGAATCAGCAGGTGGGGGATACAGTTCATACTGTAGGAGCCACGATGAGCAGGTGGGGGATACAGTTCATACTGTAGGAGCCACAATGAGCAGGTGGGGGATACAGTTCATACTGTAGGAGCCACGATGAGCAGGTGGGGGATACAGTTCATATTGTAGGAGCCACAATGAGCAGGTGGGGGATACAGTGCATACTGTAGGAGCAGATGGGGATACAGTTCATACTGTAGGAGCCACAATGAGCAGATGGGGATACAGTTCATCCTGTAGTAGCCACAATGAGCAGATGGGGGAAACAGTTCATCCTGTAGGAGCCAGAATGAGCAGGTGGGGGATACAGTTCATATTGTAGGAGCCAGAATGAGCAGGTGGGGAATACAGTTCATACTGTAGGAGCCAGAATGAGCAGGTGGGGGATACAGTTCATACTGTAGGAGCAGGTGGGGGATACAGTTCATACTGTAGGAGCCAGAATGAGCAGGTGGGGGATACAGTTCATACTGTAGGAGTCAGAATGAGCAGGTGGGAGATACAGTTCATACTGTAGGAGCCAGAATGAGCAGGTGGGGATACAGTTCATAATGTAGGAGCAGGTGGGGGATACAGTTCATACTGTAGGAGCAGGTGGGGATACAGTTCATACTGTAGGAGCAGGTGGGGGATACAGTTCATACTGTATGAGCCACAATGAGCAGGTGAGGGATACAGTTCATACTGTAGGAGCCACAATGAGCAGGTGGGGGATACAGTTCATACTGTAGGAGCAGGTGGGGATACAGTTCATACTGTAGGAGCCACAATGAGCAGGTGGGGATACAGTTCATATTGTAGGAGCAGGTGGGGATACAATTCATACTGTAAGAGCAGGTGGGGGATACAGTTCACACTGTAGAAGCAGGTGGGGGATACAGTTCATACTGTAGGAGCAGGTCTGGGATACAGTTCATACTGTAGGAGCAGGTGGGGGATACAGTTCATACTGTAAAGCAGGTGGGGGATACAGTTCATACTGTAGGAGCAGGTGGGGATACAGTTCATACTGTAGCAGCAGGTGGGGATACAGTTCATGCTGTAGGAGCAGGTGGGGGGTACAGTTCATACTGTAGGAGCAGGTGGGGGATACAGTTCATACTGTAGGAGCCACAATGAGCAGGTGGGGGATGCAGTTCATACTGTAGTAGCCACAATGAGCAGGTGGGGGATACAGTTCATACTGTAGGAGCAGGTGGGGGATACAGTTCATACTGTAGGAGCAGGTGGGGGATACAGTTCATACTGTAGGAGCCACAATGAGCAGGTGGGGATACAGTCCACACTGTAGGAGCCAGAATGAGCAGGTGGGGGATACAGTCCATACTGTAGGAGCCAGAATGAGCAGGTGGGGATACAGTTCATACTGTAGGAGCAGGTGGGGGATACAGTTCATACTGTAGGAGCCACAATGAGCAGGTGGGGATACAGTTCATACTGTAGGAGCAGATTGGGACACAGTTCATACTGTAGAATGAGCAGGTGGGGGATACAGTTCATACTGTAGAATGAGCAGGTGGGGGATACAGTTCATAGTGTAGAATGAGCAGGTGGGGATACAGTTCATACTGTAGGAGCTATGCCCAAGAGGACTGAATTCATGAACTGTTTCACAGGTCAGGCCATGGTGTTGAAAGCCCAGCCGACCTGTAAGGCCATATCCGAGCTAAACAGCAAAATATTGTGTCCGTAGAATTTTTGTAAATATTTGTATATTTTGTATTTTGCCGTCATGGGCCATCATTTTTAATCAGGAGAGATCACTGGTTGAAAAATAAAGACCGGCTGTCTGTTGGCTGCGATTCATCCGTTTTGAAAAACAGCATAGCGTTGGACCTGTAATAGGTCTGGGGGTAAGAGAAATGGGGAGACAGTTTACAACGTAAGACCAGTCACAAAGCCCAACACGTATCTATGAACCTGACGAAGATAAGAAAAGAAGTGAGAGACAGACACACAGAGAGAGAGGACCGTCTTCAGTGTCTCCGTTTCTTCAGAATTGTAATCTTTCATGCGAAATAGTTTGATGTTATAATGGGATGAAAGGCAGAGACAGGAACCTTTTCTGTTCAAAGTATATGCGCTTGTGTGTGTGTGTGTGCGTTGTGTGTGTGTGTGTGTGTGTGTGTGTGTGTCAATACACCAAGAATAAACACACGAGGCTGTAGACCCTGTCTGTGTGATCGGTAGACCTTCTGGACGTCATCTGGGCTCTTGGCATTAACACGGAGAACTGGCAACAACGATCTCATTTGGTTTACACACGCCTCTCTGAAGACAGGGCTTGTTGAGAGCCGAGTTAAAACATTATTTTCTTCTCAAACAGAACATAATAAGACCGGCCGATATACGCTCCGGGAGCAAGACTAGCTCTGTCCAAAGACGGTCTTTCTTTTTCTTTCTTTTTGTTGTTTTCTCCTGTAACATTGTTGTCCTCTATACTAGAGTTACACCCACCCACCCCCACCTCCCCGAACCCTCCTGCCGGTCTGTCTGTAGAGATCCATTTGCAAAAGTGTGTTTTAGGGCCTTTATGGACGGGGTTTTGCCGTATCATGATCGTGACAGATCGTGTAACAATGCCTTCATTCATTTATTCCACCCATATTCGCCCCCCAAAAAACAAAGCTCATGCAAGATTTTTTTTTTTATCTTTGATTGATTCAGCATTTTTTTCTTTTGTTTCTTTCCTTAATTCTTTATTGATTCCTTTGGTTTGCTAACCGGGTTTTGGGGGACAGGCTGCTTTGGGGTGGAATTCATTTGCGGTGTTAAAATTCTGTTTGACAACTTTATGCCTCGGCTAATGCTTCCTCCTGGACTCCTTGTCCCAGGCACAGGCAGCTGGGGCCACGGCAATCTGATTTCCTCTGCTCTTCACAGGGTGGTGACCCCTCCCACTCACCCCCACCCCCCTATTCCTCATCTCTACCCCTCCCTCTCTGTGATTGTGGGGGTGGATTGGGCCTTTTATTGCACATGATCGCCGTGGGCTTTACAGGGGCATTTTGAAACTCATCTCAGACGGTGTGGATATTAAAATCAGACCATCCTGTTGTGCCTAACTCTGACACGTTTGATAAGTGATTGCTTTGTGAATTGAGTGTATACATATCATGCTCACATTGCACCCAGTCGTAATATCTTCAAACTCTTAAGGAATGTGGGTGTGATTAGATGCACTTAACGTGTTCACGTTGGGTTTAATCTCGGCATTTGACATTCTCCGGAGATGGAGTGAAGTGCCTCCTTGCACCAGCTCATTGCTCGTAACCTGCACAGATGAAAACTCACGGGAGCGTTGATTGGGTCTGTCATCAACACGCCCTGAGTTTTGCACCTTTTTACCTTGACAGCTCCAGTCTGGAGTGCTGACAAATGGGGTATTTTGTGGATGAAAAAATGGAATTTATTTGATCATGGTGAGAGAGAAGGAAGGAAGGAAAGGGACTGAAGAAACAGAGATCGAACGAACGAAAAAGAAATGGAAGAGAAAAGAAAGAGGAAATAGGGAATAAAGGAGAGATAGAAAGAAATCAGTGAAAACACAGATGGAAGAATGACAGAAAAACAGCAAGTGAACACCTAAGAATGAACGAATGAAAGAAAGAGAGAGAAAATGAACGAAGGAAATACAGATAGAAGAGAAGAAACAATGAAACAAAAGAGAGTCCAGATAGAGAAGAAGACAGAAAGCAGAGAATGGTATTAGAAAGAGATTCTCTGCCTGGTCTGTCTGTGCTTAATTCATCTGATGTGTGACGTGTTCATTGGATGTCTCAGAACAAAGGCAGAACTCGGCGCCTTCCGTGTGTGTGTGTGTGTGTGTGTGTGTGTGTGTGTGTGTGTGTGTGTGTGTGTAGGCGCGCGCCGAGAGAAAGCTTACAGGTACGTAGAAAGAAGAAGAGGCAAACAGACTAGCGGGCAGGTAGCGAGACAGAGAGAGAGACGTGGAGGAGGGATTGAGGAAACTGAAAAGGAAATAACAGGTAGACAATGGAAACACAGAGGTTTAGTTCAACGTGCACACACACACACACACACACACACACACACACACACACACACACACACACACACACGTGGAGAGAGAGAGAGAGAGAGAGAGAGAGGGCGGGTTGGGGGTGGGGGGAGTATGGCTAGGAGTGATCGTACGGGATTTCCAGTCCTCCATTTCTCACAGAACACACTGAGGCTAGTTGGATACGCCCCCTCCACCCTCCCCCCCCCCCCCCCCCACACACACACACACACCAACACCACGCCGCCACCCCACTCTCCCCGCCCCTGTGTCCCCCAGTCGTTGAATGATTCACGGGGTTTCTGTAACGGCTCTTATCAGCTTTGTCACGGCAAAGCCCCACCTGCCCCATCCCCCCCCCCCCCCCACACACACACACTCAGCACCCCGCCGCCTGCCACCTCATCCTCATTAATTCATGCTCCAGGCGGTGCCACGGTTGACCCGGTGGATACAACACAGCTCTCTGGATCCGAGCGGGGTTCTGAGTTTCATTCCCGCTTTGAGACAGTAGGTGCGGGAAGTTGTCTTCTCTCCCGGAGTGGGAATTTGAGCAGACTCCGCCACCTAACGAAAAAAAAGAGGGGGGGGGGGGGGGGTAAAGAAAAATAGTGAAAAGGGAAAGAAAGAAAGAAAAAAAAAAGAAAGGAAGCCTCACAAGCACTTTAAATGACGTTGCTGCCTTCTTTCTATTCCACTACTAGCTCTTTTCCCCCAACCAGTGCATTGTCTGTATGTGACGCTGACTACTGCTACACACGCATTGTACTGACCACTGGCTGTGTATAGGTCACAGCGATGGCTGTCTGATACACACACATTATACTGACCACTGGCTGTGTAGGTCACAGCGATGGCTGTCTGATACACGCGCATTGTACTGACCACTGGCTGTGTATAGGTCACAGCGATGGCTGTCTGATACACACGCATTGTACTGACCACTGGCTGTGTAGGTCACAGCGATGGCTGTCTGATACACACGCATTGTACTGACCACTGGCTGTGTAGGTCACACCGATGGCTGTCTGATACACACGCATTGTACTGACCACTGGCTGTGTAGGTCACAGCGATGGCTGTCTGATACACACGCATTGTACTGACCACTGGCTGTCCAGGTCACAGCGATGGCTGTCTGATACACACGCATTGTACTGACCACTGGCTGTGTATAGGTCACAGCGATGGCTGTCTGATACACACGCATTGTACTGACCACTGGCTGTGTAGGTCACAGCGATGGCTGTCTGATACACACGCGTTGTACTGACCTCTGGCTGTGTAGGTCACACCGATGGCTGTCTGATACACACGCATTGTACTGACCACTGGCTGTGTAGGTCACACCGATGGCTGTCTGATACACACGCATTGTACTGACCTCTGGCTGTGTAGGTCACACCGATGGCTGTCTGATACACACGCATTGTACTGACCACTGGCGGCTGTCCGGGTCACAACGATGGTTGTCTGATACACACGCATTGTACTGACCACTGGCTGTCCAGGTCACAGCGATGGCTGTCTGATACACACGCATTGTACTGACCACTAGCTGTGTATAGGTCACAGCGATGGCTGTCTGATACACACGCATTGTACTGACCACTGGCTGTCCAGGTCACACCGATGGCTGTCTGATACACACGCATTGTACTGACCACTGGCTGTGTATAGGTCACAGCGATGGCTGTCTGATACACACACATTGTACTGACCACTGGCTGTGTATAGGTCACAGCGATGGCTGTCTGATACACACGCATTGTACTGACCACTGGCTGTGTAGGTCACACCGATGGCTGTCTGATACACACGCATTGTACTGACCACTGGCTGTGTATAGGTCACAGCGATGGCTGTCTGATACACACGCATTTACTGACCACTGGCTGTCCAGGTCACAGCGATGGCTGTCTGATACACACGCATTGTACTGACCACTGGCTGTCCAGGTCACAGCGATGGCTGTCTGATACACACGCATTGTACTGACCACTGGCTGTCCAGGTCACAGCGATGGCTGTCTGATACACATGCATTGTACTGACCACTGGCTGTGTAGGTCACACCGATGGCTGTCTGATACACACGCATTGTACTGACCACTGGCTGTCCAGGTCACAGCGATGGCTGTCTGATACACACGCATTGTACTGACCACTGGCGGCTGTCCAGGTCACAGCGATGGCTGTCTGATACACACGCATTGTACTGACTACTGGCTGTCCAGGTCACACCGATGGCTGTCTGATACACACGCATTGTACTGACATCTGGCTGTGTAGGCACACCGATGGCTGTCTGATACACACGCATTGTACTGACTACTGGCTGTCCAGGTCACAGCGATGGCTGTCTGATACACACGCATTGTACTGACCTCTGGCTGTGTAGGTCACAGCGATGGCTGTCTGATACACACGCATTGTACTGACCACTGGCTGTGTATAGGTCACAGCGATGGCTGTCTGATACACACGCATTGTACTGACCTCTGGCTGTGTAGGTCACAGCGATGGCTGTCTGATACACACGCATTGTGCTGACCACTGGCTGTCCAGGTCACACCGATGGCTGTCTGATACACACGCATTGTACTGACCACTGGCTGTGTATAGGTCACAGCGATGGCTGTCTGATACACACGCATTGTACTGACCACTGGCTGTGTATAGGTCACAGCGATGGCTGTCTGATACACACGCATTGTACTGACCACTGGCTGTCCAGGTCACAGCGATGGCTGTCTGATACACACGCATTGTACTGACCACTGGCTGTCCAGGTCACAGCGATGGCTGTCTGATACACACGCATTGTACTGACCACTGGCTGTCCAGGTCACAGCGATGGCTGTCTGATACACACGCATTGTACTGACCACTGGCTGTCCAGGTCACAGCGATGGCTGTCTGATACACACGCATTGTACTGACCACTGGCGGCTGTGCGGGTCACAGCGATGGCTGTCTGATACACACGCATTGTACTGACTACTGGCTGTCCAGGTCACACCGATGGCTGTCTGATACACACGCATTGTACTGACATCTGGCTGTGTAGGGCACACCGATGGCTGTCTGATACACACGCATTGTACTGACTACTGGCTGTCCAGGTCACAGCGATGGCTGTCTGATACACACGCATTGTACTGACCTCTGGCTGTGTATAGGTCACAGCGATGGCTGTCTGATACACACGCATTGTACTGACCACTGGCTGTGTATAGGTCACAGCGATGGCTGTCTGATACACACGCATTGTACTGACCACTGGCTGTCCAGGTGACAGCGATGGCTGTCCGATACACACGCATTGTACTGACTACTGGCTGTGTAGGTCACACCGATGGCTGTCTGATACACACGCATTGTACTGACCTCTGGCTGTGTATAGGTCACAGCGATGGCTGTCTGATACACACGCATTGTACTGACCACTGGCTGTGTATAGGTCACAGCGATGGCTGTCTGATACACACGCATTGTGCTGACCACTGGCTGTCCAGGTCACAGCGATGGCTGTCTGATACACACGCATTGTACTGACCTCTGGCTGTGTAGGTCACCACCGATGGCTGTCTGATACACACGCATTGTACTGACCACTGGCTGTGTAGGTCACAGCGATGGCTGTCTGATACACACGCATTGAACTGACCACTGGCTGTGTAGGTCACAGCGATGGCTGTCTGATACACACGCATTGTACTGACCTCTGGCTGTGTAGGTCACAGCGATGTGTCTGATCCGCATGTACGACCTGGCTGTGTGTACAGCGTGCTTCATACACACGCATTGTACTGACCACTGGCTGTGTAAGGTCACAGCGATGGCTGTCTGATACACACGCATTGTACTGACCACTGGCTGTGTAGGTCACAGCGATGGCTGTCTGATACACACGCATTGTACTGACCACTGGCTGTCAGGTCACAGCGATGGCTGTCTGATACACACGCATTGTACTGACCTCTGGCTGTGTAGGTCACACCGATGGCTGTCTGATACACACGCATTGTACTGACCACTGGCTGTGTAGGTCACACCGATGGCTGTCTGATACACACGCATTGTACTGACCACTGGCTGTCCGTAGTCACACCGATGGCTGTCTGATACACACGCATTGTACTGACCACTGGCTGTGTCCAGGTCACACGATGGCTGTCTGATACACACGCATTGTACTGACCACTGGCTGTGTCAGGTCACAGCGATGGCTGTCTGATACACACGCATTGTACTGACCACTGCTGTGTATAGGTCACAGCGATGGCTGTCTGATACACACGCATTGTACTGACCACTGGCTGTCCAGCAGTGGTCAACGCACACTGGATGTGTGGCGCATGGCTTCTGATACACACGCATTGTACTGACCACTGGCTGTGTAGGTCACAGCGATGGCTGTCTGATACACACGCATTGTACTGACCACTGGCTGTCGTTAGGTCACAGCGATGGCTGTCTGATACACACGCATTGTACTGACCACTGGCTGTGTTAGGTCACAGCGATGGCTGTCTGATACACACGCATTGTACTGACCACTGGCTGTGTAGGTCACAGCGATGGCTGTCTGATACACACGCATTGTACTGACCACTGGCTGTGTAGGTCACAGCGATGGCTGTCTGATACACATGCATTGTACTGACCACTGGCTGTGCAGGTCACACGATGGCTGTCTGATACACACGCATTGTACTGACCACTGGCTGTCCAGGTCACAGCGATGGCTGTCTGATACACACGCATTGTACTGACCACTGGCTGTCCAGGTCACACGATGGCTGTCTGATACACACGCATTGTACTGACACTGGCCTGTTAGGTCACAGCGATGGCTGTCTGATACACACGCATTGTACTGACTACTGGCTGTCCAGGTCACACGATGGCTGTCTGATACACACGCATTGTACTGACCATCTGGCTGTGTAGGTCACACGATGGCTGTCTGATACACACGCATTGTACTGACCACTGGCTGTGTAAGGTCACAGCGATGGCTGTCTGATACACACGCATTGTACTGACCTCTGGCTGTGTAGGTCACAGCGATGGCTGTCTGATACACACGCATTGTACTGACCACTGGCTGTTCAGGTCACACGCGATGGCTGTCTGATACACACGCATTGTACTGACCACTGGCTGTGTAGGTCACAGCGATGGCTGTCTGATACACACGCATTGTACTGACCACTGGCTGTGTAGGTCACAGCGATGGCTGTCTGATACACACGCATTGTACTGACCACTGGCTGTGTTAAGGTCACAGCGATGGCTGTCTGATACACACGCATTGTACTGACCACTGGCGTGTATAGGTCACAGCGATGGCTGTCTGATACACACGCATTGTACTGACCACTGGCTGTCCAGGTCACAGCGATGG
>CM065722.1:1895862-1900862 GCA_033310375.1 Conus canariensis
AGACTGTCAAGATCCATGTTTTTCCTGATTGGTCAGATCACAGAAGACTGTCAAAATCCATGTTTTTTCCTGATTGGTCAGATCACAGAAGACTGTCAAAATCCATGTTTTTCCTGATTGGTCAGATCACAGAAGACTGTCAAGATCCGTGTTTTTCCTGATTGGTCAGATGAAGGAGAGGCCATGATGTCACCCCTGTGCTGTGCTGGTTGTGCAGATCATCGAGGACTGGAAGTACGTGGCCATGGTGCTGGACCGCCTGTTCCTGTGGATCTTCACCACCGCCTGCTTCGTGGGCACCTTCGGCATCATCCTGCAGGCCCCCACCCTCTACGATGACCGCCAGCCCCTCACCCCCGTGCAGTCCTCCGAGAGCTGCTATGCCACCTACTCCTCCTGAAGAACTCGCCCTGCATCCGATACATCATTATTATTGTCTTTATTATTATTATTAAAATTATTATTATTTATTATTATTATTATTATTATTATTGTCATTATTATCATTGTTATTGCTGTTTTTACTATTATTGTTAGCTGCTATGCCACCTACACCTTCTGAAGCACTCGCCCTGCATCCGATACATCATTAGTATTGTCATTATTATTATTATTGTTATTATTATTGTTATTATTATTATCATTATTATTGCTGTTTTTACTATTATTGTTAGCTGCTATGCCACCTACACCTCCTGAAGCACTCGCCCTGCATCCGATACATCATTACTATCATTGATATTGTTATCATTATCACAATTGTTTTTACTATTATTGTTGGCTGCTATGCCAGCTACCCATCCTGAAGCACTCGTCCTCATCCCATACATTCTTATAATTGTTGTTATTATTATCATAATTATTATTATTATCATTAGTAGTAGTAGTAGTAGTAGTAGTAGTAGTATTAGTATCGTTATTATTATTATTATTATTATTATTATTATTATTGTTTTTACTATCATTGTTAGCTGCTATACCAGCTACCCCTCCTGAACCACTCGTCCTCATCCCACACATTATTCTATTACTGTTATCATTATTATTATTGTCATTATTATCATTGTTGTTTTTACTATTATTGTTAGCTGCTATGCCAGCTACTCCTACTCAAGCACTCGTCCCGCCCCCGCTCTGTTATTATTATTATCATTATCATTATTATTATCATTATTATTATCATTATCATTTTATTATTATTATTATTTTATTGCTGTCACTACTTCTACTACCATTCAGCTCTGCTGGCTGACAGTGTATGCTATTCTTCATCTGCTGCTGAGGCAATGTTGTTTTCATTACAGCAGTTGCAAAGCAATGTATGATGTTCACAGACCATGATGTTCACAGACCATGATGTTCACAGACATGTGTGTTTTTCAGCATTCTGTCCACACAGTCTCCTGGTCTGTCTGTCTGTCTGTCTCCATGGTGATTAGGTGTGTCTGTCTTCGGTCTCCATCTCTGTCCATCTTTCTCTTTTGCTCCGGACCTTTATCAGTGTCTGCACAATGGGTTGTGTCATGATCATGTCTGTAAATTGTGATGTAGAATCGTAGTCTGCACTTTTTTTCTCTTGGTGTTCATTGACTTTTTGTGTTTTCCCGTTTTAAAATACTGCAAAAATGATTAAAGAAATTATGATGATGATGATGATGATGATGATGATGATGATGATGATGATGACACGACGATGATTATTGTTATCGTTGTTATTGTTATTGATTATCGTTATGATTATTATTGTTAATATTATTATTGCTGTTGTTATTAGTATTATTGCTATTGATATCATCGTTATTATTATCATCATTATTATTGTTTTCCTTGGTGTTCGTTTTACGTTTAGGGTTGAGGGAGGGGGGGGGGAACTTGTTCACATGACTTATTTGAACTGTTGTCTTGCACTTCGGTTCGTGCATAGCTCCGAGAGAGAGGGGAGAGAGAGAGAGAGAGAGAGAGAGAGAGAGAGAGGAGAGAGAGAGAGAGGAGAGAGGGAGAGAGAGAGTTGAACTGACTTGCAGCCCGGACGTGACTTTGAGCTTTTCGAGGAGAGAATGGGTACATTCATTTCTGTTTTTGCAGTTGTTTTTTTTTTTTTTTAAAGAAGTGGATGTCTTACTGCTTTTTGTTGTGATATAGGACTGTCGATGCATATAGCAGTTTGGTAGTGGGACTGATGTAATGTGAAAGTGAGGGAGAGAGAGGGTGCCAGGGGTTAGAGAGAGAGAGAGAGAGAGGGAGAGGGGGAGGGGGAGGGGAGGGTGTTAGAGAAGACTGCAGAGAGACATTTACAGAGTTTCTCGTGTTCTCTCGTTGCGTCAAGTGATCACTGACTCTTCTCTCTTCATGTATTTCGTAACTCTCTTTCGTGTGTGTGTGGTTGTGTGTGTGTGTGTGTGTGTGTGTGTGTGTGTGGGGTGTGTGTGTGTGTGTGCGCGGCGTGTGTGTGTGTTGTGCGGCGTGGGGCGTGGCGTGCGTGCGTGCGTGCGTGCGTGTGTGATATGATAATTTGGGTTTAATTTTGTTTCAGACATGTAAAGAGAGAGAGAGAGAGAGAGAGAGAGAGAGAGAGAGAGAGAGAGAGAGAGAGAGAGAGTTTAGATTTTGGATCAGTGACCTGTGAGGTGTACGTGTTTGTATGTACTTACCGACAACGGTATTATGTATCTGAGTATTCATTCATCTATGTATTCATTTTTTTTCTTTTTTTCTTTTTTTTTTTTTTTTTTACTAATGTATGTCTCCATTTGGTGTTTGTCGTTCAGTTGTTCAGATGTGTCCTCATCACCATGGCTGATGTTGCAGAAAGCCCACAACACAGGATTCACATCAATGTGGACCGGACAATCGTTGTCCCTCATGTTCAGGACTCACGTTTTTGTTTGTATGTTTGTTTGTGTGTAGTTGTTGTCTTTGACAGTTTCCATCGACGTCGTAAGTTCTTGAAGACGTTTTCATGAAAACTGTATAACATTTAGCTTGACGATTTTGCTTGGGGGGGGGGGGGGGGGTTGGGAGGTATGCAGGCTTCCAGCTTGATATGATGCCTGTTGTTGAACGCGGCGGTAATTCTGGCCATTGTCCTCCCAGTGGTCATCAGCTGATGTGACCTCTGGCACCTGTAGGTCACTACGTTGACCTGAACTTCAACACAGCAATAACCCAGTTTGTCAACTTACACTTAAAAAGAAAATTAAATTTTTTAAAAACTTTTCTTCAAACATAATATCGGCGTTTGAATTGCTTCATTACATAAACGAGAGTCGCCATGTGTTTTGAAGACTTCCAAAAGAAATCATAGGATTTTGTTTTTCTTTTTTGTCAGCCTTTATGAGTAACAAGGAACTGTTTTCGGAAAGAAAAAGTCAGTTTGATTCTGTCCGGAATGTACTTTGGACAGTAACTGTACACTTTGATCGGTTGCTGCATTTGCTAGTTTTATTTTGGATTCCAAAGCACACACAGCCAGCGACCCGGCCCCGATGGTCCAGGCCCTCTGTTACTAAGAAGACGATGTACACCACAAAGAGACTTCCCAGAAAGGAAGGGAAGATAGATAGAAAAAAGGAGAGAAGGGGGGGGGGGCGAGCGAGCGAGCGAGAGAGAGAGAGAGAGAGAGAGAGAGAGAGAGAGAGAGAGAGAGACGGGCAAACAGGTAGACAGACAGACAGCCAGAGAAAGTTATCTTGCACATGCGTGTATGCGTGCTCATTGATATATGCATGTACAATATCCGGTTGTTTCTAGTGACACTGTTTACACCTAACATTTGCTGGTATTGAACGTGCTGTATTATATGAAGCATTTAACGTGAACACAACTGCGGGGGATCCCTTCCACATACAATACAAAGCACACAAACAAGTGAATGTTGTGTATGAGCATGGACATGCTTGGAGAGATAATCCACTCAAACATGGAGCACGTACATACAAGCTATGCTGCATTTCTCTAAGAAGCCATGCTGCATTTCTCTAAGAAGCCATGCTGCATTTCTCTAAGAAGCCATGCTGCATTTCTCTAAGGCGTAGGCAGTGACAGTTCATCTTCTGCTCGCTGTACACCGCCGTACAAGTCATGCTTCATTTGTCCAAGGTGTAGGCAGTGACAGTTCATCTTCTGCTCGCTGTACACCGCCGTACAAGTCATGCTTCATTTGTCCAAGGTGTAGGCAGTGACAGTTCATCTTCTGCTCGCTGTACACCGCCGTACAAGTCATGCTTCATTTGTCCAAGCGTAGGCAGTGACAGTTCATCTTCTGCTCGCTGTACACCGCCGTACAAGTCATGCTTCATTTGTCCAAGACGTAGGCAGTGAAAGTTCATCTTCTGCTCGCTGTACACCGCCGTACAAGTCATGCTTCATTTGTCCAAGACGTAGGCAGTGACAGTTCATCTTCCCTGACTTCTCGTTGTGCCCAAAACCAGTGATCTAAGCGTTCACCGTTTGTTCTGGAATCGTTTGTCTGGCAGTGCTCGTTGTGTGCTGTATAAACCCTAGCAGTTTGGAATCAGGGGGATGTGTATATATCTGTGTCTGTTGATCGTTTTGCCATGTTCACATAGCTGTGTCTGTTGATCGTTTTGCCATGTTCACATAGCTGTGTCTGTTGATCGTTTTGCCATGTTCACATAGCTGTGTCTGTTGATCGTTTTGCCGTGTTCACATAGCTGTGTCTGTTGATCGTTTTGCCGTGTTCACATAGCTGTGTCTGTTGATCGTTTTGCCATGTTCACATAGCTGTGTCTGTTGATCGTTTTGCCATGTTCACATAGCTGTGTGTGTTGATCGTTTCGCCATGTTCACATAGCTGTGTCTGTTGATCGTTTCGCCATGTTCACATAGCTGTGTCTGTTGATCGTTTTGCCATGTTCACATAGCTGTGTGTGTTGATCGTTTCGCCGTGTTCACATAGCTGTGTCTGTTGATCGTTTCGCCATGTTCACATAGCTGTGTCTGTTGATCGTTTCGCCGTGTTCACATAGCTGTGTCTGTTG
>CM065722.1:1905862-1908362 GCA_033310375.1 Conus canariensis
TCTCTCTCTCTCTCTCTCTCTTCTCTCTCTCTCTCTAATCGATTTACTTCCACAAATCCGTCTATTCCTGAGTATATAGAACCTTAAATATGCATGAAAATACACGAAAATCTCTCTCTCTCTCTCTCTCTCTCTCTCTCTCTCTCTCTCTCTCTCTCTCTCTACTTTGTTTCAAAAAGAAAAAAAAAAAAAGAAAAAAAAAAAAAAGAGAAAAAAGGATACTGGCTAAGTCCCATAGTCTACTGACAGTCAGGTTAATGACCTTTCAGAGACTGGTCGTGGCCAGGGTCCGACATGTTGGTAGACAGCACCATCCATTCCTTCTCCCGCCTTAACCCTCCCTGAGCTGAGTCAGGTACTCCGCTATGCCGGCCAGTGCTGATGGACCGTGTGGTCAACCCGTTGACCTTCCACCCCACGACTGATTGGAGTTCACCACTGTTAGCTTCAAAACCAAACAATAAACCAGTCCACCACGAGTGGTTGGAGTTCACCACTGTTAGCTTCAAAACCAAACAAGACAACCAGTCGACCACGAGTGGTTGGAGTTCACCACTGTTAGCTTCAAAACCAAACAATACAACCAGTCCACCACGAGTGGTTGGAGTTCACCACTGTTAGCTTCAAAACCAAACAATACAACCAGTCCACCACGTCTCACCTCCCCCCACCCTCACTTCCTCCCCACCCTGCTCCTCCCTTCCCCTTCCAACCACCGTAAAATACGCTGACATAACATGTATAACGTTGCTGGAATGACAGACAATGTGAAGTGAGGCAGGGAAGGGTCAACAGTACACAACCAAGCGGGGCAACAGTTCTTGGACTGTCAGCACCGTGGACCTTGCCACCTGACTTGTCTGTGTGGAAGGTCAAGCTGAGAGTCATTCCAGTCTTCGCCAATGAAAGCTACACTCTGGTCACGTGATCTTACGCCCTGAAGTGAGACAGCGATTGGTTACACGTCAGACTCGGCTTCAACAATGACGTCGCTTCCCAGAGCAGTGTCGCAAATAAAACGTCGACCATGCCCCTGTCACTGTGGCTGAAGTGATCGTCACGTTGCAGACAGTACCGTTTGACAGTCAGAGGTGAATCCATTCAGACAGGCACATCAGAAGCAGAAGGGAAAGAGCGGGGGGAGGGGGGGGGGGTAGACTAAGGGGCGTAAACTTGATGCATTGCGTGCAGAGATACCGCGGTACCCTGTGAATGACGTGAAGGAAAAAAAGGTGGAGTTTGACTGCTCCTAGTGTGTGACTGACAGGTCGCTGTGTCTGTCAAGGCGTGTCGTCTTATCATCGTGTTTTTTTTTAAACTGCGTGGGAGAGATGACTGCCACGCCCTCTCTGACGTGTTCCCAGTGATCGTCACCGTACTGCCCAGGCTTTGTGTACTGGTGAAGGAAAACACACACACACACCACACACACACACCACACACCACACACACACACACACACACACACACACAGAGGCACTGAGTTTCTGTTGACGGCAAACGGATCAAAGAATGAGTATGTCAGTGTGCAATGATGCAGGACGTAATAACAAGACTACTTTGTACCTCATGTGATGGGGGGGGGGGGGATATTAATTAGGTACAATGATGGTGAGGACAATCCTAACATGACAGCAGTCACTTCGGACAGTTTCACGCTCTGGTTTCATGTATGATATTATTTTTGTGTGAAGTTATTGACCTTCAGCACTTGAGATATCAACGGACGTCGATCCGGTGGAGTTCACATACTTAAGTTAATCGTGTCACGTGACGGAGTGTAAACCTGCTGTGAACCACTTGTATCTTCAGTGTACTATCCCATTAGAATCAATATAAAGTGTGAAGGTCAAGAGGAAACCATGCTGTAATCATACTGTACTACCACATGGTATTCACCCCAAAGAACAACATTCTCTGATAGGTCGTCACTTGAATCTCGGTTCTCTGTCACTTGTCGTTTCAGCTCTGTTGAGCTGTTTACGGGCTAAAGAAAGGGAAACAACTAGGTTGTCATAAGTAAAGATCTTACTGTGTATGTTTTTGCTCTGTTAAGATTGGACATTCACTAACACACACATCGAGAGAGACGCACGTACATGTGCACGTGCGAGCGCGCGCGCGCGACACGCACGCACACCACACACACATACACACGCACACGCACGCGCGCGCGCGCGCGCGCACACACACACACACACACACACACACACACACACACACACACACACACACACACACACACGCACACAGATGTGATGGCACAAGAGAGAGACGGAGAATGGGTTTCAGAGGGCAGTAGAAGAAGCGTGCAGACCTATCACCAAGCCCTCTGGCCAAACAAACAGGCGATAAACGTGGAAGGAGCAGTCGATGCATGAAAAGGTCAGCAATCGATGCAACAAACCAATGAAGCCCTAGGGGAAAAAAAAAAACAGAACAAGTAAGAGACAACACACGTGTGCGCGCAAACACACACACACACACATACACACACGCG
>CM065722.1:1923362-1938362 GCA_033310375.1 Conus canariensis
AGAGAGACAGAGAGAGAGACAGAGGCAGAGAGAGACAGAGACAGAGAGAGGGACAGAGACAGAGACAGAGAGACAGAGACAGAGAGAGAGAGAGAGAGAAAAGAGAGAGAGAGGAGATGGGACAGAGGGAGGGATTGAAGAAGGTAATGAAAACAGAGGCGGAGGGAGGGGGGGGAGGCGGGATAGTAGTTTCTTTTTATATATATATATATATATTTTTTTTTTTTTTGTGCTTTATTCCACCTTTTGTGTCTTTTCTCTTTGTGTTAATAGTGAATGTTATTTTTACGATTTACTGAAGAAAAACGCATTTCACAGCTCTGTTGTGTTTGTTCGTGTCCAGAAACGCCCCTACTTTTCACTGTGTGGTCTGTTTCTGCGTTGACAATGCCAGCACACTGCTGTCCGTACACACTGTATGGTTTGTTTCTGTGTTGAAAATGCCAGCAGACTGCTGTCCGTCCACACTGTGTGGTTTGTTTCTATGTTGACAATGCCAACAGACTGCTGTCTGTACACACTGTGTGGTCTGTTTCTGTGTTGAAAATGCCAACAGACTGCAGTTCGTACACACTGAGTGGTCTGTTTCTGTGTTGACAATGCCAACAGACTGCTGTCCGTACACACTGTGTGGTCTGTTTCTGTGTTGACAATGCCAACACACTGCTGTCCGTACACACTGTGTGGTGTCTTTCTATGTTGACAAAGCCAGTACTATACACACTGTGTGGTCTATTTCTGTGTTGACAATGCCAGCACACTGCTGTCCGTACACACTGTGTGGTCTGTTTCTGTGTTGACAGTGCCAACAGACTGCTGTCTGTACACACTGTGTGGTCTGTTTCTCTGTTGACAATGCCATAGACTGCTGTCCGTACACACTGTGTGGTCTGTTTCTGTGTTGACAATGCCAACAGACTGCTGTCCGTACACACTGTGTGGTCTGTTTCTGTGTTGACAATGCCAACACACTGCTGTCCGTACACACTGTGTGGTGTCTTTCTATGTTGACAAAGCCAGTACTATACACACTGTGTGGTCTATTTCTGTGTTGACAATGCCAGCACACTGCTGTCCGTACACACTGTGTGGTCTGTTTCTGTGTTGATAATGCCAACAGACTGCTGTCTGTACACACTGTGTGGTCTGTTTCTGTGTTGAAAATGCCAACAGACTGCTGTTCGTACACACTGTGTGGTCTGTTTCTGTGTTGACAATGCCAACAGACTGCTGTCCGTACACACTGTGTGGTCTGTTTCTGTGTTGACAATGCCAACACACTGCTGTCCGTACACACTGTGTGGTGTCTTTCTATGTTGACAAAGCCAGTACTATACACACTGTGTGGTCTATTTCTGTGTTGACAATGCCAGCACACTGCTGTCCGTACACACTGTGTGGTCTGTTTCTGTGTTGATAATGCCAACAGACTGCTGTCTGTACACACTGTGTGGTCTGTTTCTGTGTTGACAATGCCAACAGACTGCTGTCCCTACACACTGTGTGGTCTGTTTCTGTGTTGACAGTGCCAGCAGACTGCTGTCCGTACACACTGTGTGGTCTGTTTCTGTGTTGACAATGCCAACACACTGCCGTCCGTACACAATGTGTGGTCTGTTTCTGTGTTGACATTGTCAACAGACTGCTGTCTGTACACACTGTGTGGTCTGTTTCTGTGTTGACAGTGCCAACACACTGCTGTCCGTACACACTGTGTGGTCTGTTTCTCTGTTGACAGTGTCAACAGACTGCTGTCCGTACACACTGTGTGGTCTGTGTCTGTGTTGACAATGCCAGCAGACTGCTGTCCGTACACACTGTGTGGTCTGTTTCTTTGTTGACAATGCCAACAGACTGCTGTCCGTACACACTGTGTGGTCTGTTTCTGTGTTGACAATGCCAACACACTGCTGTCCGTACACACTGTGTGGTCTGTTTCTGTGTTGCCAGTGCCATAGACTACTGTCTGTACACACTGTGTGGTCTGTTTCTGTGTTGACAATGCCAACAGACTGCTGTCCGTACACACTGTGTGGTCTGTTTCTGTGTTGACAATGCCATAGACTGCTGTCTGTATACACTGTGTGGTCTGTTTCTTTGTAGACAATGCCAACAGACTGCTGTCCGTACATACTGTGTGGTCTGTTTCTGTGTTGACAATGCCAACAGACTGCTGTCCGTAAACACTGTGTGGTCTGTTTCTGTGTTGACAATGCGAACAGACTGCTGTCCGTACACACTGTGTGGTTTGTTTCTGTGTTGATAATGCCAACAGACTTCTGTTCGTACACAAGTGTGCATAATATTTCCTTGCCAGTGTGCTGCTGTCAAGGAGCGACTGCTTCCTTCCCTGAACAATAACAACAACAACAACAACAGTTATTATTATATTACTGTTATTCTGATATAACAATGCCAATTATCATCATCATCAAAACAGGAGAAAGAGGAGGAGAAGGGGGAGGAAAACAACAACATCAATAATAACAATAACAACGATAACAAACATAGTAATACGATAATGATAACAACAACAACAGTAATAATAATAGTGATGCTGCTGCTGCTGCTGATAATAACAGTGATAATAATGATAACAATAATGATAACGATAACAAACATAGCAATATGATAATATTAACAACAACATTCACGATAATAATAATAGTAATAATACTAATAATGATGATGATGAATGATGATGATACTAATAATGATAATAATGATGATAATGATAATAATAATAACAAATAATAATAATAATAATAATAATAATAATAATAATAATAATAATAATAATACGCCACTAACGAACACAAAGCCATCCCCATTCTCATATCCCTTTCTTTCTTTCCATGTGTGTCTCTGTTGTTCTCTTCCTTTGGTCTTCGTTTTCTGTCTGTCTCTCTGGTTACCCCCTGGGGATGCCGCGGGGGTAGAATGGTGGTGGTGATTGTGGTGGTGATGGTAGTGATGGTGATGGTGATGGTGGTGTCTTTCACTGTCAGTTGCGTAAACGCCTTCTGAAAGTTCTGTTCCAGCGATTTCTTCTCTACTGTCACCCTCTTTCACACTGGTTTTATTTTCTTCTTTTTATTTGTTCCTTATCTTTCTTTCCTCTATGATTTGCCTCCCATTATGGCCCATTCCTCTGTGCCTGGTCCAGACAGTGTTGGACACGTTTCCCTCTGGTCACAACTGACAGTATGCCGCCCTGTCTGTTGTAGTCTTGCAGCTAGTTAGTGAGGAGACTGCACACCGTTCCCCGGGGGGACGATTGTGGACGTCCATTCCTCAGTGTCTGTTTGATCGTAGGGTCTTCCGGACGCTTTGTTGCTGCATTCAGACGCTTTTCATTGGTATGTTTACTGACGGATCCAGCGGAATGGCTGGCACTGTCAGCAAGATCCAGGCTGTTCTGTTTAAGGATATCTGTAGACCAGTTATCATGCAGAAATATGGGTGTTGGATTTCTTGTTTCTTTTTCGGACATGATCTTTTCTGCAGTGAAATTATGTAAAATATACTGACACTCTGTTTGTGTCTCTTCACCGCTTATCATATTTATCAATATCTGAAATCATGATGTTTAAACAAGTTGCAATCGTTAGTGTCATTTGAAGTACCATTCGATACATTTACTGCCTTCACACTTCGTTGTATGTACGTCTGCACGCGCGCACACGAGTGCGCATACGCGCGCGCGCGCGCACACACACACACACACACACACACACACACACACACACACATATATATATATATATATATATATATATATATGTACACACACACACACACACACACACACACACACACACACACACACACACACACACACACAACCATAGTGGTGGCACAGACCATGGTAGTCAGATATCCAAGGCGTTAGCAGCACATAGGGTTAAAAAGGTGGTTTCATTCAGTATTCATTTACCAGCTCTAAACCGTGCGCAACTGTAGCTTCATGTCTCAGCAGTGGCACCTCGTTCATGAAACTCCAGGTGAAACCGAACATTTGCCTCCTACTTCCAGCCCATACCGATACTCACACACCGCCATTCTCTCTCTTCTTCCCTCTGTTGATTGGGTTTTCCGATGTCTCTTCATAAATCAGAGGATACATGAGGGAACAAAGTCATGGCAAGATTTTGTCCTTGACCACTGGCAACGTGTTTTGTGTTACTATCAAAGATGAGGTGGAATTTCAACGAAACCGATCTGAATTAGAAGCTAGATTGTTGAAAAGGTGTTTTTGGTTTTGCCATTTTCATGTCGTTTGTGTATGAATATCACTATATATGTCGGGCGAGGTGATCGGTCGAATTATGTAAACTTCATTGTGATTGGTGGATAAAGCAATCGGTATTCAGCTTTTGGAGGGATCAAGTGAGGCGAGGCGAGAGAAATGCGGTGTGTTCAATGGTGATCGGGACTTACCCGCTGTTCTTTGTCCCAGATTGAAAGCTCTTGACAGTCTGTCACCACACGTATCTCTTCCACTATGCTGCTACGCTCTCTCTCTCTCTCTCTCTCTCCTCTCTGCCTGTTTGTCTGTCTGTCTGTCTGCCTCTCTCTCTGCCTGTCTGTCTCTGTCTGTCTGCTTCTCTCTTTCTCTCTATCTGTCTCTGTCTGTCTGCTTCTGTCTTTCTCTCTGTCTGTCTCTGGTTTCCCTTCTCGGCTATCTGTCTTTGTTTCTGCCTCTATCACTCTGTCGCTGTCTTCTTGTCTCTCTGACCCTCTCCTTGTGTCTGTGTCTGTCTTTGTCTCTGTCTCTGCCTGTCTCTGTCTCTCTGTATCTGTCTCTCACTATGTCTGTCTTTCTGTCTGTTTGTCTCTCTCTCGCTCTCTCCCTTCCCATCCCCTACTCTCTCTGTCTCTCTGTCGCTCTCTCTATGTCTGTCTTTCTCACTTTCTCTCTGTCTGTCTGTGTCTGTGTCTGTCGGTCTGTCTCTGTCGCTTCCTTTCTCTCTCACATTTGCTTCTCTCTCTCTCTCTCTCTCTCTCTCTCTCTCTCCGCTCCTACTCCTGTGTGTGTGTGTGTGTGTGTGTGTGTGTGTGTGTGTGTGTGTGTGTGTGTGTGTATGCTTGTGTGTGTGTGTGTGTGTGTGTGTGTGTGTGTGTGTGTGTGTGTGTGTGTGTGTGGTTTGCGCGCGCGCAATCGTAAGTGCGAGCGAAATTGTATGTGCGAGCTGTGCGAGTCTGGGAGAGTGCTACATACGGGTGTGATTTTGTATGTATCTTTCGATATACTCATTTTACGATTATACAGTTGATGTGAGCAAGTTTTGTAAATGATCGTGATCAGTAGAAATGTTACAGCGTCAGTGTGTGTGATTTCATTTTTGTTTCTTGACCTCATTCTAGATAGGTCGGTGGCCTTTGCAATTAAAATTTTCCGAGTTCCGAGTTCCTACTCCTCTCTCCTCCTCCTCCTCCTCCTCCTCTCCTCCCCTTTCTTTCGGTTTCTCTGTCTCTGTCTGTCTGTCGGAATTTCTTCTATCTTCCCTGCCCCGCTCTCTCTCTCTCTCTCTCTCTCTCTCTCTCTCTCTCTCTCTCTCTCTCTCTCTCTCTCTCTCTCTCTCTCTCTCTCTCTCTCTCTCTCTCTCCACGCCCCCCACTCTCTCTTTCTCTTTCCCTCTTCACCCGGATCCTTCTCGATATATGAGTCCCGTTAGAAAGTCTACTGCAATAGAGACATTTGGGCAACTATGCTCTCCACGTGCACGTATGTGTGCGTGCCAGCGTGCGCGTTCTGCCGACCATGCATGTGCATCTGGTCCACGTGGGACGTCCACTTTGACTGAACGATCCCTCCCTTCCCTGGAGACAGTCAAAACACCCTGTAGCTGACGACACCTGTCATTGCATGTTGCCTGAAAGGAATCCTGTTGGCAAATCGCCATCTCATTGTCGCCAGTGGCTAATGGGTTTAAACAAGGTGTATGTGGTCCTCGTTGTTCCCCCGTCCAATGTTACATCCATCCTCCCCAGCTTCACCTTGGAATCCATGTTCTACTTCTATGTCGGCTGCTCACCTTTTTCTTCATTGCTTTTCTTTCTGTAAGGTAGAAGACTCATAGGTTGTGTCTGAATGCACTTGATGTTAACATTAAAGTAAGCTGCAGGGCCTTTTCCCTCAACGTTTGAGGCACTCTATGATAAAAAGGATAGGACATCACTGTTGACGCCTTTTACCTCAACGTTTGAGGCACTCTATGATAAAAAGGGTAGGACATAACTGTTGACGGCCTTTTACCTCAACGTTTGAGGCACTCTATGATAAAAAGGATAGGACATAACTGTTGACGCCTTTTACCTCAACGTTTGAGGCACTCTATGATAAAAAGGGTAGGACATAACTGTTGACGAAATATTCTTCAGAGGCTTTCTTCGCAGTTTTAACCACAGTATTGATGTTTTATGACGGTTATATATATATATATATATATATATAGCTATGTGAATGGAAAAAACCAAGTTTGTTAATTTGTCCCCAATATTTCGACCACCATATATATATATATATATATATATATATATATATATATATATATATATATTATCAGAACAATATAAAAATGTCCTTAAAAAATCTGAAAATGCTCAACTCCTTGGGGAGCAACATCTGTTAAAAATATTTTTTTTTAAATGAAGTATTAAAATCTACAAGCTTGTTTCAAGCCTTGCTACCATCAGGATATCTTTTGGAGGGCACGCCAACGATCTTTTATGGCGTGCGGGGCTTGATTTCAACTCTGTGTGTGCAGGCGGATCTTGTTTGCTGCACGTGCGGCCTGTGGTTCTTATTGGGGCCTGTTCGGATGGAATGTGCTAGCAAAGATTTCCACTTGTGCCTGCAATTGTTTACAATTTCTACTTTTGTGTTCAGAGTTGCTAAGTGTGGTCTACATAATATCAACCATTTTTCTGTGGAGCATAGATTACATCTTTTTGAAATATTGTTGTATGGTGTTGCTCTTTTTATGATTTTCCATGATATGTTGTAGTCTATTTTTTTTATCTTTAAGTCTCCAAATGTATTTACTCAGCTCTGTTTGATTTTTGTATTTTTCATTTTTGAATGACTGTTTGTGGTTTGCGTATCTGGTTTTGACAGTGTTTCCAGTAATCCCTATATATGTTTCTTTTTCATTTTCTGATGTTACTGTAGCTTGGTAAACAATGTTGCTGTGAAGACATTTGTTGCTTAGGGGGCACTGTTCTTTTTTAGTGCAGTTGCAAGATGTCCTTTCAGCACCCTTCTCTTTTGTGTTGCTTTTCATTTTGTTAGATGAATCAGTTATGTTTTTGAGGTTAGGCATACATGAGTATGATAGTTTAATGGTGTTTTTGTTGAATATTTTGGACAGTTTGTGTTCTTTTGGAAATGATGTTGCCAAGATTTTAAAGAATTCTTTTCCTACATTTGTTTTTACTTGTCCATCGTATGGTGGGTTGTACCATGTGATCTTTCTTTTCCTATTTTTCTTATTTCTGTTCGTGTTATTGTCTGGACTGTATTGTAGTTTGTAATTGTAACCACTTTTTTGTAATGCTTCTTGATATTCTGTTGCTGCATCATTGAATGCGTTTTCATTGCATGACAGGTTGGATAGTCTCTTGTTTATACCATTGGGTATTGTTTTTAGTATAGATGGTGGGTGGTTGCTTTTGATGTTTACGTTGGTTGGTATGTCATTGGGTTTTTTGTATGGTTTGTACACATGGTCATTGAGGTCTAATGTTATGTCTAGGTAATTCAGACATATATATATATATATATATATATATATATAAATATATATATATATATATATATATATATATATATATCATGACGATACATGAAAGGAAGAGAATATTTCTCAGAGAGAGAGAGAGAGAGAGAGAGAGAGAGAGAGAGAGAGAGAGAGAGAGATTAAAAAAAGTAGACAAACCCACAGACACACATACAGACACAGACATATGCAAAGAGATACAGCTGACAGAAAAGGTGAAGATCCATCGACACCCCCCAGTGGTCCATGACCTTCCATGTGCTGCCTCCCTTCAGCCTGCATCACGCCTCCACAGGTGGGCGTCCTCTGCAAACTCTATCATCCTCTTTGGCCTTCCTCCACTCCCCTTCACTTCAACTGTTTTTCATCAAACCCCAAGTTCAGACACACTTCCGGGCAAATGTGGTGAATAGGAATGACTTTTCTTCTATATTTTTTTCCATGTCTCTTTTTTTATTTCTCAAAGACTGACGTCAGAAAGTCAACAACGTCTTATTGCACCCCCCCTCCTTCCATCCCTTCTCACCTACCTTTCAACTCCGCTCTTTTCACCTGTCTTCTTTGTCGTGTTTCTGTCTGTTTAACCTTTCAACTCTTCCACTGTGGGGGAAATGGTCCCCGGCTTCCCGTCATCACGCGAAGCCTGCTTTTGTCGTCTGCCTCAGTGACTGTCCTGCAATACAGCCCCCCCCCCCCCCCCCCAGTGAAATGTTTGCCTTTTATTGTTCCTTATGGGTCACGGTCAGAAGTCTTGTCCATACACTTCAGTGCAGGTGGAGCGATAATTGTCAGTTCGGCTATCGAAAATATGAAACAACGTATTCATTCATCTTTCTCACCTGTCTTAGTTCTTCATGATATTATCTAAATAGTATACAACAAACGGATGATGGAAGTGCTTGAAGATTTGAATTTCAGGGGCGTTTCCTTCTTAACCAGGTTGTGATGAGTGTGTGTTTGAGTCTTGTAGTGTTTGTTCTGTGTCTTGGCCTGGGTGACCACTGTTAGTATCTCTCCATCTGGAATACGTGGTTCACAATAGTCTCAGAATTGAGCAGGCATGGTAGAGCACCAGCAGCAACAGCAGGGGTGATGGTGATGGTGGAGGTAGTGATACAAGTCGAAATTTTAGTTTCCGTTGGTGTCAGTGTCTTTATTATTTTTCAAGCAGAAGTAGAAGAAACAAGTACTGAAGGAGGAGGAGCTCAACTCATTTAATGTATATCACAGCTAACTTCAGTGCCAGGATAAAAATGATGGTGAAGAAGGAGGAGGAGAAGAAGAAGAAGAAGAAGAAGAAGAAGATCATGATCATGATCATGATCATGATCATGATCATGATACCGGTGAAGAAGAAGAAGAAAAAGAAGAAGAAGAAGAAGAAGAAGACGATGATGATGGTGATGATGATGATGATGGTGATGACGTGACTACGATGGCAATATTGATGCCAACACGAAAGAGAATAAAAACAAAAACAAAAAAACAAGAAAAGGAGCAGAAGCAGCAACAGTAACAACGACTATGGCGTCCCATTTTTATCCCCAGGGGGACTAAACTGACAGGGGGGAGGCGCTCCCAAAGCAGCACTGACGCCCGAATCGGGCGGAACAGGTCGGAGGCGCGTGGAATGGCGGGGCAAAGAGGATTCGTGTCTCCGTCAGCAGGCAACTTAATTACCGAGGTAAACGTTGTTACCCCTCTCCTGCCCCTGGAGAGCAATCTGCCACAGAAAGAACTTGGAATAAAAGAGGGAACTGAGAGAGGGGTAGGGAAAAAAAAGAAGGGGGGGGGGCAGATGGTGGAAAACAGCTTGGTGGGGGGGGGGGGGGGTCTGAGGGTTGGGCGAAGGATATGATGGGCTCACAAGGAAAGTGATGGAGATGGTGGAGAGGATTTGCTGGTGGGTGGGAAAGGGAGATGATGATGGAGGAGATGAGAAAAAGGAGAGAGATGTGGGAGGAGTGAGAACAGGGAACTTGGTATGAAGGGGAGGAAAAGGAACATTGGTTTATTGAGTGTGTGAGTGAGAGAATGAGTACGTCACTAAGGAAGCGATTGGGAGGTTAATGGAGTGTGTGAGTGAGAGAATGAGTACGTCACTAAGGAAGCGATTGGGAGGTTAATGGAGTGTGTGAGTGAGAGAATGAGTACGTCACTAAGGAAGCGATTGGGAGGTTAATGGAGTGTGTGAGTGTGGACTTTGATTTTCACTTGAAAAAGGTTTCGTTAATAAATTGAGCTATTGCGCCATGTTTATTGAGAGTTGGTTGTTTTTATTACTTGTTAAGAACGAGTGAGTTATTGAGTGAGATAAGGAGTGAATAGATGATAAATTGTTTAAGAGAAGAGGACCATTGCTAACGACATTGATTGAGTGACTTAGTGATTTTGAGTGAGGAGAGACTTGAGTTTTTGAATTAACAAAGAAGCGACTATCTGTGTGATTGATTCATTGATTAATTGAGGGCTTACAGTATAAGAATCATGCACAAGACAATATTTATTCTTACGCAATTCAACATCCTCTAAAATGTTTTCCTATTGTCATTATATTGTTGAAAACCATATGGGAAATATTGCACATTATTTAGATTTAAAAACAGATTAACGGTGCTCAAAGGAAAGGGGGAGGTGGAAAGATGTGTTCAGTACAAAGAAGAAGAAAACGGTGATTAAAAAAATAAAAAAATCACTTGTACTACTAGAAAATCAGACGCCATTTTGGAGATTCGTTTCTCGTTCTTGTTCTTGGTTAAAGAAAAAAAGAGAGGAATTGTAAGCAATTCTTTATTTACAGTAATATGTCAGGGCCTTGCAACCTTATCACTACGGTACAGAGAGTGTAGGGATAAAGTTATGCAGAGTGAGACAAAGACGGGTGGGTAGAAAGGTGGAAAGGTGGCAGTTGGAATGGATTGTTGGTGGGTGGATGCATCTGTATGAGCTAGTCTATCTGCGTACACAGACGCGTGCACGTACGCACCACGCGCGCGCGCATGCACGCAGACACCACGAACACACACACACACACACACACACACACACACACACACACACACGACGCACGCACGCACGCACGCACGCACTCATGCACGCACGCACCCATGCACGCACGCACGGACGCACGCAGGCAGGCAGGCACGCAGGCACGCACGCACGCACACACACACACACACACACACACACACACACACACACACACACACACACACACACACATATATATACACAAACACGCACGCACGTACGCACGAACGAACGCACGCACGCACGCGCGCACGGACGCACGCACGCACGCACGGACGCACGCACGCACGCACGCACGCACGCACACCACACACCACACACACACACACACACACACACACACACAACACACAAAAACACACAACACACACTCGCTCTCACGGTGTGTGTCTATGTGTTTTATTAGTGAAACACTTCCCAAATCTTTCCGTATTGATTCACTTATATTCTTTTTTGTATTTAGCTAATATCCTTGTGCGTTTGACCCCATGGCTTATCAGATGTGGTGCAGCTGAAATTGATTAGACTTCACACAGTGAGGATTCGTCATGAAACTGAAACTGATTGAATCTTTTGTCATTTTGTGTTTCTATGTCTGTCAGTCTGTCAGTCTGCCTGTGTGTCTCGCTGTGTGTCTGCCCGTCTGTCTCTTTTCTCTGTCTTTCTGTCTGTGCCTCTGTCTGTCTTCGTCTCTGTCTGTCTGCCTCTCTCTCCATCTCTGTCCCTGTCTCTGTCTCTTTGTCTGTCTGTCTGTCTGTCTGTGTGTCCTCTCCCTTCCTCCTCCTCCCTCTTTCTGTCTTTCCCCATATAACCTTGGCATTGAATTGCGCACATCTTGGTTTTGTACTCAGACGGATAACTGTCATAGAGAAGAGGAAGAACAAGCAGGAAGAGAATACAAATACTAATAGCAATGCTAAAAGTAATTATATTGATATTATTAATAATAATAACAACAATAGTGATAATGATGACGATGATAATAATGATAATGATAATAATAACAATAATAATGATAATGATATCAGTAACAGTAATAATAATGATGATGATAATAATGATAATAATAATAATATAATAATAATAATAATAACAACAATAATAATAATGGCAATGACAACAACAACAACAACATAATAATACTAATAATAATACTAATACTAATAATAATGATGATGATGATGATGATGATGATGATGATGATGATCAGAAGAAGAAGAAGAAGAAGAAGAAGAAAAATGAAGGGGGGGGGGGGGGGGGGGAGGGGGGAAAGAGAAAGGAGGAGGAGACGGTTCTACTCTACCGCTGCTGATGTTGACGATGATGAAACTATTGAAAGTGGCAGGGCACAGGAGAAACAGGCGTCACGAAAGCGAATCTGCTTTTTGGGAGCAGACAGCACCAGTCTGCAGTGAAAAGCGTTTCTTCAACTTGGAGTGGAGGTGGCCATCAAAGTCCGTTTTGCTGCAGAGGATCTTTGGGGAATGTGTTGGGAATTAGAGGGAAAAGATCCTTGATAAAAAATGGTCTTTTTCGTGTACTGGGACCTCAGCGAAAACGTCCCTTCATGTAGATATCGAAACAGTTGTTGTGAGTGTGTGCTAGGCAAGTCCATATCATATCAGCAGTGCAACGTACCATTAGTAACCAGAATGGTTTCTGTCTATCTGTCTACCTATCTATCTGTATGTCTGTCTGTCTATCTAATTCCCAAATCTCTCTCTCTCTCTCTCTCTCTCTCTCTCTCTCTCTCTCTCTCTCTCTCTCTCTCTCTCTCTCTCTTCATCTTCCCTTATCCTAAGTTTCTGGTACGTTTTTGAAGGTATATTTTAAAGATGTGTGAATGGTGTTTTTTGGGGGCGGACTTGTGTGCTAGGCAAGTTCATTATCAGATCAGTCGAGCAGTGCAACGTAGCATTAGTAACGAGAATAGTTTCTATCTATCTTTATCTATCTATCTATCTATCTATCTATCTATCTATCTATCTATCTATCTATCTATCTAACTATCTATCTATCTATCATTCCCAGTCTCTCTCTCTCTATCTCTCTCTATCTCTCTCTCTCTCTCTCTCGCTCTGTCTCTCTTCATTTTCCCTCATCCTCCCTTCTCTCTCTTCTCCCCCTTCTCTCTCTGTCCTTCTTTGTCTCTCAGTCTCTGTATCTCTGTCTCTGTCTCTCTCTGTGTCTGTCTGTCTGTCTGTCTCTCTCTGTGTTGGTGTCACTCTCTTTCTGTTCTGTCTGTCTGCCTCCGCCTGTCTGTCTGTCTATCTGTCTCTCTGTCCATCTGATTGGCTGTCTGTCTCTCTGTCTCCTTATCTCTCTGACTCTGTCTCTCTATATGCCTGTCTGTTTTCCGGGGCAGGGATGCGACAGGTTTAAAAGCCATGGCTCAAAGCGAGCCTTGTTTCTGACTGGCCTTGTTGGTTGGTTATCACATCCCAGCTTCTGATGATTTCACCTTCTCCACTGTCCGCTCTTCTGTGTCCTCCTGGTCTCTGTCTCCTCGCTGACTATCATTGTACAGAAATTGTTTTGTTTTAAGGCAGCGTACATCAAGATTAAAATACTCACATTGCCCCAACAAGCACACCCTGACACCAGCCGCCGTTCTCCAGGGCCCTCCCCGTCCAGTCAGAAGATCCTCTGTGATCACATCTAATTCTCCCACCCTCACCCCAGTCAGTTCTTAGCTCTAGTTTATAGCCTCCCCTCCCTCCCGTGCCCCCGTTTCCTCCCACAGCAGATTGCTGTCCCACGGCTGAAAAGCGGTAACCACATTGACTTGGGTAATGAAGTTGCCTGTTGACGGAGACACGAGTCGTCATTGCCCCGCCGTTCCACGCGCTTTGGACCCATGCCGCTCGATTCTGGCGTTCCTGCTGATGTGGGGGAGTCTCCCGCCTGTCAGTGTGGTCCCTGTAGAAGTCAACTTGGTACACATGAAAAAGTGATGGAGATGCTGCCGTGTTCTTTTTTTTCTTCATCTGGTTCTTCACTGGCACTGCTGTCGTCACTCTTACTGTCTATGTTCTTCTTTACTCCTTCGTTCTTTTTTCCTTCCATGATTCCTTTCACCATTACTTTTGTTCTGTTTTGCTGTCTCGTCTTCTGTAGTCAGCCGACGGCATTGCTCCCACACCGCTGACTCTGTCTCTGTGCTGCACAGCCCTATCCAGGTGTCTCTGTGCTGCACAGCCCTATCCAGGTGTCTCTGTGCTGCAGAGCCCTATCCAGGTGTTCCTGTATTGCTCCCATAGCGCTGACTCTGTCTCTGTGCTGCACAGCCCTATCCAGGTGTTCCTGTATTGCTCGCATACCACTGACTGTGTCTCTGTGCTGCACAGCCCTATCCAGGTTTTCCTGTATTGCTCCCATAACGCTGACTGTGTCTCTGTGCTGCACAGCCTTATCCAGGTTTTCCTGTATTGCTCTCATACCACTGACTGTGTCTCTGTGCTGCACAGCCTTATCCAGGTTTTCCTGTATTGCTCCCATAGCGCTGACTGTGTCTCTGTGCCGCACAGTCCTATCCAGGTTTTCCTGTATTGCTCCCATAGCGCTGACTGTGTCTCTGTGCCGCACAGTCCTATCCAGGTTTTCCTGTATTGCTCCCATACCGCTGACTCTGTGTCTCTGTGCTGCACAGCCCTATCCAGGTGTTCCTGTATTGCTCCCATAGCGCTGACTGTGTCTCTGTGCTGCACAGCCCTATCCAGGTGTTCCTGTATTGCTCCCATAGCGCTGACTGTGTCTCTGTGCTGCACAGCCCTATCCAGGTTTTCCTGTATTGCTCGCATAGCGCTGACTGTGTCTCTGTGCTGCACAGCCCTACCCAGGTGTTCCTGTATTGCTCCCATAGCGCTGACTCTGTGTCTGTGCTGCACAGCCCTATCCAGGTGTCTCTGTGCTGCACAGCCCTATCCAGGTGTTCCTGTATTGCTCCCATACCGCTGACTGTGTCTGTGCTGCACAGCCCTATCCAGGCGTTCAGGTTGTCCTGCTGCTAGTGTCAAGTGAGGTGACTGCAGGCAGAAGCTGAAACAAACCTGAAGGAAAAATGACTGCCACCGAACGAAAGAGACACACAAATTGCAAGACAAAACACGACACGTTTGACCTCTTTGGCCTTCTTCGGGCAAGACAAACAACATTCAAGACACTGAAAACGAAGAACGAACAGTTACTA
>CM065722.1:1943362-1978362 GCA_033310375.1 Conus canariensis
TACATGCCATGTTACTATTGACAAAATTGTCTTTCAAAATATGTTAATGACATAAGTTTATTGTTAAAAATTTTAAAGCTTGGGTTAGTATGGTTACATGCTTTTCAAAGCTTCTTGAGACTTGACTTGTGAATCTGAGCTGAATCAACCAAATGTCTCTCATTACAAACACCAGTAATTTTGGTTTATGTCTGCATGATACTTCTTTTCATTGCAGTCGACTCAGGCTCAGGCGGCCCCCTGTTGGCATGTTAATTTCAATGTTCACGACGGTTAACCATGTTAACTTCTTTGTGGTTTTCAGTGACCTGAAAATGTTTGAATACTTCAGGAAAAGGTAGTTAATTTTAGGCGTGAACTACTTTTGACATACACCTTACTAAAATGTGACCATAGGAGAGCGAGATTAATGTTTATCAAACAGACAAGGGTAGAGAATGACTTAGACTCTGCTTTTAAACCAGGACAACAGTTGAGGGAAACTGCAAAATATCTTTTAAACAAGAAGAGAAGAGAGACAAGACGAAGAGAGGGAGGGGAGCAGGAGGAGGAGGAGAGGGAGGAGTAAAGAAGATAAGACGGAAAAGAAGGGAGGAGGAATTGGAAGAGGAGGAGGAGGAGACGATGGTGGTGGTGGAGAGTGAGAAGTAGAGAAGATATAGGCGGAGAAGGGAGGAGGAGGAGGAGACGATGGTGGTGGTGGAGAGTGAGAAGTAGGAAGATATAGGCGGAGAAGGGACGAGTAGGAGGAAGAAGAGGAGGAGGAGTTGGAGGAGGAGATGGAGGAGGAGGATGAAAATAAGTAGAAGAAGGGGTGGGAGAAGAGGAAGAGGAAAGAAGATGGAAGAGAAAGAAGAAGAAGAAGAAGAAGAAGAAGAAGAAGAAGAAGAAGAAGAAGAAGAAGAAGCAAAGGAGGGGGAGAAGGAAGAGGAGGAAGAGGAGAAAGAGGAGGACAAAAAAGAGAGAAAAAAAGGAAAAAGAAAATATAAACAGAGCAAGGTACAAGCAGATGCTGAGAAAGATGTCAGTGTGGGTGAGGAACACGGAAGAGGACCAGAAGAGGAAAAGGCCAACAGCAACGGATGGAAGCAGTCTGAACTCAGCCAACACCGCCAGCTCCAAACCACAACTGGGACGGCCAGGGCAGCACTCGATGTTGGCACACCCTTTTAGCCTGAAGCCAACCTTGCCCTCAAATTTACTTTTGCTGGAGATGCGTTTGAGGGATGGAATGTCAATATTCAGAAGTGAGTTAAAAAGTAAACTTTGTAGGAGGCTGGAAGGAGAGAGGACGGAAGAAAGGGAGGAGGAGGGGGGCAAGAAAGGGGTTGGGGTTGGGTGTGCTGATAGCTGTTGATTGAATGCTGATTTTGGATTCGTTGTTACTACAGCCATTTCTTAGGAGAGTTCTTATCCTTGGGTGTGAAGAATGTGTTCTGGTTGTGTCCCTATGTTTTTGTCTTTAGTTGTGCCCTGGTCTGTTGATACACCTATCTTTACGTTAGGAATTTCGTTGATTGTCCACGGGGAATACTGTTCACACCTCTTCTTAGATGGCTCAGGCTGCTTGAATAGATTCTCTCTGTGTGTCCTCTCTCTCTTCTTCCTCCCTCTCTCGTTGCCCCTCTCTCCTCTCCTCCTCCTCTCTCTCTCTGTTTCTGTTTGTCTATCTCCCTCCCTCCCCCCTCCTCCCCTCTCTCTCTTTCTGCATCTGCCTTTGCTTATATCTTTCTTGTCCGTTGTCCTCTTTCTCTCTTCCTGTGTCTCAGTATGTCCTTCCGTCCTGTTTTTGTTTTCTCACTACACCTGTTCTAAATCCTTGAAACATTTCGAATCATTTCCACACTGGCAGTCAGTGTGTCGGACTGGACAGGACTGGGCAGGTGTACAATGACGTGGCCTGAGTGATGTTTCCACACTGGCAGTCAGTAGGATAACCCGGACAGGAGAGGACTGGGCAGGTGTACAATGAAGTGGCCTGAGTGGTGTTTCCACACTGGCAGTCAGTGGGATCACCCAGACAGGACAGGACTGGGCAGGTGTACAATGACGTGACCTGAGTGATGTTTCCACACTGGCAGTCAGTGGGATAACCCGGACAGGACAGGACTGGGCAGGTGTACAATGACGTGGCCTGAGTGATGTTTCCACACTGGCAGTCAGTGGGATAACCCGGACAGGAGAGGACTGGGCAGGTGTGAAATGACGTGGCCTGAGTGATGTTTCCACACTGGCAGTCAGTGGGATAACCCGGACAGGAGAGGACTGGGCAGGTGTGAAATGACGTGGCCTGACTGGCAGTCAGTGGGATCACCCGGACAGGACAGGACTGGGCAGGTGTACAGTGACGTGGCCTGAGTGATGTTTCCACACTGGCAGTCAGTGGGATAACCCGGACAGGACAGAACTGGGCAGGTGTACAGTGACGTGGCCTGAGTGATGTTTCCACACTGGCAGTCAGTGGGATCACCCGGACAGGACAGGACTGGGCAGGTGTACAGTGACGTGGCCTGACTGGCAGTCAGTGGGATCACCCGGACAGGAGAGGACTGGGCAGGTGTACAGTGACGTGGCCTGAGTGATGTTTCCACACTGGCAGTCAGTGGGATCACCCGGACAGAACAGAACTGGGCAGGTGTACAGTGACGTGGCCTGACTGGCAGTCAGTGGGATCACCCGGACAGGACAGAACTGGGCAGGTGTACAGTGACGTGGCCTGAGTGATGTTTCCACACTGGCAGTCAGTGGGATCACCCGGACAGGACAGGACTGGGCAGGTGTACAGTGACGTGGCCTGACTGGCAGTCAGTGGGATCACCCGGACAGGACAGGACTGGGGCAGGTGTACAGTGACGTGGCCTGACTGGCAGTCAGTGGGATAACCCGGACAGGACAGGACTGGGCAGGTGTACAGTGACGTGGCCTGAGTGATGTTTCCACACTGGCAGTCAGTGGGATCACCCGGACAGGACAGGACTGGGCAGGTGTACAGTGACGTGGCCTGACTGGCAGTCAGTGGGATCACCCGGACAGGAGAGGACTGGGCAGGTGTACAGTGACGTGGCCTGAGTGATGTTCTAGAGTTGTGGTCTTCGTGTTGGCTGATCACTGTGTCCCTGCTTGTTCTTGACCCCCCCCCCCCCCCCCCCCCTGCTTCCCATTGTCCTCGTTTCCATCACTCTGTTTTTCCATCTGAATCTTCCATTTTTTTGTCTACAACTATATATTTTCCCCCACCCCTACCCACACCGTCTGTCTGTCTGTCTGTCTGTCTCTCTCTCTCTGTCTTTCACGCACGCACGCACGCACGCAGCACGCACGCCGCACCGCACAAGTAAAGCTATATTCGTTGAACTTAAGTCTTCATTGGCTTTACAATGGATAATCTCATTTCTGGTTTTCTGCAAAAAAAATTCTTCGCAGTGAGAAGGTTCCTGTGCGTTCCTTTTGCGTACTTCTAATAAACGTAGGTGTGGAGAAAAAGGTAGATGTCCCTTGAATATCAGATTGGTCATAAGATGTGTTAAATATTGGAATCAACGTACCAGAATCCCAGTGTCTAGAATTAATATGCAAGCATATGAAATGTTATTCACTCTGCATTATAGTGGATAAGACTGCTGGGGTTAGAAAAATATATACTCTATCAACGGAAACGGTTTGGGTATGTTTGATCGTGTCAGGCTGTATATTAATAACAAAAAGGCCTCGGTACTGGATTTAAAGAAAGATTCATAAAAACTAGCATGGAATGATAGAATGTAATGATGACTGTCAGTGGCATTTCTCTTTCAAATATGGTTTGGTCCCAAACAGGCTATGACATGGTTAACAAACAAAGGATTCAAGGGTCATTTACAACATTTTCTCTTAGAATGTGTGGTTTCATGAATTGTAAACATTGGTTTATGACTGAAGAACCGAGTAATACTTTGCGTCCACTGTGTAAAAGAGAAGTACGAGACAAAGTACACGTTCTGCTTACTTGTAAGTCATATAAAGAGATTTGTCAATAGTTTTCCTTTATTTTGACAAATTTTTCAACAAAGGAGAAAATCTCATATTATTGCTGACTAAAGCGATGCTATACACAATAGAATGATCGGTCTATATTATGCAGGTCCTTGACAAACGAACTCAGGCACTACGCCAGATCAGTGACGGTGTTTGTAGCTGTGATGCTGTTACCTATACTCTGTATTGTGATTGCTACAAATTTCATTTACTGGGCAGGAAAAGGTGTGTTCACAAAACTTAGGTCGTTGTTTCCCACCTTTCATGGATGGACGTGGGGACTTTTGTCAAATAAAAGTTTTTGTCCTCTCTCTCTCTCTCTCTCTTCTCTCTCTCTCTCTCTCTCTCTCTCTCTCTCTTCTCTTCTGTCTGTCTGTCTGTCTGTCTGTCTGTCTGTCTGTCTGTCTGTCTCTCTCTCTCTCTCTCTCTCTCTCTCTCTCTCTCTCTCTCTCTCTCAAGGCACCTCGGATCCAAGTAACATTTTTCAATTTAATTAGTTTCAGTGGTTCACTTAATATATAAACTCATCACAGAATACAGGAAAGTAAAACACATCCTTTATTGTTTGTCATTCTTTACCATCGATTAAGTTTTCAATTAATCGTTTGAACAGTCAGTCATCCTAGTCAATCAATATAATCCCTCTACTGTGTCTTTTTCCTGCTGTCAGTCATCTCAATGCTTTGTGCTTCCTTTCATTTCTTTTGATCAGCACACACCAAGCATTCAGACACCTCCTTACTTTGTCAGACATGAACACCCCTGTCCCATCCACAGCCCTCAGGAGCCCACCACATCCAGTGATTAAGATGGACAGCCCTGATCACTTATAATGCTCCCACCCTTGCTCCCTTCCTCTTCTGCTTTCACCCACACACCCCTCCAGTCCCCTCCCAATTCCTTCCCTAGCAGATTGCTGTCCCATGGCGGGGAAGCGTAACAACGTTTACCATGGTAATTAAGTTGCCTGCTGACAGAGACACGAGTCGTCTTTGCCCCGCCATCCCCTGCGCTTCCCAACTATTCCGTCCGCTTCTTGCAGCCACTGGTTTGGGAGCGCCTTTCCCAATCAGTTTGATCTTCTGCGAGCAAATATGTTTAGGACAAAGTTGATCGAATTATTGTGTTTTTTTCATCTTCTTCTTCATTAGCATAATTGTAAAGATTGTTGGTTTTGGGTTAGAGACTACATGACACAGTCTGCCTACTTTATCTTTTCAATATGAATCCTGGCATCAAAAATATATCACAGAAATATCAACGCCTGCAGTAATGACTGTGAAATGAATGAATTCTGGCTGCGTGGTTCTAGCTGTCATTTCAGCCTGTAGTGCAGCCAGCTCCGAGTAGGATTTTGCCGGGGCTGAACAACAATCCAACAAATAGACGCTTCAGAGGAATTTGAACCCACAACCTCAGCACCGCAAGCCCACAAAGCTAACCACTGAGCTGTGGTGGTTTGTTTTCTCTTTTTTCTGTTGTGGGTTTTGGATTTTGCTGGTTCGTGAAAAGGTGAATTGGATTTATTCTCATGTGCTTGAACACAAACTGCTGGATTATGTAACATTCCAAATAGCTTGTATCTATCAAAATGTCATTTTGTGTCTTGAAAGTCCAACAGTTACATAAATGGATAGCCTTCATATTGAAATGCAGAATGCGGTGGAATAATGCGAAGACGAACAACAGAAACAGGTGGCAATTGGATATTGGGAGAGCGTCCTTGATTGCAGAAGTCGGCAGTAACAGGGTGAAAAGGATCAACTGGAGGGAAAAAAGATAAGGAAAGAAGGCAAAGGAAAGCCGTTTGAACAGCATGCAGTTGATTCTCTGGCATATATCTTTCGGGACAAACCAAAACCTGTTCGTCAGTTGCAGGAAGCACAGACTAATACAGGCAGACAGGCAGACTACCTTCCAGGGAAATCTTAAATGAATGTTTAGGAACCGCCAAGAGAAACGTGGACAAACGAGTCACAAGACAAAACACGACGCGTTTCGACCTCTTGGTTTTCATTCAACACCTACCTTCCGCTAAAGAAAGCTAAGTGACAAATTCGTTCATTTTCTTTGTACTATTTGTTTGTGTCTTGCCTGAAGAAGACCTAAGAAGTCGAAACGCGTCGTTTTTTGTCTTGTGACTCGTTTGTCCACGTTTCTTTGGCGGTTCGCTAACATTTATTCAAGATTTGTTAGATTTCCGCCTGCAGTCGTCTCACTTTGCAACTAGATCTATTTTCCAGGGGTTCTAAATCCGCTCGTGTTGCACCTCTCCCTCGTTCTCTTCACTGACCTACTGTTCAACAACGAAATGATCATCAAATGTCTTAGCTCAGTTTCATGTCTTGGAGCGGTCAAGCTCCGAATCTTTCTGATCTTTACCAGCTGAACATTCTTCCTGCCTGACATTGTGTTCTGCTGATACTCATCGCCTCCACATTCCTCGTTTCCATACCATAAGTTTTGGAGAGCGTTCTTTCCCTTGTTGAGCGCCCTCTGCTGGAACAAACTTCTTTTCACTCTCAGCACCTCCAGTTCTCCCTCTTTCATCTAAAGGCAGTGTGTGTGTGTGTGTGTGTGTGTGTGTGTGTGTGTGTGTGTGTGTGTGTGTGTGTGTATCTGTTTATGTGTGTATGTGCGCGTGCGCGCGCATTGTATGTGTGTGCGCGTGCGCGCGTGCATGCGTGCGTGAGCGCGCGCATGTGTGTGTATGTGTGTGTGCACGAGCGCGCGCGCGCGTAGCATGGGTATATATGTGCATGTGTCTGTGTATGTATGGGCCCAGTGAAGTCCCCATGCTTGTGTGTGTGGTTGCGTTCATTTACGCCAGCTTGACTGCGGCGGGTACGCGCTTGCTTGCTTGTGTGAGTGTGTGTGCGCACGAGTGTGTATAATGAGTGTGTGCGTACGCGCGCGCGCGCGCGCGCGCGCGGTGTGTGTGTGTGTGTGTGTTTGTGTACGCGCGCGCGCGCGTATGGCTATTGATAGTTTAAGTGCCCTAAATACCCGTTATCATTACTGTTATTGGAAGAAGAAGAAGAAGAAGAGAGAAGGAGAGAGAAGAAGAAGAAGAAGAAGAAGACGAAGACGAAGACGGATGAGGAGAAGAAGAAAAGAAGAAGACTGGAAAAAAAAAGAAAGCACAAGTAAGATGGGTAGTAAGGCTGTCCTTTGGTTTTGACGACCTTCTTGTGTGTATTTGAAGTTGGAATTGGAGGAAGAAAGAGCTGCACAAAGCAGATTAAGAAGACTGCAGAGTGTACTGGGTCTAGTCAGCGAGGGATTGGATGCCTCAGTAAAAGCAAGAGTTGTAAGGTCACGGACTGCTTGTTGACGCGGACCTTGTATTCTTGTGTCGGTCTCTCTGTCTGTCTGAATGAGAGCATTGCATCTGTGTGTTCATATGCTTGACTATCAGTCTTCTCTTTATTTCAGTCTGTTACCTTTTCTTTACCTTTTCTAGCCGTTCAGACACTTTAATCATTTAAGCGGTTCGACCGTTTTATAGAATATTTTCATGGCTTGAACATAGATGTAAATTAGGTTTGGAAGCAAATGTCTGAACAAACAGTGAATCGAGCTGATTTGATGAAGAGCTTCAAGATCAGGTACTTGCAAGTAGAACTAGAGGAAACAAAACCATAACTGAAAGAGAGGAGAGAATGGAAGAGGTAAGAGGGGGGAAGGAAGAGGGAAGGGGCCATTCACATCAGACGTGTTCATGTAAACTCAGCCACTGCCGGTGAAAGGGGGATACCGACCGCAGAGTCTGGTCCATGCCCCGGGGAGGGCTGGTTCGTTTCAGGCAGAACTGATGCACAATTTCATTAGGTGGAGAGCGTCCTGATTGCCTCCAGGTTATGAAGCCATCGCTTCAATGGTCTCCATCCACATGGGCTATTCGCTGGCACAATTCAGGTAACATTTACACACACACACACACACACACACACACACACACACACACACACACACACACACACACACACGCACGCACACACGCACGCACGCACGCACGCACACACACACACACACACACACAATCTCTCTCTCTCTCTCTCTCTCTCTCTCTTTCTTTCTCTTCCACACAGACTGACAGTGCAAGACAGGCAGACAAACACACAGACTTACAGACACAGCAGACACACACACACACACACACACACACACACACACACACACACACACACACACACACACACACAGAGAGGGGAGAGAGAGAGAGAGAGAGAGAGAGAGAGAGAGAGAGAGAGAGATTTCACAAAGACTAATGTAATTGGAGAGCGGCAATAAGCTTCCAACTCCACCCTTACCCGATTCACCTCCCTGGCCCGATTTACATTTCTGTCCTTTTTTCCAAACACAATCTTTCAATACTTACCCCATTCATCTCCCTGCTGTACATTTCTGTCCTTTTTTCCAAACACAATCTTTCAATACTTACCCCATTCACTCTGGCCTGCTTTACATTTCGGTCCTTATTTCCAAACACAATCTGCCAATACTTACCCCATTCACCTCCCTGATTTACATTTCTGTCCTTTTTTCCCAACACAATCTTCCAATACTTACCCCCATTCACCTCTGGCCTGCTTTACATTTCTGTCCTTTTTTCCAAACACAATCTTCCAATACTTACCCCATTCATCTCTGGCCTGCTTTACATTTCTGTCCTTTTTTCCAAACTCAGTCTTCCAATACTTACCCCCATGCACCTCCCTGGCCCGCTTTACATATCTGTCCTTTTTTCCAAACAAAATCTTTCAGTACTTACCCCCATTCACCTCTGGCCTGCTTTACATTTGTGTCCTTTTTTTCCAAACACAATCTTTCAATACTTACCCTCATTCACCTCCCTGGCCCGCTTTACATTTCTGTCCTTTTTTCCAAACACAATCTTCCAATACTTACCCCCAGTCACCTCTGGCCTGCTTTACATTTCTGTCCTTTTTTCCAAACACAATCTTTCAATACTTACCCCCATTCACCTCCCTGATTTATATTTTGTCCTTTTTTCCAAACACAGTCTTCCAGTTAACAGTAAACAAGTAGGGTAACTTTTGCTCCCATAAGTAAACCTAACACAGAGTAACTTTTATTCAAGACTGGCACAGCCTTTTAAACTTGAATAAAGTCAGACAAATACAAAGACAAACAATCTAATAGTGGGGGAAAAACAAGCGCAGGCCAACAACTCAATTGTCTTCATAGTAATGACTTGGCAAAGATTTGGACTTGGGGGGGGGGGGGGGGGGGGGGGGTTGAAGATGGAGAAACTGGGAACATGAAATTAAGGAAATATATTATAGATAAGAAAACTCTTCACTAGCTGCATGAGGGAACCATCGTAATCCCTTTTGGAGGCAGATCTATTTGTATTGCCTGCTCCGAGGCCTTTCGTCCACTGGATCGGAACTCATCAGGGAGCCACGGCTGGTTGTGTCTGAGCTCCTGGCGTCAAATAGAGACACACCACAGTCCATAATACCACGGTGTTCTCACCACCAAGGGTTCAAAAAAGAATCCAACAGTACCCCCAAAGCAGCCAGCGAAGGGTAGTAAATGAAACCAAACATCTTTGTATTTGTCTGACTTTCAAGTTAAAGGTTAAAGCTGAATTAAATAAGTTACTCTGTGTTAGGTTTTCTTATGGGAGCAAAAGTTACCCTGCTTGTTTACTGTTTATTGTTTACTGTTCCCTGCCTCATTTCATTTTTCAATACTTACCCATTCACCTCCCTGGCCTTCATTCGTCTTTTCAAAATCTTACCCATTCCTCTCTGGCCGCTTTACATTCTGTCTTTTTTCCAAACACAATCTTCCATTGCTTACCTCCATTCACCTCTCTGGCCCGCTTTACATTTCTGTCCTTTTTCCAAACACAATCTTCCAATACTTACCCCCATGCACTTCCTGCTTAACATTTCTGTCCTTTTTTCCAAACACAATCTTCCATTGCTTACCTCCATTCACCTCTCTGGCCCGCTTTACATTTCTGTCCTTTTTTCCAAACACAATCTTCCAATACTTACCCCCATGCACTTCCTGCTTTACATTTCTGTCCTTTTTTCCAAACACAATCTTCAATACTTACCCCCATGCACCTCCCTGCTGTACATTTCTGTCCTTTTTTCCAAACACAATCTTTCAATACTCACAATTTAAGATGTCCATAGATTTTTATTTGTATTTGCCTTTGACAGAGGTTCTCTATCTACGAAATGATTTATTACAGGGAGTAGAAAATAGTTTGATAAAATATATTCACACGGTTTTAGAAATTTGCTTTAGACATGCTTTGCAACGATGAGCTGAATCTACGGCTGTCTCTGATCAGGAACAATGATATTGTCGGTTATATCTGCATCTTATTGCTTTATGACAGTGCAGTTGTTCCTCCTGGCCACCAGCATCTTGTTGGAATGATAGTTTGATTATCATCCACATGAATTACCTCCTATTCCTCGTCCTTCCTAGTGGCTTGGTTATGCTTTGGACCCTTGAAAAGAGAATTCATTTCAGGTATAGCAGGAATTATTTTTTGTCTTGAATTGGTCAAGAGCTTTGACAGAACGTGCTAGCAAACTGTTTGTACCCAGCCAAAATAAGTGTGGTAAATGAGCCATTGTCTGCATCTTCAAGTACAACATAGGATTGCAAAGGGCAAAATCAGTTTAAGACACGGAAGAGGAACTGGAGGAGAAAACAAAGAAACAAAAAAGAGGAAGACAAAAAAAGGCAATGAAGAAAAAAGAAGAGCAGAAGAAGAAGAAAGAGAAGGAAGACAAAGAAGAATTGGTAAAGGAGACAAGGAAGAAGGAAAAGAAGAAGAAGAAGAAGATGAGACAGAACGACGACGACGACAGAAGAAGAAGAAAAGAAGATGAGACGAAGACGAAGAAGAAGAAGAAGAAAAAGAAGGAGGAAGAGAGAGAGGAGAGGAGGGAAGAGGAGGAGGAGGAGGAGGAGGGGAGGGGAGGAGAATTTTGAAAAAAAGCAATGAAGGATAGACGATAAAACTGAATGGAGATGCCAATGTCGACGAAGGAAAAAGAAAAGTAAGAGGACTAAAAAGCGAAACGGAGGGGGTAAGAGAGAGGAGCGGGGAGGATGGCAGAGCTTTAGCTGAACCAACACCACCACCGCACACTGCTTGGGCGGAAAGGGGACCACTTGCTATTGAAAGAATCTTTTGGCCAGTGGCAATGCTTGACCTGCAAGGTCAGTCTGCTGGTAATGTGTTTGAGGGACGGAATGCCCTTATTCAGATGATAGTTTATAAACGTTTTGCCGAGGTGTGTGTGTGTGTGTGTGTGTGTGTGTGTGTGTGTGTGTGTGTGTGTGTGTGTGTGTGTGTGTGTGAGTGAAGAAAACAAGAAAAACAGCCATTGATGAAATATTCCTCAGAGAATTTGTAAGTAATTCAAGTCTCAATAGTATTTAGATTATAAAATGAAAAAGTAAAGAATAAAATGTCCCACAGAGAGAGAGAGAGAGAGAGAGAGAGAGAGAGAGAGAGAGAGAGAGAGAGAGGGGCGAGCGAGAGGAGAGAGAGAGAGAGAGAGAGAGAGAGAGAGGAGAGAGAGATTCAAACCATAAAACTTAGACATACATTCAAACACGAAAGTATATACACAGAGACACAGAGACAAGGCTGTCCACAAAATCCATGGACTCTCCCCAGTAGTCCTTGACCTTCCATGGGTTGCCTCTCTTCAGCCTGGATCACGCCTGCACAGGTGGGCGTCCTCTGCAAACTCCATCATCCTCTTTGGCCTTCCTCCACTCCCCTTCACTTCATCAGATCTTCTGCAAGCCCCAAGTTTAAAAAGCCCACCGGGCAAATGTAGTGAATAGAAATGGGTTTTTTTTTCTGCGGTTTTTTCCCTGCCCTTTTCTTTTCATTTCAATATTAATGGCAGACAATCAGCACAGAATCAGCTGCTTCCTATTGACCCCACTCTCACATACCCACCTTCCTGTCCTCGTCCTCTTTCGTCTATCCTCTTCTTTTTTAGTTTCTTCCCTGTTTATCCATTTAACTCTTTCTCTCAAGGGAGGCGGTTCCCAGCTTCCCGTAACCAAGATCCTGGCTATTTTTATCTGTCCCAGTGAGAGGTTTAGAAATGCAACCCCAGTGAAATGTTCACGTGGGTTCTATTTCATTCAGTTGTACGTCACAGTTGTATTCATTAGACATAAATACCAGACTTGCGGAGGCTTATTGTCTGGTTGGGTACAAACAATATGAAACTATTGCATTAAACATTTCTCTATCAATTTTTGTGACTTATGTCACTTCTTCACAACAGTATCTCAATATTGAGCAGTAGGCTGATGAAAGAGGCAGTGCGGGATTTGAATGTCATAGTGTGTTTGCCAGACTGAACACTAGAGATGGCAGTGTATTCCTGAATGTCATAGTGTGTTTGCCAGACTGACTACTAGAGATGGGTGTGTATTCCTGAATGTCATAGTGTGTTTGACAGACTGAACACTACAGATGGGTGTGTATTCCTGAATGTCATAGTGTGTTTGCCAGACTGACCACTACAGATGGGTGTGTATTCCTGAATGTCATAGTGTATTTGCTAGACTGACCACTAGAGATGGGTGTGTATTCCTGAATGTCATAGTGTGTTTGCCAAACTGAACACTACAGATGGGTGTGTATTCCTGAAAGTCATAGTGTGTTTGCCAGACTGACCATTAGAGATGGGAGTGTATTCCTGAATGTCATAGTGTGTTTGCCAGACTGACCACTAGAGATGGGTGTGTATTCCTGAATGTCATAGTGTGTTTGCCAGACTGACCACTAGAGATGGGTGTGTATTCCTGAATGTCATAGTGTGTTTGCCAGACTGAACACTACAGATGGCAGTGTATGCCTAAATGTCATAGTGTGTTTGCCAGACTGAACACTACAGATGAGAGTGTATTCCTGAATGTCATAAGTGTGTTTGCCAGACTGACCACTACAGATGGGTGTGTATTCCTGAATGTCATAGTGTGTTTGCCAGACTGACCACTACAGATGGGTGTGTATTCCTGAATGTCATAGTGTGTTTGCCAGACTGACCACTAGAGATGGGTGTGCATTCCTAAATGTCATAGTGTGTTTGCCAGACTGAACACTACAGATGGGTGTGTATTCCTGAATGTCATAATGTGTTTGCCAGACGTAACACTACAGATGGCAGTGTATTCCTGAATGTCATAGTCTGTTTGCCAGACTGAACACTAGAGATGGGAGTGTATTCCTGAATATCATAGTGTGTTTGCCAGACTGACCACTACAGATGGGTGTGTATTCCTGAATGTCATAGTGTGTTTGCCAGACTGAACACTACAGATGGGTGTGTATTCCTGGATGTCATAGTGTGTTTGCCAGACTGACCACTAGAGATGGGTGTGTATTCCTGAATGTCATAGTGTGTTTGCCAGACTGAACACTACAGATGAGAGTGTATTCCTGAATGTCATAATGTGTTTGCCAGACTGACCACTTGAGATGGCAGTGTATTCCTGAATGTCATAGTGTGTTTGCCAGACTGACCACTACAGATGGCAGTGTATTCCTGAATGTCATAGTGTGTTTGCCAGACTGACCACTAGAGATGGGTGTGTATTCCTGATTGTCATAGTGTGTTTGCCAGGCTGACCACTAGAGATGGCAGTGTATTCCTGAATGTCATAGTGTGTTTGCCAGACTGAACACTACAGATGAGAGTGTATTCCTGAATGTCATAGTGTGTTTGCCAGACTGACCATTAGAGATAGGTGTGTATTCCTGAATGTCATAGTGTGTTTGCCAGACTGAACACTACAGACGGGAGTGTATTCCTGAATGTCATAGTGTGTTTGCCAGACGTAACACTACAGATGGCAGTGTATTCCTGACTTGTGGGTAGTGTTGTTCTGAGTCGTGTTAGGTGTTGCTGCTTGTCTTGACCTGCATGACAAACGACAACTGTCCAGCTTGAATACACAATACACAGTAGTGTGGAGCAGAGTCAAGCAGGCGATAAAGAGCCACAACAGCAGGAACATCAGTGCTGATAGTACTGGTGGAAGTAGTGACACTAGCAGAAAACATGGTTGCTGTTGGTGTTTTTGTTATTGTCGTTGTTCCAGCAGAAGGAAAAGGAGTGGTAGACGGTGAAGGGTAGTACATTGCTCTGCTTATGTGACAGACAACTATAAAAGCTACTGGACAAAAAAGGCAACAAAAAGATGATGATGATGATGATGATGATGATGATGAGGAGGGAGGAGGAGGAGGAGGAGGAGGAGGAGGAGGTTGAGGAGGAGGAGGAGGAGGATAATGATGGGGATGGTGATGATGAGGATGGTGATGATGATGATGGTGATGATGATGATGATGATGATGATTTTGAAGATGATGATGATGATGATGATGATGATGATGATGATGATGATGATGGCGTACAAAATAAATAGGTCAAGAAATAGATAAATGAAGGAATCTGATGTTGATAAAGAAGAAGGAGAACTAGTAGCAGCAGCAGCAGCAGCAGCAGCAGCAGTAGCAGTAGTAGTAGTAGTAGTAGTAGTAGTAGTATAGTAGTAAAAGAAGAAGAAGAAGAAGAAGGAGAAGAAATGAAGAAGAAGGAGAAGAAGAAGAAGATGAAGAGGAAGAAGAAGAAGAAGAAGAAGAAGAAGAAGAGAAAAAGAAGAAGATGAATAAGAAAGGAAGAAGAAGAAAGATCTGCCTGTGACAGTAATGGCAATATCAATGACGAGAAAAAAGCAGATGAACAAGAACCAGAAAAGAACCAATAGCGATGGCAGCATCAGAATCATCTGAACTGTAAGTGGCAGGGTCCTCTATATACTCCTGGGGGAACACAACTGACAGGGGGGAGGTGCTGCCAAAGCAGCACTGACGCCCGAATCTGGCGGAACAGGTCGGAGGCGCGTGGAATGGCGGGGCAAAGAGACGCGTGTCTCCGTCAGCAGGCAACTTAATTACCGAGGTAAACGTTGTTACCCCTCTCCTGCCCCTGGAGAGCAATCCACAGCAGACGGAACTAGAGGGCACACAGGAGAAAGGGGGGGGGGGGGGGGGGGGGAGGAGAAGGGACTTGAGGGGCAGAGGTAGGAGGGAGGTTGGCGAGTGGGGAGGGACATGATGGGCTCTTCAGGGAAAATCAGGAAGAGGCTAGTGGGAGGAGAAAGGGGCGAGGGCGTTCCTGTGGTGGGTGGGGAGGAAAGTGGAGGAGGATGGGATGGAGAGAAGATGAGGGAGGAGGCATGGGAGAAGAAGAAGAAGAAGAAGAAGAAGAGAAGAAGCAGAAGCAGAAGAAGAAGAAGAAGAAGAAGAAGACGACGACGAAGACGAAGAAGAAGAAGCAGAGGAAGGAGGGGGAACAGGAGCAGGACGAGGAGATTGATGTATTGAGCGAAGGAATGATGAAGTAAATGATTGGATTCATTGAGTGAATGAGTGATGGAGTGAATGATTGGTTGACTGACTGTGAGAGTGATCGTGTTGGTCAATGAATTTGTGAACGAGTTGTTGGGTGATTAAATAGCTGATTGAGTGGCAGAGTGATTTATTTGATGGTTAAGTTAATCGATTAATGCGTAACTGCACGAATACGGAAATAAATGAATGGTTTGAGAGTGTTAATTTTTTTTTCAGATTACGGTCTAAATAATTAGTTCGTTGATTGACTGAATTTTTGATTGGTACAGAACCAGGCCATTGTAAGTTTTGTGTTTTGTTGACACAATAACAATCCTTTGATTGTACGTTCTCCCCCTGATTGTACTGTCAAAAATGTGGACATTGGAAAAAAAAAGAACAGCCATGCAGTTCAAGGGAGAAAAAGTATTGGAACAGCACCAAAAATAATGTGAAAATGCTGTACCACCTCATAAAATTTTATCATTTTGAACTTTCGGTGAATTTGTTTAGAAACCCGAAACTTTGTAAGTGGTGTGCAGAATTTGACAATATGGATCATCGGAAAGCAAGGCGGTCTTCGGCTGATTTCGTTTTTTGAATCGTATTCTTGATAAGAAATGAAAATTGTAATTAACTGTACTTGTGAAGTAGCATTCCAAAGCTTTGGAACCACACTGGATTTTGAAAAGAGAAGGTGGAAGCAGAGAGAGAGAGAGAGAGAGAGAGAGAGAGAGAGAGAGAGAGAGAGAGAGAGGGGGGGGGGAGGGTGAATGGGGAGCTTGTGGCGGTGAGGTAAGAGTGAAGTGTCTGTGGGTGGATTGGGCTCAGTCTGCCGGCCTTTCTCCCTCTTTCACTCTCTTTCTCTCTCTCTCTCATTTACGTGTGCGTGCGTGCGTGCGTGTGGTGTGGTGTGGTGTGGTGTGGTGTGGTGTGGTGTGGTGTGGTGTATGTGTGTGTGTGTGTGTGTGTGTGTGTGTGTTGTCTGCGTGCGTGCGTGAGAGAGAGAGTGTGTTGTGTGTGTGTGTGTTGTGGTGTGTGTGTGTGTGTGTGTGTGTGTGTGTGTGTGTGTGAGTGAGTGCGTGAGAGAGAGAGCGTGTGTGTGTGTGTGTGTGTGTGTGTGTGTGTGGTGTGTGGTGTGTGCGTGCGTGCGTGGTGTGTGTGTGTGTGTGTGTGTGTGTGTGTGTGTGTGTGTGTGTGTGTACTACAGTGGTACAGAATTGTGTGCCCATTTTGAATGAAAACCATAGAAAAGGTCAGAGACAGGAGATGTAAAAGAAGAAAGAGAAAAGACGACGACGATGACAACGACGACGAAGACGAGACGACGACGACGACGACGGACGACGACGACGAAGAAGAAGAAGAAGAAGAAGAAGGGAAGAAGAATAATGAAAAAGATTAAGAGGAGGAGGAGGAGGAGGAGGAGGAAAAGAGATGGGACGAAGAAAAGAAGAAGGAAAAAATGAAGAAAATGATGCTTTTGATGCATCTGCTCCTGCCGCTGCTGCTGCAGTTGTTGCTGCCATAGCCGATGTTGGCGATGATGACACCGTGGAAAAGGACAGGCTGGAGAAGAAGGAAGCAGCGAGACATGCACCAGAAAGTGGAAGCCGTTTTAACTGAGCAAACATGGCAGAGCAAGGCTGGACGAAAACGGAAAGCACCCAGTCTTTGAGGAACCTTTTAGCCCGGAGTGAAGGTCCCCCAATAGTTTATTTTTGCTGCACACGCTCACGAGGGAAAACCTGTGGAAATGTGGTGAAGTATAATGGATGAAATGTCTGCCTGTGTACTCTACAGTTCTTTGTGTAAAGTACTCCCCGGTATGTTTCATTTTTGTGGCGTGTAAAATGCAGGTCAAATCCATTCTCTGTTGGTTGGTCATGGAACAAAAGATTTAGCAACATTGCCTAGCATCATTGAGAGATAACGAGAGTGGTGTCAAAACCTCTGTCTGTCTGTCTGTCTGTCTGTCTGTCTGTCTTCTCTCTCTCTCTCTCTCTCTCTCTCTCTCTCTCTCTGTTCTCAGTCCCTAGAATCCTTGGCATGCCATCATTTTCCTCATTGGCTGTCAATCGGATAAAGAAGGACAAGCTGAGCAGGTGGGGCAGGTGTCGAATGACGTAGTTTGAAGTGACAGTTGCGAGTGGTTTGTTTCATTGCTTATGAGCTTTTCACCGTGACTCATCTTCTAGTTGTCACCTCCCTATCTCCATTATCTGTTTTAAGCGCATGGTGTCCTTGTCTGTCTGTCTTTCCACGTGGGTCTCTCATTCTCTGTGTGTGCTTCTGTTACTGCCTCTCTCTTTCTGTCTCTGTCTGTCTGTTTCTTTTGTACTATCTGTATGTGCCCCCTCCATCCCTCTCTCTCGCTCTGTGCCCTCCCCTCTCTCTGGCAGTGTAATTCAGACCTAAAAGCCATGAGTCATACAAGTAATAAAAGATATGGTTGTTTTTCAGTTGTTTGATCGTCCACAGAATTTCAGACACTAGCTGCACAAGGGGGTCATCCACTCAATTGAACAATCAGTTTCTTTAGTCCATCTGTGATGTACTTCTTCCGTTTCTTTATCCTGCTGTCAGTGATCTCACTGCTTCTGAATTTATCTTTTTATTCAGTCAGCACGCATCAAGATTCAAATACCTCATAACTTTCCTCAACAAGCATACTGCCACCCAGCCAGGGTCCGTCAATACCTTTCCCATCCACTCTCATGGACGTCTGTAATCACATCTAACACTCCCACCCTTACCCCCATCCCCTCTCTGTCTCCCAGTTCCTTCTGTAGCAGATTGCGCTTCCACGGCGGGCGAAGCATAACAACGTTTAGCTGGATAATTAAGTTTCCTGCTGACGGAGACACGAGTCATTTTGCCCCGCCGTTCCACACGCGTCCGACCTGTTCCGCCCGATTCGGACGTCACCGTTGATTTGGAAAGGCCTCTGTCTAGTTAGTTTGATACCCCTGGGGATGAATGTGGATCACGCAAAAGTGGATGGAGTTGCGTCATTTTTTAACATTTGCTTGTTTGTGTTATTGTCAGTGTCATCATATTTAATTTGTGCCTCTTTATTGCTTCACTTCGTTGTTCGTTTTAGTCTTCCCTTCACCTGTATTTTTTCCCCTTTTTTTCCGGTCTCATCTTCTGTCAGTGGCACAGTTCACAGTCCACTCACGTGATCTCCCCCTAGTGCACCGCCAAACTCAGACTATCCTCTTGCAGTCTTCATATTTATCAAGTTAGGTCAGCACAAGGCAACCCACCATAACAGACTCTGGATTGCTGCTGAGTCACCTAGGTGTTTGGTGGTGCCCGTTCTGTGTTGACACATGCAGCCCATCACTGTTATTCGCTTACTAAGGAACATTAAAAAAAACTGCTAAGTCATCAAGCCATGAAGGGAGAGGGAGAGAGAGAGAGAGAGAGAGAGAGAGAGCGAGAGCGAGAGAGAGAGAGAGAGAGAGAGAGAGAGAGAGAGAGTCTGACAGACATCAGGACGTCGTCTATCAAAAGACAGTCTCCTTGAATCACTACAAGAAAGACTCTAGATACCATATTACCACATGTCTGGGTTGTGAAGAAGACATCAAAACTGATGTTAAATTGAGAGCTGAGCAAAATGGGCCACATAAGGTCGGTTTGGCCATCTTTGCTTTTTGAGGAGGCTTAATGATAATGAGGATCAAAAAGATGATGCACAGGAGTCCCACTTTGGTTTTAAAACTGCATAACATCGCTATTCTTCCTGTAATTACATCTTGGCTCCAGTAGGATCAAAAGGTTGAGGCAGCTGTTGTGCGCGAATTCAAATGCAGTCTTCAAGTGGATAGATTTAGTTTTCATGATGGCTAACATTAAACACAACGACTCTGAATAGAAGTTTGCTTGTGATGACAAATGCCATCAAACTATACCTCAGATGTATTTTGAGCCTATGATATCGCTGAGGCAGCTTACAAAACCGATATGCTGTTGCTACTATGACTTCGGTTGCTGCTCCTGCTGCTTTTTCTCTATTTGTTTTTGTCCAGTCTCCTTTAATTGACGAGTCGTGTGCGACTTGCCAACGTCTGTTAACTTCCCGATAATTGGTAATTATCAGGATTTCAGTCCACCTGTTGATATCACATCTGACAACGACAGTCATTTTACTGCTTGCATGTCCAGATAATAGCGTTCATGCTGACACGTGACAGAGTAAAAAGAAAAAGAAAGTCAGTTGGCGGACATTTGATACGAGGGAAGTATTTCTGGAACTTTGACTAGGACAAGCAGAAAGGAGAGAGCACCCTTGTTACCGGAAGGCAAGGTCAGCTTGACAGTTATAGGATTACAGAGATCAACTGACGAAAGAAGATCAGAGAAAGAAGTTTGAAAGCATTTACTTAACTCTCTGTCGTCTCTTTGAGGAGAAGTTGAAGAGGAGAAAGGGGGAGAAGAAGAAGAAGAAGAAGAAGAAGAAGAAGAAGAAGAAGAAGATGATGATGATGATGATGATGATGATGATGATGATGAAAGAGAAAAAAAAGAAGGTCGGAGAGAAGCAAGAAAGAAAAAAAAAAGAAAAAAAGAAGATAGAAAGAATGGAAAACAAGAAGAAAAGCAGAAAAGAAAAGAGGGAAAGAAAGAAGGAAGAAAGGTAACAAATGAGGCAGGCCTTTGCTATTGATGATGCATTTTCCTTCGTATTTGTAACTTGGGATTAGTGGAAGAGGGGTTGAACCAAGAGCCACGTAGAAGTGCGCAAAGCAGATTAGGCAGAGGATTTTATTGGATTTTGGTCAAAGAGGTGTTGCAGGCGGGAACTAAGCAAGTGGATAGAAGGTCACGGACTGCTTGTTGAAGTGGAACTTGCAGCACTTCTGTCCGAGCAACAGCAGAGCATTGTGACTGTGTGGGTGTGTGTCTGACTGCTTGACTATCAGTCTTTTTTCTTGATTTCTGTCTGTTATTGTCTCTTTCCCATTTTTAAACTAAACGAATGCCTTAACCATTTAAGCTTCACAGAAGCCAAATGTTTGAACAATCAGTGAGTCCAGCTGAAGTAATGAACAGCTTCAAGAGCAGGTAGTGGCAGAGGAAACTTGAGTTGTTAGAGAAAATGAGGGGACTGGAGCAATGATAGAACTGGTGGAGTAGAGAGGGCTAGGGCAAGGGAGCGGGAAGGGAGGTCCACATCAAACCTGTTTTAACCCAGTGACCGCTGGCGACACGGAGATGGCGACCTGGCAATCTGTTTCAGGGGGCTGGCTGGGCTCCAGCAGTGCTGATGGGACATTTCATCAGTTGGAGAGCTTCTTGACTGCCTCCACGTTATAAAGCCATCGTTGCAGGAAAACAGTCTCCTTCGGTGTGCACTTTTCGCCGGCACAATTGATGGCGCATTTACACACTTCCCTGCATTCTCACCACCCACTTTACTGCGTTCTCACTCATCCACAAGCGTGCAAGCACATACACGCGCACGCACTCACACACACACATGCACGCACGAGCGCGCGCGTGCAGAGAGAGAGAGAGAGAGAGAGAGACAGACAGACAGACAGACAGACAGACAGACAGACAGAGGCAGAGACAGAGAGACAGAGACAGACATACAGGGACAGACCCTGCGACAGAGGCTGGCAAAGAGTTAGGGATTAATAACGATTAATTGACTAATTGTTTGATTGAGTAGTAGTTAGATTGATTGATTAACTGATTTATTGATTGACTGAGTGGTAGACCTATCGATAATCTCCATTGCCAAGAATAACATATAAACAGGAAAATGCTGTGTCCGTTCTGACCTTTGTCCCCTCCGCCTCTAAGAAAAGAACACACACACACACACACACACACACACACACACACACACACACACACACACACACACACATGTGCGCATGTCATGTAGACGGACAGACAGACAGACAGACAGACAGAGACACAAGCACACACGCACGCACGCATGCACGCACGCACGCACGCACGCACGCACGCACGCACGCACGCACGCACGCACGCACGCACGCACACACACACACACGCGCGCGCATGTTAACTTTGTGTAAGACCTGATGCTATGATTATAAAGACATTGATGACCAAAACACTCAAAGACACTTTCAGACGTTTGTGTAATAACTGATCAAAAAAGGCTGACCCCTATCTCTCGCCTGCCAACACTTCTCCTTCCCCATTCGCTCTTCTCCTACCTCTGAAAGACTACAAACATTGTCCATACACTGATTGTCGGTCCATCTGGATGTGATTGTTCTCCAGTGCTCTGAAAGAATACAAACATTGTCCATACATTGATAGTCGGTCCATTTTGATGTGATTGTTCTCCAGTGGCAAAGGCGATCTGTCAAACACATATTGGTGAAATAAATCTATTGTCATCAATTGCATTGATCAGGGAAAACATGTTGGAAAGAAAGCTCGTTCTAGGATTGATTTGCCCTAACGAGCTGAATCACCACCATGTCAGTGATAAAAAAACCCAGTGTTGTTGGTTGACGTCTGCATCTTAGTCCATAATTGCAGTGCAATCAGGTGGCATCTAGTCTGAAGCATCCTTTTGTCAGGTTGATGTTAATCATCATTAAGATTGATCACCTGAAAAAATTCAACACCTGTCTTGCGCTGAAGTGATTGAAGATAAGTATTGCTCGTTCATTTTCGTTGTAATAATTGTTTTGTATCTTGCCTGAAGAAGACCTAAGAGGTCGAAACGTGTCCTATTTTGTCTTGTGATTCGTTTGTCCACGTTTTTTGGGCGGTTCGCTAACCTTTATTTAATATTAGTGCAAGAATGTTCAAGTATATTTAAAGTGCAAATGATCAGAGGGGAAGGTTGGAAATGATCCCTTTCCTCATTATTTCAACAACAACAAAACAAAACAAAAAGAACAGAAAAGACAACAGCGGCTGGTGAAGCGCAAACTAGTCTTAGATAAGAAGAGGAAGCTGAAGAGGAGGAGGAGTAGGAGGAGGAGAAGAGGAAGAGGAGGAGGAGTAGGAGGAGGAGAAGAAGGAGGAGGGGGAGGAGGAGGAGGAGGAGGAGGAAGAAGAAGAAGAAGAAGAAGAAGAAGAAGAAGAAGAAGAAGTGGAAGAGAGGATGGAATAGGAAGAAGAGAAGGTGGAGGAGCGGGGGGGGGGGGGGGGGGGGCAGACGCTGGAGAAGAAGGGAAACAAGAAGAAGACACAGGAGAAAAGGAAACAGAGAAAGAGTAAGAAGAAGAAGAGAGGAGGAGGAGAAGTTTGAAGAAGGAGAAGCAGGAGGAGATGCAAAGGTGTGAGGAACATGGGGAAGAAAACGAGGAGGGTAAGGAAAACAAAGAGAGAACCAAAACACGGGTAGAACAAAGAACAGTTCTGTGGAGATGAAGATGTCAGTGTCGATATAGAAAAGGAAAAGTTAAAAAAGAAGAAAAAAAATGGGGGGGGGGGGGGGGGGGGGTAGTAGGGCGGGGGAGGAGGGGGGAGGTGTGGTGGACGGGGGATGCGAACAGCAGAGGACGGAAGCGGTTTTAACATACCCATCAGCGCCATCTGTGCACGGTTTGAATGAAAAGGAGAGAGAACTCTGTGTGTGCAGAATCTGTTAGCCTGAGGCGAAGGTTGTCCTCATAGTTCATTCTGTGGCAAACTTGCTTAAGGGAGGTGATGTCATTATTGAGAAACAACAACAACAACAAACAAACAGTTTCAATGTCAACGTTTTACGGGGTGGGAGGAGGGGAAGTGAGTGGGTGCTGATGCGTCATGATTAAAATGTAGATCTCAGGTACATCTTTATTATTATCTTTGGGACAGTTCCTATCATCCAATGCATTCTCTTCTCTTCTGTTTGTCATCTATCCTTGTCTATTTCCTTTTTTTCCCTTGTGTTGTATTACTCTTTGAATTGAATTTTTTGCACAAACTTTTTAAGTCAGATACATCGTTGATGTTCTCCATAAAGAGTACGATTCGTAATCCTTCTTAGGCGGCTTTGGTTTGTGGAAATAAATCCTCTCTCTGTGACTTTCTGTCTGTCTGGTTAAAAAAAACTACAAACACCTGGAGTAAGTGCAAAATATATTTCGCTTTATTTAAAGCTTCTTCAGTTGCAACCATGGACCAAACTGAAAGGATGAAACACAGAACTTAAAACGTAAACAACTGAATTAAAATCAAACACCAGGCCTATTTAAAATGCACGGTTTTTTTCAGTACAAGAGTTCAGTAGCTGAACATGATCAACACACACAACCACACACCATACCTGAGCGCTAGCGCGCGTGCGCACATGTATATCTTCCTGAACAATAATGAAGGCAGGCCCGTGAATCACCGCGATAAAAAATCAAACTGAAAGAGAGGAGGGAGGAACTGGGCGTGGAAAGGGTGGGGGGTGGGGGGGGGGGGGGGAGAAAGAGGGGTGTAAAAGGGAAAGCCTCAAGTTTAACCTAGTAAAATTCAACTGTAAGTATTCACACACACACACACACACACACACACACACACACACACACACACACACACACACACACACACACACACTCACACACACTCACACATACACACACTCTCAAACTTAACCTGGCAAAACATGAATGTAAGCATTAAAACACACACACACACACACACACACACACACACACACACACACACACACACACACACACACACACACCATGTTTAACCAAGGAAAATCTGACTGTAAGCTTTAAAACACATACACACCCAAACACATACACACTCATACACATACACACCCACGTACACATATACATACACTCACACCCACAAAACACACACACACACACACACACACACACGCGCGCGCGCGCGCGCACCCACTCATACACACACGCACACGCACACACACACACACACACACACACACACACACACACACCGGGGCTAATCCCAGACATTCAGTCCAGCCGGGTACATAGTTTTTAGTTTGTACCTCCAGAATCTTTCCCTCTGCTTGCGCACTGCATGGGCTGCTGGTCCTGTCGCCCCGATCTGCTCAATCACGGTTACTCTCAGGTCGTCCAGATGGTGGTCTGTGCTCTGGAAGTGACGAGCGACCAGCGTTTCCCTTTTGTCCCCCTCCCTGGTCGTCGCTTGTCCTGGGGGTCCCCTGCGCTGAGCCTTGATGTCTGAACGGTGACTGTGGAATCGTTTCTTGACTGCCTGGCCTGTCTCACCCACGTACTGGACATCTCTGCAGCGCGCGCAGTCCACCAGGTAGATTACGTTCTTGCTGTTGCATCCTACGTTCGTCCTGATGGTGAATTTGCTTGCGGTTCTGACGCTGCTGAAGGTGTGGGTTTCTTCCAGATGTCGCTCGCAGAGTATGCACCTTGTCGCTGAGCATTTGTAACACCCTGGCCTACTCTGGGCTTTGGGTGTAGGTGGGCAAGAGGGCATCAGGAGTCTTCTTAAGCTGATGCTCTTCCTTTCTCCAACAATAGGGGGAAGTGGCATGGCCCGCTTCATCCGTCGGCTCTGGTGTAACGTAGGCATCAGCTCTCTCAGCCATCTAGCTATAGGAGGGTGGGTGGGGTTGTGGGTAATAATAAAAGGGACTCTGTCGGCTCTCCTTTGCTGGCAGGTGTATTCCAGTGTCTGCTTACGGGGAATGGCCGACACCTTGGCGATAGCTGCTTGGAGAAGTCTCTGTGGGTACCCCCGTCTTAGAAGCTTAGCTTCTAGTTCTTTGCTTCTAGTCTGGAAGAGGTCATCTTCGGAGCAGATCCTTCTTAGTCGTAGGCACTGGCCATACGGGATGCCTCTGACACAGTACCGGGGGTGGCTGGAATGGAAAGGGAGATACATGTTCACATCAGTGGACTTTGTATGGACGTCAGTGACGATGCGGCCGTCCACTAGGCTGATGCTGACATCCAAGTAGGGCACGCTGGTACGGCCATAGTTGCAGGTGAATTTGATGGTTTGGTGTTGTTCGTTCAACCACTCGACGAACTGCAGAAGGCTCTCTTCTCCGTGCATCCACAACAGAAGGATGTCGTCTATGAAGCGGCGCCAGTGTTGAGGATCGATGGTGTATGGGGATGTGGATAACAGACGTCGCTCCAACCAGCCCATGAATATGTTAGCAATATTCTGTCTGTCTGTCTGTCTGCCTTTATCTTACTCTGTATACTGTGTCTCAATTTGTATACCAATCTCCATGTCTCCTGTCCTCTTTTTCTGTGTGCGTCTCTATCTTGACGCTTCTTCTCTTCTCTTGCTTCTCGTCCTGTCTGTTCTCAGTACCTGAGATCATTAGAAGTCCTGAACGTCCACCGTTATTGATACCGGCTGTTCATTGAGAAGAAAAGGGGGCCGGAGGAGACAGAATTAAAATAACGTGGTTTACAGTCACCCTGATTCTGGTCTTGTTTACCACTTCTTTTTGGCTGGTCACACTGATCTGGCTTCTCGTTCACCTCCCCCTCCCCCGGCTCCCTTCCCACTGGTGGTCTGCTTCACTCTTTCTTCTTGTCTGCTTGCCCATCCGAATTGCTCGTAATCTGCCGGTCTGTCTGCGTGTCTGTCTGTCTGTCTGTCTGTCCGTCTGTCTCTGACTCTCTTTCTGTCACTGTACATTTCTCTTTCTATCTTTGTTTTTGTCTCTGTGACCCGCTGTCTCTTTCTGTCTGTCTGTCTGTCTCCTGGTCTCTCTATCCCCCTCTGAATGTTTGTTTGTTTGTCTGTCTGTCTGTCTCTCTGATTCCTCTCTTGATGTTGACGCCAGTCCTAGTAATTAAAACAGAATATTGCGTCTAATAAAGGATTTCGCCAATTTATAATGTTGTAATACCATAAAATAGCCTGACAACTCTGTCTGTCTGTCTGTCTCTCTTCTTGTTCAAGTCCACAGAAACACCTCTATGTTCCCTCTCCCTTTCCTATGTTCTTCTTGTTTCCATCCCTCTCTCTCTCCCTCTCTTTGTGTCTCTTTCTCCCTCTCTTTCTCTGTTTCTCTGTCTGTCTCTTTGTCTTTGTATTTGACTCCGTCTGTCTGTCTGTCTGTCTGTCAGTCACCCTCTCTCTCTCTCTCTCTCTCTCTCTCTCTCTCTCTCTCTCTCTCGTTCTGGTCCCTGTTCTCCATTTTTTGTCACCACAGAAACACCTCTATGTTTTGTCTCCCGGTTCCTTGCCCTTCTGTTTTGCTCCTTACCTCCTTCCCTGACCCTCTCTCTCTCTCTCTCTCTCTCTCTCTCTCTCTCTCTCTCTCTCTCTCTCTCTCTCTCTATCTCTCTCTCTCTCATGTCTTTCCATGTCTCCTCCCCCCCCCTCTCTCTCTAAGATTCTTTTTGGTCGAATCATGCTCACATTCCGCGACTTGAATATATTTTGAGTTTGAGAAAATATGTTTAGAATTTTTTTAAACTTGTTTTAACTTATTTTGCAATAATGAGCATAACCAACCAACATGTTTCTCATTGCAAACACACTAATTGTTACTGGTTTATGTCTGTATCTTAGTTCATCCTTCCAACCGTTCGAATCTGTCTTAACGAATGGTGTTATGTTGGCATGTTGATTTTGATTATCATCAGGATTAATTATTTTAAACCAGTTCTGGTTTGCTGTGGACTGAGGATGTTTGAGCTCCACGACAAAGCGAAATCTATTTCTGGCTGCCAACAGGAATTCAGAATCACAATTTGTTTGATGATGTCATCATTGAGGAATGTTCAACCATTGATACTTCTGTTTGTACCAGTCAAATACTGAAAAGACAGATCTACAGAATGACTGACTTTTTAGTAGGGACAACAGCTGGAGGTAAAGCAGGAAATCAGTTTTAATGGAAAAGACAGAAGAGAAGAAGAGAAAGAACTGGGACTAAAGGAGGGGAAGGATGAAGAGGATTTGGGGAAGAGGAAGGAAACAAGTACGTTCTTTAGTCAGTTGATCCACAGAGGGCAAACTGCGGGGCATTGCTGCCAAAATCATTCTGTTCCAAGAAGAAGAAGAAGAAGAATGAGGGCGAGGAGGGGGAGGAGGAGAAGGAGAAGAATGAGGAGGGGGGAGGAGAAGGAGAAGGAGGAGGAGGACGATGAGTACGATGACGAGGAAACAAACAAAACGAGTTCAGAACAAGTTGAACAAAGAACACAGAATGTTGATGAAGATGTCAGTGTCGATGACGGCAAAGGAGAATGAAGAGGCCAGGAGCGGGGAAGAAACCAACTTAACGAGATGGAAGCCGTTTTAGCTGAGTCAACACCGGCACCACACGCTGAGGATGGGCACGGGGGGACTGGGTGTTTGCAGAATCCTTTAGCCTGGGGCCAAGGTTGCCCTGAAAGTTCATTTCGTTGCAGTGGTGTTTGAGGGATGCGATGTCATTAGTCAAAAGAGCTTTTCTATGGAGGGGGAGGGGCAGAACAAGGAGACAGTACGCGGGAGAGGTGGACGAGGAGGGGTGGCGTGGGGGAGGAGGGAGGGGACAAAGTGTGTGTGTGTGTGTGTGTGCTGTGCGTGTGGTGTGTGTGTGTGTGTGTGTGTGTGTGATACATTTTTCACCTTTCTCTCACCCCCAACGGTATGCCACACTCTCTCCATCTGTCTGTCTGTCTGTCTCTGTCTCATTGTCTCTGTTTCTGAGTGTCTGTCTGTATCTCCTTCCTTCCATCACTCTCTGTCTGTCTGTCTGAGTGCCAGTCTGTCTGTCCATGTATCTTTCTGTCTGTCGTCTGTCTGTCTCTCTGTCCTTTCCTTCTCTTTTTTTCTTCCTCTTCCTGTTATCAGTTCCCCAATCCTTTGGAATCCAGGAAGTGTTGCACTATTTTCCACACTGACTGTCAATCAGATAAAGAGGACAGGAAGACATTGGTTGGTGGACACTATTTTCCACACTGACTGTCAATCAGATAAAGAGGACAGGAAGACATTGGTGTGACACTATTTTCCACACTGACTGTCAATCAGATAAAGAGGACAGGAGGACATTGGTGTGACACTATTTTCCACACTGACTGTCAATCAGATAAAGAGGACAGGAGGACACTGGTGTGACACTATTTTCCACACTGACTGTCAATCAGATAAGAGGACAGGAGGACACTGGTGTGAGGACATGGCTGAGTGTCCCGGTCCTGGCTTTCTTGGCATCTTGTGGATGCTTCACCAGACCTACATGTTGATATCATGTCTTCTCCCATGCCTTCTTCTCAGTCTGTCTTCTGAATGTCTCACTTCCTTCTCTACTGCTTTTTCTGTTGTCATTCTGATGTCTCACTCCTGTCTGTCTGTCTGTCTGTTTCTGTCTGTCTCTCTGTCTGTGTCTGTCTGTCTGTTGTCTGTCTGTCTGTCTCTGCCTCTTTTTATCTCATTTTCTGTCTGTCTCTCAATCTCACTCTCTGTCATTGGTTTAAACAAATCTTTAATCACAGGTACACACTATGTTTACACAATACAAAGTGAGCAGCAACAAGCTGAACGCTTATAGTGTGCGCTGCAAAATGACAAAATACACAACTGATTTACCTGGCAGCTACAGTAACACAAATATTACATTATTTATATGAAAACAATTGACAGTTTAAAGTTTATAAATCGCATGAAGAATACAAAAAGAGAAACCCCCGCCCCCCACGCCTTCCCGAAAAGAGAAAAAAATAATTAAAAGAAATAAATAAAGAAACGGAGATTAACGAACAGAGACGATGAGAAATACACCACAGGCACACTAATTTGTTACCATCACAATCTGAAATAATGGCAACATTTTAAATACAATCTTTTTTGTCATACCTGAAACCTCCAAAAGGCAATGTATCTAAAACCGGTTGCTTCCAGGGATAAACTTATGAACAGCTTCAAATATCAATACATTGGTATCTATCTGCAGATTACGGCCACCTTTTAACAGAGTGTGAACATTTCTGTAGTGTGATGGGAAATCGGAAATAGTATTTGCGCGGGTTTCATTAAAACGAGGACACAACAGAAAATAGTGCTCAGCTGTTTCCTCCCCATTGCCACACTCACACAGTGGGTTGTTAATTAGATGGCGGTTGAACATATCATATCTCAGATCACTTATTCCAAGACGAAGACCCAATGAATAATTTGTTTTTTTCTCTCGCCAAGGTAAAAGTACGGTGGTATGACAGGATCATCAGCCGATAAATGATGTTTGACTACGCTTAAAGATGGACTGGTTTTGATATGATCTGGGAGACTATTCCATAAAGATGTATTTGAAGGAATAAAGGATTTCCGATATATCTCAGTGCTGCATTTTGGAGTTGTACGCTCTAACGGTCTTCTCCTGTGATAAGGATTCCTGTCCGAAACAAGACCAAGTAAACAAGATCAAGTAAATAATCCGGACACATGCCATTTATCATTTTATAATAATATATAATTTTATGTCTTTTCCTCCTTTCTTTGAGTGAGCAAAATCCAGATTCTTCATATAATGTTTGATGACTTGTTCCACGAACAGCTCCAATAATTGTTCTTATAGCTTCTAAGTGTAAGTTTTCATGAGAATTGGATTGCATTTTGGAGCGGTTGTCACACACAACATCTGCAGAGTCAAACTTAGGTAATACGAAAGATTTATACATGATTTCTAAGGCTCCCCTACTAAATCTGTATTTGAAACTTTTCATACAGGAAAGCAGCATAGTGATTTTGTTTCGTATACCATGAATATGTTCATCCCACTTGCATTTATTTTGAAGTATAAGTCCTAGATGTTTATGTTTGTCTTTGCCTTGAAGATACGTTTGTCCAAATATAAGGGGTAAAACTAGATGATTGCCCCGTAAAAAGTTAAGTAATTATGTTTTCTCTTCACTGAATTTTATTTTCCAGCTCTGGCCCAAAGATGTATCTTTTGTAGATCAGAATTGATTATTTCTGTGCGAATAGTAGGATCATTAAGTGAGAAGGACATGCTGGTATCGTCCGCAAAAAGTTTAACTTTAGATCTTATACCGTCTGTAATGTCGTTAATGTAAATAAGAAATAAAAGAGGTCCAAGAACTGAATCTTTGGGAACTCCTGCAGAGATTCTGACATAGTCTGATAGGTCACCCTTGATTACAACTGCCTGCATGCGATCAGAGAGATAATCGGTGAACCATGCTAACAACGTCCTTCGTATGCCATTGCCTTCAAGTTTACGGATGAGACCTCTATGCCAGACACGATCAAAAGCTTTAGAAATGTCGAAGTACACAGCTTGCGTTGTGATTCCACTTCAAATGAGGAACATAAATCGTTATAGATACGTAATAACTGATTGACTGTGGAATCACCAGGGATAAATCCGGATTGGGAAGGTGAAATGATATCATTTGACAATAAAAAAAATCGAAAACTTGCTTGTGGATACATCTTTCCAGAACCTTTCCAACGCAGCTGAGCAAAGAGACTGGGCGATAGTTGTTACAAGGATCCTTCGATTCTTTTTTATGTAGTGGACTTACCACTCTCCTAGAGGATAATAGGTTTGCGTAGGGTTAACTACCCGGCCTGTAAAAAAGCCAGTTACAAAAACGTCCACGATAAACTTGTCTACTTTGCATGTCCTGGGAGAGGAAGACAGTCTAGCCAGATTGCGTATGAAGCGTCGCAGTGAAAGCCGAAAGGAAGCTGCTTCGCCGAGGACTCTTCTGTCACCCAAGACAACTACCCGGATCGGCACATGGAACGTTCGGACCATGTACGAGGCTGGGAAAACTGCACAGGTTGCAGCAGAGATGCAGCAATACAACCTTTCTGTGTTAGGCTTGTGTGAGACCAGGTGGACCCAATCAGGATTGATGCGGCTTGGCACTGGAGAGACCTTGATCTACTCAGGGCATGAAGAAGAGAGAGCTCCACACACCCAGGGGGTCGGGCTTATGCTCTCCAGACAGGCAGCGGCAGCACTGATGGAGTGGACCACTGTGTCACCGCGCATCATCACCGCAAGATTCTACACCAGAGTGCGGAAAACACTCATTGTGCAATGCTACGCACCCACCAGTGATGCAAACAGTTGAAAGAAGACTTCTACGAGAAACTACAATCCACCATCAACCAGAAGAAGAAAGGAGATCTACTGATCTTGATGGGTGACATCAATGCCAAGATCGGAAATGACAACAGTGATAGGGAACAAAGCATGGGAAAGGAAGGCCTTGGAGACATGAATGAAAACGGAGAGCTGTTCTATGACTTCTGTGTCTTCAATGGATTGACAACTGGCGGTAGCTTGTTCCCTCACAAGACCATCCACAAAGCTACCTGGGTTTCACCGGACAACCACACAGAAAACCAGATTGACCACATTTGTATCGGCAACAGCTTTAGGAGGTCACTACTGGATGTCAGAGCAATGAGAGGGGCAGATGTTGGATCGGACCATCACCTTGTTGTGGGGAAGTTCAAGTTCAAGCTGAAGAGATATGCCAGGAACACCAACAAGCCAGGGAACAGATTCAACGTGGACATGCTAAAAGACCTGCAGACAAAAGACAGCTTCAATGTGGAACTTTCCAACAGATTTGACACATTAGCATCCCTTGTCGATGAAAGGCCCTCAGTAGAACAGCTCTGGGAACAATCAAAGGCAGTGCTTAGTGAAACATGTGAGAAGATTCTGGGAAGGAAGACAAGAGTCCACAAGCCCTGGATGTCAGTAGAGACACTAAGGAAAGTGAAAGAGAGAAAAGATAGGAAAGCAGCCGTCAGCGTTAGTAAGACCAGAGCAAGTAAGGCAGAGGCGCAGAAACTGCACACAGGAGCACACAAAGAAATGAAGAGAAGCATAAGACAGGACAAGAGAAACTATGCGGAGAACCTGGCAGAAGAAGCAGAAAAAGCAGCCGGACAGAAGAACATGAAGGAGCTGTACGACATAGCACGGAAGTTAGCAGGGAGTCGACGAGTGACAGAGGCACCTGTGAAGGACAAGGACGGGAACACGCTCACCAACCCAGATGCCCAGTTGCACCGCTGGAAAGAACACTTCCAGGAGCTCCTCAACCGGCCAGCACCACCAAATCCACCGGACATACCACCCTCCGAGGCACCACCAGACATCAACACCAACCCCCCTACCAAGGAAGAGATCCGGAAGGCCATCCGACACCTCAAGAACAACAAAGCACCAGGTCCCGACAATATCCCACCGGAAGCAATCAAGACTGGCAGCGAAGCAACCATCAATATGCTTCATGAACTCTTCCAGAAAGTTTGGGAGACCGAAGAACTACCCCGAGACTGGAAGCACGGCTACCTTATTAAGCTCCCTAAGAAAGGAAACCTGAAGGAGTGCAAGAACTGGAGAGGCATTACACTGCTCAGCATCCCCGGGAAGGTCTTCAACAGAATCATCCTCGAGCGGCTGAAGGACAACATCGACAAGAGGCTGATAAAAGAACAGGCTGGATTCCGCAGTGAAAGATCATGCACAGACCAGATAGCTGCTCTCCGTATTATCATCGAGCAGTCACTGGAATGGAACTCGCCCCTGTATGTCACCTTCGTCGACTTCGTGAAGGCCTTTGATAGCATCGACAGACCAACCCTCTGGAAGCTTCTTTCCCACCATGGCGTCCCAAAGAAGTTTATAAACCTCATCCGAGCAGCATATGAACCATTAACATGCCAAGTGGTACACGGTGGATCCCTGACGGAACCCTTTGACATCTTGAGCGGCGTTCGTCAGGGCTGCCTGCTCTCACCGTTCCTGTTCCTGACTGCCATCGACTGGATCATGAAGAGAACGATACAAGACCAGCAACGAGGCATCCAGTGGACCCTGACCTCCCAGCTGGAAGACATTGACTTTGCCGATGATGTTGCCCTCCTGTCCCACCGTCACAGCCACATGCAGGAGAAAATCGCTGCCCTGGACATTACTGCTGCACGGACAGGACTGAAGATCAGTAAGGCAAAAACCGGGGTGATGAGGATCAATGAGGTCAACGACAACAACATTGCACTAGACGGAGAAGACCTGGAGAACGTTGACAGCTTCACATACCTCAGCAGCATTGTCAGTAAGGACGGGGGCACAGACAAAGACATCCAAACAAGAATAGGCAAGGCATCCGCAGCTTTCAAGATGCTTCGACCTGTCTGGACCTCACACACCATCTCTGCAAAAACCAAGATCCGCATCTTCAACACAAATGTGAAGTCTGTGCTTTTCTATGCCTGTGAAACGTGGCGCACCTCCAAGTCATCGACACACCGCCTGCAGACCTTTGTGAACAGATGCTTGATGTACATCTATAGCATCAGGTGGCAGGACATGGTCACAAACGAAGACTTGTGGAGAAGAGCTGGACAGGAGCCCATTGAAAATCAAATTAAGCGCAGGAAGTAGGGCTGGCTTGGCCATACCCTCAGAAAACCGGCATCCAGCGTTGTCCGCCATGCCTTGCGATGGAACCCACAGGGAAGACGCAAGAGAGACCGACCGCGCACCACCTGGAGAAGATCAACGGAGGCGGAGACGACTCGACTGGGCTATTCCTGGGGCCAGCTGGAAGTCGCCGCCCGGGACAGGCAGAGATGGAGAAGGCTCGTGGATGACCAATGCTCCACTAGGAGCCAACGGGATTAATGATATAAAATGGACATACATGAGCTGTTTTCCAGACGTTTGGAAACTTTGCTTCAATCATACTTCTGTTACAAATGAAAGTCAAGGGATACAATACAACCGGAAGAAATGCAATCAACAACCTGTTGTGAACCAAATCAGGCCCTTCTTCTTTATTTTTGTTCAGATTCAAGATAACATCCTTAACATTAGTAGCTGTCAAAGAAATGTCTGTAATTTCTGGAACTATGAATGGTACATCTAGCACTTCATCATCATCATTTTCCAAAGTGGACTGAGCAATGAAATATTTATTGAAAGCGTTCGCTTTGTCCGTATTGCTATAGTTTACAATGCCATTACAAACAATTGGAGGTATTTTGTTCGAGTCAATACCTTTCTTTAAAAAAAAAAGATTTTACCAGGTGTCACCATTCTTTGTTACCAAAATTTGTGGAGTTAGAAACTTTATTGTCTAATTCAGCAACATAGTCAAGTTGTCTTTGTCTTTCTCTTGATGTCACATAATTCCGAAATCGACGAAACCTGCACCACTCTTCTGGATCACTGGCATGTTTAGCTATACTGTGTATTGTTTTACGTTCCTCTATTAACAGTCTTGTTTCATCAGTCATCCAGGGGACGTCGTCAGGACGTACAGTAATAACTTTAGACAGCATGCATAGTTTGTCTTTTTCCATTAAGATTTTTGAAAACATTTCAGCACTTTGATCTACTGATCTGTTGTGAGTAACGTCGTTCCAGTTTACAGTACCTAACAGGTCACAAAAGCGATCTGCATCTAGCTTTCTGTAATTAAGTATGGTCCTTTTAAATGGCTGGTTCTTGACCACAGTGTGTCTAATCATGGCGCAAGGAACACTATGATCATTGCAAATAGCTGGCAAAACGTCAGTGGATGTTACAATAGTAGGGCATTTGTGAAAACCAGATCCAAACACGTTGCACTCGACTCTGTAATCCTTGTGGTTCATTACTAAACTG
>CM065722.1:1980862-1988362 GCA_033310375.1 Conus canariensis
GAAGCATTTTCAGGCACTCTTCAGCGCCGACCGTACAGTCCAAGACGCAGCAACTCAGCGTATTCCGCAACATCCAGTCAAGGCTGAACTTGATGAGGTGCCGACACTGGAGGAGATCACCAAAGCCATCCAACAGCTAAAGTGCTGCAAGGCTGCAGGAGTTGACGGTATACCACCAGAGATCTGGATCCATGGAGGCCCTCCTCTCCACATCAAACTCCATGAGATGCTGACATGCTGTTGGGAGCAAGGCAAACTTCCACAGGATCTCTGCGATGCAGTCATCATCACCCTGTATAAAAACAAGGGAGAAAAGTCAGACTGTTCCAATTACCGCGGCATCACCTTGCTCTCAATCGCAGGCAAGATCCTCGCTAGGGTTTTGCTGAACAGACTGATCCCCACCATCGCCAGCGAACAACTTCCTGAGAGCCAGTGTGGCTTCAGAGCCAACAGGAGCACTACCGACATGGTACTTGTCCTCCGCCAGCTCCAGGAGAAGTGCCGCGAGCAGAACAAGGGACTCTTCATCACGTTTGTCGATCTCACTAAAGCTTTCGACACTGTGAGCAGGAAAGGTCTTTGGCAAATTCTAGAAAAACTGGGCTGTCCACCAAAATACTTAAGCATGATCATCCAGCTGCATGAAGACCAAAACGGGCAGGTTAGACTCAACGGTGTCCTCTCGGAGCCATTCTCCATCTCAAACGGCGTCAGGCAGGGCTGTGTTCTAGCTCCGACACTCTTCAGCATCTTTTTTAGCATGATGCTCCAGCAGGCCCTAGGAGACCTTGAAGACGAAGACGGCGTCTACATCCGCTACCGCACTGATGGCAGCCTGTTCAACCTGCGGCGACTACAGGCCCACACAAAGACGCTGGAGCAACTGATCCAAGAGCTCCTTTTCGCAGACGATGCTGCCCTTGTTGCTCACACAGAAGCAGCTCTTCAAAGGCTAACTTCCTGCTTTGCAGAGGCTGCATAGCTCTTTGGACTGGAAATTAGCCTGAAAAAGACAGAAGTCCTGCATCAGCCTGCACCCCGAACAGAGTTTCACTCTCCTCACATCACAGTTGGCCAGTCAGAGCTGAACACAGTCCACCAGTTCAGCTATCTGGGGTGCACCATCTCTTCAGATGCCAAGCTTGATAAAGAAATTGACAACAGACTGGCCAAAGCAAACAGTGCATTCGGAAGACTCTACAAACGAGTGTGGAACAACCGGCATTTGAAGCAAAGCACCAAGATCAGCGTGTTTCGTGCAGTCGTACTCCTGTACGGCTCAGAGTCGTGGGTACTTTACCGTCACCACCTGCTTCCAGCAGCGTTGCCTCTGCACAATTCTCAACATCCATTGGAGTGACTTTACCACCAACGTCGAAGTCCTCGAAAGAGCGGAGGTCTCAAGTATAGAGGCTCTACTGCTGAAGTCCCAACTGCGCTGGGCAGGGCACGTCTCCAGGATGGAGGATCACCGCCTGCCAAAAATAGTCCTCTACGGAGAGTTGTCCACTGGCCATCGTGATAGAGGAGCGCCTAAAAAGCGCTACAAAGACAGTCTAAAGAAAAGCCTCAGTACCTGTCACATCGACCACCGCCAGTGGTCAGACCTCGCTGCCGACTGTGGCGCCTGGAGAAGCACCATTCACAAGGCTGCATCCTCGTTTGAAGCCTCCCGCAGAGAAAGTCTCCGAGAAAAGAGGCAAAGGAGTAAAGCACGCCAGGCTGCAGCAGCTCAAGAACCAACGGATCCGACGCTGACCTGTGGCCGCTGTGACAGATCATGCCTGTCCTGCATAGGACTCATCAGCCATCAGCGCGCCTGCAACCGACATGGACAACCCCCTCAATAATCTTCGTCTGTGAAGCCAAGCCAAGAAGACTTTCTTTCCTTCTCCTCCTTCCTTTCTCTCTCTTCTACTCTCCCTCACTACTCTAAATAATTGTGGTCCGAAGTTTTGTTGAAACGTTACGAGTCGCTATCCATGAATCATGAATCGTGATGAGTTAATCCAAACCAAAATGTCTGATTTCACGTTTTGTTGTGATGCGAAACACAGTCTCCCCTTGCTTCACAAAAATAACCGCGTCGTTGATCCATGTGTCGGAGATCTTCTGTCTCTTGTAACTGCGGGCCAGCCACGTGATCTCGGACCTCTCCTTTGTAAGGTCGTGGTTGATGAAGACCCGAGATCTTTCCGAACGTGATCCAGGGGGTTGCGCAGAACGGGACAGCGCCGGCCAGTCAGCCCTGGGGAACAGCTTCTTCATGTCGACTGTCGCCAATCTCTTTCTCGCTCCCATCAGCTCCGCCTTGTGACGATACGACGTGAATTTCACAAGGATAGAACGACACCTGGCGTCACCCTCTGCAGGCATCCTTCCAACACGGTGGGTTCTATCAATCATTTCCTCAGTGATCTCAACATTTATCTCTTTACATATCTGCTTAACAACTTCTATAATGGATTCTCCTTTACTTTCAGGCACAGAAGTAATCCTAACAGAGTTTCGTCTTCCGTATTGCTCCAGTTCGTCAACTTTATCCTGGAGTTTGAGGATTTGTTGCTCTCTCTCTCATTCACTCGTTATATCTGTTTCCTACTCTCTTGCCGGGCAGGTCTGCTCCAAGACGTTTGGTTTTTATTTACAGGGAAAAGAGTGCTAAATTTCGGAATGGGTTTTAATGGTGCACTGACTGTATGAAACTCGTCACAGAACAGCAAAAGTTGGAACAACCAGTCATGCTGGTTCGTTCTCTACTCATTGATGAATCAGTCACTCCACTATTTGAACAATCAATTCTTCATTTACACAGTAATCTGCTCCTTCCATCCCTGTCCCAGGCAGTGAACGATCTTACTGCTTCTTTCTCTTCATGAAGTCATCACACAGCAGGAGTGAACCACCTTCCTTTCCTCAACAGGCTCAGGCCTATCCCAGCCGCTGCCCCAAAAGTGTCTGTCCCATCCTGCCTGATGGTTCTCGGTGATCACATCCAACACTCCCCATCTCCTCTCTGTCCCCCGGTTAGCGGTCTACTGGCTCACGGCTGACGAAGCGTAACAACGTGTAGCTCGGTAATTGAGTTGTCGGCTGACAAGAGACACCAGTCGTCTTTGCCCCGCCATGCCACGCGCCTCCGAACTGTTCCGGCCCGGTTTAATCCCTGGTTTGGTAGGGCCTCCCCCTTGTCATTGATCCCCCCGGGAGTAAATGTGTTAAACGCAGAACTTGATGCAGTTGTTTCATTCTTTTCTTTTTTCACGACTTCTTTATTTGTGTTGTTACCATCATTGCCTTTTTTTAAAATCTTGTTTTTCGTGATTTTATCCTTCATTCTTTTATTCTATCCTTCCATCCACATGTTATTTCTCTTATTATTCGTACTCTGCTTGTGACGTTGCTCCGGCACTGCTTACTCTGTCTCTGCTGCACAGCTACATCGAGGATTCTTCTTCCAGTCCTCAGAAATATCAATAATAGGTCAGCGGAAAACGACGACTACGACGATGATCATGATGATGAGAAAGAAGCAAGGAAGGAAGGAAGGAAGGAAGGAAGAAGGAAGGAAGGAAGGAAGGAAGGAAGAAGAAGAAGAAGAAGAAGAAGAAGAAGAAGAGAAGAAGAAGAAGAAAAAGAAGAAGAAGAAAACGATGAAGAAGAAAAAGATGAAGACAGAAGGACAGAAAGAAAAAAAAAAGGAAGAAGAAAGAAGAGAGAAAAAAGAAGAAAAGAAAGAAACGTGAAAAAGGTAGAAAAAAGAAGGAAGGCATGAAGTAAGGCTGGTCTTTGGTGTTGACATTTCCGTGCGTATTTGATCTTGGGATCAGCAGTACAGCAGCTGATGGTAAGGCTGTAGAAAGGCGCGAAAAACAGATCAAGGAAACTGCAGAGAATTTTTATTGGGTCTTCAGAGATGTATTGGACTCTGGGGCAAAGGTAACAGACAGGAGGTCAGAGTTCTTTTTTAAGTAAACCTTGTACACTAGGTCTGTCTGTCTGTCTGTCCGCTTAAGAGTAAGTGTCTGTGTCTTGGTGAGTGTGGAAGCCTGACTCAGAGTTTAGTTAACTGATTTCAGTCCGTAATCTTCTGTTCCCCATTCTCAAGCACTTGAAATGCTTTCATCACTTACTGTGTTTGGTCCATTCATAGAATGGCTTCATAGCTGCAAGATGGATGTAAATGATACATTGACATGTAATGCCTGAAGACACTGTGAGTCAAGCTGATGCAATGGGCAGCTCCAGGAGTGGGCATGGTGGAGAACAATGAATATGGCGAGAAAAGAAAGCCATGGCGGGAAGAGAAGGGAATGAAGGAAGCAAAGAGAAGGGGTGGAGGTACGTGCACATCAAACCTGCCTTAACCCAGAAGCCACTGGCCCTCTGGAGACGCCGACCGGACAATCTGGTCCAAAGGGCCAGTTCGTTTCAGGCAGCGCTGATGAGAAATGTGATCAGTTGGAGAGCATCTTGACTGCTGGCAGGGTATGAAGCCAACATCGATGATGAAAAGGAACGACACAAGAAATGAACGAACAGCAGGGGATGGAAGGCGTGTGAGCAGAGCCAGCAACACCGCCACCACCGCCACCGCCACCACCACCACCACCCAGATAGGATGAATAGGGGAGGAATCGGTATTGACAGAACCTTTATCATTTGTCTTCAGTGTGTTGGAGACTGTTTGCCATGACATTTAAAAGACAGTCTTGATGTGAACGTTCTTAGGAGATAAGAGGAGGGAGGAAGAGGAGAGAAAGGGTGGGTGGTGGTGATGGTGCTGTTTAGGGTTATGTCGTCATCGTTATTCCATTTGGATGGATCTTGTCCTGCTATGCACGGAATTCGGTATTTTCTTGTGCCCTGTCTCTGCCCCTCTCAGTTTTCTCAGTTACCTTCTATTTGTGTTTGCTTTCCCTACATTAATGACCATCCACCTGTGATTGAAACTAGACTACTTCTTCAGCTTTGGAACGCGGCAAGTCACGCTTAGATCTGTAGCTCTGTGATCCTGAAGCCCAGTGTCTTCCCCGAGTGGGTATGGCTACCCCACGGTTTGTCCTAGAAATGCACTCCCTTCGGCCAGGTTTGGCTGTGGTAGGTGTGGACTGCACAGTGCTGAGCAATGTGTTCAGGGGTCTGACAATGACAGGGAACTGAGTGTCAGATGTGGAGTCAGTAAGGCGGCTTAGCAGTCTACAGCGACCATTCCTCAATCACAAAAGAGTTGTCTGCTCATGGAAACCATTCCAAATCACGGGAGTGCAAATGTAATAATGGGAAGGAAGGAATTCTGTTTTGAACGTCCTGTTCAGCGCACAGGTTACCGTTGCCATCTAGTGAAGATGACAATGTTCACGTTGGATAGTTATCACGAAATGAGAAACGGTGGGGAGGGAAAGGCATGGGGGAAGGTGGGGATGTGATGGTTGAGGAGAAGGGAAGGGGGAGAATAGCTGGAAGGAGAGGTCAAAGATGAAATCTGAAGTGATCCAAAGAACAGCGACGGAATATTACTTCATAGGCTTTGTAACAGGTTTATCGTCAGTTCAACGAGACAAGTGACTGGTAACGGATCTGAAAAGTGAAACACATAAATACAGCTATTGCCAGTAAGTAATGCGACGGCATTTAAGACAAGCTTCTTTAACTAACAGTCGGACAAGACCGACAACTACCACCATCAGTTTAAACCGTACAAGAGCGGTTGCTAACTTCAGCAGAATGCTGGAGTCCTGTCCCCTGGAAGAGTGGCCTGCATTTGCTAGGAAATTCAGACTGTTAATTGATGTGTATCAGACATTGTTTCCACGTCAGGCTATGATGATGACCACACTGAAGAGCTCCACTCTCAGGTCCAAGCGGTCCTCAACAAGGCTGACAAGAAACGCATGTTCATTGTTCGAGGTGACTGAAATGGAAAGCTTGGTCACATGATCAAGAAGACTGGAGGAACTTCTGCGGTCATTACTGTTATGACCACCAATGATAAGGAACGAAGCCAATTACAATTTGCCAGTGATGATGATCATTTGGTTCTTGCTGACATTCTCGGTAAGCATAAAGTTTGCCAACGATGGACATGACATTCCCCACAATGACCAATATTACAGCCAGCCAGTGTTCCTGTGAAGAAGGGAGCAGTATTACAGCCAGACAGTGTCCCTGTGAAGAAGGGAGCAGTATTACAGCCAGACGGTGTTTCTGTGAAGAAGGGAGCAGTATTACGGCCAGACGGTGTTTCTGTGAAGAAGGGAGCAGTATTACAGCCAGACGGTGTTTCTGTGAAGAAGGGAGCAGTATTACGACCAGACGGTGTTTCTGTGAAGAAGGGAGCAGTATTACAGCCAGACAGTGTTCCTGTGAAGAAGGGAGCAGTATTACGGCCAGTGTTCCTGTGAAGAAGGGAGCAGTATTACAGCCAGACAGTGTTCCTGTGAAGAAGGGAGCAGTATTACAGCCAGACAGTGCTCCTGTGAAGAAGGGAGCAGTATTACAGACAGTGTTCCTGTGAAGAAGGGAGCAGTATTACAGCCAGACAGTTCTCCTGTGAAGAAGTAAGCAGTATTACAGAGAGTGTTCCTGTGAAGAAGGGAGCAGTATTACAGCCAGTGTCCCTGTGAAGACGGGAGCAGTATTACAGCCAGTGTTCCTGTGAAGAATGGAGCAGTATTACAACCAGTGTTCCTGTGAAGAAGGGAGCAATATTACAGCCAGTGTTCCTGTGAAGAAGGGAGAAGTATTACAGCCAGACAGTGTTCCTGTGAAGAAGGGAGCAGTATCACAGCCAGTGTTCCTGTGAAGAAGGGAGCAGTATTACAGACAGTGTCCCTGTGAAGACAGGAGCAGTATTACAGCCAGACAGTGTTCCTGTGAAGAAGGGAGCAGTATCACAGCCAGTGTTCCTGTGAAGAAGGGAGCAGTATTACAGACAGTGTTCCTGTGAAGAAGGGGGCAGTATTACAGCCAGACAGTGCTCCTGTGAAGAAGGGAGCAGTATTACAGCCAGACAGTGTTCCTGTGAAGAAGTGAGCAGTATTACAGCCAGACAGTGTTCCTGTGAAGAAAGGAGCAGTATTACAGCCAGTGTTTCTGTGAAGACGGGTGCAGTATTACAGACAGTGTTCCTGTGAAGAAGGGAGCAGGTCTCACGTCAACAGGGCTGAACAAGGACATTTCCAGTAGCTGACGTAGTAATGATCAGGACCAGAGATGTAGAGGACAGAGGATCGGCGCCTCTTCTCGCTTTCCTTTAATTCGCCTCGGTTGAAGTGCCGTTAGTTCGCTTAGGTCATTGACAACTTCTGGCTGAGCGTCTGTTCAGTTGACCGGACTGTCCCTCATGTAATCAAGTATGCCTTCGCTTCAGTCACATCACCAAGTGTGTGCCTCAGACTTCATAGTCTGGTACCATCAGCTGTGAAGTGTGCTTCAGTCACATCACCAAGTGTGTGCCTCAGACTTCATAGTCTGGCACCATCAGCTGTGAAGTGT
>CM065722.1:1998362-2003362 GCA_033310375.1 Conus canariensis
AGGTAGAGGTGCTGTGGGGGTCTCTGAACACCTGCAGTGCAGTTTGGCCTCAAGTTTTTTTTTTTTTTCTGAATTATTTATTCTACTACTTCTGCAGCTAGCTCTGCTCTTTGCGCTTCTATCTTAAGGTCACCATTTCCTTCTCTTTCCTCTTCTGAGGCCCTGTCATTGCGTACCGTCCATACTGTTTTCACCAAAATGGATACACATATACACACACTCACACTCTCTCACACACACACACACACACACACACACACACACACACACACACACACACACACACACACACACCACTGAAGATAATGAACTTGTATGTTCATTCACGGGTAAGTCAGGTCACCGACAACATGTATTTTTTTCAGTCCTCTTGCATACAAGTACGGTGTTTTGTGATTTGGTCGTTCCTTGGTGGCCCAGTAGTTCTGACTTTGCTCATGGTGGCCCAGTAGTTCTGACTTTGCTCATGGTGGCCCAGTAGTTCTGACTTTGCTCATGGTGGCCCAGTAGTTCTGACTTTGCTCATGGTGGCCCATAAGTTCTGACTTTGCTCATGGTGGCCCATAAGTTCTGACTTTGCTCATGGTGGCCCAGTAGTTCTGACTTTGCTCATGGTGGCCCAGTAGTTCTGACTTTGCTCATGGTGGCCCAGTAGTTCTGACTTTGCTCATGGTGGCCCAGTAGTTCTGACTTTGCTCATGGTGGCCCAGTAGTTCTGACTTTGCTCATGGTGGCCCAGTAGTTCTGACTTTGCTCATGGTGGCCCAGTAGTTCTGACTTTGCTCATGTTTTACTTTCCGCCTGCAGTCACCTCACTTTGAAACCACCCTTATCTAGGTGCTCGTTGGTCTTGGTATCAGCGGAGTTATTGGTCTGTGTGCGGGGACAGTTTTCAGTGCGCAGTATCTGCGTCACCCTCTCCTATCCTGCGTTTGTTCATTTTCTTCACACTGAATCTTAAACTCAATTTCCATCCTTAACGCTAATCAAGCCACAAACAATCCAAACCCCTCCTATGTGAGCGAGTGAGAGAAAGGGTAACAAAAAAATCAGATCTGTCAGTTGGCAGTGTTTATTTGAAATAATAAATGTGACATGAATATTTCAATCAGGCACGATTCATTGCAAAGTTAATTAAAGGCACGACAAGGAAGGGGGTTGGGGAGAGAGACAGAGATGAGGGGAGAGGGAAGGGGGGAGTGAGAGAGGGTAGGGTTTTGAAGAAGGGAAGGAGAGAGAGAGAGAGAGAGAGGAGAGAGAGAGAGAGAGAGAGAGAGAGAGAGAGAGAGAGAGAGATATGGAGGATCTCATCCATCATCTGCAGTGCCGGCGCGTGCAGGGCTCCTGTTCAGCTGTAATTATCAGCAGTCAGTGAGCTGGAGTGCCATGGCTTTCTGACTGTCATCCCCTCCCACCCTTCCCCCTCTGTCTGTCTGTCTCTTTCTCTATCTGTCTATTTGCCTTCCCATCTCTCTGTCTGTCAGTCACTGTCTGCCTGTCTGTTTCCTACTTCTCTGTCTGTCAATCTCTACTCTCTTTTGCTTATCTGTCTGTCTGTCTGTTTCCTACTTCTCTGTCTGTCAATCTCTACTCTCTTTTGCTTGTCTATCTGTCTATCTGTTTCCTACTTCTCTGTCTGTCAATCTCTACTCTCTTTTGCTTATCTGCCTGCCTGTCTGTTTCCTACTTCTCTGTCTGTCAATCTCTTTTCTCTTTTGCTTGTCTATCTGTCTATCTGTTTCCTACTTCTCTGTCTGTCAATCTTTTTTCTCTTTTGCTTGTCTATCTGTCTGTCTGTTTCCTACTTCTCTGTCTGTCAATCTGTATGTTTTCTCTGTCTGTCTGTCTGTCTGCCTGTCTCTGAGTGTGTGTGTGTGTGTGTGTGTGTGTGTGTGTGTGTGTGCGCGCGCGCGGGCCTGTGTGTGAATATACGAGCATGCGCTCGACGACGGGAATGTGCAATCGCCCGTATATACGCGTAGGAGTGTCTCATCAAAATGATCTTCATTCAGGGCTAAGGAACAAGCTTCTAGCTTTTCTTCCGTGCTGCCCTCCAAAGTGAGTTACTGTTCACGGCTATATATAAGTAGGTCTGTACGTAGGTGCCAGCATGTGCGCGATCGTTGGCCCTAATCCCCTTCCCAGGCCCAGCATTTCACCTGGCCCCACAGGCACTGTGCCCTCATTCCCTGTGGCCGCCCTCATGTGTGGCCTGTGTGGGCACAGGGCGGCACGGGGCGGCACGGGGCGACAGAGGAGAGCCGGTGCAATGAGCCGTGCTGTAAGCAGGACTGAGCGGATTAGCGGGGTGTTATGAGACACACGCTTGGACGGCTGTCAACACGCCTCTCTCTCTCTGTCTCTGTCTCTGTCTCTGTCTCTCTCTCTCTCTCTCTCTCTCTCTCTCTCTCTCTCCGGGAAAGGGGGTGAGGGGTATGAGGGTGGGTGAGGGAGGAGAGCAGGGAAGAGAGAGAGAGAGAGAGAGAGAGAGAGAGAGAGAGAGAGAGAGAGAGGTAAGTTGATAGTAAGACAAATACAGTAGAAAAGCGGAAAATAGAACAAGAAAAGGGAGAAAAGGGGAAGAAGGGAAGAGAGATGTGGGGGAATAGATCAGAGAGAGAGAGAGAGAGAGAGAGAGAGAGAGAGAGAGAGAGAGAGAGAGCAGCGTACAGAAGAGGCGGATAGAGTAGTGAGAGGAGAGGAACGGTGGAAGAGGTAGAGAAAGGAGCTAGAGAATGAAGGGGAAAAAGAGGAGAGAGAGAAAACCGATTTGCTTGCTTTGAGAGCACACCCGCCAACAGCAAAATGTAACGGGTCCTCACATTTCTCGGTACAAAAGAAGAAACAATTGGCATCTGTGACCTAAAGCAGGCTGACTGTTATGTTCCTAGACCCCCAGTGTGCCGACAGTGGAGGTGAGGAAGCGGAGGAGTGGCGGCAGTGTCAGGACTATAATGCTGACCATCAGCGTCAACGCCTTCCTCCCTCCACTCCAGACGTTTGCCACAGGCCTTCAAGGAGGAAACACCACTGCAAGAAGTGTGGCGTTGTAAGCGACACAGACTTTACATAGAGTGAGAGGGAGGGGGGGGGGGGTGGAAGGAGAGAGAGAGAGAGAGAGAGAGAGAGAGAGAGAGAGAGAGAGAGAGAGAGAAAGCCCAGAATGCTGTGAACTGGGTCGTGCCATCAGTGAGGTAGTATAGATAAGGTCACTCAACAGCGACTTTTATCTTTCTTCTGGTTGTTAGCATGGTGGATAAGCCATACAGCGTGCGTGTGTCCGTAACGGACGACTCATTGACGCTTGTATTGAGTCAAACCTGTAATATGTTATTTTGTTATAGACTACTTACTTCTTTGGTATTATTTGTTAAGTTATGTTTATGTACAAGTAAAAAGAAGGGGAAAACTGGATATCCACGTTGGTGTTTGTGTTTTGAAACGAAGAATCCCAACACTAACGAGAACACTGACCGTCAATAAGCATAGCTGCTTAAATCTCTCCTCTAGCACGTTTCGCTTGCCTCTCCTCACCTTTGGGTCTCTTGCGTTACAATTCCTGTTTACACCGATCTTTCACCTCGCCCTGACGTGCCTCCTTTCAGATAAAACACATCCAATTCAGAGTGTCTCCCTGACGTGCCTGCTTTCAGACAAAACACACCCATTCTAGAGTGTATCTCTGATGTGCCTGCTTTCAGACAAAACACACCCATTCTAGAGTGTCTCCCTGACGTGCCTGCTTTCAGACAAAACACACCCATTCCAGAGTGTGGCCCTGACGTGCCTGCTTTCAGACAAAACACACCCCTTGCAGAGTGTCTCCCTGACGTGCCTGCTTTCAGACAAAACACACCCATTCCAGAGTGTGGCCCTGACGTGCCTGCTTTCAGACAAAACACACCCATTGCACAGCGTCTCCCTGACGTGCCTGCTTTCAGACACAACACACCCATTGCAGAGTGTCTCCCTGACGTGTCTGCTTTCAGACAACACACACCCATTGCACAGTGTCTCCCTGACGTGCCTGCAGACAAAACACCCATTGCAGAGTGTCTCCCTGACGTGCCTGCTTTCAGACAATACACACCCATTGCACAGTGTCTCCCTGACGTGCCTGCTTTCAGACAATACACATCCATTGTAGAGTGTCAGACGTCCAGGCAGAGCTGGACATGTCGACACTGGTAAGGGAATCAGGACCTTAGTTCCAGACCGGTGAGCATGAAGCAGGCGGCGATTTCCTGATATGCAATAACCGCATCTAGGAAGCGCTCGGGAAGGTTGGTGACCAACATGACGTCATATGTTCAGAGAATTGATGTGGCACATAGTAAGGTGACATTTTGGGAACATCGTACCAGAGCCTTCGCAAGGTTGGTGGTACTAGGATCTCAGATTAGTGTCTTGTCAATACTGATCAATTATGATTTTCAATATTTTCATGGTGCAGTTTAGTGGAAAAGTGTTCACTGCGCTTTCACACACTATTCAACCTTTCGGTCATTTTCAAGAGGAACAACGAGTTTACCGAAGAATTGACTGTGCACACACATGTGTGAAGTGCTTACCATGCTGGAAGGAAAAAATAGTTTTTTAGACGTGTGTGGAGGCAGTGAGTTCAAACAGTTTTGGCGGCAAAGCTAAAGGAAAGCTGACAAAACGATATCGGGGGTCTTCAAGAGTTTCTAGCTGCAGGGCCGGGGGAGAGTCCAGGGTGACAGGTGTGTGCAGCCAGAGCCAGAGTGAGCCCATTGGATGGTCATGAATACCACGCGTCGTCAGCGTGGAAGCCAGAGCAGCCCATTGGATGGTCATGAATACCACGCGTCGTCAGCGTGGAAGCCAGAGCAGCCCATTGGATGGTCATGAATACCACGCGTCGTCAGCGTGGAAGCCAGAGCAGCCCATTGGATAGTCATGAATACCACGGTCGTCAGCGTGGAAGCTTGGAATTCATGGATGGATGAAGCTAAAGAGCGGCACGTGTGGTTTTCTGT
>CM065722.1:2008362-2028362 GCA_033310375.1 Conus canariensis
GTGCCGGTAGAAAATGTTAGCAACACAGATGGTGATGTGTCTGATGGAAATGTTTGTTTGATGTCCTTGTCCTCTAAAAATGATGTATTATGTAATGGTGACACTTGTAATAAAATGAAACTTTTTTCGTTTCTTCATTGGAATGTTAATGGATTGCTTTCCAAAATGCAGAATAATGATTTTATTTCTTATGTGTCTGGTTTTGATTTTGTATGTTTTGTCGAGACGTTTGTAGATTTTTTTCAGTCGCCTGTGTTCTCTGGGTACACAGTTTACTGTACACGTGCATTAAAGTTTACGGCACGAGGAAGGCGTTCCGGTGGGCTGGTGTGTCTTGTAAAAAATGAGATCCGTCCCTTTTTTACGCCTTTGGATATTGTGTCTGATTTGTTCTGTGCTTTTCTTGTTGATAAATCTTTGCTTGGTACCTTAAAACATGTTATCATCGTATGTGCCTATGTACCTCCGGAGGGGGCGCCCTACTATTCCTATTTTGATAAAGAAAATGGGGTTTCCTTGTTAGAAGAATTTCTATGTGACTGTTTACTTTTTGTTAAAAACGATGTGGATGTGATAGTGTGCGGTGACTTGGGAATAGCAGAATTTCAAATTTCTCATGTGTTTTTGAAGAAAGCATGTTTACATACAATGATCAACATAAAAGTGGACCACCTCATGTACGAAATTCAGACGATGTTGTCCTGAATAATTATGGAAAGCTGTTAATTAACATGTGCATGCTTTGAAATTGTGTATATTAAATGGAGTGTGTAAGGGCGACTTTCAAGGTCGCTACACATACATATTCGACAGCGGTAGCAGTGTGAATGACTATTTTTTGATGTCTTATGATTTGCTTTCTACCACTTCCAATAGTTGTGAGATGCATGTGTCTGATAGAACAGAGTCTGACCACATGCCTTTAGAACTGAAGTTCGCTTCCTCATGTCATAACTGTAAGCCCGTACAGGTAAACAACAGGCGCTGCACTATTGAAAAATTTGTCTGGAGCGAAGCTCATGCTGATTTGTTTAAAAATGTAACCCTTTCCGATGAAATGCAAGTGCGCATGCAAGAGGCAGTAAGACTGGTTGATAATAATATCGAAGAAGCGTTAAGTGTGTTTAATTCTTGTATAAAAGAGGCTGGGGAATGTATGAAGAAACAGGTTTGTATTGGGAAATGTCAGAAAGAAGACGACTGGTATGATATGGAATGTCTAGCTAACAAAAGAAATGTTCGTAATTTATTAAACAGATATCGACGTTCTTTGTCAATACCGTCTCGTGTAGCCTACTGCAAAGCTAGGCGAGAATATAAACATCTTTTAAAAAGAAAAGAAAAGCAATATAATGATACTCTGTTGACAGAATTACTTACGTCTGTAAATAATCAGAAAGATTTTTGGGACTGTGTCCGCAAAATTTCCAGAAAAAGGAAGCAACCCGTAAATGATATAAGTTTAGAAACATGGTCTCATCATTTCAGAGATCTGTTAGAAGGAAACGCTGGGTCTCATAATGATCTGGGAAATGAAAATTACGTTGATGAATCTGATCATGACGATGACAATCTAAACCGTCCAATTTCCAAAGAAGAAGTTATGGTTGCGCTAAGAAAGGTAAAACCTCGCAAAGCTGCTGGTCCAGATGGAATTATCGGTGAACTGATAAAAACTGCGTGCCAGTCAAGTTTATTTCTAGATTTTCTGGTTAAATTCTTTAACTCCTTATTTGATCAAGGCGTATATCCCAGAAGTTGGTCCGAGTCTATTGTCATCCCATTGTATAAAAAAGGTGATTCAAACGATCCAAATAATTATAGAGGAATTTCATTGTGTAATGTTGGCAGTAAACTGTACAGTGCTATTATCAATAAGAGATTACAGGAGTGGGTGGAAGAAAATAACATTACCGGGGAATTTCAAGCTGGGTTCAAGAAAAACTATTCTACAGTTGATCACATGTTCACATTAATGGCATTTGTACAAAAACAGTTTTGCTTAAATCGTAAATTATATGTTGCATTTATTGACTTCGAGAAGGCTTTTGATTCAGTCAGTAGAACCTTGCTGTGGCCTATCCTGTTTAAAAATGGTATCCATGGAAAACTTTATAAATGTGTTATAAGTATGTATAATTGTGTAAAAGCAAGAGTGCGATCTGGTGATGCTCTAACAGACTATATAAATTGCACTTCTGGTGTGAAACAGGGCGACGTCTGTAGCCCTGTTCTGTTTTCTTTATTCATTAATGAACTAACACAGGAGGTTATACATTGTGGAAGGCACGGTGCACATTTCATAAATGACGTTGTGGAAATTTTCATTCTTCTTTTGGCTGATGATGTGGCCTTGGTGTCAGAAACAGTGGTTGGATTACAAACCCAGTTAAATACTTTGCAAAGAGTTGCTGCTTCATTAGAATTAAAGGTTAATATGGCAAAAAGTAATATAATTGTATTTAGAAAGGGCGGATATCTAGCAGCGAGAGAAAGATGGACGTACAATGGGTCTACAATGCCTGTTGTCAATGTGTATAAATACTTAGGAATATACTTCTCAACGCGTTTGAGTTTTGTCTTCGCTTGCAAAGATTTGGCCAGCAGAGCAAAAAATGCGTTACTCTGCATACTAAAGAAATTATCATTGCTAAATAACGATTCCCTTACTTTGTTTTTGAAGTTATTTGATAGCCAGGTTCAACCTATGGTACAGTACGGAGCTGAAGTATGGGGCCTTGATGCAGTTGCTGCAGTACACTGTGAAAAGTTACATCTGTTTGCTATGAAGAAATTTCTTGGTGTATCATTGCAAACGCCAAATGATTTGGTATATGGTGAAACGGCTAGATGTCCTATATATTTGAATTCCATTATTAAGTGTGTTCGATATTGGCTGAAAATTACTCAGATGCAAGGTCACAGATTCCCATATAAAGCATATCGAATGTTGTTAGACTTGGACGAAAGAGGTAAGAAAAACTGGGTGACTAATGTGAGAATGAAACTGTGTGAATATGGTTTCGGATTTGTATGGATGAACCAAGGTGTTGGTGATATGAGTGCTTTTATCCAGGTATTCCGAGAAAGACTCGTTGATTGCAGTTGGCAAAATTGGAATTGTCATGTACAGAACAGTGACAGATTTGAATTATATAGAACGTTTAATAATCTACGATGTTTACCTGTATAATATATATATATATATATATATATATATATATATATATATATATATCAATGAAAATGGACAAACATTTGAAACGCATCATGGCTAAGTTTAGATTTGGTGTTTCCGATCTCTTTACTCATTATTTTCGTTATAGACAGTCATGTAGTGGAAATTTGATCTGTCCTTTGTGTCGAAATGCAAAAGAGGATGAAGTTCATTTTGTATTGGCTTGTCCAGTACTAGACGAACTTAGACAGGAATTCATCTCAAGAAAGTACTTCAATAATCCATGCCTTTTCAAATTAACCTTGTTAATGTCGTCATCAAATGAAAACACGGTTAAACAGTTAGCGAATTATTTATATAAAGCATTCAAAAAGCGAACTATGTATGTAACATAAAGAATATTTTCGACATGATTTATGATGTGCATCCCCATTCTAAGGGGCTATGGCCTTTAAGAATAAAACATTTGAGTCTTGAGTCTTGAGTCTTGAGTCTCTCTCTCTCTCTCTCTCTCTCTCTCTCTCCTCGCTCTCTCTCTCTCTCTCTCACACACACACACACACACACACACTACGCACACACACACACACACACACACACACACACACACACACACACACACACACACAAACACACACACACACACACACGCGCGCGCGCGCGCGCGCGCGCACACACACACACACATGCACACGCACACGCACACATCATGAAAAATAAGTGTTATGATTATTGATGCTAGGGATATTACTGCTTACTGATAACTGATTGTTCGTTCTCGTTTTGCCTTATAACCACATCATGTAAATGTAAAAGAAAGTACAAATGTTGATATTATTGATGCATTGTAATTGTCTAATTATCATCCTTAGCAGTTTGTTGTATGTTAATTTTTTACAAAAGGAATGTAACTCCTCTCCTCTCTCTCTCTCTCTCTCTCTCTCTCTCTCTCTCTCTCTCTCTCTCTCTCTCTCTCTCCCCTCTTCGATAGGAGGATCGCTTATTCCATATCTGTGTGTGCCGAATCTTTTCTTCTTTTTAATACATTTCTTTATTCTTGTTTGTTGTTTAAATCGTTTCTTTTTTTCCTTTTAAAGTCATCTACGCCTTAATGGATGAACTTTTTAATGTTGTGAAGATATGTGTGTTTGTTAAAAGTTTTGTAAGTCTTAGTCGCTAGTCATACTTAGTCCCTTAACGGGGCAAGGGCCGGATGAAAAAAAGCATGTGTTTGCTTATCTGTTACCCTTGGAAATAAAGATTATCATCATCATCATCATCATCATCATCATCTCTCTCTCTCTCTCTCTCTCTCTCCTCTCTCTCTCTCCCCTCTCTCTCTCCCCCCTCTTTCCCTCCCTTCGTCCATCTCTCTCTCTGTCTCTGTCTGTCTGTCTGTCTCTTTCTCTTTCATTTTGTCTCTGTGTGTCTGTCGGTCTATCTGTCTGTCTGTCTCTCTCACTCACTTACTCACATGAACGCAAAGACAATTATAACACGCAATACATAAATTGATGGTTGTGAAACAATGATTACTAGAAAAAAAAAGTCTACGAAAACAACAATAATGGCAGCGAGAACGATAACACACACACACACACACACCACACACACACACACACACACACACACACACACACACACACACAGAGAGAAAGAGAGAGAGAGAGAGAGAGAGAGAGAGAGAGAGAGAGAGAAAAGAGAGAGAGAGGGTGGACTTTGAATCTTCCAATGTCGGAAAACCAGGAGTTTGCGAGTTCAGTAGCTGAGATCCTCTCAGATTATCCAGGCAGTGGTATATTTCTGTAGAACAGAGTTTCTTCCATCAAATATTAAAAGTTGGTTTCGCACAAATGTGCTCTCTTCAATGTGTCTCTGGTATTTGTGAAGCATCTTGGATTTCTGCTTTTGCCATAATCTTTCAGAGAAGAACGTATTAAGTTTGAAAGCTGTTGATGTCGAAAGTAGAGAGATTATAACTTTCACCTTTATTCTAGATTCTTATGTGGTATTGATTTCTCTCTCTCTCTCTCTCTCTCTCTCTCTCTCTCTCTCTCTCTCTCTCTCTCTCTCTCTCTCTCTCTTCTTCCCTCTGCATTCTCCCTCCCCCCTCTCTCCCTCTCTCTTCTTCCCTTCTTTTCCTCCTTCCCTCCTTCACTTCCTCTCTCTTTCCCTCCCTCTCCCACCTTCCCCCCTCTCTCTCTGTCTCCTTCCTTCCGTTCCTCCCTTTTTTGCCCCCCTCTCTCTCCCTCTCTCTTCCTCCCGGTCTCTGTCCTTCCCTCTCTTTCTCCCCCTCCCCCTCCCTCTCTCTCTCTTTCCATTGTCAATATCTTGCAGCTGCTATTCTCCTGCGCTGGATTTTCTTCTCCGATCGACCTGGAAATCTTTAGCTCGCAAACTGACCGACTTAATCTCTTTCTTTCTGTCTGTCGGTTTTTCTGTTTGTCTGTCTGTCTGTGTGTCTGCCACCCTCCTTCCTTCTGTGTCTCTCTCACTTTCACCAGGACATACTGAAAAGGGATTTATTTCAACTGGGTTTAAAACTAAATACATTTTGTCGGTATTGTACAGCGTTCTTTTCGATGTTACTTCTACGACTGTATCTGCTGTTTCTAGTTCTGCTACTGCACCACTGTTACTACTTCTAGTTCTACTGGTACTGCTTGAGCCGCCAATACTTCCGCTACTACTGCTGCTGCCAATGAGGCTAAAGAACTGATTTCACTACAGTGACGACGACGATAACGGAAACTGACGACGATGGTGAAGACTGACGACGATGCGACGACCTGACGACGATGGTGACGACGTTGACGACGACTGACGACGACGATGACGACGACTGACGACGACGATGACGACGATGATGACGACAACTGACGACGATGACGACGACTGACGACGACGATGACGACGACTGATGACGACGATGACGACTGACGACGACGGATGACGACTGACGACGACGATGACGACGACTGACGACGACGATGACGACGACGATGACGACGACGATGACGACGACGATGACGACGACGAGACGACTGACGACGACGATGACGACTGACGACGACGATGACGATGAGTAACGACGACGATGATGACGACTGAGACGACGATGACGACTGACGACAACGATGACGACGACTGATGATGGTGACAGACGATGATGACGACTGACATGACGATGATGGTGACGACGACTGACGATAAATGCTATTTCGAGTAATACAACTTCTGTCGCTGCTGCTGCTGCAGTATTTGCTACTCTTCATATTTCTTCTGCTTATTTTGCTTTATTTCTGATAATTTTAGTGCATCATTCTTTTGATATATTGGGTGAATTAAATGTAACAAAGATTGCAGTACGAAGAGTCTGCATCCATGGTTTGGTCTTAGAACCGACAAAAGATCAGCGGAAGTAGTAGCCACGCCCTGAAAACGTCTGCAGGTGAATGTGTCTGGCACTTGGCCCTCTTCTGGCGTCAGACAACCGCAGTGTTGTGGATCAGGGTAAACACGGCAAATCTGTGATTGCGCTTCACGCTGAGCAGAGCCAACAAACAAAGGCAGCGAGAACCTTCTGGGCCTGCGCTGATCGTACTGATGCTTGTTGAGGATGAGGGGGCAGCTTGTTTTGGATGGGGTGTAGGGTGTCCAGCCCAAACAGGGATCACTGGGGCCTTGGGGTTTATATTGTCAACGAGAGACGGGTGTCGCTGTTTGGCTGTTTAGGGGATTGTGCGGTTGTTTCTGTCTGTCTGTCTGTCCGTTTCTAAATATGTCTCTGTTTCTGTGTCATCTCTCTCTCTCTCTCTCTCTCCTCTCTTGCGTCTCTTTTTTGAGCATCTCACTTTGTATCCCCCATCTCTCTCTTTCTCCCTCTCTCTTTGCTCTCTCTTTCTCTCACTCCTCTCATACTCACTCATCAAATGTCTGCGTCTGTCGGTCTATCTGTCCTGTCTCTTTTTTCTTTTCTCTCTCTCTCTCCCTCCCCTTCTGCCGACACCCCCCCTCCCCCCCCCCCCCCCCGGTCACTATATTTCTCTTGTTGTCACACACACATACAGAGAGAGAGAGAGAGAGAGAGAGAGAGAGAGAGAGAGAGAGAGAGAGAGAGAGAGAGACAGACAGAGACAGAGACAGAGAGAGTGAGAGAGAGAGTTCCGTCTGTGTTCTGTCGGCCCCGGAGTCAGTGAAATGACAGTGACTCAGTGAAGACAGGGAAGTGTGTATGTGATGGCAATGTAGTGAAACAGCAGGAGCTGTGGGTTAGGGAACTCTCAGCTTCATTGAGACCTGTGTTTGGTTCTGTATGGGGTTGGGGCAGGGAAGTGTGTTTGTGATGACAATGTAGTGAAAAAGCCGGAGCTGTGGGTTAGGGAACTCTCAGCTTCATTGAGACCTGTGTTTGGTTCTGTATGGGTTGGGGCAGGAAGTGTGTTTGTGATGACAATGTAGTGAAAAAGCCGGAGCTGTGGTTAGGGAACTCTCAGCTTCATTGAGACCTGTGTTTGGTTCTGTATGGGGTTGGGACAGGTGTCCGTGATGGCAATGTAGTGAAACAGCATGAGCTGTGGGTTAGGGAACTCTCAGCGTCATTGAGACCTGTGTTTGGTTCTGTATGGGGTTGGGACAGGTGTCCGTGATGGCAATGTAGTGAAACAGCATGAGCTGTGGGTTAGGGAACTCTCAGCTTCATTGAGACCTGTGTTTGGTTCTGTATGGGGCTGAGCGATAAAGGCGGCAAAAGAGGCACAGGGGACAGCTGGAGTGGGGGTGGGGTAGGAAGGGGAGAGACTGTGTGTGTGTGTGAGTGTGTGTGTGTATGTGTGTGGTGTGTGTGTGTGTGTGTGTGTGTGTGTGTGTGTGTGTGTGTTTGTGTGTGTGTGTGTGTGTGTGTAGGCATGGGTCGGAGTATTCGTGGAAGGAAGACTAGACTTTGACTTTGAATGTGTATGTGTGTGTGGTGTGTGTGTGTGTGTGTGTGTGTGTGTGTGTGTGTGTGTGTGTGTGTGTGTGTTCATGCACGCACGGTCATTCACAGATGTGAGCGTCGTCATATCTGTCTGTATATGTGTAAACAACCTAGTTGAATATTCCTCCTTTGGAACTCCCCATTATTCGTGGTTCTTTCTGTCGCTTGAAACTCAAACAGACCTTGTGCGACCTTGAAACCATAAGTGTCTCAGTCACAAAAAACATCAATCTGGAAAGATGTTCGTGTAGAATGCATACTAACAGACCTGTGGCTGAATCAGAGTGTTCGACAGTGAACCAAATACAGGATAGTAAAAAGTCAGTTATCAAGTAATTTTAAGCAAATTCACCACGAAAATGATATGTACAGCACCAGTAAACGTATCTTTGCGCGAAACACACAGTCTTCGCATGTTCACCCCGAGCCACCTTCTGGTCCGGTTCCCAGGACTGGCCTGGAACCATGGGTAATTTGCTGGCATCGAGTCATAGACTTTTTTTTTTTAATCTCTCCTTTTCCGAACATCCCTCTCAAACCCCTACCCCCACCCCTGCCCCGCGCCCCTCAATCTCCCAACGCCCTCCTTGCCCCCTTCCAGGCCAGCAAGTGGGTGTGAAGAGATATAAAGCGGCCTGAAATTAGGGAGGGAAGCCCCGGAGCTGCCGCAAAGAAGTGAGCAAAGTGTTCATTTTCTCCGGCTACCTTTGGCGTTAGGCAGGGATTTGCAAGGCATGATCGATCAACCTTCTTCACTTTGGCCCTGTTTGCTGTCTGCTGGAGGTGGGAGAAGAGGGATCTGAGGGAGGGGGAGGTGTTAAAGGGAAAGGCGTTATTCGGTAAGTATAGTGTGGGAACGGAACCATTGCCAAAGGGTTAGGGATGAGAGAGAGAGAGAGAGCGAGAGAGGAGAGAGAGAGAGAGAGAGAGAGAGAGCGAGAGAGAGAGAGAGAGAGAGAGAGAGAGAGAGAGAGAGAGAGACAGCACCAGCCAGACAGACAGACATCACCAAATATTCAATTAACAGAAACAGGCCCTCCTTCTCCACCAACAAAGTTGGATACACTTTTGTAAAAGCCATATATGACCCTCGCTTGCTTTCTCTCTCTTTTTTGCTCTCTTGTATTCTTGGGGGATGAAATCAGAGTCTCTGGCCTCTGTAATCCTGTCTATGTGATGCCAGAGATTAGCAATGTGCCAAATGCGATGAAGGAATTTGTCAGCAGGCTGAACCATTATGGTCGTCATCTGTAGGGATGAAAATGTTCCAAGGAGAGTAATTGTAACGCTTACTACCACGATTGCTGCTGTCGCTTCTGCTGCTGATCCATCTGATCCTTTTACGATTGCAATAACAATTGCTACAACTACTGCTGATGCTGCTGCTTCTACTGCTGCTGCTGCTGCAATGCTACTATTGTTAAATCAGCCAGAGGAGTTATTTTCTCTCCCCCCCCCCCCCCCAAGTACGTTTGTTTGTTCGTCAGTCTGTCTGTAAGATGACACCAATACTATCGAACCGGTCGCAAGGAATCTAGGTGAAAAGACGAGAAGTACTCAGGGTCGACCACACTGAATCATGCGACGGATCCCTGGTTCTGATCCGGATCAAAGAGCGAATTCAAGATCCGTAAACGTGGCGGAAAGAGGGAAACAATAATTCTGTTTTCATTCAGATCGGGTGCCGATTCAAATCTCAGGGCCGATCCAGGATTGTTTCAAGCTGAGCGGGGTGTGCGCGCTGTCCCCTTTCCCTTTGTGGTGACTGAGACAGAGTGACGTGAGAAGAACCTTCCTCCTTCATTCAGCCCCCCCCCCCCCCCCCCGTCCTTTCTCCGGGCAAGTGACGCCACAACAGTGAGAACAACCTTCCTTCCTCCTTCATTCAGTCCCCCTCCTTTCTCCGGGCAAGTGACGCCACAACAGTGAGAAGAACCTTCCTTCCTCCTTCATTCAGCCCCCCCCCTCCTTTCTCCGGGCAAGTGACGCCACAACAGTGAGAACTTTCCTTCCTCCTTCATTCAGCCCCCCCCCCCCTCCCCTTTCTCCGGGCAAGTGACGCCACAACAGTGAGAACTTTCCTTCCTCCTTCATTCAGTCCCCCTCCTTTCTCCGGGCAAGTGACGCCACAACAGTGAGAAGAACCTTCCTTCCTCCTTCATTCAGCCCCCCCCCCCTCCTTTCTCCGGGCAAGTGACGCCACAACAGTGAGAACTTTCCTTCCTCCTTCATTCAGCCCCCCCCCCCCTCCTTTCTCCGGGCAAGTGACGCCACAACAGTGAGAACTTTCCTTCCTCCTTCATTCAGTCCCCCTCCTTTCTCCGGGCAAGTGGCGCCACAACAGTGAGAACTTTCCTTCCTCCTTCATTCAGTCCCCCCTCCTTTCTCCGGGCAAGTGACGCCACAACAGTGAGAAGAACCTTCCTTCCTCCTACATTCAGTCCCCCCCCCTCCTTTCTCCGGCAAGTGACGCCACAACAGTGAGAAGAACCTTCCTTCCTCCTTCATTCAGTCCCCCCCCCCCTCCTTTCTCCGGGCAAGTGACGCCACAACAGTGAGAACTTTCCTTCCTCCTTCATTCATTCCCCCCCCCCTCCTTTCTCCGGGCAAGTGACGCCACAACAGTGAGAAGAACCTTCCTTCCTCCTTCATTCAGCCCCCCCCCCCCTCCTTTCTCCGGGCAAGTGACGCCACAACAGTGAGAAGAACTTTCCTTCCTCCTTCATTCAGCCCCCCCCCCCCCCTCCTTTCTCCGGGCAAGTGACGCCACAACAGTGAGAACTTTCCTTCCTCCTTCATTCAGCCCCCCCCCCCCTCCTTTCTCCGGGCAAGTGACGCCACAACAGTGAGAAGAACCTTCCTTCCTCCTTCATTCAGCCCCCCCCCCCTCCTTTCTCCGGGCAAGTGACGCCACAACAGTGAGAAGAACCTTCCTTCCTCCTTCATTCAGCCCCCCCCCCCCCTCCTTTCTCCGGGCAAGTGACGCCACAACAGTGAGAAGAACTTTCCTTCCTCCTTCATTCAGCCCCCCCCCCCCCTCCTTTCTCCGGGCAAGTGACGCCACAACAGTGAGAACTTTCCTTCCTCCTTCATTCAGCCCCCCCCCCCCCTCCTTTCTCCGGGCAAGTGACGCCACAACAGTGAGAAGAACTTTCCTTCCTCCTTCATTCAGTCCCCCCTCCTTTCTCCGGGCAAGTGACGCCACAACAGTGAGAACTTTCCTTCCTCCTTCATTCAGCCCCCCCCCCCCTCCTTTCTCCGGGCAAGTGACGCCACAACAGTGAGAACTTTCCTTCCTCCTTCATTCAGTCCCCCTCCTTTCTCCGGGCAAGTGACACCACAACAGTGAGAAGAACCTTCCTTCCTCCTTCATTCAGTCCCCCCCCCCCTCCTTTCTCCGGGCAAGTGACGCCACAACAGTGAGAACTTTCCTTCCTCCTTCATTCAGTCCCCATCCTTTCTCCGGGCAAGTGACGCCACAACAGTGAGAACTTTCCTTCCTCCTTCATTCAGTCCCCCCCCCCTCCTTTCTCCGGGCAAGTGACGCCACAACAGTGAGAACTTTCCTTCCTCCTTCATTCAGCCCCCCCCCCCCCCCTCCTTTCTCCGGGCAAGTGACGCCACAACAGTGAGAACTTTCCTTCCTCCTTCATTCAGTCCCCCTCCTTTCTCCGGGCAAGTGACGCCACAACAGTGAGAACTTTCCTTCCTCCTTCATTCAGTCCCCCCCCCCCCCCTCCTTTCTCCGGGCAAGTGACGCCACAACAGTGAGAACTTTCCTTCCTCCTTCATTCAGTCCCCCCTCCTTTCTCCGGGCAAGTGACGCCACAACAGTGAGAAGAACTTTCCTTCCTCCTTCATTCAGCCCCCCCCCCCTCCTTTCTCCAGGCAAGTGACGCCACAACAGTGAGAAGAACTTCCTTCCTCCTTCATTCAGCCCCCCCCCCCCTTTCTCCGGGCAAGTGACGCCACAACAGTGAGAAGAACTTTCCTTCCTCCTTCATTCAGCCCCCCCCCCCCCCTCCTTTCTCCGAGCAAGTGACGCCACAACAGTGAGAAGAACTTTCCTTCCTCCTTCATTCAGCCCCCCCCCCCCTCCTTTCTCCGGGCAAGTGACGCCACAACAGTGAGAAGAACTTTCCTTCCTCCTTCATTCAGCCCCCCCCCCCCCTTTCTCCGGCAAGTGACGCCACAACAGTGAGAAGAACTTTCCTTCCTCCTTCATTCAGTCCCCCCTCCTTTCTCCGGGCAAGTGACGCCACAACAGTGAGAAGAACTTTCCTTCCTCCTTCATTCAGCCCCCCCCCCCCCCTCCTTTCTCCAGGCAAGTGACGCCACAACAGTGAGAACTTTCCTTCCTCCTTCATTCAGTCCCCCTCCTTTCTCCGGGCTTTCCACAGCTCAGCTTATTTGCCTATTTGACCATTCTTTAAAAACACAAATCAAACCCTGGAGATAGCCTCATTCCATATTCGGGACTGACGCTAAAGACTCGACACCTGGGGTGTGTACTGCTGTTGCTGTGATTTCTCCGGCATCAGAAAGGTGGTGTGGCATGGAACGCACCTGCCAGATTGATTTCATGATATTGTTTCAGGGCCTGCACCCGCACGCAGGGTGTCCGTTTTAACGTCTCTTGTACATGACTGTTAGGGACGGTTGGAGTCGGCCCAGGTGAGAACTGTCGAAGTGAAAATCCTGTCTCGTCTGGCTGTGTCAGGCGGGGACTGAACACAGGACCCTTGGATCAAGAGAACGGCGTTCTATCCACTGGGACAACCAGGGGACTGAACACAGAACCCTTGGATCAAGAGAACGACGTTCTATCCACTGGGACAACCAGGGGACTGAACACAGGACCCTTGGTTCAATAGAACGACGTTCTATCCACTGGGACAACCAGGGGGCTGAACACAGGACCCTTGGTTCAATAGAACGACGTTCTATCCACTGGGACAACCAGGGGGTTGAACACGGGACCCTTGCAGAAGTAGTAATAGTGGGAACATCATAATTATGATCATAATTACCTTCTTCAAAATCACTGATACTTAAAATGTAATTGGAAATATGCAGAGAGAGAGAGAGAGAGAGAGAGAGAGAGAGAGAGAGAGAGAGAGAGAGAGAAGACAGACAGACAGACAGACAGAGAGAGAGAGAGAGAGAGAGAGAGAAAGAGAGAGAGAGCATGTATGTGTGCATTAGCGTGTGCTTGTGTTTGTAAGCGGCAGCACATGTTCATGTGTGTGTGTGTGTGTGTGTGTGTGTGTGTGTGTGTGTGTGGAGAGAGAGAGAGAGAGGGGGGAGAGAGAGAGGTAGAGGGGGCAGACAGAGAGAGAGAGAGAGAGAGAGAGAGGAGAGAGAGAGAGAGAGAGAGAGAGAGAGAGGTCTCTCCCCATCCTCTGTGTTTGTACATTTTCGTCTCAAGAGGTAAGGAGAGAACACAGAATGAAGCAGGCAGACCGACACACAGTCAGAGACATGCACAGGCCGTTTGTTTGTTCTCATGTAAAGTCTTCACCGTTAGTCAGAGACATGCACAGGCTGTTTGTTTGTCCTGATGTAAAGTCTTCACCGCTAGTCAGAGACATGCACAGGCCGTTTGTTTGTTCTGATGTAAAGTCTTCACCGCTAGTCAGAGACATGCACAGGCTGTTTGTTTGTCCTGATGTAAAGTCTTCACCGTTAGTCAGAGACATGCAAAGGCCGTTTGTTTGTCCTGATGTAAAGTCTTCACCGTTAGTCAGAGACATGCAAAGGCCGTTTGTTTGTCCTGATGTAAAGTCTTCACCGCAGCTTCTCAGCATCAAGTGAGGGGTTTTCATATCGTCCGACTAGTGCTTCGGCCGGTGTTCCCTGTGAGAGTGTTTGGCCTTCGTCTGCTGCGGAAGTTGGCCGACGAGCGCAGTCGTTGGTATCCAAACACGCACGCGCTCGGGAGGTGCACGAGCGGACATGTCTCCTTACAAGGGATTGCACTTTTGTTCCCTTCACCACACACACAGTTTCTCTCTAACCCCCAAATCTGAACTGGACAGTACTTTTGATGGAAGTTAAGATCTCTTTTCGACCACACTTCCACCTTTTAACTCATTTCCCGACCCACATCCTTCTTTGAGGGGGTTCCTTGGATGTGTGCAGGCGTACTAATGAGCTGGTCCAGAGGATGTTTTCTTCTTACCATTGCTGCAGGAGCTGTGTGTGATCGTTGGGGTTTGATGTGTTAGTTGGACTCTTTTGGCTTGTCTGTATATTTGGTTTAAAATATGAAATAAATATCACACACACACACACACACACACACACACACACACACACACACACACACACACACACACACACGCACGCACGCACGCACGCACACACGCACGCACGTACGCACGCACGCACACGCACACACAGAGGCGCCCCCTACCAGAGTGCATGGGCACGAATGACTTCAAAGAGTGTGTAGGTTGATGTACTCTATGGGAGTGCTCGGAATTGGCGGGAGTAATATTTTGCAAACGAAATATGATACTGAGCTGCATACTGCCTTTCATTATGACATACTGAACCCAGACAAATTCAATATAGCGTGAAGCAAAGTCACGCCTGCAGTATGAAACAAGGGAGCAGACACACTCATCACTGTACAATATGAAGCAAGCAGACTAAGACCCACGTCTGCTTTGGATGAAGTAGGCAGGCTCACCACTGTGCAGTGTGAAGCAGAGAGAGAGAGAGAGAGGAGAGAGAGAGAGAGAGAGAGAGAGAGAGAGAGAGAGAGAGAATTTTTGGGCTTGGACAGACCTGTGAAGTTCAATAGAATCGCATGTTTACCTTGTTCTGTTATCTAACAAAGCAGTTGACTGCTGCACACTCATCAAACGTAAGAGACATGTAATCCCTCCAGCAGAGAACATGGGTTTCTTGATCTGTGGGAAGGATTGTTGTGGGGCCGCGGGATGTTTTCCCGTCCGTAAAGTACGTGAGACTCTTCCCTTTCCAGCCACCATCAACCTGGCTTTGATCCTCACCTCCTGCATCTCCCCGATGATTTCACTGTATAGCTGCATCGTCCTTTGTCCCCTCACTGCGGCTGTGTGAGAGGAGTTGTCACTGGGGTGGCCATGGCCCTTCAGCCTCTGGTGTTGCCCTGTCACACTCTCACTGATGTTGTCTGCCTGAAACTAAACCCGGTCCCCAGACCCTGGTAATGGCAAACGGCGCGGCCTGTACGCCCTGCAGGGAGGGAGTGGGGCATGAAGGGAAAGAGGAGCTGGAGAGAGGGGATGAGGGATGGGGGAGAGGGTGGTTTGGATGGTGTATACTTCAAATTGTGTTTCAGGTTTCTTTTGTTCTGCTAGATTTCCTCTTGTAGGTCAGTTTTTTTAGTCTGCATTTTGGGGGTTTACTTAAATCTCACTTTACTGTCGTCAGCTGTAATGGGTGTATGTTTTTCACCTTTGTGGAACACTCACTTGTCTTTTTTGCTATGTAAGGCATTTACACTTTTTCCTCTCATGGTCTATAGCATTCTGGCCTTTTTGGTGTCATCTACTCATTGCGCCATGTCTATTTTACATCGTGGATTTTTAATGTATGTGTTGTTACATTTAACTGCTTTGAAATACGCTTGGTAGAATTTCATTCTGGGCAAGAATCAAGCAGACTGTTTGACGCCTTCAGTACGGCCAGTTTTAATGGTCAGTAATCAACCTGCTGTGTCACAGCTTGATGTACACGGAAAGACATTGGGTTATCATGTTTTCAAAGGACAACCTGCTATGTCATGGCGTGATGTACACGGAAAGACATTGTGTTACCTTGTTTTCAAAGGACAACCTGCTATGTCATGGCTTGATGTAAACGGAAAGACATTGTGTTATCTTGTTTTCAAAGGACGAGAGTTTTGTCTCCACATGGCGACATCCTGAAAGGATTGTTCAACTTTGGCTAATGTGTAATAACTGGCACGCCATACTGCACCAGCAATATATATATATATATATATATATATATATATATATATATATATATATATATTTCGCACATAATATATGCCCCACATTGTTAGTAGTAATAGGTGTTGACCAAAAGAACGTGATTTAACCACTGCGCCCAAGGACCCATCAACTTCGATTTCGGTCAAAAGCGATCATTACTCACATGGTATTTTGTTACTTTCTATTTTCGAGTAGCGTGAGTAGCCCTACATCCAAATAGCAGCTGTTATTCACTGTATTAATTTGTCGTGCTGTTAGTGGTTACTCGGAAATACATTATGCACGCGTGGATAGAGATGGCTCGCCAAGGGACATAAAATGTATGAATATTTTGTTATAATTATGCTGTAGAGACAAAAACATGCCAAACACTTATATAACAATGAAGAATGACACACACACACCTTTCTAGTATTGAAAATACATGTTAGACATAACCGACCTGAAAACAGAGGGTCCCTCCAGAACTGTGGCGGTGTAAGCGACCTTAATTAAAAGCGAATCTTCTCATACACTGGATAAGGCAAAAAAAAAAAAAAAAAAAAAAAAAAAGGTTCTTTACAAAGTGCCACTGACTACTTTATTACAAACAGATATTCCCGTCAATGGAACACCATTGAATGAACAGTTGATAGCGTGTGATAGTACATGAGAGAGGTAGAGATGGTAATGGAGACGTGCTAAGCAGGAAAGGAGGAGGGGTGCAATTAGGGGACCGCAGGCACCGTTACAAACGAGAGGATAGAGAGGAGGCAGGCACCGTTACAAACGAGAGGACAGGGAGGCAGGCACCGTTGCAAACGAGAGGACAGGGAGGCAGGCACCGTTACAAACGAGAGGACAGGGAGGCAGGCACCGTTACAAACCTGAGGACAGGGATGCAGGCACCGTTACAAACGAGAGGACAGGGAGGCAGGCACCGTTACAAACGAGAGGACAGGGATGCAGACACCGTTACAAACGAGAGGACAGGGAGGCAGGCACCGTTACAAACGAGAGGACAGGGATGCAGGCACCGTTACAAACGAGAGGACAGGGAGGCAGGCACCGTTACAAACGAGAGGACAGGGAGGCAGGCACCGTTACAAACGAGAGGACAGGGAGTCCGGCACCGTTACAAACGAGAGGACAGGAAGGAGGCAGGCACCGTTACAAACGAGAGGACAGGGAGGGAGGCACCGTTACAAACGAGAGGACAGGGAGGCAGGCACCGTTACAAACGAGAGGACAGGGAGGCAGGCACCGTTACAAACGAGAGGACAGGGAGGCAGGCACCGTTACAAACGAGAGGACAGGGAGGTAGGCACCGTTACAAACGAGAGGACAGGGAGGCAGGCACCGTTACAAACGAGAGGACAGGGAGGCAGGCACCGTTACAAACGAGAGGACAGGGATGCAGTCACCGTTACAAACGAGAGGACAGGGAGGCAGGCACCGTTACAAACGAGAGGACAGGGAGGCAGTCACCGTTACAAACGAGAGGACAGGGAGGAGGCAGGCACCGTTACAAACGAGAGGACAGGGAGGAGGCAGACACCGTTACAAACGAAAGGACAGGGAGGAGGCAGGCACCGTTACAAACGAGAGGTCAGGGAGGCAGGCACCGTTACAAACGAGAGGTCAGGGAGGCAGGCACCGTTACAAACGAGAGGTCAGGGAGGAGGCAGGCACCGTTACAAACGAGAGGACAGGGAGGAAGCAGGCACCGTTACAAACGAGAGGACAGGGAGGAGGCAGGCACCGTTACAAACGAGAGGACAGGGAGGCAGGCACCGTTACAAACGAGAGGACAGGGAGGAGGCAGGCACCGTTACAAACGAGAGGACAGGGAGGAGGCAGGCACCGTTACAAACGAGAGGACAGGGAGGAGGCAGGCACCGTTACAAACGAGAAGACGGGGAGGAGGGAGGCACCGTTACAAACGAGCGGACAGGGAGGCAGGCACCGTTACAAACGAGAGGACAGGGAGGAGGCAGGCACCGTTACAAACGAGAGGACAGGGAGGCAGGCACCGTTACAAACGAGAGGACAGGGAGGCAGGCACCGTTACAAACGAGCGGACAGGGAGGAAGGCACCTTTACAAACGAGAGGACAGCTAGGCAGGCACCATTACAAACGAGAGGACAGGGATGCAGGCGCCGTTACAAACCTGAGGATAGGGAGACAGGCGAGGGCAAGGGAGGAGGCAGGGGTGGGCAAGGGAGGAGGCAGGCGAGGGCAAGGGAGGAGGCAGGGGAGGGCAAGGGAGGAGGCAGGGGAGGGCAAGGGAAGAGGCAGGGGTGGGCAAGGGAGGAGGCAGGGGTGGGCAAGGGAGGAGGTAGGGGTGGGCTGGGGTGGAGGAAAACGGGTGGAGGTGGTAGGGGGCGCCGCTGCATGAGTTCCCTGTTTTCTTTAGCACCACCACCATCACTTCCCCAGCCTCTCTGTCTCTGCCCTCTTCTGTTGTTCAACCGCAAACTGCTGGGCATTGATTCCCTATGAGATCCCTCCCGTAGAATCCTCCCTAAGTGTTGTTCTTGTCAGAGAGAAGTTTGGTGCACTGATTCACTATGAGATCCCTGCCGTGGAATCCTCCCTAAGTGTTGTTCTTGTCAGAGAGAAGTTTGGTGCACACAGACTCAGGCTTTCTGCTGTTCCTTCTAACCCTTCCCCCCTCTGCGGTTCCACTTTCTCTCGGAGACTGCACCTGCTTTGATCCAGTCTGACCTTTTTGTTTCCAGGCTGTTTTCACAACCCAGTTTTCCCTGTGCCGTAAAGATGCAATCTTCATGTTTCAGGGTCAGAACAGTTTGCCTCAGCTGTTAACCAGCGCTGGTCGATTTGAAATAAAGGATTACGCACAAACTTTCTGGGGAATTCAAATCTTTATCTTCATCTCAGAAGCTAAATGTGTTAAAAACATGGGACGAAAATCCACCTTTCAGGAGATCTTCGTCGTGGGCAGGGCTACAGACAACAGGACAATGGATGGAGCCAGTCTGTAAATAACATGTTTATCTCTTTCCTATCAACCCTGAAAAAAGGTTTCGATCCCAACGTTCCACGTTTGTAGGTCTGGGGTTGTTGGTCTGCTCCATTTTCCTGGTCTTTTTGTTACCACTGTGTGAATGGGGTTTCCAAGTCAGGCCTTGCTGGAATTGTGGTTGCAGCTGCTGTGGCTCTTCTCTTTGATCACTGTTTTACTGATACTGCTTCTCTTTTTCTGCTCGCCTGAGTCTGTGCCTTGCACTTGCTGAAAATAAATGAAGTAGCTCTGCCTGCGGAGAGATTCCTGAAGATGGAATACGGATGTCTCAATGGCGTGTGGAATAGCAGTACCTGTAACGAGGGGTGCCGTTGTGGGTCCCAGACTAAAGGCAGAAGGAACAGAGGCATCATGAAGAACATATACAGATTCATACAACTCTTCCTTGTCACCCAGGCTGAACATGATGATGACAGATAAATAAATAGAAAGACGGTCAGACAAAAATACATACATACAGACAGATGAAATAGACAGACAGGCAGACAGACAGATAGATGGACTGATAGATGATAAATGCATAGATAGATAAACAAGCTAAACAGATGGATAGACGGAGAGATAGGTACATAGACAGATAAACAGACGGACAGCTACATAGATCGATAGGTAGATCGGTAGATGGATGGATGGATGGATGGATGGATGGACGGACGGACGGGTGGATTGATAGTTGGATGCATGGATGGATCCATGAATGGAGAGAGAGAGAGAGAGAGAGAGAGAGAAGAGAGAGAGAGAGAGAGAGAGGAGATCGCAGAAAAGATTAATAGTTCCCTATATATGTTTTAGTGTTTGATTGAAAGAAAAGCACACACACACACACACAC
>CM065722.1:2030862-2043362 GCA_033310375.1 Conus canariensis
GTCTGATAACATTGACGGAAGCTACGCGAATTTTGTTGATATTGTTTTACATGCAGCTGATCTCTCAATACCAAGGTGCAATTCTGACGCATCAAACACACATGCAGGCAATGTATGGTGGAATGCTACTTGTGAAGAAGCAAGAGAAAAAAAGATGCAGGCCTATAAAATATATTTAAAAGGTAAGAAAGATCCTGACAAAATTGCTGAGAAGAACAGAGCAAAAAATCATAGTAACAGAGTAATCGAAAAAGTCAAGGAGCAATATTGGTCAAATTTCTGTGAATGTGAAGTACATGACCACAAAGATCTTCAGAAAACATGGAAGAAAATTGATAGACATAAAAAAAAGGAATCAGTCTTCCTGAATATCCCATAACATTAGAAAATAATGAGTTTCCTTCAAAATTTGAAAAGGCTGAAGCATTTGCAAATAGTTTTGCAAAAAATAGCAACAGGGAGGGCCTGACAGAAAAACAAAAGATATACAGAGAGAAAATGGAGGATAAAGAAACGCATGAAAAAAGTCCCATTAACAGTCACTACACAAATGCTCCCCTTACATTTCAAGAAGTAAAAGATGCAATTTTCTCTATTGGTTCGAAAAGAAAATCGGTGGGACCAGATGCGATTTCCAATGAAATGATAAAGCATTTGCCAGTTAATTTCACAGTTTCTGAACTTATTTTTTCAGAAATGTTGGTCTGAAGGGCTTCAACCATCTTTGTGGAAAAAATCAATTGTAACCCCCTATCCCTAAAGAGGGCAAGTCAAAATCAGACAAAAACAACTACAGGCCAATTGCTCTCACTTCACATGTGGGAAAACTTATGGAAAGAATTATTCTAAAAAGACTTGAACATCTTTGTGAAAAAATGGTATAATACCAATACAACAGGCTGGCTTCAGAAAGGGTAGATCTACAGTTGACCATCTTGTAAAAATTACAACACAGGTTAAATATCAGTTCGCACGTAGGAAAAATGTACTTGCCACGTTTTTTGACATTAGAAAGGCATATGACCAAGTCTGGCATTCAAAACTTCTGAACAAATTGAAGTTAATAGGTCTCTCGGGGTGTATGTACAATTACTTAAAAACCTTTTTTAAGTGGTAGAACAATACAGACGAAGGTAGGAAATGTATTTTTCTAATGAAAGACATATCCAGATGGGAATCCCTCAAGGAGCTGTGATAGCTCCTATCCTGTTTAATATTTTGATCCATGATCTTCCTAAATCATTATAAAAAATGTTGAACTAGTACAATAAGCGGATGATATCTGTATATGGATGAAAGTTACTTTAAAACGTCACACACCAGTTAGATCAATCAACTATATTAAAAAGATAATATCAAAATGAACTAGATAAAATTAGTAGGTACATGACTGAAAATGGATTGGCCCTTTCAGCTGAAAAATCGCATATGGTTCTGTTCAATACTGGTTATGATCCTAATCCTCTGCCTTCATTTCAAATAGATGGATTATGCCTTGAATATAAAAAGTCGTAACATTTTTAGGAGTAAAATTAACATCTAAATTGAGCTGGAATTATCACATACAAACTATTCTAACAAAAGCTAAGAAAACTTTAAATTTTTTGAAAATGGTGAGTCAACAATCATGGGGTAAAGACAGTAAAGTATTAACACATTTAGCTACTGCGCTTGTACGATCAAAATTATCGTATGCCCAGGAGACATTTTTGTCAGCCCCAAAATGTTTAATTAAAAAGTTGCAGAGTATCGATAGTAAAGCTTACAAGATAGCTCTTGGTGTCCGGGTTCATACATCAACTTCAAGAACTTATATGGAGATCGGAATATTACCTTTTGAAGAAAGTATGAAACTTGCATGTGCAAAATATATTTTAAGAAGTCATACACTACAAAATCGTAATACCAGTGAAACTGAATTAAAATCAGAAATAAATTTTCCTAAACGGGCACAAAAAATCGATTCTCTAAAATCGATAGCCTCATACACATATGACTTATTTACAAAAGCAGGCACTGCCCCTCAAAACGTAGCTCCTCGGGTGTCTTTTAGCACTATCCCGGAATGGGAACTTAGTAGAGCAAATTATGACATAGACTATACAAGTTTTAAAAAAAGTGATGGACCCTTGCTGCCAACGTATGTTAAATCACATATAAATGAAACTTATACAAATCACCTTAAAATTTATACAGATGGTTCTGTACTAGACAATCATTTGTCTGGTTCAGCATTCATGATTCCATCCTTAAAAATAGAGAAAGGTTACCACCTTGGTAAGAATATTTCCATATTTACTGCGGAACTTGTTGCCATTATTATGGCATTAAACTTTCTTCTTGATTTTCAATTTCCTGCATTTCAAATACTACTTTGCGTTGATTCAAAATCAGTCCTACAAGCTCTAAAATTTTCGAATACAAGTGTGAGAGCAGAACTCATATTAGAAGTCTACCACTTAATTCATTTTTTGCATTTACGTGGTTCCTATGTCGATTTTTGTTGGGTTCCATCACACTGTGGATTATCTGCGAATGAAAGGGTAGACCAATTAGCCAAAAAGGCTGCCATCACTGAGACTGATTTAACAAAGATATGCATTCCTTTAACCTTACATGAGAGTTATAGTCTTTTAAAAGACGTATCCTGGAACTCTATTTCAAATAAGCGAAAAGGCACCAGAAACAAAAAGGGTATATCATTTAACAAGATATCAGACAATGAAACAGGTATCAAGAATCTCTACCAGGAGTGGATTTTAAAAAGTTTGATTTTTAGATTGAGACTTGATGCCTTTAAAACCAAATTCTGTAAACATGTGACTTGTATTTGTGGCCAGCAAATCACTCCGTTCCATCTACTTCTTTTGTGCGATAAAATGAAGCCCTACTTACCTGCTTGGTTGTTGAACACTGAACCGTCGATGTCAGCCTTTGAAAACGTCATCTCCAACGAATCAAACATTTTTGAAGTTGTTCATGGACTGATTAAGAGTCCAGTTGGACATTTACTTTAACGTCTATGTTATTTTCCCCATCCTGGTGTTAGTTGCTTATTTAGTGTTTCTTTCAAAGTTTTGGATTCAGTTATGTGGAGGTTTTTTTTTTTTTTTTTTTTTTTTTTTTGGGGGGGGGGGGGGTTAAAAAATTATTATTTATTTTATCTAGGCCTAATTGCATTATACATACCTACGTACGCCCAAAATCAACACCAACCGTTCGCATGCATACACCCAAAAACACCACATGCACACACACACATAACACTTACATACTGTCTAAGGTCACTGTTAGGTGGATAGACGTTAAATTAAAGAACGAACACACACACACACACACACACACACACACACACACACCACACACACACACACACACACACGAACACACACACACAACACACACAACACAACCACACACACGCACACGCACGCACACACACACAGCACGCGCGCGCCACACACACACACACACACACACACACACACACACACACACACAAGGTTGCGTGTTCGAATCACGTCGAGGTCACCACTGTCACACTGTGCATAAATGCATGCACACACTCAGCTCAGCATTTACTCCGTGCACACGCACTCTCTCCAAACAACCAGAAGGCGCACTACAATAACTCTTCTTCTCCCCCTCCTCTCCGGGGAATAATTTACTAAACAATAATCAATTTTCCATCACATTCAACTGGTTTGTTTTCAAGGAATTATTTTTCATTCCTCCTCTCCAGTGGAGGTACAATCATTCCACAGATCCACTAGTTGGGACCATATTTCATCTCATTATACATAATACTTCACAAATATATCTTTTACCGGTTTCTCCTCCTCACTGGAGAAACAATGTATATATGTTCAAAGAAAAATCAAAAAGATGGCTTAAAATATAGGTATATCAAGTGAGTTCCAATCTAAGGGGGGACAATTAAAAGTCATTATGAGTCAACATGACAAATGCTTTGTTTTCTCACGACTGGTGCAGTCGTTGTCTTCTACAGCTCGATTCTCCAACCCTGGAGACGATTAGATGCTGCCGCAGCACTGTAGTCCAAATATTTGTGCGACTGCCTCAGTCGCCTAACTGGTGCTGCCACAGCACTGGGAAGGGCTGAAACACGAATGAAGTCCGTGTAAGTAATATATTTCAAAATCTGAATAATAATAAATTCTTTTCCCTTTTTCCCTTTTCTTAACTCTCTCTTTTTTCTCTCCCCATCTGTCTATACCTCACGTGGTAATGGTGAATCGCAGGTGGAACTCGTTCTTCAGACAACCTGTCCGGTCAGTGTCCCCAAGCCATCTCCTTCCTATTCCTTATTTTTCCCTCCTGCGCTCTTTTTGAGTACACGTTCAGTGAGTCTAACTCTACGCATTACCAGCCCATGGTTGCTGACCAATGGACAACGTCCGTCCATTCAACCGATGATCGCCCTACGTCTATAGCCACCAGCGACACCGATCACACTGGTCAGGCCATTCAAACTTTCTTTTCTTTTACCTTTCCTCTTCCCTACCTAGGGAAATGCTTTATAACAAATAAGAGCGTACGCGATGGAACGTCACATGTCGCCATGTGAGGCTACATCACATGACACACGCACACAAAGAGAAAGGGAAAGAGAGAGGGAGAGAGAGAGATAGGGAGAGGGAGGGAGAGAGAGTGTGTGTGTATGTGTGTGACAGAGAGAGAGAGAGAGAGAGAGAGAGAGAGAGAGAGAGAGAGAGAGAGAGAGAGAGAGAGAGAGAGATGATGATGATGACGATAATCTTTATTGCCAAGGATAACAGAAAGCAAGTAATGCTTTTTTACATCCGGCCCTTGCCCCGCCGAAGGATTAAGAGTGACTAGCAACTGACTAAGCATGACTAGCTACTAAACCATACAAGCAAATATAAGTATCTTTGAAAATACATGAAAACACAGGTGAGCTTTTTCCTCCTTCAATATTGACGAATACATGAACTTAGAGAAAAGGTGACATTGAAACAACAATCAAGAATGAATGAATTGATTACTTAAAAAGGAATACGAAAAAAGAGCACACACACACACACACACACACACACACACACACACACACACACACACACACCACACACACACACACACAACACACAACACACACACACACACACACACACACAGAGAGAGAGAGAGAGAGAGAGAGAGAGAGAGAGAGAGAGAGAGAGAGACAGGGAGAGGGAGAAAGAGGGAGCAAGGCAGCTAGATATGAGAACATTTTAAGGCCTGGACGCACTTCTAAATTTGAAGAGAATCACCTGACTGATTTTACTCTATTATCTTATTAAACCTGTTCATTGCTTCACATTCATTCAAGACAAGAAGGTACATGCAATCCTTCAGCAGGCTTCTGATCTGAAGGAAGGCAAGAAGGTACATGCAATCCTTCAGCAGGCTTCTGATCTGAAGGAAGACAAGAAGGAAACATGCAATCCTTCAGCAGGCTTCTGATCTGAAGGAAGACAAGAAGGTACATGCAATCCTTCAGCAGGCTTCTGATCTGAAGGAAGGCAAGAAGGTACATGCAATCCTTCAGCAGGCTTCTGATCTGAAGGAAGACAAGAAGGTACATGCAATCCTTCAGCAGGCTTCTGATCTGAAGGAAGACAAGAAGGTACATGCAATCCTTCAGCAGGCTTCTGATCTGAAGGAAGACAAGAAGGTACATGCAATCCTTCAGCAGGCTTCTGATCTGAAGGAAGACAAGAAGGTACATGCAATCCTTCAGCAGGCTTCTGATCTGAAGGAAGACAAGAAGGTACATGCAATCCTTCAGCAGGCTTCTGATCTGAAGGAAGGCAAGAAGGTACATGCAATCCTTCAGCAGGCTTCTGATCTGAAGGAAGGCTGATTCCATGTGACGTTGCCTGGTGATAATAAAATGGGCATGGCCTGCACGCCTCCGCGGGGAGGCAAGAGATGGGGAGAGGAAGAGGAGGGAGGAGCAGTGAAAGGGGAAGGGGAAGGGGGGGGGGGCATGTTGATCTGAATTGTGTCTGTGGTGTTTTGAATACTCTGATGATAATCTTCTCTTTTGTGTCCTTTTTTTCATAACCTTGATGTTTTGTTTTTTGTTTTTATTTTCATCACGCTTTACTGTCATCCACTGTTTTGTCTGCCAGTGTCGGTCTGTACCTTGTCTTTTTGTTCTGTAAAGTCTTTACACTTTTTCTCTCGTATTTTTGAAAAAGGTGTTAGGCTAGCATTTGCCTAAAATCAAAACTCGGAAATACACAAAACACAGACCATGGGGCCAGTATCTAGGGATAAAAAATCAACAAGAATTAATAAATGACTCTGGGAAAACGCCAAGCTAAACATTGGATACTGGTCCACAATCTGAAGAGTTCATAAGCTGATGCAGGACATGTAAAGATAGAAGTGTTGATAAGACCCGGGCCCCAATGCCTTTTAATGGCCAGATAGGGAGTGGAGCAGAAATCGGAATCTGCCCCAGTTAGAATACTTAACTTTAAAAGACTGTCTATCTGTCTCTCTGACTGTCTGTCTGTCTGTCTGTTGTCTGTCTGTCTGTCTGTTTGTGTGCGTGCGTGCGCGCCCGCGCGTGTGTGGTGTGTGTGTGTGTGCGTGCGTGCGTGTGCGTACGTGTGTGTGTGTGTGTGTGTGTGTGTGTGTGTGTGTGTGTGTGTGTGTGTGTGTGCGTGTGTATGTGCTTTTTCGTGTCAAGTTATCTAAATTTCATTCGTCTGACCAGTTAACTGCCGCCCATGAGTTTGAGATGAACGACCATAGGTTTGAGATGAACGACCATAGGTTTGAGATGAACGACTATAAGTTTGAGATGAACGACCATAGGTTTGAGATGAACGACCATAGGTTTTACATGAACGACTATAGGTTTGAAATGAACGACCATAAGTTTGAGATGAACGACCATAAGTTTGAGATGAACGACCATAGGTTTGAAATGAACAACCATAGGTTTGAGATGAACGACTATTGGTTTGAGATGAACGACTATAGGTTTGAGATGAACGACTGTAAGTTTGAAATGAACGACCATAGGTTTGAGATGAACGACCATAGGTTTGAAATGAACGACCCTAGGTTTGAGATGAACCACCCTAGGTTTGAGATGAACGACCATGGGTTTGAGATGAATGGCCATACGTTTGAGATGAACGACCATAGGTTTGAGATAAACGGCCATAGGTTTGAGATGAACGGCCATAGGTTTGAAATGAATGGCCATAGGTTTGATATGAACAACCATACGTTTAAGATGAACGATCATACGTTTAAGATGAATGACCATACGTTTAAGATGAATGACCATACGTTTGAGATGAATGACCATACGTTTGAGATGTACGACCATATGTTAGAGATGAACGAACACCCATTCCTTCCAGGGAATTCCAGTCTTTGTCCTCATCTGAGGAGCTGACTGTGGCAGCACCTGGAATAATACCACACCCTTGTGGTGATCTTTCTCGTCGGCTGGAATTTAGACAACATGATTACGGATGGGATCAATCCATAAGTCACGTGTTAAATACTTTGCAGCTAATCTTGAAGCCAGATTTCGATCCCAAAGTCCTGTGTTTTTAGTGGCAGTGGAGTTGAACTGCTCCATTGTCCTTATCGTTTTGTTGTCAGGGTGTGAATGGGGTTTCCAAATGGGGCGGTGCTGGGAATGTTGTGGCAGCTGCAGTTGCTGTTCTCTTTGATCAGCGTTTTACTGCTGCGTCTTTCTTTCAGCTGTCCCCTGACACTGTGCTACCCAGTTAGTGAAACGATGGAGCTCCGCCTGCAGGTACTTCCCCGAAGATGCCGTGCTGGGGGCCTGAATGGCGGGTGGAATTGTATGACACATATAACCTGACTGCTGCTGAGTGGTCATCGCCAAAGGTGCTGACTTTGATGGGGTCGGGGGGCAGGAACAGAGCCAGAAGGACGAACCTTTCTGTGACCTTCACTTGTCAGCAGCATTGACCTTGACAGTGGATAGAAGGGGACGTCAGTCGGTCGATCGGTCGGTAGAAAAAAAAATGGAGGAAGGGAGGGAGGGAAGGAGGCTCGAAGGCAGAGAGATAGACACACGGATAGACTAAGAGAGAAAGACAGACAGACGGACGGACAGACAAACAGGTCGTTAGGCAGGCAGGTACGTAAGTAGATAGGTTTAGGTACATAGCTGGCAGGCAGGTAAGCAGATAGGTAGGTAGGTGTCTTGCGTGCATTGTCATTGACTTCTTCTGTCTTTGGTGAGCATATATTCAGCGATTTAAATGGTAGGAGGAACGGACAGAACACAGGGAGTAGAAATGTTATGAGCACATTCATTTAGAGATGGTCATTCTGTTTGCAGGTTTACGTAAAAAAATCAACAACAACAACAACAAAACTTTTTACATTCTGTCATTTGTAGGACTAGCATTTTTATGTTGAAATAAAGTTTTAAGATAAACCAACAATTTGCCATGTCTGTTGAGTGTTTGTGTTTGTTGGTTTTTCTATTTAATACAGTCAGTAGACACACTAGTAAGAAAAGACAAATATTGACGCACAGGAAAACAGAATAATTGATTGACTGGTTGATTGAGAGTTGCAGATAGGCAGATGGATTAGTAGAGAGGTAGAAACAAAATAGTCAGGAAGGTGTTCTGTCAAACAATAAAAAAAAGAAACAAAAATTTTCAAAATTGATCGGGTTTCGAGATTGTGGGTTTTCGGTTAAGTAAAAAAAAGGAATATAAACGCAGGCAAGCGAGCGCGCGCGAGTGCTGGCGAGCGCACGTGCAAGTGCATAACCTGTGTTTACTACTCATGTTTTTACCATTAGCCCAGTAAACATCTCTCTGCCAGTCAGCCCGTCTCTACTTCTTTGTGGGGCCGCTAATTGCCCAGTATCCAGTCACCATGACAACCCACACAGAACCCTTTCAAGAGGTTTTGTCAAAGACGAGTTCTGAGTACAAAGAGACGGAATTCCTGTTTCTTATTTCCCCTTCCTGCTCGTTCTTTCCTCTGCTTTGTCTCTTTCCCCAGACCCGATTCTACCTTCATGCTGTTATCAGTGTGGATATGTTGTCCGTCTCACTTGCTCTGTGGACCCTGTTCATCCATAGTCACTCACACCATGATTGTATTGAAGTAGAAGGAGCTACTGATGAGAGAGAGAAAGATGGCGCACGCGCGCGTGCGCGCATGTGTGTGTGTGTGTGTGTGTGTGTGTGTGTGTGTGTGTGTGTGTGATGTGAGAGAGAGAGAGAGAGAGAGAGAGAGAGAGAGAGAGAGAGAGAGACAGACAGACAGACAGACAGAGAGCAAAATCAAGACAACAATAAAGAGACAGAGACAGACTGACAAGCTGGCAAATAAACAGACGACAGATCATACAGCAAACAGGCAGAAAGAGACGGAGACCGACAGAACAGAAAGACAGACAGACAGACAAACCGACCGACAGACAGACAGGCAGGCCGGGAAGACTGACACAGTCGTCCTTCATCATGGATGCTACAGGTGATTGGGAAAGCCTTTCGTTGTTCAGACATCGTCTTCCGCTTCTGGATGGAGCGTCAGCCAGGATGCTGCAGAGGATGGCTGTTTCTGGACAGTTGAACTGTGTGTGTGTGTGTGTGTGTGTGTGTGTGTGTGTGTGTGTGTGTGTGTGTGTGTGTGTGGTGCGTGCGTGCGTGCGTGCGTGGTGTGTGTGTGTGTGTGTGTGTGTGTGTGTGTGTGTGTGTGTCCACGTGCCTGTCTCTCCTATGTCTGTCATATGTCCCCATATTTCTCAGTGTTTGTCTGTCTCCCTGCCTTTCTGCATCTTTACATATATCTCTGCCTCTTTCTATCTTTCTCAGACTGTCATCCTCCCTGTCTTTCTCTGGCTGTGTCTTATCTATAATTGTGTCTCTCTCTGTAGTGTGTGTTTGTGAATATGCATGTGTATTTGTGAACATTCTTTGTGTGTGTGTGTGTATGTGTGTATGTGTGTGTGTGTGTGTGTGTGTGTGTGTGTGTGTGTGTGTGTGTGTGTGTGTGTGTGTGTGTGCTCTCGTTCGTTCGTCTTTTACATCTGTTCATCCAAAGTGCGGGAACAAAAGATAGGGGTGGTGTTGATGGTGTGTGTGAGTGCGTATGCATGCGTGCGTCCGTGAGTGCGTGCATACGTGCGTGCATATACATATGTATGTGTGTGTGCGTGTGTGCGCGCGCATGTGCGCACGTGTGCGTGCGTGTGTGTATGTGTGCACTTGCGCATGTGTGTGTATGTGTCTCCTCTCTCTCTCTCTCTCTCTCTCTCTCTCTCTCTCTCTCCTGACAACGTGTTGGTGAGTGCTTTTCATTATCAGTCCTACGAACATCTCTCTGCCAGTCTGTCCGTCTCCACGTCTTCTGTGTGAGGCCGCCGACTGCTGGGCATGCACTCACCATGACAACCCACGAAGAAAGCTTTCAACAACTTCCGTCAAAGAGAAGTTTGGGGTACAAAGAGATGACATTCTGCTGTCTTATCCCCTCCCCCCTGACCCGCCACTGTACCCTCCCCTCCCCCACCCCGCCACTATACCCTTCCTCCCACCATCGCCGCTATACCCTTCCCCCACCCGGCCACTATACCCTCCCCCGCAACTATTCCTTCCTCCACCCTCGCCACTATACCCTTCCCCCCACCCCCGCACTATACCCTTCCCCCCACACCCGCCACTATACCCTTCCCCACCCCGCCACTATACCCTTCCCCCACACCCCGCCACTATACCTTCCCCCACCACCGCCACTATACCACTTCCTCCCACCCCGCCACTATACCTTCCCCCACTCCCGCCCCCTTCCCCCACCCCCGCCACTATACCCTTCCCCCACCCCCGCCACTATGCCCTTCCCCCACCCCCCCACTCATCACCCCTATACCTTCCCCCACCCCGCCACTATACCCTTCCCTCCACCCCCGCCACCATACCCTTCCCCCACCACCCCACTATACCCTTCCCCCAGCCACTATACCTTTCCCCCTACCCCCACCACTATACCCTTCCCCCACCCCCGCCACCATACCTTCCCCCCAGCCACTATACCCACCACTATACCCTTCCCCACCCCACCACTATACCTTTCCCCCTCACCTCCCACCCCACCATACCCTTCCCCCACCCCCCCACTATACCTTCCCCCACCCCCGCCACTATACCCTTCCCCCACCCCCGCCACTATACCCTTCCCCCACCCCCGCCACTATACCCTTCCCCCACCCCACCCACTATACCCTTCCCCACCCACGCCACTATACCCTTCCCCCACCCCCGCCACTATACCCTTCCCCCACCCCCGCCACCATATACCCTTCCCCCACCCCCGCCACTATACCTTCCCCCCAGCCACTATACCCTTCCCCCTACCCCACCACTATACCCTTCCCCCCACCCCGCCACTATACCCTTCCCCCCACCCCCGCCACCTATACCTTCCCCACCCCGCCACTATACCTTCCCCCACATACCCACCACTATACCCTTCCCCCACCCCGCCACTATACCCTTCCCCCACCCCCGCACCATACCCTTCCCCCACCCCCGCCACTATACCTCCCCCCACCCCCCACTATACCCTTCCCCCAGCCACTATACCCTTCCCCCCCCCCACCATACCCTTCCCACCCGCCACTTACCTCCCCCACCCCCGCCACTATACCTTCCCACTATACCCTTCCCCACCCCCGCCACTATACCCTTCCCCAGCCACTATACCCTTCCCCACCCCGCCACCTTCGTACGCATGTTTCCCTTCGCCGCAATCATTACCCTTTCTCCCCAACCGCATTCCTCTCTCTGTTATGTGTATTGTGTTGCTGTGTATTGTGACTGTGTGTTGTGTGTGTGTGTGTGGGTGTGTGTGTTGTGTGTTGTGTGGTGTGTGTGTGTGCTCCTTCGTTCGTCTTTTACATCTGTTCATCCAAAGTGTGGGAACAAAAGATAGGGTAGATAGATACCCCTCCCCCAGCCACTATACCCTTCCCCCACCCCCACCACTATACCCTTCCCCCCACCCCCGCCACTATACCCTTCCCCCACCCCCATCACTGTACCCTTCCCCCAGCCACTATACCCTTCCTCCCACCCCTGCCACTATACCCTTCCCCCACCCCCGCCACTATACCCTTCCCCCCGCCACTATACCCTTCCCCCCCGCCACTGTACCCTTCCCCCCAGCCTCGTCATTATACCATCCCCACACCACTAACCCTTCCCACACCCCCGCCATTAGGCCTTTACCCCACCACCGCCACTATACCCTCCCCCACCCCCTCCACTATAGCCTTCCCCCACCCCCGCCACTATACCCTTCCCCAAGCCTCGTCATTATACCCTCCCCCCCGCCACTAACCCTTCCCCACCCCTGCCACTAGGCCTTTACCCCACCCCGCCACTATACCCTTCCCCCCACCCCGCCACTATACCCTTCCCCACCCCTGCCACTAGGCCTTTACCCCACCCCCG
>CM065722.1:2045862-2050862 GCA_033310375.1 Conus canariensis
GATGATGGTGATGATGATAATGCTGATTATGATAATGATGATGAAAACTGTAAAAGCAATGTTGGTGGTGATGATGGTGACTGAGTGAGAAGAGAGGATGACGGGGGATGTTACCTGACAATAGACTTACTTTGTAAGAGAACTCTCGGACATGCTGATGGTATCTTTTTGACCGTTTTTGATTGTTAGTGTATCACACTCCAGACGTTTGTGTTTCGAAAACCAAAGTGCAGAAGCATTTCTTGATTATACCAGGACATCCCCCCCCCCCCCCACATCACCCGTCTGTCATTGCACCCACAGTTCAGCCAGGGACAGGAGAGGGATGATACAGAAGACACATCTGGACACTTACTGAGAGTATCATGAACAAAGCAAGGGGAGATAAATAAGAACATTTGACACGCTTTCACACTGGAGAGAGAGAGAGAGAGAGAGAGAGAGAGAGAGAGAGAGAGAGAGAGAGAGAGAGACAGACAGACAGACAGACAGACAGACAGACAGACAGACAGACAGAGTAAAATCAGAAAAATCCTGTCATGTGTAATTCGTGTGTAATTGAGGAGAAGTGGGTAAAGGTCAAGCACCAACGCTTGCTGACAGAGAGAGAGAGAGAGAGAGAGAGAGAGAGAGAGAGAGAGAGAGAGAGAGAGTAAAACCAGGAAAACCCTGTGGTGTGTACTTAGTGTGTAATGGAGGAGAGGTGGGGAAAGGTCAAGCACCAAGGCCGGGGGCAACACGTCAGGCCTGGAGTGGTGGGGTGTCTGACTGTGGTTCTACAGCACGGCTACCGGGTTGCACGTGTCTTCTGTATGCTGACATGACCTGCAGTCTGTGTGGGGGTCACTGAGGCACAGTGACTGTGGTTCTGCAGCACGGCTACGGGTTGCACGTGTCTTCTGTATGCTGACATGACCTGCAGTCTGTGTGGGGTCACTGAGGCACAGTGACTGTGGTTCTGCAGCACGGCTGCCGGGTTGCACGTGTCTTCTGTATGCTGACATGACCTGCAGTCTGTGTGGGGTCACTGAGGCACAGTGACTGTGGTTCTGCAGCACGGCTACCGGGTTGCACGTGTCTTCTGTATGCTGACATGACCTGCAGTCTGTGTGGGGTCACTGAGGCACAGTGACTGTGGTTCTGCAGCACGGCTGCCGGGTTGCACGTGTCTTCTGTATGCTGAGATGACCTGCAGTTTGTGTGGGGGTCACTGAGGCACAGTGACTGTAGTTCTGCAGCACGGCTACCGGGTTGCACGTGTCTTCTGTATGCTGACATGACCTGCAGTCTGTGTGAGGTCACTGAGGCACAGTGACTGGTTCTGCAGCACGGCTGCCGGGTTGCACGTGTCTTCTGTATGCTGACATGACCTGCAGTCTGTGTGGGGGTTACTGAGGCACAAGGTGATCTCGGCTGGGCTACACTGAGTGGAAATATACTACGATTGCTTGAAGGCTAAACGTTATCTAAATGGGGAATTATACATGGAGAGAGAGAGAGAGAGAGAGAGAGAGAGAGAGAGAGAGAGAGGAGGAGAGAGAGAGTGGTGGACGAGTATTTGGTAGAAGGCGACGAGAAATAGAAGCGTTTGATATGTGTATGTGGATTAGTGGGTGTATGCTTGAACATTCTGCTTTTTGTATTGGTAATTGAAGCTGCGATCCATCTTGTCTTAAGCGGTAAGCTCGTAAATGGACAATGCAATATATGCGAGTCGGTCTCTGTCTGTGTGTGTGTCTGTGTGTCTGTCTGCCTCTCTCTCTGTCTCTGTCTGTCTCTCTGTCTGTCTGTCTCTCTCCCTCTGTGTGTGTGTGTGTGTGTGTGTGTGTGTGTGTGTGTGTGTGTGTGTGTGTGTGTTGCATAATCCGTACTTGAAAGTTTTAACTGACGTTTTTCTTCAGCCTCAGGCGTATAAAGCTTTCTCCGTCATTCTGCCAGTCTCCTCTTCCTTTGATTGTTGAACGGTGATCTGTCGTAAGTGTCCTCACAGAAAACTTTCCTAGTGTTTTTCTTTGTCAAAGCGAAGTTTGCAGCACAAAGAGGGGAAACGGCTGTATCTCCTTCTCACTGCTTTCCTCCTGTGGCTCGTCTTTCACTCAGCCTCAAGGAAGTGGTTCATGCTTTGCTCTGTGTGACGTTGTTCTCAACCTGTCTTGTTTCACCACTCGGTTTCCGTCTTCTTTCATTTACCGATGACCGTTTACAAATTTCTTTCCTTCCAATTTTGGATTAGGACAATTTTAGAACATTTTTTTAGTTGGAGTGTTACTTTGAACTTTCTATTGCCTGTGTGAGTTTTTCGAAACGTATGTAGGTGTAGACGGTGAATGTCATGCCTTAACGTTGCTTAGTATAAGACCTGCTTCTTTCTCATGTCAAAACCCAGGGAATACTGTAGAGGGAGAGAGTATGGTTTACTTGCTTCCTGAATGTTTGGCGAACGTCGCAGTTCGCGTGCTCGCTCTCTCTGTCTTAATATCTAGCTTTTCCTTCTTGCTTTCTCTCAGAGGTACTTACAGTCCGTTAATCAGTTTTTCCGCAATCCTGCCGTATTTCATCCTCTCTCTCTGTTCTTTCTCTTTCTCTCTCTGTCTGTCTTCTGTCTGTCTCTCTCTTCTCTCGTCTTCGTCTCTCTCTCTCCCTCCCTCCTACACACAAAACACACACACACACACACACACACACACACACACACACACACACACACACGCACGCACACACGCACGCACATACATGCACGCATGAAAGCACATACGCACGCGCGCGGGCGCACGCACGCACGCATACACACGCACACACACACACACACACACACACACACACACACACACACACACACACACACACACATTCGCGCGCGCACGTGTGCTAGACATAGGCACATGAAACCAGAGCATTCCTTTCAGAACGGTTTCAGTGTCAGTGAGCTTAACAGGAAACGAGTTGTCATGCACCGATTAAGAAGAATTGAAAAAAAAATCGTCTCTCCAAAGTAGCACTGATCACTTTGTTTTACGCCAAATAGTTCCCATGACTGAACATGAAGCAACACAGATTTAATACTATGCAATACAATATACGAAAGACAGAGAAGGTAAAAGAGATGAACTGAGCTGGGAGAATGGGATGCAAAGAGGGGAAGTGCAGCCCTTTAAGAGAGGAAAGGACAGCAGAGGGACGAGGAAGATGGGAAGTGCAGCCCTTTAAGAGAGGAAAGGACAGCAGAGGGACGAGGAGGGGAAGTGCAGCCCTTTAAGAGAGGAAAGGACAGCAGATGGACGAGGAAGAGGGCACTGCAGCCCTTTAAGAGAGGAAAGGACAGCAGAGGGACGAGGAAGAGGGCACTGCAGCCCTTTAAGAGAGGAAAGGACAGCAGAGGGACGAGGAAGAGGGCACTGCAGCCCTTTAAAAGGACAGAAGGGAACGAGAAGAGGGGAAGTGCAGTCCTTTAAGAGAGGAAAGGGACAGCAGGGGACGAGAAGATGGGAAGTGCAGCCCTTTAAGAGAGGAAAGGACAGCAGAGGGACGAGGAAGAGGGGAAGTGCAGTCCTTTAAGAGAGGAAAGGACAGCAGAGGGACGAGGAAGGGAAGAGGGTCACGGCAGCCCTTTAAGAGAGGAAAGGACAGCAGAGGGACGAGGAAGAGAGAACTGCAGCCCTTTAAGAGAGGAAAGGACAGCAGAGGGACGAGGAAGGGAACGGGAGCAGATTGAGCTTAGGGGAGAGGAGGGGTTGGTGGATAGAGGTTATGGTGGGGAGGGGGTGCAGGTGCGTAAGTCTCTGTGTTTTTTGTGGCCAGGTTTCCTGTTGTTTTTTTTTAGCACCACCACCATCACTTCGCCAGCCTCCCTGTCTCCCTCCTGTTCTGTTGTTAAACGGTACACTGCCGGGCTTTGATTCACCATGAGATCCCTCCCGTACAATCCTCCCTGGCTGTTTTCTTGTCGGAGAGAAGTTTGGTGGGCACAGACTCAGGCTTTCTGCTGTTTCTTCCCACACTCCCCCCACCCTCTCTCTTCTCTCTCCCCCCCCTCTCTCTCTCTCTCTCTCTCTCTCAGACCCCAACACTGTCTTCCTGCTGTGACCCAGGCTGACCTTTAGTTCACTGTCAGAGCTGTTTTCACAAGCGCTTTTCTTTGTGCTGTACACATGCAGTCTTTGATACGTCAGGGCAAGGACCAATCAGAACAGCCTTCTGTCATATGGGGCTGTCTGTCTTAAGGACCAATCAGAACAGTCTTCTGTCACATGGGGCTGTCTGTCTCAAGGACCAATCAGAACAGTTCTGTCACATGGGGTTGTCTATCTCAAGGACCATCAGAACAGTCTTCTGTCAAATGGGGCTGTCTGTCCAAGGACCAATCAGAACAGTATTCTGTCACATGGGGCTGCCTATCTCATTGACCAGTCAGAACAGTCTTCTGTCACACGGGGCTGTCTGTCTCAAGGACCAATCAGAACAGCCTTCTGTCACATGGGGCTTTCTGTCTGAAGGACCAGTCAGAATAGTCGTCTGTCACATGGGGCTTTCTGTCTGAAGGACCAATCAGAACAGTATTCTGTCACATGGGGCTTTCTGTCTGAAGGACCAATCAGAACAGTCTTCTGTCACACGGGGCTCTCTGTCTCAAGGACCAATCAGAACAGCCTTCTGTCACATGGGGCTGTCTGTCTCAAGGACCAATCAGAACAGTTTTCTGTCACATGGGGCTCTCTGTCTCAAGGACCAATCAGAACAGCCTTCTGTCACATGGGGCTCTCTGCCTCAAGGACCAATCAGAGCAGTCCTCTGTCACATGGGCTGTCTTCTCCAGGGCCAATCAGAACAGTATTCTGTCAGAGCTTTCTGTCTCATGGACCAATCAGAACAGCCTCCCTTCTGATCAACAGTCGACATGGGCTGTTCTGTCTCATGGACCAATCAGAACAGCCTTCTGTCACATGGGGCTTTCTGTCTCAAGGACCAATCAGAACAGTCTCCTGTCACATGGGGCTGTCTGT
>CM065722.1:2058362-2083362 GCA_033310375.1 Conus canariensis
GAGAGAGAGAGAGAGGAGAGAGAGAGAGAGAGAGAGAGAGAGAGAGAGACGCGTCAGACGCATCAGATACGTTTTCATTGACAATGTCCTACATAGCCTTCATGTCAAGGGGGTGTACATTAATATTTGCAGCGCCGAAAAAAAAGTATACAATGCAAAGAAACATAAATTGTAACGGATTACGTAAATGTAAATGATGAGGCTCGAAGCCATGTAGAAGAAAAAGAAAATAATGACGTGCTTTTTCGTCACTCAAAATGAATATGTTGTTGCTGTTCTTTTTTAAAGTAACAACATGATCATAAACACAAGTGCCTCAGCCAGGCACACATATTCACTGTTATAAAGCTTTCTTGCACTGTCACATCAATCACCAACGTCCACTTCATCATTAGCTATACTAGTGGGAAGAGAGAAGGTTGGGAAACCAAAGCAACGATTGTTAAGTTTAAGAGAGAGAGAGAGAGAGAGAGAGAGAGAGAGAGAGAGGAAGAGAGAGAGAGAGAGGACAGAGAGGTGGGCAGAAGTTCAGAAAGACAGGCACAGAGACAAAAAGAGCTGAATCTTATATAATGACAACTGTTACTACGTTATTGTTAAGTGCTCCCGTTGTTTTCCGGCCAAGCCCTCCCACAAGCGGTTACATCGTATGCCACAACACTAGACAGCCCTCCCCTTGATCATACCACCCTGCAGTATCCATAACACTAGACCGCCCTCCCCTTGATCATACCACCCCTGCAGTATCCACAACACTAGACCGCCCTCCCCTTGATCATACCACACCTGCAGTATCCATAACACTAGACAGCCCTCCCCTTGATCATGCCACCCCTGTTGTATCCACAACACTAGACAGCCCTCCATTTGATCATGCCACCACTGTTGTATCCACAACACTAGACAGCCCTCCCCTTGATCATGCCACCCCTGTTGTATCCACAACACTAGACAGCCCTCCCCTTGATCATGCCACCGCTGCAGTATCCACAACACTACACAGCCCTCATCATGCCACCGCTGCAGTATCCCCAACACTAGACAGCCCTCCCTTTGATCATGCCACCGCTGCAGTATCCACAACACTAGACAGCCCTCCCCTTGATCGTGCCACCGCTGCAGTATCCACAACACTAGACAGCCCTCCCCTTCATCGTGCCACCGCTGCAGTACCCACAACACTAGACAGCCCTCCCCTTGATCGTGCCACCGCTGCAGTACCCACAACACTAGACAGCCCTCCCCTTGATCATACCACCGCTGCAGTACCCACAACACTAGACAGCCCTCCCCTTGATCGTACCACCGCTGCAGTACCCACAACACCAGACAGCCCTCCCCTTGATAGTACCACCGCTGCAGTACCCACAACACTAGACAGCCGTTCCCTTGATCATACCACCGCTGCAGTACCCACAACACTAGACAGCTCTCCCCTTGATCATACCACCACTGCAGTACCCACAACACTAGACAGCCCACCCCTTGATCATACCACCGCTGCAGTACCCACAACACTAGACAGCACTCCCCTTGATCATACCACCCCTGCAGTACCCACAACACTAGACAGCCCTCCCCTTGATCATACCACCGCTGCAGTACCACAACACTAGACCGCCCTCCCCTTGATCATACCACTGCTACAGTACCCACAACACTAGACAGCCGTCCCCTTGATCATACCACCGCTGCAGTACCAACAAGACTAGACAGCCGTCCCCCTGCAGTGCCCACAACACTAGACAGCCGTCCCCTTGATCATACCACCCTGCAGTATCCACAACACTAGACAGACCTCCACTTGATCATACCACCGCTGCAGTACCCGCAACACTAGACAGCCCTCCCCTTGATCATACTACCGCTGCAGTACCCGCAACACTAGACAGCCCTCCCCTTGATCATACCACCGCTGCAGTACCCGCAACACTAGACAGCCCTCCCCTTGATCATACCACCCCTGCAGTACCCAGAACACTAGACAGCCCTCCCCTTGATCATATCACCGCTGCAGTACCCACAACACTAGACAGCCCTCCCCTTGATGATACCACCGCTGCAGTACCCACAACACTAGACCGCCCTCCCCTTGATCATACCACCGCTGCAGTACCCACAACACTAGACCGCCCTCACCTTGATCATACCACCGCTGCAGTATCCACAACACTAGACCGCCCTCCCCTTGATCATACCACCGCTGCAGTATCCACAACACTAGACCGCCCTCCCCTTGATCATGCCACCCCTGCAGTATCCACAACACTAGACCGCCCTCCCCTTGATCATACCATCCCTGCAGTATCTTCAACACTAGACCGCCCTCCCCTTGATCATACCACCTCTACAGTACCCACAACACTAGACCGCCCTCCCTTGATCATACCACCCCTGCAGTACCCACAGCACTAGACCGCCCTCCCCTTGATCATGCCACCCCTGCAGTACCCACAACACTAGACCGCCCTCCCCTTGATCATACCACCGCTGCAGTACCCACAACACTAGACCGCCCTCCCCTGGATCATACCACCCCTGCAGTATCCACAACACTAGACAGCCCTCCCCTTGATCATACCACCGCTGCAGTATCCACACGCACCAGTCTGTCTGCCTGCAGTGGGACTAAATGGGGGACGTATCTTACGCACAATCACCTGCCGCTTATTTTCTGCCTCACACACCTTTCAGTTTCCGATCTTCATCATGCTTGGTCTTCACCCACCCTTAGAGATCATGAAGTCAGTTCTGTCTCCACAGCCGACAAGATCCCTCCATTTCTCACCTCATCTCCTATCTCTACCCCCATCTCTCCCCTCAGCCACAGCCGATGAGGTGATCCGACTATCTGTCGCTCTGTGACCTCACTAGACACAGACAGCCTCACTGTGGTGTCCCTGGGAGGACGCAGGCGTTTCATTTCCTCTTCCGTCTTCCTGTTGGCGTTGCCGTGGATCAGTCAACCAGCAGGTGTCGCTGGCTCTGTGATCCTCCGGTCAGTGCACTGCCTGGGGTTGACATGGAGGGTCATATGTCTTCTGCTCCTTGGAAAGATGATTAGTAGATGCATATGTAGATAGGTACAAAGGAAGACAGACAGATAAATAGATAGATAGGTAGACACAGATCGATAAATAGGTAGATTAGTACTTTTCTAACTGGAAATATGATAGATATGTTTATATGAAAATAGACAGGTAGATATATAGGTAGTAGATAAATAGATACAATATATATATATATATATATATATATATATATATGCATACATGAATACATATATATATATATATATATATATATATATATATATATGTATTCAATTATAAACAAAGCTTGCTCTTATGTCTTAGATTGACAAAATAGGGGGAGATAAGCATTCATATCTGTAGTGGTAGATAATTCTGCCAACTAACAGTATGTGCTTGAGTGGGTGAATGGGGAAAAATAAAATAAATGCTTCTCAAAATGAGCCTTTAGCAAGCTTATAGTCTCCAAGTGGGAGACGATCTCCAATAGGGAGAAAACCCACTAACATATAACTCCTGGTCAGATACCGATATTTCGAAACCTGATTGTTTCTCCTCAGTGACCGCGGAAAGTGGTAATTTGACTCCTCTGCCTTTTCGGTTTTAAGAAGAATGCTATCCCAGAAAAGGCTGGTGTGCAATACCGTAGTATGTTTGTTGAGTTTTCAAAAAAAACCAACCAAAGGTGCCACCTAAGAAGCAAAAGAAAATCATGAAAGAGCAAAACAAGCTACATTTTCTTGCATATATATATATATATATATATATATATATATATATATATATATGTGTGTGTGTGTGTGTGTGTGTGTAGATCATAGAATATACATAGAAAGACAGACATACAGACCGCTACATAACTAGCTATCAAGCTAGACTGACAAACTGACAGAGAGAGAGAGAGAGAGAGAGAGAGAGAGAGAGAGAGAGAGAGACAGAGACAGAGACAGAGACAGAGAGGTGGGCAGAAGTTCAGAAAGACAGTCACAGAGACATATAGAGCTGAATCTTATATAATGACAACTGTTACTACGTTATTGTTAAGTGCTCCCGTTGTTTTCCGGCCAAGCCCCTCCCACAAGCGGTTACATCGTATGCCACAACACTAGACAGCCCCCCCCTTGATCATACCCCCCTGCAGTATCCATAACACTAGACCGCCCTCCCCTTGATCATACCACCCCTGCAGTATCCACAACACTAGACCGCCCTCTCCCTTGATCATACCACACCTGCAGTATCCATAACACTAGACAGCCCTCCCATTGATCATGCCACCCCTGTTGTATCCACAACACTAGACAGCCCTCCCCTTGATCATGCCACCGCTGCAGTATCCACAACACTACACAGCCCTCATCATGCCACCGCTGCAGTATCCCCAACACTAGACAGCCCTCCCCTTGATGATGCCACCGCTGCAGTATCCACAACACTAGACAGCCCTCCCCTTGATCGTGCCACCGCTGCAGTATCCCCAACACTAGACAGCCCTCCCCTTGATCGTGCCACCGCTGCAGTACCCACAACACTAGACAGCCCTCCCCTTGATCGTGCCACCGCTGCAGTACCCACAACACAAGACAGCCCTCCCCTTGATCATACCACCGCTGCAGTATCCACAACACTAGACAGCCCTCCCCTTGATCGTACCACCGCTGCAGTACCCACAACACTAGACAGCCCTCCCCTTGATTATTATTTTAGTACCCACCGACTGCAGTACCTCCCACAACACTAGACCAGCCGTCCCCTTGATCATACCACCGCTGCAGTACCAACAACACTAGACAGCCCTCCCCTTGATCAACCTACACCGTCCGTATACCCATACAACACTAGACAACCCTCCCCTTGATCATAACTCAACCGCCGCACCTGACATACTACATAACACTAGACAGCCTCCCCTGACAGTGCCTACCAACACTAGACAGCCTCGGTACGTCCGTCTCCCCTTGATCATACCACCGCTGCAGTATCCACAACACTAGCACAGACCTCCCCTTGATCATACCACCGCTGCAGTACCCACAATAACAGACCCTCCCCTTGATCATACTACCGCTGCAGTACGCGCAACACTAGACAGCCCTCCCCTTGATCATATCACTGCTGCACTCCGCAACACTAGACAGCCCTCCCTTGATCATACCACCCTGCAGTACCCACAACACTAGACATCCCTCCCCTTGATCATACCACCGCTGCAGTACCCACAACACTACACAGCCCTCCCCTTGATCATACCACCGCTGCAGTACCACAAAATACTGTAGTTACACCGCCCTTCCCCCTTGATCATACCACCCTGCAGTACCCAAACTTAGACCGCCCTCCCCTTGATCATACCACCCTGCAGATCCACAACACTAGACCGCCCTCCCTTGATCATACCACCGCTGCAGTACCCACAACACTAGACGCCTCCCCTTGATCATACCACCGCTGTAGTATCCACAACACTAGACAGCCCTCCCCTTGATCATACAACCCTGCAGTATCCACAACACTAGACTGCCCTCCCATTGATCATACCACCCTGCAGTACCCACAACACTAGACAGCCATCCCCTTGATCATACCACCGCTGAGTACCCAAACACTAGACAGCCCTCCCCTGGATCATACCACCCTGCAGTACCCACAACACTAGACGCCCTCCCCTTGATCATACCACCGCTGCAGTACCCACAACACTAGACATGCCCTCCCCTTGATCATACTACCGCTGCAGTACCCACAACACTAGACGGCCGTCCCCTTGATCATACCACCCTGTCGTATCCACAACACTAGAGAGCCGTCCCCCTGCAGTGCCCACAACACTAGACAGCCGTCCCCTTGATCATACCACCCCTGCAGTATCCACAACACTAGACAGACCTCCCCTTGATCATACCACCGCTGCAGTACCCACAACACTAGATAGCCCTCCCCTTGATCATACTACCGCTGCAGTACCCGCAACACTAGACAGTCCTCCCCTTGATCATACCACCCTGCAGTACCACAACACTAGACAGCCCTCCCCTTGATCATACCACCGCTCAGTACCCCAACACTAGACAACCCTCCCCTTGATCATACCACTGCTGCAGTACCCCAACACTAGACAGCCCTCCCCTTGATCATACCACCCCTGCAGTACCACAACACTAGACAGCCCTCCCCTTGATCATACCACCGCTGCAGTACCCACACACTAGACCGCCTGCCCTTGATCTACCACCGCTGCAGTCCACAACACTAGACCGCCCTCCCCTTGATCATACCACCGCTGCAGTATCCACAACACTAGACCGCCCTCCCCTTGATCATACCACCGCTGCAGTATCCACAACACTAGACCGCCCTCCCCTTGATCATGCCACCCCTGCAGTATCCACAACACTAGACCGCCCTCCCCTTGATCATACCATCCCTTCAGTATCCACAACACTAGACCGCCCTCCCCTTGATCATACCACCTCTACAGTACCCACAACACTAGACCGCCCTCCCCTTGATCACACCACCCCTGCAGTATCCACAACACTAGACAGCCCTCCCCTTGATCATACCACCGCTGCAGTATCCACACGCACCAGTCTGTCTGCCTGCAGTGGGACTAAGTGGGGGACGTATCTTACGCACAATCACCTGCCGCTTATTTTCTGCCTCACACACCTTTCAGTTTCCGATCTTCATCATGCTTGGTCTTCACCCACCCTTAGAGATCATGAAGTCAGTTCTGTCTCCACAGTCGACAAGATCCCTCCATTTCTCACCTCATCTCCTATCTCTACCCCCATCTCTCCCCTCAGCCACAGCCGATGAGGTGATCCGACTATCTGTCGCTCTGTGACCTCACTAGACACAGACAGCCTCACTGTGGTGTCCCTGGGAGGACGCAGGCGTTTCATTTCCTCTTCCGTCTTCCTGTTGGCGTTGCCGTGGATCAGTCAACCAGCAGGTGTCGCTGGCACTGTGATCCTCCCGGTCAGTGCACTGCCTGGGGTTGACATGGAGGGTCATATGTCTTCTGCTCCTTGGAAAGATGATTAGTAGATGCATATGTAGATAGGTACAAAGGAAGACAGACAGATAAATAGATAAATAGGTTGACACAGATCGATAAATAGGTAGATTAGTACTTTTCTAACTGGAAATATGATAGATATGTTTATATGAAAATAGACAGGTAGATATATAGGTAGTAGATAAATAGATACAATATATATATATATATATATATATATATGCATACATGAATACATATATATATATATATATATATATATATATATATATATATATATATGTATTCAATTATAAACAAAGCTTGCTCTTATGTCTTAGATTGACAAAATAGGGGGAGATAAGCATTCATATCTGTAGTGGTAGATAATTCTGCCAACTAACAGTATGTGCTTGAGTGGGTGAATGGGGAAAAATAAAATAAATGCTTCTCAAAATGAGCCTTTAGCAAGCTTATAGTCTCCAAGTGGGAGACGATCTCCAATAGGGAGAAAACCCACTAATATATAACTCCTGGTCAGATACCGATATTTCGAAACCTGATTGTTTCTCCTCAGTGACCGCGGAAAGTGGTAATTTGACTCCTCTGCCTTTTCGGTTTTAAGAAGAATGCTATCCCAGAAAAGGCTGGTGTGCAATACCGTAGTATGTTTGTTGAGTTTTCAAAAAAACCAACCAAAGGTGCCACCTAAGAAGCAAAAGAAAATCATGAAAGAGCAAAACAAGCTACATTTTCTTGCATATATATATATATATATATATATTTATATATATATATATATATATATATATATATATATATATATATATATATATGTGTGTGTGTGTGTGTGTAGATCATAGAATATACATAGAAAGACAGACATACAGACCGCTACATAACTAGCTATCAAGCTAGACTGACAAACTGACAGAGAGAGAGAGAGAGAGAGAGAGAGAGAGAGAGAGAGAGAGAGAGACAGAGACAGAGACAGAGAGGTGGGCAGAAGTTCAGAAAGACAGTCACAGAGACATATAGAGCTGAATCTTATATAATGACAACTGTTACTACGTTATTGTTAAGTGCTCCCGTTGTTTTCCGGCCAAGCCCCTCCCACAAGCGGTTACATCGTATGCCACAACACTAGACAGCCCTCCCCTTGATCATACCACCCCTGCAGTATCCATAACACTAGACCGCCCTCCCCTTGATCATACCACCCCTGCAGTATCCACAACACTAGACCGCCCTCCCCTTGATCATACCACACCTGCAGTATCCATAACACTAGACAGCCCTCCCATTGATCATGCCACCCCTGTTGTATCCTCAACACTAGACAGCCCTCCCCTTGATCATGCCACCACTGCAGTATTCACAACACTACACAGCCCTCATCATGCCACCGCCGCAGTATCCCCAACACTAGACAGCCCTCCCCTTGATGATGCCACCGCTGCAGTATCCACAACACTAGACAGCCCTCCCCTTGATCGTGCCACCGCTGCAGTATCCCCAACACTAGACAGCCCTCCCCTTGATCGTGCCACCGCTGCAGTACCCACAACACTAGACAGCCCTCCCCTTGATCGTGCCACCGCTGCAGTACCCACAACACAAGACAGCCCTCCCCTTGATCATACCACCGCTGCAGTACCCACAACACTAGACAGCCCTCCCCTTGATCGTACCACCGCTGCAGTACCCACGACACTAGACAGCCCTCCCCTTGATAGTACCACCGCTGCAGTACCCACAACACTAGACAGCCGTCCCCTTGATCATACCACCGCTGCAGTACCCACAACACTAGACAGCTCTCCCCTTGATCATACCACCCCTGCAGTACCCACAACACTAGACAGCCCTCCCCTTGATCATACCACCGCTGCAGTACCAACAACACTAGACAGCCCTCCCCTTGATCATACCACCCCTGCAGTACCAACAACACTAGACAGCCGTCCCCCTGCAGTGCCCACAACACTAGACAGCCGTCCCCTTGATCATACCACCCCTGCAGTATCCACAACACTAGACAGACCTCCCCTTGATCATACCACCGCTGCAGTACCCGGAACACTAGACAGACCTCCCTTGATCATACTACCGCTGCAGTACGCGCAACACTAGACAGCCCTCCCCTTGATCATATCACTGCTGCACTACCCGCAACACTAGACAGCCCTCCGCTTGATCATACCACCCTGCAGTACCCACAACACTAGACATCCCTCCCTTGATCATACCACCGCTGCAGTACCCACAACACTACACAGCCCTCCCCTTGATCATACCACCGCTGCAGTACCCACAATACTAACCGCCCTCCCCTTGATCATACCACCGCTGCAGTACCCAAAACATTAGACCGCCCTCCCCTTGATCATACACACCCTGCAGAATCCACAACACTAGACCGCCCTCCCCTTGATCATACCACCGCTGCAGTACCCACAACACTAGACCGCCCTCCCCTTGATCATACCACCGCTGTAGTATCCACAACACTAGACAGCCCTCCCCTTGATCATACCACCCCTGTAGTATCCACAACACTAGACTGCCCTCCATTGATCATACACTCATCACCCCTGCAGTATCCCTCAAACACATAGACAGCCATCCCCTTGATCATACCACCGCTGCAGTACCCACAACACTAGACAGCCCTCCCCTGGATCATACCACCCCTGCAGTACCCACAACACTAGACCGCCCTCCCCTTGATCATACCACCGCTGCAGTACCCACAACACTAGACTGCCCTCCCCTTGATCATACTACCGCTGCAGTACCCACAACACTAGACGGCCGTCCCCTTGATCATACCACCCCTGTTGTATCCACAACACTAGAGAGCCGTCCCCCTGCAGTGCCCACAACACTAGACAGCCGTCCCCTTGATCATACCACCCCTGCAGTATCCACAACACTAGACAGACCTCCCCTTGATCATACCACCGCTGCAGTACCCGCAACACTAGATAGCCCTCCCCTTGATCATACTACCGCTGCAGTACCCGCAACACTAGACAGTCCTCCCCTTGATCATACCACCGCTGCAGTACCCACAACACTAGACAGCCCTCCCCTTGATCATACCACCGCTGCAGTACCCGCAACACTAGACAACCCTCCCCTTGATCATACCACTGCTGCAGTACCCGCAACACTAGACAGCCCTCCCCTTGATCATACCACCCCTGCAGTACCCACAACACTAGACAGCCCTCCCCTTGATCATACCACCGCTGCAGTACCCACAACACTAGACCGCCCTCCCCTTGATCATACCACCGCTGCAGTTCCCACAACACTAGACCGCCCTCCCCTTGATCATACCACCGCTGCAGTATCCACAACACTAGACCGCCCTCCCTTGATCATACCACCGCTGCAGTATCCACAACACTAGACCGCCCTCCCCTTGATCATGCCACCCCTGCAGTATCCACAACACTAGACCGCCCTCCCCTTGATCATACCACCCCTTCAGTATCCACAACACTAGACCGCCCTCCCCTTGATCATACCACCTCTACAGTACCCACAACACTAGACCGCCCTCCCCTTGATCATACCACCCCTGCAGTACCCACCACACTAGACCGCCCTCCCCTTGATCATACCACCGCTGCAGTACCCACAACACTAGACCGCCCTCCCCTTGATCACACCACCCCTGCAGTATCCACAACACTAGACAGCCCTCCCCTTGATCATACCACCGCTGCAGTATCCACACGCACCAGTCTGTCTGCCTGCAGTGGGACTAAGTGGGGGACGTATCTTACGCACAATCACCTGCCGCTTATTTTCTGCCTCACACACCTTTCAGTTTCCGATCTTCATCATGCTTGGTCTTCACCCACCCTTAGAGATCATGAAGTCAGTTCTGTCTCCACAGTCGACAAGATCCCTCCATTTCTCACCTCATCTCCTATCTCTACCCCCATCTCTCCCTCAGCCACAGCCGATGAGGTGATCTGACTATCTGTCGCTCTGTGACCTCACTAGACACAGACAGCCTCACTGTGGTGTCCCTGGGAGGACGCAGGCGTTTCATTTCCTCTTCCGTCTACCTGTTGGCGTTGCCGTGGATCAGTCAACCAGCAGGTGTCGCTGGCTCTGTGATCCTCCCGGTCAGTGCACTGCCTGGGGTTGACATGGAGGGTCATATGTCTTCTGCTCCTTGGAAAGATGATTAGTAGATGCATATGTAGATAGGTACAAAGGAAGACAGACAGATAAATAGATAGATAGGTAGACACAGATCGATAAATAGGTAGATTAGTACTTTTCTAACTGGAAATATGATAGATATGTTTATATGAAAATAGACAGGTAGATGTATAGGTAGTAGATAAATAGATACAATATATATATATAATATATATACATATATATATATATATATATATGCATACATGAATACATATATATATATATATATATATATATATATATATGTGTGTATATATATATATATATATATATATAATATATAGAGAGAGAGAGAGAGAGAGAGAGAGAGAGAGAGAGAGAGAGAATGGTACTGAGGATCAGCGCAATCTTAAAAACAGTGCTCAACCACAGTGGGAGCGACATTTGTTATATTAAAAGCAAGTTAAAATCAAGCTTCTAAAAACATCTACAAATTTGTTTCACGCTGTGCGGTCGTCAGGATGTGATGAGCTTGTGTTGCCAGTGCCACGTATATATATAGCTAGCTGGTTTACTGTTGTTTTTTTCCCGTGCTACATGTGTTTCTCAGGTGTTGGTTTTTTTCGCTGATAGGAACTTCCATCTGTGTCTGCAATTGTTAACCATTTCTGTTCTAACATTTAGAGTTGCCAACTGTGGTTTACATAGTATAATGTATTTCTCTGTTAGGCATAGATTGCATTTTTTTGAAATGTTGTTGTATGATGCTGCTCTTTTTAAAATTTTCCAAGATATGTTGTAGTCTATGTCTTTTTCTTTAAGTTTCCAAATGTATTTACTCAATTCTGTTTGGTTTTTGTATCTTTCTTTGTTGAATGATTGTTTATGGTTTGCATATCTAGTTTTGAATTGGTTTTCCGTGATACCTACATATGTTTCTTTTGCGTTCTCTGATGTTACAGTGGCTTGGTACACAATGTTGTTATAAAGGCATTTGTTGCTTAGGGGGCACTGTTCTTTTTTGGTACAGTTACAAGATTTCCTTTCGTTACCCTCCTTTTTTTCTGTGCTGCTTTTCATTTTGTTTGCTGAATCGATGGCATTTTAAGGTTCGGCATACATGAATATGATAATTTGATGTTGTTTTTGTTGAATATCTTGAATAATTTATGGTCTTTTGGGAAAGATGATGTCAAGATTTTAAAGAATTCTTTCCCTACATTTGTTTTAACTCTTGCATCATATGGGGGATTGTACCATATGATATTCCTTTTCCTGTTCTTTCTGCATCTTTTTGTATCATTGTCTGGATCGTATCTTAATTTGTAATTGTAGCCACTTGTATGTAACGCCTCTTGGTATTCAGCTGTAGCGTTGTTGAATACTGTTTCGTTACATGACAAATTGGATAGTCTTTTATTTATGCTTTTGGGTATTGTTTTCAGTATGGAGGGTGGGTGATTGCTTTTGATGTTTACATAAACAGGCGTGCCATTTGGTTTCTTGTATGGTTTATATGTGTGTTGGTTGAGGTCTAACGTTATGTCTAAATAGTTCACTATCTTTTTGTTTGCTTCTATTGTGATTTTTAAGTTTTGGTTGTGGAAAATTTTACACAATTCTTTTTTCTTATTTTCAATATTTCTAGGGTTGTCATTCAGAGCGGCAAGGCCGTCATCCCTGTACAGTCCAGTTTGTTTTCCAAGTTTTTTTTGAATATTGGATAACATGAATAGTCCGACAAGTTCGCAAGTTTCGGCACCATCGTATGATCCCATTGTGACATCGAAAGTTGAATTCCTGCTTGTGTTCTTAATCCAGGTTTCATTTTTATTGTGCAGTAAAGTTTTCTTTGTGTGGAAAATGATTTCCATTTCTGACCCTGATATTTCTGTGTACTTGTTGGCAAATTTTATAGCTTTAGTTAGTAGCTTTTCATCTATAGATGGGTAGAAATCTACTATGTCAAATGTTATAAAAACTGTATTTTCTTGTTTATTCATATGTAGCCTTGTCAGCCTTTCTGTAATTTTTCTGGATATTTTTATCAAGGCTACATTTTTATCAAGGCTACATATGATCACATCAGAAAGAAAGAAAAGGAACTTGTGCACCAAATGGACCTAAGTGACAGAGTAGAGACCACAGCAGCTAGAGAAGCCTTTATTACACTTAAAGACCACAAACCCAATTTCTTGAACAACCCAACATGTAGACTGATAAACCCTTCCAAATCTGAACTAGGGAAAATTAGTAAAAAAATCTTAGAGAAAACCATAAAAAACATAAAAGAAAACACTGAACTCAATCTCTGGAAAAACACATATGAAGTAATACAATGGTTCAAAAACCTCAATAAACAAGAAAATACAGTTTTTATAACATTTGACATAGTAGATTTCTACCCATCTATAGATGAAAAGCTACTAACTAAAGCTATAAAATTTGCCAACAAGTACACAGAAATATCAGGGTCAGAAATGGAAATCATTTTCCACACAAAGAAAACTTTACTGCACAATAAAAATGAAACCTGGATTAAGAACACAAGCAGGAATTCAACTTTCGATGTCACAATGGGATCATACGATGGTGCCGAAACTTGCGAACTTGTCGGACTATTCATGTTATCCAATATTCAAAAAAAACTTGGAAAACAAACTGGACTGTACAGGGATGACGGCCTTGCCACTCTGAATGACAACCCTAGAAATATTGAAAATAAGAAAAAAGAATTGTGTAAAATTTTCCACAACCAAAACTTAAAAATCACAATAGAAGCAAACAAAAAGATAGTGAACTATTTAGACATAACGTTAGACCTCAACCAACACACATATAAACCATACAAGAAACCAAATGACACGCCTGTTTATGTAAACATCAAAAGCAATCACCCACCCTCCATACTGAAAACAATACCCAAAAGCATAAATAAAAGACTATCCAATTTGTCATGTAACGAAACAGTATTCAACAACGCTACAGCTGAATACCAAGAGGCGTTACATACAAGTGGCTACAATTACAAATTAAGATACGATCCAGACAATGATACAAAAAGATGCAGAAAGAACAGGAAAAGGAATATCATATGGTACAATCCCCCATATGATGCAAGAGTTAAAACAAATGTAGGGAAAGAATTCTTTAAAATCTTGACATCATCTTTCCCAAAAGACCATAAATTATTCAAGATATTCAACAAAAACAACATCAAATTATCATATTCATGTATGCCGAACCTTAAAAATGCCATCGATTCAGCAAACAAAATGAAAAGCAGCACAGAAAAAAAGGAGGGTAACGAAAGGAAATCTTGTAACTGTACCAAAAAAGAACAGTGCCCCCTAAGCAACAAATGCCTTTATAACAACATTGTGTACCAAGCCACTGTAACATCAGAGAACGCAAAAGAAACATATGTAGGTATCACGGAAAACCAATTCAAAACTAGATATGCAAACCATAAACAATCATTCAACAAAGAAAGATACAAAAACCAAACAGAATTGAGTAAATACATTTGGAAACTTAAAGAAAAAGACATAGACTACAACATATCTTGGAAAATTTTAAAAAGAGCAGCATCATACAACAACATTTCAAAAAAATGCAATCTATGCCTAACAGAGAAATACATTATACTATGTAAACCACAGTTGGCAACTCTAAATGTTAGAACAGAAATGGTTAACAATTGCAGACACAGATGGAAGTTCCTATCAGCGAAAAAAACCAACACCTGAGAAACACATGTAGCACGGGAAAAAAACAACAGTAAACCAGCTAGCTATATATATACGTGGCACTGGCAACACAAGCTCATCACATCCTGACGACCGCACAGCGTGAAACAAATTTGTAGATGTTTTTAGAAGCTTGATTTTAACTTGCTTTTAATATAACATATATATATATATATATATATATATATATATATATATATTATATATATATATATATATGTAGATCATAGAATATACACAGAAAGACAGACATACAGACCACTACATAACTAGCTATCAAGCTAGACTGACAAACTGACAGAGAGAGAGAGCGAGAGAGAGAGAGAGAGAGAGAGAGAGAGAGAGAGAGAGAGAGAGAGAGAGACAGAGAGGTGGGCAGAAGTTCAGAAAGACAGGCACAGAGACAAAAAGAGCTGAATCTTATATAATGACATCTGTTACTACGTTATTGTTAAGTGCTCCCGTTGTTTTCCGGCCAAGCCCCTCCCACAAACGGTTACATCGTATGCCACAACACTAGACAGCCCTCCCCTTGATCATACCACCCCTGCAGTATCCATAACACTAGACCGCCCTCCCCTTGATCATACCACTCCCGCAGTATCCACAACACTAGACCGCCCTCCCCTTGATCATACCACACCTGCAGTATCCATAACACTAGACAGCCCTCCCCTTGATCATGCCACCCGTGTTGTATCCACAACACTAGACAGCCCTCCATTTGACCATGCCACCACTGTTGTATCCACAACACTAGACAGCCCTCCCCTTGATCATGCCACCGCTGCAGTATCCACAACACTACACAGCCTTCATCATGCCACCGCTGCAGTATCCCCAACACTAGACAGCCCTACCCTTGATCATGCCACCGCTGCAGTATCCACAACACTAGACCGCCCTCCCCTTTATCATACCACCGCTGCAGTATCCACAACACTAGACCGCCCTCCCCTTGATCATACCACCGCTGCAGTATCCACAACACTAGACCGCCCTCCCCTTGATCATGTCACCCCTGCAGTATCCACAACAATAGACCGCCCTCCCCATTATCATACCATCCCTGCAGTATCCATAACACTAGACCGCCCTCCCCTTGATCATACCACCTCTACAGTACCCACAACACTAGATCGCCCTCCCCTTGATCATACCACCCCTGCAGTACCCACAGCACTAGACCGCCCTCCCCTTGATCATACCACCCCTGCAGTACCCACAACACTAGACCGCCCTCCCCTTGATCATACCACCGCTGCAGTACCCACAACACTAGACCGCCCTCCCCTTGATCATACCACCCCTGCAGTATCCACAACACTAGACAGCCCTCCCCTTGATCATACCACCGCTGCAGTATCCACACGCACCAGTCTGTCTGCCTGCAGTGGGACTAAGTGGGGGACGTATCTTACGCACAATCACCTGCCGCTTATTTTCTGCCTCACACACCTTTCAGTTTCCGATCTTCATCATGCTTGGTCTTCACCCACCCTTAGAGATCATGAAGTCAGTTCTGTCTCCACAGTCGACAAGATCCCTCCATTTCTCACCTCATCTCCTATCTCTACCCCCATCTCTCCCCTCAGCCACAGCCGATGAGGTGATCCGACTATCTGTCGCTCTGTGACCTCACTAGACACAGACAGCCTCACTGTGGTGTCCCTGGGAGGACGCAGGCGTTTCATTTCCTCTTCCGTCTTCCTGTTGGCGTTGCCGTGGATCAGTCAACCAGCAGGTGTCGCTGGCACTGTGATCCTCCCGGTCAGTGCACTGCCTGGGGTTGACATGGAGGGTCATATGTCTTCTGCTCCTTGGAAAGATGATTAGTAGATGCATATGTAGATAGGTACAAAGGAAGACAGACAGATAAATAGATAAATAGGTTGACACAGATCGATAAATAGGTAGATTAGTACTTTTCTAACTGGAAATATGATAGATATGTTTATATGAAAATAGACAGGTAGATATATAGGTAGTAGATAAATAGATACAATATATATATATATATATATATATATATATATATATATATATATATATATATATATGCATACATGAATACGTATATATATATATATATATATATATATATATATATATATATATACATATATATATATATATATATATGTATATAATATATATATATATATATATATATGTATGTAGATCATAGAATATACATAGAAAGACAGACATACAGACCGCTACATAACTAGCTATCAAGCTAGACTGACAAACTGACAGAGAGAGAGAGAGAGAGGAGAGAGAGAGAGAGAGAGAGAGAGAGAGAGAGAGAGAGAGAGACAGAGAGGTGGGCAGAAGTTCAGAAAGACGGGCACAGAGACATATAAGCTGAATCTTATATAATGACAACTGTTACTACGTTATTGTTAAGTGCTCCCGTTGTTTTCCGGCCAAGCCCCTCCCACAAGCGGTGACATCGTATGTCACAACACTAGACAGCCCTTCCCTTGATCATACCACCCCTGCAGTATCCATAACACTAGACCGCCCTCCCCTTGATCATACCACCCCTGCAGTATCCACAACACTAGACCGTCCTCCCCTTGATTATACCACACCTGCAGTATCCATAACACTAGACAGTCTCCCCATTGATCATGCCACCCTGTTGTATCCACAACACTAGACAGCGCTCCATGTGATCATGCTACCACTGTTGTATCCACAACACTAGACAGCCCTCCCCTTGATCATGCCACCCTGTTGTATCCACAACACTAGACAGCCCTCCCCTTGATCATGCCACCGCTGCAGTATCCACAACACTACACAGCCTTCATCATGCCACCGCTGCAGTATCCCCAACACTAGACAGCCCTCCCCTTGATGATGCCACCGCTGCAGTATCCACAACACTAGACAGCCCTCCCCTTGATCGTGCCACCGCGGCAGTATCCACAACACTAGACAGCCCTCCCCTTGATCGTGCCACCGCTGCAGTACCCACAACACTAGACAGCCCTCCCCTTGATCGTGCCACCGCTGCAGTACCCACAACACAAGACAGCCCTCCCCTTGATCATACCACCGCTGCAGTACCCACAACACTAGACAGCCCTCCCCTTGATCGTACTACCGCTGCAGTACCCACAACACTAGACAGCCCTCCCCTTGATCGTACCACCGCTGCAGTACCCACAACACTAGACAGCCGTCCCCTTGATCATACCACCGCTGCAGTACCCACAACACTAGACAGCTCTCCCCTTGATCATACCACCGCTGCAGTACCACAACACTAGACAGCCCTCCCCTTGATCATACCACCGCTGCAGTACCAACAACACTAGACAGCTCTCCCCTTGATCGTACCACCCTGCAGTACCCACAACACTAGACAGCCCTCCCCTTGATCATACCACCGCTGCAGTACCCACAACACTAGACAGCCTCCCCTTGATCATACCACCGCTGCAGGACCCACAACACTAGACAGCCGTCCCCTTGATCATACACCGCTGCAGTACCAAACACTAGACAGCCGTCCCCCTGCAGTGCCCACAACACTAGACAGCCGTCCCCTTGATCATACCACCCTGCAGTATCCACAACACTAGACAAACCTCCCCTTGATCATACTACCGCTGCAGTACCCGCAACACTAGACAGACCTCCCCTTGATCATACTACCGCTGCAGTACCCGCAACACTAGACAGCCCTCCCTTGATCATATCACCGCTGCACTACCCGCAACACTAGACAGCCCTCCCCTTGATCATACCACCCTGCAGTACCCACAACACTAGACAGCCCTCCCCTTGATCATACCACCGCTGCAGTACCCACAACACTACACAGCCCTCCCCTTGATCATACCACTGCTGCAGTACCCACAACACTAGACCGCCCTCCCCTTGATCATACCACCGCTGCAGTACCACAACACTAGACCCCCTCCCCTTGATCATACTACCGCTGCAGTATCCACAACACTAGACCGCCCTCCCCTTGATCATTCCACCGCTGCAGTATCCACAACACTAGACCGCCCTCCCCTTGATCATACCACCGCTGCAGTATCCACAACACTAGACCGCCTCCCCTTGATCATACCACCCTGCAGTACCCACAACACTAGACAGCCCTCCCCTTGATCGTACCACCGCTGCAGTACCCACAACACTAGACAGCCCTCCCCTTGATCATACCACCGCTGCAGTACCCACAACACTAGACAGCCCTCCCTTGATCGTACCACCGCTGCAGTACCCACAACACTAGACAGCCCTCCCCTTGATCATACCACCGCTGCAGTACCCACAACACTAGACAGCCCTCTCTTGATCATACCACCGCTGCAGTACCCACAGCACTAGACACGCCTCCCCTTGATCATACCACCCCTGCAGTACCCACAACACTAGACAGCCTCCCCTTGATCATACCACCGCTGCAGTACCCACAACACTAGACCGCCCTCCCCTTGATCATAACCCCGCTGCAGTACCCACAACACTAGACGGCCGTCCCCTTGATCATACCACCCTGTTGTATCCACAACACTAGACAGCCGTCCCCTGCAGTGCCCACAACACTAGACAGCCGTCCCCTTGATCATACCACCCTGCAGTATCCACAACACTAGACAGACCTCCCCTTGATCATACCACCGCTGCAGTACCCGCAACACTAGACAGACCTCCCCTTGATCATACTACCGCTGCAGTACCCGCAACACTAGACAGCCCTCCCCTTGATCATACCACCGCTGTAGTACCCGCAACACTAGACAGCCCTCCCTTGGTCATACCACCGCTGCAGTACCCACAACACTAGACAGCCCTCCCCTTGATCATACCACCGCTGCAGTACCCACAATGCTAGACCGCCCTCCCCTTGATCATACCACCGCTGCAGTACCCACAACACTAGACCGCCCTCCCCTTGATCATACCACCGCTGCAGTATCCACAACACTAGACCGCCTTCCCCTTGATCATACCACCGCTGTAGTACCCACAACACTAGACCGCTCTCCCCTTGATCATACCACCGCTGCAGTATCCATAACACTAGACCGCCCTCCCCTTGATCATACCACCGCTGCAGTATCCACAACACTAGACCGCCCTCCCCTTTATCATACCACCGCTGCAGTATCCACAACACTAGACCGCCCTCCCCTTGATCATACCACCGCTGCAGTATCCACAACACTAGACCGCCCTCCCCTTGATCATGTCACCCCTGCAGTATCCACAACAATTGACCGCCCTCCCCTTGATCATACCATCCCTGCAGTATCCATAACACTAGACCGCCCTCCCCTTGATCATACCACCTCTACAGTACCCACAACACTAGACCGCCCTCCCCTTGATCATACCACCCCTGCAGTACCCACAGCACTAGACCGCCCTCCCCTTGATCATACCACCCCTGCAGTACCCACAACACTAGACCGCCCTCCCCTTGATCATACCACCGCTGCAGTACCCACAACACTAGACCGCCCTCCCCTTGATCATACCACCCTGCAGTATCCACAACGCTAGACAGCCCTCCCCTTGATCATACCACCGCTGCAGTATCCACACGCACCAGTCTGTCTGCCTGCAGTGGGACTAAGTGGGGGACGTATCTTACGCACAATTACCTGCCGCTCATTTTCTGCCTCACACACCTTTCAGTTTCCGATCTTCATCATGCTTGGTCTTCACCCACCCTTAGAGATCATGAAGTCAGTTCTGTCTCCACAGTCGACAAGATCCCTCCATTTCTCACCTCATCTCCTATCTCTACCCCCATCTCTCCCCTCAGCCACAGCCGATGAGGTGATCCGACTATCTGTCGCTCTGTGACCTCACTAGACACAGACAGCCTCACTGTGGTGTCCCTGGGAGGACGCAGGCGTTTCATTTCCTCTTCCGTCTTCCTGTTGGCGTTGCCGTGGATCAGTCAACCAGCAGGTGTCGCTGGCTCTGTGATCCTCCCGGTCAGTGCACTGCCTGGGGTTGACATGGAGGGTCATATGTCTTCTGCTCCTTGGAAAGATGATCAGTAGATGCACATGTAGATAGGTACAAAGGCAGACCGACAGATAAATAGATAGGTAGACACAGATCGATAAATAGGTAGATTAGTACTTTTCTAACTGGAAATATGATAGATATGTGTATATGAAAATAGACAGGTAGATATATAGGTAGTAGATAAATAGATACAATATATATATATATATATATATATATATATATATATATATAGATATATATATATATATATATATATATATATAGATCATAGAATATACATAGAAAGACAGACATACAGACCGCTACATAACTAGCTATCAAGCTAGACTGACCAACTGACAGAGAGAGAGAGAGAGAGAGAGAGAGAGAGAGAGAGAGAGAGAGAGAGAGAGATGCACACACACAAACACACACACACACACACACACACACACACACACACGCGCGCACGCACGCACGCACGCACGCACGCACACACACACACACACACACACACACACACACACACACACACACACACACACACACACCCTGGCACTCTGGAACAAAGAGACAAAAAGGTCTCAGAACCCATTCCAAGTTGCGGCAGATCGAAGCGCCATGAAAGGAGGACAGAGGGGAAGGTGTGAGGACCATCACTGCAGCCTGCATGCTCCCTGTTCCGCGGCCTGTCCCCCATGTCCTCCTGACCCATCCCCTCCCTGCAAGGCCTGAAAGGAGCAGGGCCAGGGCTCTGCCGGACAGAGCTGTGAAGAGAGAGGAAGACAGAGGCTGCCACATGGAGAGAACCTCCACAGGGAGGAAGAAGGCGTGCAGGGTGGAGGGGATGGAGGATGGAAATGATCTCCTTTCAATTCTGTCCCTCACCCACCTTTTCACCCTATTCCCCCCTCTTCCCCATCCTTCCCCGTCCCTTCCGTCCTTTTCCCTATCTGAGCGTTGCTCCCAAGGAGTGGGTCAGAAAGTGGGTTGTGTTAATGGCTGGTGAAGTGAGGAGGCGAATGAAATGGAATAAACCGATGAAGTAAAGTAAAAATAACGCTTCTTTGTCTTGCTTCTTTTAGCGACAAGCTGAGCTAAATAGCATGGAGGAAATTCTGATTACGAAAGATTTTTGTGCTTGTGTTATCCCTACCCCTGTTTTTTTTTTTTAAACGATTGTTTGAGGGGTGGGTGTGGGGGATGGGGGTCCAGCTACTTATTTAAGTCCCCAAAAATGGAAATGTGAAAAGTGTTCATCTCCATATGTCTGTTACAGAAGTTCTGGATGATTCTTTTGTTAGAACTGATTCTCTGACAGATGATGTTCATTGGACACAGACTGGGAGAGAAACTGGTTTATCATGTCAACTATCAATGCAGATTTACCCTCCTGATACCTGGCGTTAAGCGGAGAGATACTGGGTTATCTCGTCAGCTATCAATACAGAGCTTGTTTCCTGATATCCTGCATTTAGCGGAGAAAACTGCGTTATCTTGTAAACATCAATGTACAGTTAGCGTCGTGGTAGCACACGTTAAGCTGGTAAAAAAAAATGCTTATCTTGTCAGCAATCAGTACAGAATTAGTGTCCTGATAACTTTCGTTGAGCAGAGAACAACTGGGATATCTTGTCAGCTATCAATATAGAACTGGTCTCCTGATGGCTGAAATGCAGTGGAGAAAGGCTGGGAGAACACCGAGTTATCCTGTCAGCCATCAATATAGAACTGGTCTCCTGATGCTGAAATGGAGTGGAGAAAGGCTGGGAGAACACTGAGTTATCCTGTCAGCCATCAATATAGAACTGGTCTCCTGATGGCTGAAATGCAGTGGAGAAAGGCTTGGAGAACACTGAGTTATCCTGTCAGCCATCAATATAGAACTGGTCTCCTGATGGCTGAAATGGAGTGGAGAAAGGCTGGATGGAAGACCACTGGGTGATGTTGTCAGCCATCAATATAGAACTGGTCTCCTGATGGCTGAAATGGAGTGGCGAAAGGCTGGATGGAAGAGCACTGGTGATGTTGTCAGCCATCAATATAGAACTGGTCTCCTGATGGCTGAAATGGAGTGGAGGAAGGCTAGATGGAAGACCACTGGGTGATGTTGTCAGCCATCAATATAGAACTGGTCTCCTGATGGCTGAAATGGAGTGGACAAAGGCTGGAAGAGCACTGGGTGATGTTGTCAACTATCAATATAGAACTTGTCTCCTGATGGCTGAAATGGAGTGGAGAAAGGCTGGGAGAACACTGGGTTATCCTGTCAGCCATCAATATAGAACTGGTCTCCTGATGGCTGAAATGGAGTGGAGAAAGGCTGGGAGAACACTGGGTGATCCTGTCAGCCATCAATATAGAACTGGTCTCCTGATGCCTGAAATGGAGTGGAGAAAGGCTGGTAGAACTCTAGGTCATCTTGTCAGCCATCAATATAGAACTGGTCTCCTGATGGCTGAAATGGAGTGGAGAAAGGCTGGGTGAACTCTAGGTCATCTTGTCAGCTAACAATATTGAACGAACCTCTTGGTAGCTAACATGAGCAGAGAAAGATCAAGAAGAACATGAGTTATCTTGTTAGCTAGCAGTATATATGTAGCAGCCTGGCATCTGAAGTTGGGTGGAGAGAGACGGATACATAACTGAGTTATCCTGTCAGCCACAATGCAACACAGGTGTCCTGACTGCAGAGGTTCAGATGACAGATACTGGTTATTATAGAACAAGGGAGATGCAGGAGGCTGAAGATTAGAAGTGATGGTGTATAATCTACCTCCGTTGTGCAGTCCAGCTAAAGAAAGAGATAGGTGTGTGCGTAGACTGAGGAGATGGTATACAAGAGGGGACGGCTGTGCCGGGTTCTGGTATATGATGTAGTCAACTGTCACATGGGGGTTGATTTCAAAGAAACAAATGTACAAACACAGGAGTAGAGCTAGGAATGTAGGATATCTTTTTTCTTGAAGTGAAATACGTGTGACTCTGTCTGTCTGTCTGTCTGTCTGTCTGTCTGTCCGTCTGTCTGTCTGTCTGCCTGTATGTCTGTCTCTCACTCACTCCCCTCCCTCCCTCCCTGCCTCCCCCTCTCTCTGTCTCTTTCTCTCTCTCCCTCCCTCCGTCTCTTGTCCATGGAGCAGATGGGTCAATCTCCATCATGTCAGCCAAAGGCAGTGGACTGACTGAAGTGATCACCGAACACCAACACCTGGTGAATGACCGGATTCAGGTGACCCACTGAAGTGGTCACGGAACACCAACACCTGGTGAATGACCGGATTCAGGTGACCCACTGAAGTGGTTACGGAACACCAACACCTGGTGAATGATCGGACTCAGGTGACCCACGAGGCAAGACTGAAGTGAAAATGATGTGGACACGTCCCCTTCTCCCCCCCCCCCCCCGCCCCCTCCCCCACTCTGCCCCAGCAGTCAGGCTTGTGGCGCCATAGCAGGGCTGGCATCGCCAGGAGAAGTGACAGAGCCAAAGAAACTGACTGTGGCTGATCACCGGAACTACTCCACTGACTGCTGAGGTTTGAGTGGACAGAGGGACTGAAGAGAAGACGTTCATCCTGTCCACTGTCAGTACAGAATTGATCTCTTCACTGCTAACGTTTGAATGAAGAGAGATTGAAGAGAAGATTCGTTCATCCTGTCCACTGTCAGTACAGAATTGATCTCTTCACTGCTGACGTTTGAATGAAGAGAGATTGAAGAGAAGATTCGTTCATCCTGTCCACTGTCAGTACAGAATTGATCTCTTCACTGCTGACGTTTGAATGAAGAGCGATTGAAGAGAAGACTCGTTCATCCTGTCCACTGTCAGTACAGAATTGATCTCTTCACTGCTGACGTTTGAATGAAGAGAGATTGAAGAGAAGCCTGGGTCATCTTGTCAACTCTCAGTGCAGAATTGATCTCTTCACTGCTGACGTTTAAATCAAGAGAGACTGAAGAGAAAACTGAGTCATCCTGTCCACTGTCATTGCAGAATTGATCTCTTCACTGCTGACGTTTGAATGAAGAGAGATTGAAGAGAAGACTGGGTCCTCCTG
>CM065722.1:2093362-2103362 GCA_033310375.1 Conus canariensis
CTGTGTGTGTGGTGAATCACAACAGGTACCACTGAACACTACAGTAAGTGGTGCCCTGTGTGTGGTGAATCACAACAGGTACCACTGAACACTACAGTAAGTGGTGCCCTGTGTGTTGTGAATGAGAACAGGTACCACTGAACACTTCAGTGAGTGGTGCCCTGTGTGTGGTGAATCACAACAGGTACCACTGAACACTACAGTAAGTGGTGCCCAGTGTATGCTGAATCAGAACAGGCACCACTGAACACTTCAGTAAGTGGTGCCCTGTGTGTGGTGAATCACAATAGGTACCACTGAACACTACAGTAAGTGGTGCCCTGTGTATGGTGAATCAGAACAGGTACCACTGAACACTACAGTAAGTGTGCCCAGTGTATGCGGAATCAGAACAGGTACCACTGAACACTACAGTAAGTGGTGCCCTGTGTGTTGTGAATGAGAACAGGTACCACTGAACACTACAGTAAGTGGTGCCCTGTGTATGGTGAATCAGAACAGGTACCACTGAACACTACTGTAAGTGGTGCCCTGTGCATAGTGAATCAGAACAGGTACCACTGAACACTACTGTAAGTGGTACCCTGTGTATGGTGAATCAGAACATGTACCACTGAACACTACAGTAAGTGGTGCCCAGTGTATGGTGAATCAGAACAGGTACCACTGAACACTACAGTAAGGGGTGCCCAGTGTATGGTGAATCACAACAGGTACCACTGAACACTACAGTAAGTTGTGCCCATTGTATGCTGAATCAGAACATGTACCACTGAACACTACAGTAAATTGTGCCCAGTGTATGCTGAATCACAACAGGTACCATTGAACACCACTGAAATGACTCGGCAACAGTGCAGTATCTCCCCTGGTAGCTTGGCCCCTGACGACCTGATGTTGACTGCATTAATTAAAACACATGAGGTAGGAGGGGTCCATTCAATGGTCAGTTGAGGGCTGCTGGCATTTTCCCAGCACATTTTCTGGACGATTTGCCGTGATGGAAGCGATTTTGACGTCGTAGGTTCAATTTGCCGTCAACACAGCAGCAGGTTTTACCACGTTCAGTTGGTCCTGCAGGAAGGCGAGTGGCTGATATAATTAGCTGATGTGATTGAGCTGTCACGACAGAGGGGTATGGTGTGTGGTGTGTGTGTGTGTGTGTGTGTGTGTGTGTGGTGTGTTTTGTGCGTGCGTGCGTGCGTGCGTGCGTGCGTGCGTGCGTGCGTGGTGCGTGAGAGAGAGAGAAGAGAGAGAGAGAGAGAGAGAGAGAGAGAGAGAGAGATCTTTCACCGGCAGTGGCATATATATGTTTCATTGCCTGCTTTAATTCACCAGTGTGTGTATTTTTGTACGTCTGTCCATCTGTCTCTGTCTGTCTGTCTGTCTGACTATCTCTTTTTGCCTACTTCTCCGACTGACTGTTTATCTGTCTGTCTGTCTTTCCCTCTTTCAGACAGAAGCACACACACTCTTCTTTCCCTCCTCCTCGAAATTTCTCTCCCTGTCTCGATTCCTCTGTCTCTCTGTGTCTCCGTCCCCGTCTTTGTTTCTGTCTGTCTGTCTGTGTCTCCTCCCTCTCTCTCTGCTACTAATTTTGTTATTGTTTCAGATTCTCATTCGACTGATACTAATCGTGCACATTCTTCTTCTTTTCTTCCTCCTCCCCTCCCCGCCCCCCACATTCCCCCTCTCTGACCACCCTTTTCTATCTTCTTGTTCTCCTCCTCCTCACTGCATTTTCCTCTTTCTTTCCTTCTGTCGTATTGGTTTCTGTCTTCCTCTTGCTCTTTTATAGATTCTTCTTTCAGTTTTCTTTCTATCCTTGGTTTTCTTTATTCATCATTTGTCGTTGTTGTTGTTGTCGGTGTTGCTGTTCTTGTTGCTGCTGCTGCTGTTGTTGTTGTTGTTGTTGTTGTTGTTGTTGTTGTTGTTGTTCTTCTTCTTTCTTCTTCTTCTTCTTCTTCTTCTTCTTCTTCTTCTTCTTCTTCTTCTTCTTCTTCTTCTTCCTCCTCCTCCTCCTCCTCCTCCTCCTCCTCCTCCCAAAATCTTGTTTCTGGTCCTCGTCCGTCTTGTCTTCCTCCTCCTACTCCTTTTCCTTTCTTTCATTGTTCTTTCCCGTTCTCACTGTATTTCTGTCGTTCCTTCTTTCCTTTCTTTATTGTTTTTTTTTTTTCTTTCGCTCCTTCTCCTCCTCCTTTAACCAAACCTAAGTCTTGTTTTTGCCTGCCTCGCTGTCTCCATTCTTTGCACGTTATAGCTTCCATGTATATTCTTTCACATTTTTATTACTCCCTATAATTTTCATCCCCCCCCTTACTTGCATGTTCCTTCTCCATTTGCGACACACTTCCTCATTCATCTTTGACTTCGATTTAATTGTCTTTCTATGCTTCAGTGATCTGTTGAATTTGTTTACAATCTCTGCGATGAATGTTGGATTTCTGGCCAAAATAACGATGGTGTGTGTAATTTATTAAAATGTTCTTTATTCCTCTACCAGAGTCATGGGGGAGATGGAATAGATAAGAAAGAGAGAGAGTTTGAGACAGAAAGAACGATGGAGAGAGTGTAAGATTAAAGAAGTATATGAAGAAGATGATTCGTTTTAGTCATTGTCAGACAGACGAAAGAGGTTGATCGATGTTTCATCGTAGAGAGGGAGGGAGAGAGAGAAAGAGAGAGAGAAGAGAGAGAAGGAGAGAGAAGAAGAGAAGAGAAGACAGAAGACGACGACAACAACGAGACAGACACAACAGAAGAGGATCGATCAGATGTTAATTCATTCAGACCGTTTACCCTTATTGAACAATCATTTCACACAAGTTTACAATACCAATGATAAGGTCAGAATAGTATTTTACGCGGTATCATTGGCCTTGATGTGTATGGAACAGAGTGTGCGTGCACATAAAGCATTCACGAGTCTTCAGGCGTATTCAGTACCATCTGACTGCGCCACTGGCCCCAGCGTTTGTGTGTGTGTGTGTGTGTGTGTGTGTGTGTGTGTGTGTGTGTGTGTGTGTGTGTGTGTGTGTGTGTGTGAGAGAGACAGAGAGAGAGAGAGAGAGAGAGAGAGAGTCAATTTGTATTGATCAGTCTATGATGTGTGCATTTGCCTGTCTGCTCGTTTGCCTCTGTATATTCATTTGCCTGAATCCTATCGGACACTTCAAATAGAAGCTTCAAGGTTTAAAGCTGATGTGTCTGATGTTGCCCAGAATTGTTATACTTTCACCTTGCTGGTGCTGGCTTCTTGTGGTCATAGCATAGTGCTGCCAAGAGAGATGAGGTTCTGTTGGTTTTCTGGCTGTCAAACGCAGCACAGTTTACAGAATCACCTTAAATGCCGTAGTTATGTTACAGATAGTTCCGGTCAGTCTTACTTTTAGTATGAAAAATCAATGGATCCCGTTGGATTTTTTGTCCGTTATTCGAAGCGTTTAAGTTGCGATCGATTGTTGTTCTAAACGTAATATTGTCACAGTATGCATGCGTACTACAGATCTCAATGAACCTGTCTTTAATGGATAATACCCTAGCATGTTTGTTTGATGCTAGTTCTTTTCAATTCTCGTCACCCCTCTCTTCTTGTTCTTCTAATTCTTCTTCTTCTTCTTCTTCTTCTTCTTCTTCTTCTTCTTTTCTTCTTCTTCTTCTTCTTCTTCTCTCATTGGCATTGCTTTTCGTTTCTACTTTATTTTGTGGTCTCATGCACTTTGCTGCCTAAGTTTCTCAGAGTCTCAGACTATTTGTCTGTCTGTTTAATTATGACCTCTCTTGCCGCTTCTGTTCTGTTGCTGTCTGTGCTGTTTCCTCTGTTTCTGTTTCTGTCTGGCTGTTTCTGTTTCTGTTTCTGTCTGGCTGTTTCTCTGTTTCTGTTTCTGTCTGGCTGTTTCTGTTTCTGTTTCTGTCTGCTGTTTCTGTTTCTGTTTCTGTCTGGCTGTTTCTGTTTCTGTTTCTGTCTGGCTGTTCTCTGTTTCTGTTCTGCTGGTCTGTTTCTGTCTGGCTGTTTCTCTGTTTCTGTTCTGTCTGGCTGTTTCTGTTCTCTAGTCTTCCTTTTCTGACAGACAGGACACGATGTGATTCGTTCAATAGTCTGAATCCTCTGTTCTAATGTCAGTACAGGCGACGGTGTGATTCGTTCAATACGTCTGAATCCTCTGTTCTAGATGTCACTACAGGACACGGTGTGATTCGTTCAATACGTCTGAATCCTCTGTTCTATATGTCAGTACAGGACACGTGTGATTCGTTCAATAGTCTGAATCCTCTGTTCTAAATGTCAGTACAGGAGACGGTGTGATTCGTTCAATACGTCTGAATCCTCTGTTCTATATGTCGGTACAGGAGACGATGTGATTCGTTCAATAGTCTGAATCCTCTGTTCTAAATGTCAGTACAGGAGACGGTGTGATTCGTTCAATAGTCTGAATCCTCTGTTCTATATGTCACTACAGGAGACGGTGTGATTCGTTCAATAGTCTGAATCCTCTGTTCTGAATGTCAGTACAGGGACGGTGTGATTCGTTCAATACGTCTGAATCCTCTGTTCTATATGTCAGTACAGGAGACGGTGTGATTCGTTCAATAGTCTGAATCCTCTGTTCTAATGTCACTACAGGAGACGGTGTGATTCGTTCAATACGTCTGAATCCTCTGTTCTATATGTCACTACAGTTCACGGTGTGATTCGTTCAATAGTCTGAATCCTCTGTTCTAGATGTCACTACAGGAGACGATGTGATTCGTTCAAAGTCTGAATCCTCTGTTCTAATGTCACTACAGGAGACGGTGTGATTCGTTCAATAGTCTGAATCCTCTGTTCTATATGTCACTACAGGACACGGTGTGATTCGTTCAATAGTCTGAATCCTCTGTTCTAAATGTCAGTACAGGCGACGGTGTGATTCGTTCAATACGTCTGAATCCTCTGTTCTATATGTCCGTACAAGAGACGATGTGATTCGTTCAATAGTCTGAATCCTCTGTTCTAAATGTCACTACAGGAGACGGTGTGATTCGTTCAATACGTCTGAATCCTCTGTTCTAGATGTCACTACAGGAGACGGTGTGATTCGTTCAATAGTCTGAATCCTCTGTTCTAGATGTCACTATAGGAGACGGTCTGATTCGTTCAATACGTCTGAATCCTCTGTTCTAGATGTCACTACAGGAGACGGTGTGATTCGTTCAATAGTCTGAATCCTCTGTTCTGTATGTCACTACAGGACACGGTGTGATTCGTTCAATAGTCTGAATCCTCTGTTTTGTATGTCACTACAGGAGACGGTGTGATTCGTTCAATACGTCTGAATCCTCTGTTCTATATGTCAGTACAGGAGACGGTGTGATTCGTTCAATACGTCTGAATCCTCTGTTCTATATGTCACTACAGGACACGGTGTGATTCGTTCAAGAGTCTGAAACCTCTGTTCTATATGTCAGTACAGGACACGGTGTGATTCGTTCAATACGTCTGAATCCTCTGTTCTATATGTCACTACAGGACACGGTGTGATTCGTTCAATAGTGTGAATCCTCTGTTCTATATGTCACTACAGGAGAAGGTGTGATTCGTTCAATACGTCTGAATCCTCTGTTCTATATGTCACTACAGGACACGGTGTGATTCGTTCAATACGTCTGAATCCTCTGTTCTATATGTCAGTACAGGAGAAGGTGTGATTCGTTCAAGAGTCTGAATCCTCTGTTCTATATGTCACTACAGGACACGGTGTGATTCGTTCAATACGGCTGAATCCTGTGTTCTATATGTCACTACAGGACACGGTGTGATTCGTTCAATACGGCTGAATCCTCTGTTGTATATGTCAGTACAGGAGACGGTGTGATTCGTTCAATAGTCTGAATCCTCTGTTCTATATGTCAGTACAGGAGACGGTGTGATTCGTTCAATAGTCTGAATCCTCTGTTCTATATGTCAGTACAGGACACGGTGTGATTCGTTCAGTAGTCTGAATCCTCTGTTCTATATGTCACTACAGGAGACGGTGTGATTCGTTCAATAGTCTGAATCCTCAGTTCTATATGTCAGTACAGGAGACGGTGTGATTCGTTCAATAGTCTGAATCCTCTGTTCTATATGTCAGTACAGGAGACGATGTGATTCGTTCAATAGTCTGAATCCTCTGTTCTATATGTCAGTACAGGAGACGATGTGATTCGTTCAATAGTCTGAATCCTCTGTTCTAGATGTCACTACAGGAGACGGTGTGATTCGTTCAATAGTCTGAATCCTCTGTTCTAGATGTCACTACAGGAGACGGTGTGATTCGTTCAAGAGTCTGAATCCTCTGTTCTAAATGTCAGTACAGGCGACGGTGTGATTCGTTCAATACGTCTGAATCCTCTGTTCTATATGTCAGTACAGGAGACGATGTGATTCGTTCATAGTCTGAATCCTCTGTTCTAAATGTTACTACAGGAGACGGTGTGATTCGTTCAATAGTCTGAATCCTCTGTTCTGTATGTCACTACAGGACACGGTGTGATTCGTTCAATAGTCTGAATCCTCTGTTCTATATGTCACTACAGGACACGGTGTGATTCGTTCAATAGTCTGAATCCTCTGTTCTAAATGTCAGTACAGGAGACGGTGTGATTCGTTCAATACGTCTGAATCCGCTGTTCTATATGTCACTACAGTTCACGGTGGGATTCGTTCAAGAGTCTGAATCCTCTGTTCTATATGTCAGTACAGGAGACGGTGTGATTCGTTCAATACGTCTGAATCCTCTGTTCTATATGTCACTACAGGACACGGTGTGATTCGTTCAATAGTGTGAATCCTCTGTTCTATATGTCAGTACAGGAGAAGGTGTGATTCGTTCAATACGTCTGAATCCTCTGTTCTATATGTCACTACAGGACACGGTGTGATTCGTTCAATACGTCTGAATCCTCTGTTCTATATGTCACTACAGGAGACGGTGTGATTCGTTCAAGAGTCTGAATCCTCTGTTCTATATGTCAGTACAGGAGACGGTGTGATTCGTTCAATACGGCTGAATCCTCTGTTCTATATGTCACTACAGGACACGGTGTGATTCGTTCAATACGGCTGAATCCTCTGTTCTATATGTCAGTGCAGGAGACGGTGTGATTCGTTCAATAGTCTGAATCCTCTGTTCTATATGTCAGTACAGGAGACGGTGTGATTCGTTCAATAGTCTGAATCCTCTGTTCTATATGTCAGTACAGGAGAAGGTTTGATTCGTTCAATAGTCTGAATCCTCTGTTCTATATGTCAGTACAGGAGACGATGTGATTCGTTCAATAGTCTGAATCCTCTGTTCTATATGTCACTACAGGCCACGGTGTGATTCGTTCAATAGTCTGAATCCTCTGTTCTAGATGTCACTACAGGAGACGGTGTGATTCGTTCAAGAATCTGAATCCTCTGTTCTATATGTCACTACAGGAGACGGTGTGATTCGTTCAAGAGTCTGAATCCTCTGTTCTATATGTCACTACAGGACACAGTGTGATTCGTTCAATAGTCTGAATCCTCTGTTCTATGTGTCACTACAGGACACGGTGCGATTCGTTCAATAGTCTGAATTCTCGGTTCTATGTGTCACTGACGATGGTTCTCAAGGTTCTTTTCTTGGTTCAATCCTGTTTTCACTTTACGTAAACGACCTGCCCCTGTTTCGTGAAAGTGTATATGAGATGTTAGCTGACGATACATACTTGTCATAACAGATCAGACGACATGTTTATCTCTTTGCAAGGAAGTACTACTTAGAATTGTCTGAGCTCAATCACAAGCATCTACATAAAAGAAATTAACTTTTGATTATCACCACCAGGCAGAAATATGAAAAGCTTTCATGTGACAGTCGATCCATTTACATTAAAGCAGAAACTATCAAGGAAATCGATAAACATAGGACTCTAGGTAGGCCTACCATTGTTGATAATAATCTGTCACATTATGTTGCGCGCATATATATAAACATTTGTCAAGAAAGATCTACCAACTCCCCAAACCTGAACACTTTGAAATGCACTTAGTCGTGATTTACTCTTTAATGCCGAGACCGAATCTCACAGTACGCCTCCACAATCTGGTATTCACCTATTGATAATGCGTTAAAACATCTACTCTGTTTACGTAGACGAGCTATAAAAGTAATCCGTCTGGAGACTTCTAGTACTTCTATTCAAGCTATAAACGATCGCAGATCTAACCTTTAACAAAGAAAATTCGTTTAGAGCAAAGCAATGTTTTATATGTAAAATGATGTCCGATTGTGGCCCCTTGTCTTTGAAGAATAGATTTTGATAGAAATTGATTATTAGTGCTTACAAGATTAAGAACCTCTGCCCAAGTTTGATCTTCAGTCTAGTCTGCTGTGCTCTGGTTGTCGTTTGTGGAATACAATTTCGACTTCATTTAATTTGCATACCCGCCGTGCTGTTTTTATGCAAATGTATCATACACATCTTATGAAGAAATTTGCAAAGAGCATTACTTCATTCTTAGTGTAATTCGTCAAGTACTGTTCCGTGCAGTTATTATGTTTTTTTTTTGTTTTTGTTTTTTACTGTCAGTCCCCTCTCTCTCTCTCTCTGTTTCTGTCTGTCTGTCTGTCTGTCTCTGTCTCTGACTCTCTGTCTGTGTTTCTCTGTCTCTGTCTGTCTGCCTGTCTCTGTCTCTCTCTGTGTCTATCTGTCTCTGTCTCTCTCTTGTTTGCATTACTTCTCACTTCTACTTCATATCCGGTCTCTTCCACCTTGTTGCCTGGGTTAATCCAAGACTCAGACTATTTGTCTATTTGCTCATTATATCTGTTGCTGTCTCTGTTTCTGTCTGTCTGTCTGTCTTTTCTCTTGCTTGTCTGTTTCTTTGTTTGTCTGTCTCTCTGCCTGCCTGCCCGTCTGTCTGTCGTATATGTCTGTCAGTCTCTCTCTCTGTGTCTCTGTCTCTCTCCCTGTTTTGTTTGCCTGCCTGTTTCTGTCTGCCTGCCCCCCCCCCCCCCCTCTCTCTCTCTCTCTCTTGCTTGTCTGTTTCTTTGTTGTCTGTCTGTCTGCCTGCCTGCCCGTCTGTCTGTCGTATATGTCTGTCTGTCTCTCTGTGTGTCTGTCTCTCTCCCTGTTTTGTTTGCCTGCCTGTTTGTCTGCCTCTCTCTCTCTCTCCTCTCTCTCCTCTCCTCTCTCCTCTCTCTATATATATATATATATATTTGTTAAAAAGTAAGGTTTAAAATTTTATCTACAACGTTGTTTCATGAAACCGCATGCGGTTGCAATCGTCAGGATGTGATGGGTCAGTGCTGCCGGTGTTTTTTAACTGCTTGTGTTGTCTGTCATCACGTGCTGTCTGTGTTTTTCGTGTGTTTCTGATTCTTGTTCACTGATAGGAATTTCCACTTGTGCCTGCAGTTGTTAACCATTTCTATCCTAAATTGGTTTTCAGTAATACCTATATATGTTTCTTCTGCGTTTCTCTGATGTTACAGTGGCTTGATACACAATATTGTTGTAGAAGCATTTGTTGCTCAGAGGGCACTGTTCTTTCTTGATGCAGTTGCAAGATTTCCTTTCATCACCCTCGTTTTTCTCTATACTGCTTTTCATTTTGTTGGTTGAATCAATGATGTTTTTAAGGTTGGGCATACATGAGTATGATAATTTGATGTTGCTTTTGTTAAATATCTTGGATAATTTGTGCTCTTTTGGGAATGATGATGTTAGAATTCTAAAGAATTCTTTCCCTATATTTGTTTTTACTCTTCCGTCATATGGGGGGTTGAACCATATGATCTTCCTTTTCCTGTTCTTCTTGTGTCTGCTCATGTCATTATCTGGGTCATATTGTAGTTTGTAGTTGTAGCCACTTTTGTGTAACGCTTCTTGATATTCAGCTGCAGCTGCAGCCACTGTAACATCAGAGAACGCAGAAAAAACATATATAGGTATTACTGAAAACCAATTTAAAACTAGATATGCAAACCACAAACAGTCATTTAAC
>CM065722.1:2108362-2113362 GCA_033310375.1 Conus canariensis
CCTCTGTTGTTTCTCCGTCTCCCTCTCTCTTTGTCTTTCTGCCTCTGTTTGTTTCTCTGTCTCCCTCTCTCTTTGTCTTTCTGCCTCTGTTGTTTCTCTGTCTCCCTCTCTCTTTGTCTTTCTGCCTCTGTTGTTTCTCCGTCTCCCTCTCTCTCTTGTCTTTCTGCCTCAGTTTGTTTCTCCGTCTCCCTCTCTCTTTGTCTTTCTGCCTCTGTTGTTTCTCTGTCTCCCTCTCTCTGTCTTTCTGCCTCTGTTGTTTCTCTGTCTCCCTCTGTCTGTGTCTTTCTGCCTCTGTTTGTTTCTCCGTCTCCCTCTCTCTTTGTCTTTCTGCCTCTGTTTGTTTCTCCGTCTCCCTCTCTCTGTGTCTTTCTGCCTCTGTTTGTTTCTCTGTCTCCCTCTCTCTTTGTCTTTCTGCCTCTGTTTGTTTCTCCGTCTCCCTCTCTCTGTGTCTTTCTGCCTCTGTTTGTTTCTCCGTCTCCATCTCTCTGTGTCTTTCTGCCTCTGTTGTTTCTCCGTCTCCCTCTCTCTGTGTCTTTCTGCCTCTGTTGTTTCTCCGTCTCCCTCTCTCTTTGTCTTTCTGTGTCTATTGTTTCTCTGTCTCCCTCTCTCTGTGTCTTTCTGCCTCTGTGTGTGTCTCCGTCTCCCTCTCTCTTTGTCTTTCTGCCTCTGTTTGTTTCTCCGTCTGCCTCTCTCTGTGTCTTTCTGCCTCTGTTGTTTCTCGTCTCCCTCTCTCTTTGTCTTTCTGTGTCTATTGTTTCTCTGTCTCCCTCTCTCTGTGTCTTTCTGCCTCTGTTTGTTTCTCCGTCTCCCTCTCTCTTTGTCTTTCTGCCTCTGTTTGTTTCTCCGTCTTCCTCTCTCTTTGTCTTTCTGCCTCTGTTTGTTTCTCCGTCTCCATCTCTCTGTGTCTTTCTGTCTCTGTTGTTTCTCCGTCTCCCTCTCTCTGTGTCTTTCTGCCTCTGTTGTTTCTCCGTCTCCCTCTCTCTTTGTCTTTCTGTGTCTATTGTTTCTCTGTCTCCCTCTCTCTCTCTGTCTTTCTGCGTCTGTTTGTTTCTCCGTCTCCCTCTCTCTGTGTCTTTCTGCGTCTATTTTTTTCTCCGTTTCCCTCTCTCTCTGTGTCTTTCTGCCTCTGTTGTTTCTCCATCTCCCTCTCTCTTTGTCTTTCTGCCTCTGTTGTTTCTCCGTCTCCCTCTCTCTGTGTCTTTCTGTGTCTATTGTTTCTCTGTCTCCCTCTCTCTCTGTGTCTTTCTGCGTCTGTTTGTTTCTCCGTCTCCCTCTCTCTGTGTCTTTCTGCGTCTATTTTTTTCTCCGTCTCCGTCTCTCTGTGTCTTTCTGCCTCTGTTGTTTCTCCCTCTCCCTCTCTCTTTGTCTTTCTGCCTCTGTTGTTTCTCTGTCTCCCTCTCTCTGTGTCTTTCTGCCTCCGTTTGTTTCTCCGTCTCCCTCTCTCTTTGTCTTTCTGCCTCTGTTGTTTCTCTGTCTCCTTCTCTCTTTGTCTTTCTGCCTCTCTTGTTTCTCTGTCTCACTCTCTCTTTGTCTTTTTGCGTCTGTTTGTTTCTCCGTCTTCCTCTCACTTTTTATTTCGTCCTCTGCATACGCGCACACCAGTGCTTGCATGCGTTCTCTCTCTCTCTCTCTCTCTCTCTCTCTCTTCTCTCTCTCTCTCTCTCTCTCTCTCTCTCTCTCTCTTTGTCTTTTCGTCTGTGCAGTTGTCTTTCTGTCTTTAACTCTCTCTCTCTCTGTGTCTCTGTCTCTCTCTCTGTCTCTGTCTCTCTGTAAGTGTCTTTCTCTCAGCCAACCTGCATCTTTCCCACTTTCTCTCTGTTAATTTTTCACAGGTCTGTCTGACTGACTGTCTGTCTGTCTCTCTCTCGCTCTCCTCTCTCTCTCTCTCTCTCTCTCTCTCTCTCTCTCTGAGCGCTATTCCCTATACTCTGTTTTCATTTTTCTTCTAATCGGTTCTCCATTCCCATGCTGTGTAATAGCATTATAAAAACTCCCTTGGTTTCAAAGAACATTTTAATACTTTTCTCAGACACTGATTTTTTGAGAAGGGAAAAGGTACGTGTAACTGCTTTTTAGATTAAACCGAACAACCTATCTCGCACCTGTTGTGAACGTCATTTGGGATACAGATATTCCCATGCATGGTTATTGGTTTTTGCTTTATACAGGCACGTCAGAGTTTTGACTGTTAAAGAATAAGAATAATCATTACAGTCATGAAGTAGTAGTAGTAGCAGCAGCAGCAGCAGCAGCAGCAGCAGTAGTAGTAGTAGTAGTAGTAGTAGTAGTAGTAGTAGTAGTAGTAGTAGTAATAGCAGCAGCAGAAGCAGCAACAACAATAACGACAACAACAACCACAACAATAAAAATAATCATAATAACAGCAACAACAACAACAATAATAATAATGATAATAATAATAGTGGTAATGATAATGATAAAAATAATAATGATAATGATATAATAATAATAATAATAATAATAATAATAATAATCGTAAGTATTAGGCTTGAAGAAAAAGACGATGGGTTTTTTGTATGATTGATTCTGTTATTGTTTGTTTGTTTGTTTGTTTGTTTGTTTTTTCTGTCCCAACCTCTGCGCCACCTCAGAGGCAGTGCACCCACGCCGCTCATTCCGACACCCCGTCCACAGCCACAGCCCGGTCGGCCCCGCCGCAGCCCCGGCACCGGCAAACCACAGGGAGCAGTCAATGTCAAGCCGTCAAGAGGCAACCCACCGGAGGAGACACTGCACTGCCGCCGAGTCACTTCGGTGGTGTTCAGTGGCGCCTGTTCTGATCTAACATACGCAGGACACCACCTACTAAGCCCCCTACTGACGACAATAATTGCTTAGTCGCGGAGCCGGCGTGAGTGACTCTCCCTCCGGAGGGCGCCACCACGTCCGTCCAACGACAGCTCCCATGGACTCGCCGATACCGGTGACCCCGACGGAACCAAACCAAGGCCACAGACGTGGAGAGGACATCGAAATTGAGGTCACCATGAGAGCAGGGCATGAAGGGCCACAGAACTTGAGACATTTTTTTTTTTTTATGCTAATCGATGAGAATGAGGATGATTAAGATGATGCTACGGATTTCCATTTCGGTCTGAGACTACATGACAGGGCTGTACTCTACGCTTCCTTTCATAATATATCCAGGCGTCAACCAGGCCCGAGAGATACAGGCACCTGCAGTGTTGGTCAGGAAATTTGAGCAACACTCTCAGAAACGCATCCATTAAGTGGATGAAACTCGACTGTGTGGTCCCAGTCTTCCCAACTGAGTCCGCAGCAACTCAACTCTGGGTAGGAGCCGGTCGGGGCAGAAAAACCCACATGACTTCTGATGGGATTCGAACCCACGACCTCCCAGCCGGGAGTCCGCGACGCTGACCACTTCGCCACGGCGGCTGGTGATTCTGTTATTGTTAGTATGATCATGTAATATTTGTCATGTTCAAGGTTATTTCTTTTTAATGTATAAATCACCAGTGTACAGCAGCGGCTCTGATCTTTTTGTTGGCAAGTGACTGTACATCTGGACTTATGCACCCTTCTTTGCCTTTGGTATGCTTGTTTCGCCAAGCTGCATAATAGACAATACTTTACAGTGACTCTGTGGGCGTATGCTGAATAGGATGAGAGAGGGAGAGAGAGAGAGAGAGAGAGAGAGATAGAGAGGAGAGGGAGAGAGAGAGAGAAGGGGTAGGGGAAGGTGTGGGGGGGCAGGAAGAGAGAGACAGAGAGAGAGAGAGAGAGAGAGAGAGAGAGAGAGAGAGAGAGAGAGAGATAGAGAGATTGGAAGGGGAGAGAAAGAGATGTAGAAAAGAACAAACGGATAGGGGAGAGAGAGAGAGAGAGAGAGAGAGAGAGAGAGAGAGAGAGAGAGAGAGAGAGAGAGAGCAGAGAGAGAGAGAGTTACTTCCTTTATTTTTCTTTTCCCCCCATTAAAACATTGCTTCTAACCAGACAGACTTGTTGATTTTCTTGACCCGCATCACTCACGAAGGGGAAGAAAACATCAGGTGGTGACCTGAGGGAAAGATCAAACATGGAGTCCTGTGACGTTCGCACCTGACACGCACGTGCCTTTTCATGGAAATCGGCCAAGTGCACGTGTGCTTCAAGATCTGGCTGTTTGGGGAGCCTGAACATTTTCATCTCGTGCGGAAAAGAGAACAGGGGGGGGGGGGGGGGGGGGGGAGGGGGAGGAGGGGTGGTGGTGGTGGTAGGTTTGAAGCTTTGGGGTCATACCTATGTTTCAGGGTGTTTTAAACTTTACCTTACACTCATTCGCCTCTTGTTCAAATCAATCAAATGCTTCAGCTGACTGCATAGCTAAAAATGAGAGAGAGAGAGAGAGAGAGAGAGAGAGAGAGAGAGAGAGAGAGAGAGAGAGAGAGAGAATTCGCAAGTCCTCTTAACAACATCGGTATCTGCATGCTTAGGAGGAAAGAAAACAGGTGGATTAAGACCTGATTAACAGGCCAAACATGACTGTTTTCCTATTACATCTGCACGTGACGCGCATTTGCGGGTTGAAATACAGAAATCGGCAAACAACACGTGTGCTTCGAGACTATGTTTTAGTTGGGTTGGTATTGATGGTGCAAAACGGGTATAGAATATCAAGATTTAGCCTGAAATGGAATAGATTTCAGAGTATTTCAAGATTTTTTTTCGGACTGTTTTATTCATCGTTTTATTTCATATCATTTTGTATCGTATCATTCGTTTTGTTTTATATCTGTGTATTGTTTAAGGGAGAAATCTTTGCCTTTGGTCCTGGATGATCATTGCAGGTTACAATTCAAACACATGTTGTGGGATTCTCTCTGTCTGCTGCCCTCTCCCCCTTCGGTCTGTATCGTGATCCGCCCTCAGAGTGAAGACAACTGGAGGTAACAGAACACATGTTGTGGGATTATCTCTGTCTGCTGCCCTCTCCCCCTTCGGTCTGTATCGTGATCCGCCCTCAGAGTGAAGACAAC
>CM065722.1:2120862-2125862 GCA_033310375.1 Conus canariensis
TGGAGGAAGCAACCGGATAACACAATATGGGAACAAACGTGGGGGGGGGGGGGGGGGGTAGTCTAGGTATATGAATAGTTCAAGTTAAATGAGTATGGAAAATGTGCATATAATAGAAAACCAAATGTATTTAAGAAAACATGTATGGAAGAGGAAGGTTAAAATACGTAACGAAATTTGTATATACATACACACGTAAAACTACGAAATGAATACAAAGGGAAACATAGATAAATAATTTGACCATGAAGTGATGAAGTATGTAAGAAAGATAATCCAGGAAACGAAAGTAGGACGAGAATTTGGCCAGTTTAGTAAAGCAAACAGTAAGGCACGTAGGAGAATTAAGAAGTAGGTCAACATGCAAATCAGCATGAAGCGGTGATGAATGCGTTCCATTCCGCTACTCGCACACAGTGTCAATCTCCCTCTGGCCGTCTCTCGCCCGTTCTCGCCCGCGGGGGGGGGGGGGGGGGGGGGGGGGGGGGGGGGAGTGGAGCGTGAGGCGGATGGGGCGATAGTGGGAGGCGGTGGGAGCGAGAGTGGGAGTAGGAATGAGAATTGTCTGTCGAGTCTTGGCTGGATCGTCTGCTGTGATGGCTGCCCGTTGATCAGATTATAATGAGCATGGTTTTGTACTCTTTGAATAACGATAGCTGTTGTATGCATTTTGATTATTTTCCGACGGTTGTTTTGAATTATCCAAGTTTGAACTCTAGGGATCCGACCATTAAGGGACTCCTCTGGTCGGCGGGCGGTCAGGACACAGTGTGCGAGTCAAGTGTCGACAAGACCCACGGGACAGAATATGACAGGGTCACAGGCTGAAAGAAATAGGGAAAACGACAATTAAAGTGAAAAAACTGAAGGAATGTACCAACCTGATACATGGAAAGCAACAAGGTTTTAGTAATTTATCCATGGGGCTGCTAAATCCAACGAATATAAACAACACAAGTCCAACACCACACGAACACGACCACAGACGAACACACTCTGTGTGTCAAAGGTCAGCATGGCAGCTTTGTTATGTAGACTCAAGATTCGGGGTTTACCTTTGCACCGGAGAGGGCGATAGGCTTATTTTGCGCATGCGTAATTGATGTAAACAAAAGATGCTTAAAATAGTACAGCTTTCCGGAGAATCTTACGACGCAGGGAAGAAAGGTCTTCACTGTATAAACGAAATATGATGAGGGTAACGAAATAGAAAACATGTGTTTTGCATGATAGTATCAACAGCATTAATATCATGAGTTTTAAAATAATAATATATATACTTACATTACGTTCATAAGGAAGAATGTACCAAGTAGTGTTAATGTATGATCAAGATAGAATTCTACATGTACATACTGTCAGGGAAGAATGCTTCGTTGTAGTTATGGTGAATTTTGTTCTGATTATGTAAAATTGATGTATATTTCTTGTTGCGTACTCATGTGAATAGGCTGATGGCCCACATTAAAGTCACGAGTCACGAGTCTCTCTCTCTCTCTCTCTCTCTCTCTCTCTCTCTCTCTCTCTCTCTCTCTCTCTCTCTCACGTACACACTTGCACACACAGAAACGTACTCACATATGCAACACACACATGCACACACATGTAACATACACACGCACACATAACACACACATACACACACATACACACACATAACACACACATACACACACATACACACACAACACACAAACACACACACACACACACACATACACACACACAAACGCACACATACCACACACCAATACACACACAAACACACACAAACACACACACAACACACACACACACACAACACACACACACAACACGCATTGTCCTCCCAGTTCTCCTCCACAACTGTCTTCCCCTGTGGTACTACGTGCTCATTGTCCCCCAGTTCTCCTCTACAGCTGTCTTCCCCTGTGGTACACGTGCTCATTGTCCTCCCAGTTCTCCCTACAACTGTCTTCCCTGTGGTACACGTGCTCCTTGTCCTCCCAGTTCTCCTCTACACTGTCTTCCCCTGTGGTACAACGTGCTCATTGTCCTCCCAGTTCTCCTCCTACAGCTGTTTTCCCTGTGGTACACGTGCTCATTGTCCTCCCAGTTCTCCTCAACTGTTTTCCCTGTGGTACCACGTGCTCATTGTTCTCCCAGATCTCCTACAGCTGTCTTCCCCTGTGGTACTACGTGCTCATTGTCCTCCCAGTTCTCCTCCTACAGCTGTTTTCCCCTGTGGTACTACGTGCTCATTGTCCTCCCAGTTCTCCTCCTGCAGCTGTCTTCCCCTGTGGTACTACGTGCTCATTGTCCTCCCAGTTCTCCTCCTACAGCTGTTTTCCCTGTGGTAACCACGTGCTCATTGTCCTCCCGTTCTCCTCCTATAGCTGTTTTCCACTGTGGTACTACGTGCTCATTGTCCTCCCGTTCTCCTCCTGCAGCTGTCTTCCCTGTGGTACATACGTGCTCATTGTCCTCCCAGTTCTCCTCCTACAGCTGTTTTCCCCTGTGGTACACGTGCTCATTGTCCTCCCCGTTCTCCTCCTATAGCTGTTTCCACTGTGGTACAACGTGCTAATTATCCTCCCAGTTCTCCTACAGCTGTTTTCCCCTGCTCATTGTCCTCCCAGTTCTCCTCCTACAGCTGTCTCCCCTGTGGTACTACGTGCTCATTGTCCTCCTAGTACTCCTCCTCCAACTGTCTTCCCCTGTGGTACTACGCGCTCATTGTGCTCCCAGTTCTCCTCCTACAGCTGTCTTCCCCTGTGGTACTACGTGCTCATTGTCCTCCCAGTTCTCCTCATACAAATGTCTTCCCCTGTGGTACAACGTGCTAATTATCCTCCCAGTTCTCCTACAGCTGTTTTCCCTGTGGTACAACGTGCTCATTGTCCTCACAGTTCTCCTACAACTGTCTCCCCTGTGGTACACGTGCTCATTGTCCTCCCAGTTCTCCTCCTACAACTGTCTTCCCCTTTGGTACACGTGATCATTGTCCTCCCAGGTCTCTCCTACAACTGTCTTCCCATGTGGTACCACGTGCTCATTGTCCTCCCAGTTCTCCTACAGCTGTCTTCCCCTGTGGAACAATGTGCTCATTGTTCTTCCAGTTTCTCCTACAGCTGTCTTCCCTGTGGTACAACGTGCTCACTGCCTCCCAGTTCTCCTCCTACAGCTGTCTTCCCCTGTGGTACAACGTGTCATTGTCCTCCAGTTCTCCTCCTACAGCTGTCTTCCCCTGTCGTATAACGTGCTGAATTGTCCTCCCAGTTCTCCTACAGCTGTCTTCCCTGTGGTACCACGTGGTCATTGTCCTCCCAGTTATCCTCTACAACTGTCTTCCCCTGTGGTACAACGCGCTCATTGTTCTCCTAGTTCTCCTCCTACAACTGTCTTCCTCTGTGGTACAACGTGCTCATTGTCCTCACAGTTCTCCTCCACAACTGTCTTCCCTGTGGTACAACGTGCTCATTGTCCTCCCAGTTCTTCTTCTACAGCTGTTTTCCCTGTGGTACAACGTGCTCATTGTTCTCCCAGTTCTCCTACAGCTGTCTTCCCTGTGGTACAACGTGCTCATTGTCCTCTCAGTTCTCCTCCAGCTGTCTTCCCCTGTGGTACTATGTGCTCATTGTCCTCCCAGTTCTCCTACAACTGTCGTCCCTTGTGGTACAACGTGCTCATTGTCCTCCCAGTTCTCCTACAGCTGTCTTCCTCTGTGGTACAACGTGGTCACTGTCCTCCCAGTTCTCCCCCTGCAGCTGTTTTCCCCTGTAGTACAACGTGCTCACTGTCCTCCCAGTTCTCCTTCTACAGCTGTCTTCCCCTGTGGTACCACGTGCTCATTGTCCTCCCAGTTCTCCTCCTACAGCTGTCTTCCCCTGTAGTACAACGTGCTCCTTGTCCTCCCAGTTCTCCTTCTACAGCTGTCTTCCCCTGTGGTACAACGTGCTCATTGTCCTCCCGTTCTCCTACAGCTGTCTTCCCCTGTGGTACCACGTGCTCATTGTCCTCCATGTTCTCTCCTCTACAACTGTCTTCCCCTGTGGTACAACGTGCTCATTGTCCTCCCAGTTCTCCTACAACTGTCTTCCCCTGTGGTACAACGTGCTCATTGTCCTCCCAGTTCTCCTACAGCTGTCTTCCCCTGTGGTACAACGTGCTCATTGTCCTCCCAGTTCTTCTCCTACAACTGTCTTCCCCTGTGGTACAACGTGCTCATTGTCCTCCCAGTTCTCTCCTACAACTGTCTTCCCCTGTGGTACAACGTGCTCATTGTCCTCCCAGTTCTTCTCCTACAGCTGTTTTCCCCTGTGGTACAACGTGCTCATTGTCCTCCCAGTTCTTCTCCTACAACTGTCTTCCCCTGTGGTACAACGTGCTCATTGTCTCCAGTTCCTCTCCTATACTGTCTTCCCTGTGGTACCACGTGCTATTGTCCTCCGTTCCTCCTACAACTGTCTTCCCCTGTGGTACCACGTGCTCCTTGTCCTCCCAGTTCTTCTCCTACAGCTGTCTTCCCCTGTGGTACAACGTGCTCATTGTCCTCCCCGTTCTCCTCCTACAACTGTCTTCCCCTGTGGTACAACGTGCTCATTGTCCTCCCAGTTCTCCTCCTACAGCTGTCTTCCCCTGTGGTACCACGTGCTCATTGTCCTCCCAGTTCTCCTCTTACAGCTGTTTTCCCCTGTGGTACAACGTGCTCCTTGTCCTCCCAGTTCTCCTCCTACAACTGTCTTCCCTGTGGTACCACGTGCTCCTTGTCCTCCCAGTTCTCCTACAGCTGTCTTCCCCTGTGGTACAACGTGCTCATTGTCCTACCAGTTCTCCTCCTACAGCTGTCTCCCCTGTGGTACTAGCGTGCTCATTGTCCTCCCAGTTCTCCTCCTACAACTGTCTTCCCCCGTGTAAAGTCGTCTGCCTGCTTCTTGTTCGCCTCACCTATCCCAAGTGGAGAGGGAGGGAGGGAGAGAGAGAGAGAGAGAGAGAGAGAGAGAGAGAGAGAGAGAGAGAGA
>CM065722.1:2130862-2133362 GCA_033310375.1 Conus canariensis
GCGGCATCCTCATCATCACTGATTATCATTAGAAGAGTGTGTCACACAGTCCCTAACCAGCTGGCGGCATCCTCATCATCACTGATTATCATTAGAAGAGTGTGTCACACAGTCCCTAACCAGCTGGCGGCATCCTCATCATTACTGATTATCATTAGAAGAGTGTGTCACACAGTCCCTAACCAGCTGGCGGCATCCTCATCATCACTGGTTATCATTAGAAGAGTGTGTCACACAGTCCCTAACCAGCTGACGGATTCTCATCATCACTGATTATCATTAGAAGAGTGTGTCACACAGTCCCTAACCCGCTGACGGCATCTCATCATCACTGGTTATCATTAGAAGAGTGTGTCACACAGTCCCTAACCAGCTGGCGGCATCCTCATCATCACTGATTATCATTTTTAAAGTCTCGAAAGCTGTTGTCGCTTATGCTCTGCTTTTATAGTACCTTCAGTGTTGATTTCCTCTCCATTTGAGTGCATGTGCTGAGCCGTCAAAGGCGTTAGTATTGCCTGTGCTGAGCTGTCAAAGGCGTTAGTATTGCCTGTGCTGAGCTGTCAAAGGCGTTAGTATTGGTAAAGCCATGGGCACTGTTGTCAGATTGCCGTGATGGCGCCTTTAGGAGGGGGAGATCACTCATGCTAGCTGTGTGAGTTAGCAATGACAGCCCTCAGTGTGTGTGTGTGTGTGTGTGTGTGTGTGTGTGTGTGTGTGTGTTGTGTGTGTGTGTGTGTAGGGGGGTGGATTAGAAGGGGGTGTCACATCAGTTGGATCAGAACAGATGCCGTTGAACACCACCAACGTGACTCGGCAGCAGCGTAGTGTCTCCCGTGGTGGGTGTCCTCGTGACATCCTGATACTCTTTGCTCCCATTGTGTTGCTGGTTGTGAGATAGGACAACCTGGATGTGGATGTATAGGTACAGCTAAAACGAATGGCTTGGGAGGAATACCACTAGGGAACACAGAAGATAAGAAATACACACACACGCACACACACACACACACACACACACACACACACACACACACACACACACACACACACGCACGCACGCACGCACGCACGCACGCACGCACGCACGCACGCGAGAGAGAGAGAGAGAGAGAGAGAGAGAGAGAGAGAGGGGGGGGGGGAGATTCCTTTTTGGCCAATATGGTCGCCATGATAAGAGTAATGAACACATTTTTTTCTCTGCACCTTTTAGACAAAACATCAGGTGGTGGAACGTGACTGGCAATGCCGAACACTTCATCATGCCGTTCTTATCGCTGCGTGGCTCACATGGCTTGTAGGAGCACGGGGAATTAGTTCACATCACGTGTGTGTGTGTGAAGGGCCGGCTGGCTTGGATGCTTGTGGTTGAAAAAAAAATAGAAAAAGAAAAAGGACACAATCATACAACACATACAGGCACGCACGCACGCACGTGTTCACGCGCACACGTGTACAGGAGAGAGAGAGAGAGAGAGAGAGAGAGAGAGAGAGAGAGAGAGAGAGAGAGAGAGAGAGAGAGAGTTGTTTTTTGTATTTAGAAATTCAGTCACGCAAATGAGTGGAGAAATCATTGAAACAGGATAGCTTTAAAAGAAAAAAAAAAAGTTCCTTGCCACCGTTTTGTTCTCCTGCCCCTCTCCTCCTCACCGAATCAATCCATTTAAAGAAGAACTGGTTTTGATATATTTGTAAGCTGCTCGCACATGGTTTGGTTTCCCCTGATCCAGTCCTTTGTCTTTTAGTTCAGCTTTGAAAAGGTCATTACATGACATGGGGAGAAAAACGAACATATCATTACGTTTGAAAAAAGTAAAAACGGGCATCCTGAAAAATCACACACACGCACACACACACACACACACACACACACACACACACACACACACACACACACACACACACACACATGGAGAAAGAGAGAGAGAGAGAGAGAGAGAGAGAGAGAGGGGGGGGAGAGACAGGGACAGAGTCACAGAGACAGAGTCACAGAGACAGACTCACAGAGAGAGAGAGAGAGAGAGAGAGCTATACAAATCGAAAGATATGTGACATTCAACCCTAATAACACGCACGCACGCACGCACGCACAGAAAATAAATAATAAAAAAGAAACTTTATTAGAAAAACATCTCCATGAACTGACCATAACTTTATGCATCCTGTCCCTATTCTTTCCTCTTGAGAATCACGGAATGGACAAGAGCTCTCCATTACTGTCGGCTGGGACTGTTCATGCACTTCAGAGGCTGCTCCAGACGAGCGTGTTCCGGAAGACCGTTAAATCAGGCGTGCTACACCATCACCACCACAGACACTGACGACAGATACGTTTCACAGCAGGACCGGATGGAACGGTCATAGCGGCTGAACGCGCTTCCGTTCTGCGCAGTAGAAGCGTAAAGCTGAACTTCCGTTTCCGTATTAAGGATGGATGGACCGGTTTTTAAATGATGAGCTAAGCATCCCGCCCTCTCAGTGGCATGAAATGGACTCAGTG
>CM065722.1:2138362-2140862 GCA_033310375.1 Conus canariensis
GTCTCTTCGGTGGCTTCCAGTTCTGCCTCTCATGACCTGATTTTATATTTTATTTTCACTATTCATCTCATTGCCAAAAGGTCGTAGGAGACCGACCCATCAACAACGCTATTGCTGCTGTCTGAGTGCTCGTCACTGCTTTCAGGGACCGACATGTGAACAGACTGCTACCTTAGTTTTGATTGTCGCATTTGAGTGACTGACACGTGAACAGACTGCTACCTTAGTTTTGATTGCCGCATTTCAGCGACTGACACGTGAACAGACTGCTACCTTAGTTTTGATTGCCGCATTTGAGTGACTGACACGTGAACAGACTGCTTTCTCAGATCTGATTGCCGCATTTCAGTGACTAACACGTGAACAGACTGTTACCTCAGTTTTGATTGCCGCATTTCAGCGACTAACACGTGAACAGACATCCATCTCACTTTTCATCCTGGCTTTCAGTGACTGACATGTGAACAGACATCCATCTCACTTTTCATCTGCTTTCAGTGACTGACATGTGAACAAACATCCATCTCACTTTTCATCCTGGCATTTCAGTGACTGACATGTGAACATAATCCATCTCACTTTTCATCCTGGCTTTCAGTGACTGACATGTGAACAACATCCATCTCACTTTTCATCCTGGCATTTCAGTGACTGACATGTGAACAGACATCCATCTCACTTTTCATCCTGGCACCTCAGTGACTGACATGTGAACACCGATGCTGCTGCTGAGTGTCCATTATGGCATGGCAGCGAACAATTGGAAATAATTGGCGGTGCCTGTGTCCTCTCCAAGTGACCTGATACATGATGGCCATATTTGCCTGTCCGCAATCTACAGAACGCTGACATGGCGTGCATAATTTCTATCTTGCCTCTTTGAGCTTCTGTCGACGACCCGACAGACCAGAGGTTTACTCACTAGCAGATCTACCTACCCATAGGCTGACCAGAGTGTTCAGGGGAACTGTTAATGTGTCTGCACTTCATTCTGTTTCCTGTAGAAGTGTCGGTTTGGGTGCTGCTGGTGTTTTGAGGCTGGATTTGGCCAACACGTGGGACCAGACAGGGTGCAGATTTGGTGGTCTGGATTGTAAACAACGGAACGTGGTCTCAAGCTTGGAGTTCGACTGTGAGCAAACTGTACAGAAAGATAACGAAAGACAGACGTCATACTGTAGACTGCGTATTTCAGTGTTTGATAATGATGACTCTTTTTTGAAATGCATTATGTAAACCCATACTAGTATGTATTACATTGATAAACATGGCAACGCATGGACTGTGGCATATGCACATGAAAAAAGCCAAACACCACATTCAATCAAAGGAAGTTGTTTATTTCGTTCACCAAACAACAAATAGTTAACCCAAACACAATGACCGTTAAATCATGTCTTCCATTCGCCGAACAGGTAGTCACTTCCAAAACAGCGACAGTAATACCATTTAGTCCTTTTACAAAATGTCAATTAACCCCTATACAATAAGAGTTACATCATTTATTCCATCCACCAGACAACAAGTAGTTAGCCCAACTACACTGATGGTTAGCTTTGCTAACATTTGTTTTTAAAGTCCATTATCACTGTACGCTTTGGTTTCAACAACAAAAAAGGAAGAAAACATGTAGTCATATTTAATCTTGTCTACGAATCACACACACTTACTAAAATATCCACACCATTGAAAAAACGTCTTCCACCATACACATGTAGTTCATGATTCTCTTGTTACATTGGGCTTCATCTAGTATACCATCACATTTATGTGTACACCGGCAACAAAATGTTTCAACACTCTGTGTGTGTGTGTGTGTGTGTGTGTGTGTGTGTGTGTGTGTGTGTGTGTGTGTGTGTGTGCGCGTGTGCGTGCGTGCGTGAGAGAGAGAGAGAGAGAGAGTGGTGTGTGTGTGTGTGTGTGTGTGTGTGTGTGTGTGTAAACAGAAATGGCATGTTCTAAATTCAAAAAGAAGGAAATGTTTAATCACCTTCTAGAGCGAAGAAGGTGAAAGGACAGCAAACAGAAAAGTAATGGACGTCAGTGAAGAAAGAAAGAAAAAACAAACAGAAACCAATGGAGTGACACGACAGTGGAAATCACTAGCATACAGTAAGCTAGGAATAACTGTAACTATAATTTGCTCAGAAGGATCGTAATTTTATTAAAGAGAGAGAGAGAGAGAGAGAGAGAGAGAGAGAGAGAGAGAGAGAGGTGTGTATATGTTTGTGCATGAAGGGGAAGGGGAAACAAGGAGGGGAGATGGGGAAACTCCTCGTTCAAACACAGACAGATATACGGAAGCCAGTGAGAGAAGGCTGAGGAAGACGGTGGAATGACCAGGTAGATATCAATTCATTAACTCTTTTTTTTCACCAGCTTCTCTTTTTCTTTGATCTTCTCTCCTCTCTCTGTCAGACCCTCATTTAGTCCAGTGACGGCCAGTATATATATATATATATATATATATATATGTAGAGAGAGAGAGGAGAGAGAGAGA
>CM065722.1:2145862-2158362 GCA_033310375.1 Conus canariensis
TTACTGGTGATTTTTTAAAAATCGGTTTTGTAGTTGTGAGAAATATATTCTTTTTTCCCTGGGCATCGTTATCTGTTCTTGTTAGACTTTGAAATGAAATGTTTCTGGGGATGACATAATTAACGGTGGATATATTAGGAACAGCGTACCTTTACTAACGACAGCTTACTGTGAACGTTTTTAGTCAGCTCCATCAAGTTGGGTGCTTCCAGAAGGTGTGTAGGACTGGTTTTGCCTGTGTAGAAGGACACAAGAGAGAGCGTGCGTGCGTGCGCTGCGTGTGTGCGTGTTCCTTTTTTGCTTGTGTTTGCATGGGAGTGTATGTGCGTAAATATCACGTGCACTTCTTGTATTACGGTAAATGCAGAGGTAGCCAGCGTTATTTCTTTTTATGTAAGATGTGTGCTCATGTTATTTATGACTGCAAAACAGACCTGTGAAAGGTGACAAACATGATCCACCATGTATTTTATACGTCTGTCTGTTCTGTGATACTGACACGTACAATGACAAACATATGACGCACCGTGTATTTCATACATATCTGTTCTGTAATACTGACACATACAATGGGAATCAACACCAAGCACCTAAGTGTAGGAATCCAGGATGAAGACACGAAAAATAAACATAAATAATGCTTCGCTAATACTGTTCAGTATCATCTGCTCCTCTTGAAGGCTGTCATGTTTGGCTATGCACTTTAGATTGGGGCTTCTCCGGGCCTTACTAAAGAGAGATTAGAGGCTGTGTAGGTGCAGAAAAATAGGGTGACTTCTTTTAACTTTTTATTCCCGAGTGTGTAAAACTAGAGGTTTATAAAACTTCTCCCATGTTCATATTTGCAAGCACTAAGTTGTAACTAGTAGCCCCGATAAAGCAGTGATCCAGGTCTGACACATGCTGTTGATGCTGAAGTTCACAGGAGGTCTAGAGCAAACACATGAAAAATACAACTTCATCTCCCGCAAAACGGCCGATTCAGTCCAATGTGAAACAGCACGTCCTAATGTAATACAGTATTCCGGGCATCGACAGTAACGTAAGCCCTAGTGATCGATGGACAGGCGGAATATATTTATGAGGAAATCGTGCGAACGACAATGAACATGCATTCACCCTCAAGTCACATAATTTGTCACCGAAAGCATGTCTTAATCTTTGAACACCGGCACGAACTATCTGATTCAATACACTTCCTTGTGAATTGTGAGGAGATCACAGGATAACTGTGTAGGGAAAGACATGCAGCGTAGGGTTATTCCCACACCTCCTTGACACGTATCCCGATCATCTAACAGACCATGGCATGCTGTCCGGGTGTTGAACTTCACGGAGCAATGACAGAGAACCAGAGGGGAGAGGGCAAGCTGGCTGGATGATGTTCCACTGATGTCCAGAGGGAGAGGGAAAGGTCACTGGATGATGTTCCACTGATGTCAAGAGGGAGAGGGCAAGCTGACTGGATGATGTTCCACTGATGTCCAGAGGGGAGAGGGCAAGCTGACTGGTTGATGTTCCACTGATGTCCACAGGGAGAGGGCAAGCTGACTGGATGATGTCCACTGATGTCCAGAGGGGAGAGGGCAAGCTGACTGGATGATGTTCCACTGATGTCCACAGGGAGAGGGCAAGCTGACTGGATGATGTTCCACTGATGTCCACAGGGAGAGGGCAAGCTGACTGGATGATGTTCCACTGATATCCAGAGGGGAGAGGGCAAGCTGACTGGATGATGTTCCACTGATGTCCAGAGGGGAGAGGGCAAGCTGACTGGATGATGTTCCACTGATGTCCACAGGGAGAGGGCAAGCTGACTGGACGATGTTCCACTGATGTCCAGAGGGGAGAGGGCAAGCTGACTGGATGATGTTCCACTGATGTCCAGTTGGAAAGAGCAGGCTTACTGGATGGTGCTCCACCTATATCCTGATCCTGTCCACATTGGCAATATGGAGAAAAACGTTTACAATACTAAGGTGACAGCGCAAGGCAAGTTCCCAATATGCTTTCACTATGAAAAAAATAAACAACAGAAAAGGTATTCCGGAGCATTTCTTTACCTCGTCTGTCTCATGTAAACAACCATCAAACATTGTCTCCCAGCCATATAATTATTCGTCGTATGTACCAAGAAGAATGACGGTGAAAAACAAGTCCACATGACTGTCATAAAGTCTCAAAGTCAGGGAAGCAGGTGAACATTCAAGCTACGTAAACACAGGGTAGAACAGGAGCACACAGGAAAAGAACAAAGCACTTGACACATCTTACTCTTAGTTCTTCCTGAAAAAAGAACTCTTCAAACAAAGGAACATTTAGACACAAACTTGGTGTGATTCTCGAGGTCGCCAGGTCAGTAAGTTGGTGACAATGTGCGCTGCAAGTGCCAGTGCCTACAGGGGTCTTTAGTCCACATTGGTCAGTACTGACACACGCATTGGGCATTTCCACCTCACACAATCACATTATGCGACATCGTCAAGGTGATGGAACAGGCAATAAACTGTGACCAAGATACATGAGTCCATCTCCGGTCCGCCAAAGAAGAGGACATGACCAACAGTACTCTGCCATCCAGTGCCGCACACAGTATCGGCAGAACTCATTCTTTGCCTGAACAATCAGAGACTGGAATGAGTTGCCTGCAGAGACTGTGGCCGCCCCCACTCTTGCCACCTTCCAGCCAAGAGTGCAACTGCTGCTCTGATTCTTTTCTTTTCTTTTTTTTCTCCCTTCTTCGCCGGGCGAACCCCAACCTGAAAAGTGTCAGAAAAATCAAATTGTTGATTGTGGACACTCAAAGGAAGAAGAAGAAGAACATACCACGAGCTCAATGGTGACGAACGCTATCACACGACCTAGAAGTATTAGAATCCAACGCATCGTGTCGACAATGCTGGAAGATTGTATTAAATCATTAAAAAAAAGTAAGGGCCTTTCTATCGTTTCTTCCATGCTGGATGATTTAATGACGAAGTAGAGGGGTCTAACCCATCGTTTCCTCGATGGTGGCAGAGGTATTAAATGACATAAAAATAAAACGATCCTACACATCGTCTCTTCGGCTTTGATAGAAGTATTAGTTGAAGAACTAGAAGGGTCTACCATTTTGTTTCCTCATTGCTGGCAGCGGTGTTAAATGAAAGTCAATATAAGGGCCAACAAATCGTTCTCTTCGTGCTGGCAGAGGCATCAAATGACAACAACAGAAGGGTCCACCACATCATTTCCTGAATGCTGGCAGCGCTATTCAATGACGGTAAGTGTAAAGGTCCAGCGCATTGTTTTTTCAGTGCTGCAGAGGTACTACATAACAAAGACGTAAGAATTCAACCAATCGTTCCCTAGTGCTGGAGAGGTATTAAAGGACGAAGCATGTGAGGGTCCAACACATCATTGCCTCAGTGCTGGCAGAGGTATCAAATGGGAACATATACACATATTTGGAAGAGGTATTTTATAACGAAAAATGTAAGGGTCCAATACGCCGTTTCTTCAATACAACAGAGGTATTCAATGACCAACAAAAGAAAAAAGAGAAAAAAAAGGAGAAAAGTATGAGCCTAGCTCATGGCGTCTTCAAAGCTGGCAGCCGTATCAAGTGACGGCCCTACGCATCACATATCCGATGCTGAAACAGGGTATTGAATGACAACAGTATTTAAGGATCCAGAACATGACGTCATCAATGTAGGCAGCAGATAGTAAGTGACGGCAAATGACGAAGGATTCAGTACATGACATCGTCAATGCAGGCAGATAGTACTAAATGACGACAATGTTTAAGAATCCGGCACATGACGTCATCAATGTAGACAGCTGATTCTAAGTGACGACAATGACGAAGGATCCAGTACATGACGTCACCAGTGCATGCAGCTGGTACAAAATGACGACGATGTCTAAGAATCCGGCACATGTCGTCATCAATGCAGACAGATTGTACTAAATGACGACAATGTCTGAGAACCCAGCATATGTGGTCATCAATGCAGACAGATGGTACTAAATGACGACAATGTCTGAGAACCCAGCATATGTGGTCATCAATGCAGACAGATTGTACTAAATGACAACAATGTCTGAGAACCCAGCATATGTGGTCATCAATGCAGACAGAGTGTACTAAATGACGACAATGTCTGAGAACCCAGCATATGTGGTCATCAATGCAGACAGATGGTACTAAATGACGACAATGTCTGAGAACCCAGCGTATGTGGTCATCAATGCAGGCAGATGGTACACAATGATACTCGGGGGACGGGGAACCGCAGTCTCTCAGTACTGACACGTGCTGTTGGGATCCACGCCGGACATGTGCTCGCGGGGGTCGTAGAGGGAGGGGGCGTAGAGGAAGATGACCAGGGTGCCACAGACGTAGGTGATGGCGAAGATGTAGAGGAAGAGGCGATCCATCACCATGGCGATGTAACCCCAGTCCCGCTTCTCCTGCAAGCACAAGTTGAGATGAGAGTTAACGACGATCATACTGCGGATATTGTAGGGATGTTATGACTACTACAATAGTGGTAGTAGTAGTAGTAGTAGTGGTAGTAGTAGTAGTAGTAGCAGTAGCAGCAGCAGTAGTAGCAGTGTAGTAATAGTAGTAGTAATAGCAGCAGCAGCAGTAGCAGCAGCAGCAACAGCAGTAGCAGCAGTAGCGGCAGAAACAACATCAAAAACAGTTATAAGATACTCCTTCAGCTACAAATGTCACTGCTGTTTCCACTACGTGACTGTTACAAGAGAAAAAGTCTGTTTTCTCTGCTACGGTTAGTACAGCTGCTGCTGGTACTACATCTGTAGACAGTATTGTTCTACCACTAACGTTGCATACAACAGCCTGGCATCAATCGTTGCTTTACAGAAAGCAGTAGCAGTGTCAACAGAAGAATCGTGAACATGTTTGTAAAGAATGAATTGAAATCAAGCAAAAATAAAGATCAGACGCTAAGGGCAAACACAGAAACAAACGTGCTGTCTTTTTAGCAGCTGCGTTGATAAACAGTGAGAAAAGATAGGAAAGATCACCAACTGTCTTGAAGAATGCAAGAAAGGAGAGGAACACGCAGAGAAGTCGAAGACAGCAAAAACGACCAGGAGAGTAAAGGGAAGGAAAGAAAGACGTCTGGGAAAAAAAGAAAGAATGCAGATCAGGAAGAAACAAAGAAAGAGGAAAAGACAGAAACCAGCACAGAACAAAGGGAAAAAAAAAAAAACAACAACAAAAGAAGTATGGAATAAACAGAAACAAAGAGAGAAAGAAGAACAGAAAAGAAAAGAGAAAGCCGAAAGACAACATGCGTCCGAAAGAAGGAAGAGATGAGGCGGACGTTGATAATGAGGACGACAATGACGACAACACACCGATCACGATTGATGATGATTATGATGCTGCTGCTGACGATGATAATGGTGTGTAGCGTGGTGCATCGGCGTTGGTGATCCAAGATAGCATCCAATCATAACAATGAAGACAGACCCTGTAGGGAGAAAAAAGAAAAGACTTCAGCCATGAGAAGCTCGCAGAATATTCAACAATTTTCGGGGTCGTGGCAACACAGAAAACTCCCCAAATCCCCTTAGACAGGTCCTTTCACGACAAGTCAGAATGAATCCAATCCACCCGCTCGTAACCACATCACACTAAATCTGTTTATTCATTCCAGCCTCTGCCCAATCTGTTTTAATTACGTCATATTCAGGTGAATCAAAATCAAAACTTCATCAAAATTCAAAACAAAAATTCCACTTCCCTTCTTCCCAAACGCAGCAATGTCCAATCTGCTCAAGTCCACCTGGATCAGTTGTTCATTCCAATCAGTGGAGATGGATGATGATTGGGTGCTTCTAATTATTCTGTAAACTGACTTTCCTTCATTTTTTGTTTGTTTATTGTGCCTTTCTTTTTCTTCTTTCTTTTTTCTTTCTTTCGTCATTCGTTGTTCTTTATTCCTTTATTCTCCTCTTTGAAAATTCATCATTTTCAGTCCTTCATTCTGTCTTTTTTTCCATTTCTGTTCATATTTTGTATTGTTTCTTTCGCTTGCTTAGATTTCATTCTTTCGGTCTTTCTTTCTTTATCCCTTTCTCTCTAGTTCTCTGGTCCTCAAAGCAACCTCCTGCAGCTCCTTCCTTCCTCCACATGTTCCTTTTCACTAGTGTACCTCCGCCCCGTGATGTTCCTTATGACAACCTTCAGAGGGCTACTGGAGAGAGAGAGAGAGAGAGAGAGAGAGAGAGAGAGAGAGAGAGAGACAGAGAGACAGAGAGACAGAGAGAGACAGAGACAGAGAGAGACAGACAGACAGAGACACAGAGAGAGAGACAGACAGACAGACAGACAGATAGACAGACAGAGCCAGCCAGACAGACAGGGGCAGAAGACAGAGAGAGAGAGAGAGAGAGAGAGAGAGAGAGAGAGAGAGAGAGGGAGAGAGAGAAGGACAGAGAAAGAGAGAGACAGTGAACAAAAAAGAAAGACAGTTAAGTGAAGGAGAATTAGGCAAGGGGGAGGAAGAATGAAGAGAGAAAAGAGGAGAGGGCGAGGTATTAGGAAAACATAAACCAGACGAAGGAGATCTAGGACAGACAGTCAAACAGACAGACAGACGGACGGACGGACAAGAGCAGTGGCAGCACTCAGCAGCTGCAGAAGCGGAGAGAATGGCTGACGACTTGCTTTGTTGTCCACTGGCATTTTCAGGACAGACTGGCCACCGTGGGTCTGTGCCTTGTCCTTGTCTGCCTCACAGGCTGTCCACTTTTTCCTCTGTCGCCATCTCTTTCTCTCTGTCCGTCAGTTCCTCTCTATTTCTCTTTTTTTTTTCTCTGCAGGTCTATCTGTCTGTCTATCTGTCTGTCCGTCTGTCTGTCTGTCTGTCTGTCTCATTTCCTTTTCGTCGTCTCTGTGTCTGTCTGTCTTTGTCTTTGTCTGTCTGTCTGTCTGTCTGTCTGTCTGTCTCCCTCTCTCTCTCTCTCTCTCTCTCTCCCTGCCCCCCGCCCTCTCTCTCTCTCTCTGCATACTGTTAACAACAACAACAATAGGTCTAATTCATTTTTTTTATGGTCATTTCAGCCGTAAAGACAAGACGTTTAGCATTCGACATGATAGACAAATTACTTTTTTTTTAAATCGTAGCATATAATCAACAAATAAATATGCTTTTTAACACTCAGCGATGTACACCGTATTTTTGATGTCATATTTTTTTCTCAGAAAAAATGGTACTGTAGGCGCGCTTGGCATAGGAAACTCATATAGAGGCGGGAATTGTTCTGAAAGAAGCCGGCTGCCTTCATGGCATAAGTCAACTGTTATAGATCCAGAACGGGGGGAGGGGAGGGGGTGGGAAATACTGTTCAGGGGTAACCGGCTGCCCCTCGGGAAGCGAATAGTATGTCTGTGTTGGACACGGTTCAAACCCATTTATATAATCCGATGATTTCTACATTGTGTAAATAACAATCTTGTACAAAAGCGACAAAGGCGTGTTAAAATTAACAGGATGCCTCTTTCTGTCTACTGTCGTACTGTTCTATAAAGAAAAGAAATGTGTGTTCAGGATTTTGCATTTCCGATATACTGTTAGATTCGTGTTTACACGATAGCAGCCTGACGTGAAATCCACTTCCCCAAACCTAATGTATTGTGTACGTAACATGTCCGTGCATAGTTTTACGTATGTCATTAAACAGGCTGTGTTTCTACACTGTTATGTTATAAGTCTGATTTGTGCGTAAATTGCAATTGAAAGTCGTGCACATTCTCCGGGACCTACGCTATTTTCCACCTCTCTCCCAACACCCAATACCATTTTACATATTTGACTTGGAATATTTCCATACCAATCCAGTTCTGGAATCAGAACCAAATAAGAGCGTAGGGTTCACTTCTGTGTCAAACATTATAAAGATCAAATCAATTGGAAGCATTTTGCATTTAGAACGTAACTTGTGCTATCCCTGTGATGGCTCTCAACGCTTTGTCAGAAAGAGCATCAACATCTTTGCTCCGTTCGAGCGCAACGGAAGACATAACTGCAAGATAGTTGTAAGACGGTTCGACATTTAACTCGGCACCTAAAAGAAAGCATCCGGTTGATCCCCAAAATATCAATATCATGTAGGCCACAACGGGTTAGCTCAGTTCATAATTCAGGTATGGAAACTTGAAGAGAATTCGGGACACAGCCTTGACGTAGACCTGATATGCAATGAGAATTTTGCGTAATGTTATCTCGTGGCTGACAATGCATTTACACATTTCTTTTTCCCTCCTAGTGTTAAACGTTTCCCCATGTACCCCTTTCGAAAGCAATGTGTACAGATTGCTGCTTTGATCAACACTTTCAAAAAATTTAGTTTACACACGCGCGCGCATATCTTTGAGTGAGTGTGTGTGTGTGTGTGTGTGTGTGTGTGTGTGTGTGTGTGTGTGTGTGAGTGTGTGTGTGTGTGTGTGTGTGTGTGTGTGTGTGTGTGTGTGTGTGTGCAGTGTTGGGTTGTGTGTGTGTGTGTGTGCGCGCGCGTGCGTGTGTGCTTCTTCCATTGACCATCTCTTGTTTCATTCAGTCATCTATTATTTCAACTGTTCCCGCTTTGATCGATAAATATTTCATGTCCTTCGGGTTTTTTTTTTTTTTTTCAAATTATGTATTTGAACCTTCTTTCATTCTGCTGTTCATTCAGTCACTTTCTTTCTATTATTGTTTGTTTGTGTGATTCCTTATTTCTTTTACACCCGTGTGTTCCTCTGCCTGTGCAGGATGCCAGAGCCTATCGTGGAGATAGACGTGTGATGTGGCCACACACGTGCCATTGTCACACTGAAGATGAAGCCTGAATGACAGAAGAATGTTCCATCAGCCGCGAACTTGACAACCGTACAGCTAAAACTGAGTGTGAAACATTCCGGAAGATCACAGAGCCATCTTTCCCGGAGGTACCTGAAGTAGGCACATGGAAGTGGCGGAAAGGAACGACAGATGACGTGAGAGGTTTGCAGGGCAGATCGTCGGGAGCAGAGAGATCCCACATGAGCCTGGAGAAGCAGCCACGCACAGACACTCGGCGCAGAAAGGACAAAAATGTGCCGAAGATTTAGCTTCCCTCTCGACTGCAACACATATTATCAAGAATACATCGAAATGGACACTAAAGCGAAGTGTGTCAACACTCAGGACGATCGAATGTGGCTGGAAAACCAAATACAGGGGAAGGAGAAAGATGCACCCCGCAATGAATTGCATGCTACTAGCAGATGGCCAAAAACATCACTGGAAAGTCTAACTCGCGGGCTTCGCGACTAAGCGATTGAAGGTGTAAGGAGCGGGTTAATTAGGTAGTGTACCGCGCATGTTGAATCAGGAAAGGCGTCACTGGAATCACAGAAGTGACTGGCCACAGTGCAGCGTCTCTTCCAGTGGGTTGCTTCTTGGCGACCTGCAGTAGACTGCTCCATGTGGATTGCTGCAGCGCCGTGCAAACCGACGGAACTGGGTGAGGCAGTGTAAGATGAAGTGGGCCTGAGCTGGATGGGGAATGAGAGAGCACAGAAAATGAGAGCCAAAGACCAATAAAGGCTCAGGACGTTACGGCGCTCTCTGAAGGACAAGCTCATGTTGGACCGAGAACTTTACAGAAATCCTCAGCAGACCTGAACCTGACTCACCTGCCACAAACGAAATAACAGCTGACCTCTCTGTCTGTTGACGCCAGTGTATAAATGGAAGATGAGGTTAGAAGAGTCATCCAGTCGGTCTGCAGGCTCTGGAATCAGATGCTGAGCTCTGGGGAAGGGCGTGGAGACTGGGGGACTGGTGCGATTCTTCACAACGACTGGAGAGGAGTGACCATCTTGTCTCTTCCAGGAAAGATCTGTTGCGAGATGAATTTTAGTGGAAAGGACTCGGCAACAAATAAGCAGATTCTGACGCTGTTGGTCCAACGCAGGAATCAATACCCGCCCTACCGCGCATTTAGGAATGGACAATTAAACGGCATCTAGCTGTGTCGGATCTGGAGCTCACTGACTTTTAACGCTAGCAAATTAACAGTCGTGATCTTCAGGCTTTTGTCATTGACGTCGGCGAAGCTGCATTCAGGACTGGCATCTCCATTGGCACTGAAAAGTCCAATAATATGATGTAGTAAACATTATGTGTGATCACTGATCAGAAATAGAAGTTGTAGAGGTCTTCACTCACCTTGGCAGCTTCATCAATAAAAATGGAGATAGGAGAAAGAATCTTACTCCCTCTTGGGAAAAATAGCTGTTGCTTTTGAACAGCTGTCCATGGTCCGGAGCAACAAACAAACAAACTGCTATCAGCCACCGAGTTACGGTTTTGTACAATTCGAATCTTCTCTCCACCATTTGCAACATGGCGTTTAACACTAGCCAGGTGATGACACTGGATATGTTCGAACTGAAGTGTCTCAGAAACAATGCTGGGAGCCTAAGAGAATGACGTCACTTCCAACGTTGAAATCAGGAGCTGGACCAGACAAACACCAGCAGCAACCACACCTTGCACACGCCTTCAGAGCCCTGCTGGGGTGTGTTGCAAGATGACCGTCTTACAGACCTGTACACCACGTTCTTCACAGGAAACCAAATGGTGTGAGAAAGAAGGGACGGTCACAGATGAACCGGCATCAGTGGACATGGACTTCGAGACAGTTGGCAGGCGCAGGAAGGAAACCAACAGACTGCCTCCAGACAGGAAACGTTGGCTTGATTCGTCAGCCTGTGGCACTGCAGGTCACAGAAGCAGCAGAGTGAGTTGGCCATTTTCTTCACGGTTTTCTTTGTTTGTTTGTTTTTGTTTGTTTGTCTGTCTGTCTGTCTTTTTTGTTTCTTTCTTTCTTTCCTTCATTTTCCTTGCTTCTTTTTTTCTTTTTCTGTTCTTTCTTTCTTTCCTTCTTTCTTTTCCTGGCCTCTCTTTCTTTCTTTCTTTTTCTCTCATTTCCTTCTTTCTTTTTTTCCTGGCCTTTCTTTTTTTCTTTCTTTTTCTGTCATTTCTTTCTTTCTTTCCTTTCTTCCCATTCGTTCTCAAGCTTATGTTCCAAAGTCCCTCAAAGGACAGTGGGCATTGAGCAGCAGGTGGGAAATGAATCCCGTGCTGGTGAAAGCACTGTCAACAGAAAGCGGTTTCAAAGAAGGGACAGTTTACAGAATGTGTGAAAGAAGGGGTTGTAAATCGCAGAAGCATTAGAGAAGGGGTCGTTAAAGGGAAACGTTACAGAAGGGGGCTGGTTGGAGAATGAGGGGGCAAACAGAGGCTGTGGACAGAGGGAGATAGCAGAGAAAGGACTGTTAGCAGGAAAGTTGTTAGACAGGAAATGTGGCCTTAGGGCTGTTGACAGACGGAGATATCAGAGAAAGGACCGTCACCAGGCAGGTTATTAGACAGGAAATGTGGTCTTTGGGCTGTTGACAGACGGAAATAGCACAGAAAGGACCGTCACCAGGCAAGATGTTAGACAGGAAATGTGGTCTTTGGGGTGTTAACAGACGGAAATATCAGAGAAAGGACCGTCACCAGGCAGGTTGTTAGACAGGAAATGTGGTCTCAGGGGTGTTGACAGACGGAGATATCACAGAAAGGACCGTCACCAGGCAAGTTGTTAGACAGGAAATGTGGTCTCAGGGGTGTTAACTGACGGAGATGTGGTCTCAGGGGTGTTAACAGATGGATGTATCAGAAAGGGTGGCTGTTTACAGGTGGTAGAGAAAGGGATTTTAACAGTAGGCGTTGCACAATGAGGCGTTAACAAAAAGAGAAATGAAAAACAAACACCATACCAGTGCGGGGTGACAGAGGGCATGTGTGCATTTCTGTCAGTGAGACAGGAACGTATGGTGGCTCACCTGCGTCAGAAGCAGGTCATAGTGACCGCTTTGTGAACACGGGCAGTTTGTTCTTTTTAAGCGAAGATTGTTTATTTTGTTTGTTTGTTTGTTTTTCTGACATTGCAGTATGATTTGACAACCAAGAAAACAGATTACTATAATACGAAAAAGTAATTGCGGGTCAAGCACACACTCGGTGAAAACATGGAATTATGGGTCTAGAAAACAGTTGATTGTGACCTATGAAATCAGTTGTTTTTTTATTGATGAAAAACACTTGATAATGGGTAAACAAACCCGAATATCACTATCAAAACAGGTAATTATCGTTCGAGAAAACAGATAATCTTGACCAACGAGCAAAGTATGGGTCAGGAAAACATATGGTTATGACAAATGAACACAGGTAATGATGGGTCAAGAAACAGACGACTACGACCTATGAAAACAGATAATTATGGATCAAGAAATAGAAAATAATGACATATTTAGAACAGGCGATCTTGGGTCAAGAAAACTCATCACATGACCAGACTCTGTGAAAACAGAAAATTACAGGTCACGAAACCAAATGAAATAATTATGACCTATGAAAGGAGGTAATTATGGATCAGATACAGACAACTGTGATCTAGGA
>CM065722.1:2165862-2198362 GCA_033310375.1 Conus canariensis
AAGCTATCAGGGTCAGGCATATTTCTCTGACATCTTGCATGAAAGGGGACCTCTTCCCCTTCCCTGGTTTCAGCTGGTCTTTTTACGTTCTTTTCTTCCCCAACAGTCGCCCTCTGTGAAGAACAGACATTGTGGCTGAAGATTCCCCAGCTGACCTTGAAGGTCTGAGTATGTTTTTCTGTCTTTCATTCTGTCTGTTTCTGCATGTGTCTTTGTGTGCCTGGCCTCATCCCCACCCACATCATCACTCTGTATATGTGTCTGTCTCTCTTTCCCCATTGCCTCAGCCCCCTCCCATCCTCTCTCTACTACCCCTCCCCCCATTCTCTCTGTATTTTTCTCTCTCTCTGTATGTTGTGTGTGTGTGTGTGTGTGTGTGTGTGTGTGTGTGTGTGTGTGTGTGTGTGTGTGTGTGAGTGATGTTCACATAAAGCATGTGTTACGAATGAGGACGACATTGGCATCTCTGTTTAATCAGGGCTGCATATAGCAGGTCAGCAGTGAAAAAGATTTTTAGATGAGAGTGCTTGTAAAAGGCTAAGTTGTAAAAACATATAAAAGCCTAGATACACCGGCTGATATGAAAGGAATGTAAAATGTCGAGGAAGACATGAAAGTAGTTAAAGAAAGAGCAGGGTAGAAAAGTGAGAGAGAGAAAGAGAGAGAGGGAGGGAGGGAGAGAGAGAGAGAGAGAGAGAGAGAGAGAGAGAGAGAATCGAATGTTTAGAGAGAGAGAGAGAGAGAGAGAGAGAGAGAGAGAGAGAGAGAGAGAGAGAGAGAGAATCGAATGTTTTATTGAGAATAAACATGGTGAACTACGACAAACTCTTTTTTTTACGCTGTAGCCTCGAAAAAGGAAAGGAAAGAAAAACAGGAAGGGGAAGCGCAAACGCTCGGCACAAATGTCGATGTATTCAATGAAAAAAGAAAGGCAAGTACAACTAGAGATAGCGTAGCGAGCACCGCGCTCAGCTCGAACGCTAAGAGGATGCAGAGAGCAGGTTCTTTTAACCTATGTCCAGTCATACGATACTCAGGGAATGAGTAGCGAGTCTCACCTCCCAGTGACACCAACTCCGCACCCAGCCCCTAAGTCTCCTATTGTGGTAGGAATCAGCCAGGCCTCTTGTCTCAGCCTCTGGAGGGCCTCACAGTCTTGGAGGACATGGTCCATGATCTCAACAGTTTCTTCGCAGAAGCAAAACGTGGATGGCACGAGGTGTAAGAGTCTGTGCATGTGCTGCTTCAGGCTATGGTGCTGTGTCCGCGAGCAGGCAATGGCCTGTTTCCATCAGTGTGTTCCAACAGTAGGCCACTGCATATTGTCCAAGCTGTCCTAGTCGTTCTGTTTTCTTCCATAAAACAGCGACCTTGACTTGACCCGTTGACTCGGATGCTTCACGTTTTGTATTCATGGGAAGGGGGGATGAAGGGGCAGGGGCGATGTGTGCATGTCCCTCTCTGACCATCACCAAACAAACAAACGTGAAGTATGATAGCTATTCGTTTTCGTAGACTTTCCTCGGCAAAACTGAAATTTGTGTGCCCAGTACGAGGATATCAACACAGTTTTGACTTTCTGCATGTGTATATCTGTGTTGACCTATAAAGTGAATTTTACTAGGCTTTTCCCCGTGTTGCTGTACTTGTTTATGACGTATGAAAGGCAGGCACTCAGTCCCGATATCAGGTCTGGTAAAAGGGACAAAAATGATCTGTCAAATAAGAGACTAGAACGATGAGCCCCCGATTCCTCTCCATCATAGCCGAGCACGTTATCCACCAGTCCACCATGCCACTAGAAAGACAGGCCAACACTTCAGCAAACGTTATCACCAGGAAAGAAATTGGACAGCTTGGAGAAGAGATTTTATCTCCGAGACACAAGCCATTGAAATCATATTCCAGAAATGAATGGCGACGCCTCTCCCAGTTCGCTGATGCAATAGCGCTGCTGAGGAACGAGCAACAGGGCTTCTGCGGTAATCCCTCGTCTGACGCATGAAGTGTGTCATATTTCGCAGCGGTCAACAGGGACCAGACATTTTTCTCCGTCTGTTTGTATAAAAAGACCGTCTCTTATTTCGACCTCTTGCTCCTGCTGTCCCCTCATTCATTCCTCTTTCCTCTGTTATGTAATATATTTGCCTGTCTGCCTCTCTCTCTCTCTCTCTCTCTCTCTCTCTCTCTCTCTCTCTCTCTTTCTCTCTATCTGTCTCCGTCTGTCTGTCTGTCTCTCTGTCAAGCTATCCTATTCATTCTGTTTCTTCGATAAAACAGCGACCTCGACTTGACCCAAGGATTCTGCTGCTTCATGTATTGTATCCATGGGGAGGGGAGATGAGGGGTGGGGGTGATGACAAAATGTGTCTGCATGTTCTTCAACGACCATCGCTAAACAAACAAACGTGAAGTCAGTGCGCTTTTCGTTTTCATTGTATAATTTCCTCGTCACAAATGATGTTTGTGTTATATTTGGCCTTGCTCTGCCCAGTAGAAAATATCAGCACAGTACAGCGACACCCCGTTTTCTTCTTTCTGCATGTGTACATTTGTGTTGACCTGTAAAGTGAATTTTACTACTGTTTTCAGAGACAACTCCCTGCTTGCTGTATGTTGCTTCATGTGTGTTAAGAGCATGCTGTTGTTTGCATTACGCCCGATTATCACCTATGAAAGGCAAGCACTCATGCCGACTTCAGGTCTAGTAAAAGAGACACAAACCATCTGTCTCATGAGAGATTCGAACCATGAACCGCAGATTCTTCTCCTTCACAGGCAAGGACATTATCCACTAGTCCACCTTGCCACTAGAAAGACAGGCCAAAACTTTAGCAAATGTCATCACCAGGGAAGAAATGTAGACAGCTTGGAGAAGAGATTGTATGCCCCAGACACAAGCCATTGAAATCATATTCCAGAAATGAATGGCGACGCCTCTCCCTGTTCGCTGATGCAATGCCACTGCTGAAGAACGAGCAACAGGGCTTCTGCGGTAATCCCTCGTCTGACGCATGAAGTGTATCATATTTCACAGCGGTCAACAGGGACCAGACATTTTTCTCCGTCTGTTTGCATAAAAAGACCATCTCTTATTTCGACCTCTTGCTCCTGCTGTCCCCTCATTTATCCCCCTTCCTCTGTTATATAATATGTTTGTCTGTCTGTCTCTCTCTGTATGTCTCTCTGTAGCTGTCTGTCTGTCTGTCTGTCTGTCTGTCTCTCTCTCTCTCTCTCTCTCTCTCTCTCTCTCTCTCTCTTCATCTTTCTCTCTTGCTTGACGAAAAAGAAGAAAGATGAGGAACAGATGATTATGATGATGGGAAAGGAATAATAGTAACTGTAGCTGTAGTGGTCTTTGTCTGTCTGTGTGAGTGTCTGTCTGTGTCGGTTCCGAACAAAGTGCAGGGCTTGTTGAAGCTTAGACGGGTCAGGGCACAGGTTTAGCTGTGGGGATGGATGGGAAGGACGTTCATCCTGAATCCATGGTGTGCCTCCACCCTTCATCCATTGCAGCCTCCTGCAAATCTCACTTCATCCCCTTGTTTTGGTGAACAGATACTGCCCTTCTCTGTTTCTGTGCGCTTGTCTGTCGTCTGTCTGTCTGTCTGTATGTGTTTGTCTCTGTCTCTCTATTTCTGTTTCTGTCTCTGTCTCGCGCGCTGTCTCTGTCTCTATGTCTCTGTCTCTCTGTCTCTGCCTCTGTCTCTGTCCGCCTCTGTCTCTGTCTCTGTCTCCCCTCCCCCTCCCCATCTCTCCTGTCAGTCCAATCGGATTCTTTTTTTGTTCTTTAATTTCTTTTCTCGGATTTTTCTGTGTCGTTATTTCTTTCCGTGTTTTCCCTTCTTCTTTCTTGTCCTTCTAACCATGTCTTATACTCCCCCCCCCCTCCACCGCCTTCCCTCACACTTTCATCATATGCTTATGCTTGCCATTCTTTCTCTGCATAGCGGAAAGAAAAAAAAACAATGTTGTTTCTCCTCCAAGTGTGATATGGGTCAGAACAAAGAGGTTAGTTCCCTGAAATCCAGAGCTTGCCAATGAAGGAGTTTCATGAGAAGACTAGAGACGATCAGGCGGGCCATCCTCTTCTGGAATCCCGTCCATGCCCTGACTGTGGTGTTGATGCCTAGCACCTTGCTGCATGTCTGCTTTATCCGTCCATGCCCTGACTGAGCACCTTGCTGCACGTCTGCTTTATCCGTCCATGCCCTGACTGTGGTGTTGATGCATAGCACCTTGCTGCATGTCTGCTTTATCCGTCCATGCCCTGACTGTGGTGTTGATGCATAGCACCTTGCTGCACGTCTGCTTTATCCGTCCATGCCCTGACTGTTGTTGATGCATAGCACCTTGCTGCACGTCTGCTTTATCCGTCCATGCCCTGACTGTGGTGTTGATGCATAGCACCTTGCTGCACGTCTGCTTTATCCGTCCATGCCCTGACTGTGGTGTTGATGCATAGCACCTTGCTGCACGTCTGCTTTATCCGTCCATGCCCTGACTGTTGTTGATGCATAGCACCTTGCTGCACGTCTGCTTTATCCGTCCATGCCCTGACTGTGGTGTTGATGCATAGCACCTTGCTGCACGTCTGCTTTATCCGTCCATGCCCTGACTGTTGTTGATGCATAGCGCCTCCCTGCACGTCTGCTTTATCCGTCCATGCCCTGACTGTTGTTGATGCATAGCACCTTGCTGCACGTCTGCTTTATCCGTCCATGCCCTGACTGTTGTTGATGCATAGCGCCTCCCTGCACGTCTGCTTTATCCGTCCATGCCCTGACTGTTGTTGATGCATAGCGCCTCCCTGCACGTCTGCTTTATCCGTCCATGCCCTGACTGTTGTTGATGCATAGCACCTTGCTGCACGTCTGCTTTATCCGTCCATGCCCTGACTGTTGTTGATGCATAGCGCCTCCCTGCACGTCTGCTTTATCCGTCCATGCCCTGACTGTTGTTGATGCATAGCACCTTGCTGCACGTCTGCTTTATCCGTCCATGCCCTGACTGTTGTTGATGCATAGCGCCTCCCTGCACGTCTGCTTTATCCGTCCATGCCCTGACTGTTGTTGATGCATAGCGCCTCCCTGCACGTCTGCTTTATCCGTCCATGCCCTGACTGTTGTTGATGCATAGCGCCTCCCTGCACGTCTGCTTTGATCCTCCTCTTTTGTAGGTTAGCCTCCGCTGACCTCGGATTTTCTTCTTTTATTTCTTTACATTCCTATTTCTTTCTGCATGTTTCTTACTGTAAGTCACATCCTACTCCACCCTCCTCTCTCTCTCTCTCTCTCTCTCTCTCTCTCTCTCTCTCTCTCTCTCCTCTCTCCTCTCTCTCTCTTTCCCCGCCCTCCCTTTTCTTCTCTCTTTCTTCCGCCTCTACCTACACCCTCTCTTTCTGTCCCCCTCCCTTGCTCCCTCCTTCCGTCCCTTTCTGAGTGTGTGTGTGTGTGTGTGTGTGTGTGTGTGTGTGTGTGTGTGTGTGTGTGTGTGTGTGTGTGTGCATGCATGCTTGCGTGCCTGTGTACCTGCGTGCTTGCGTGTCTGTCTGTCTGTCTGTTCTTCTATCTCTCTGTCTCTCTGTGTGTATTTCTCTCTCTCTGTCTCTCTCTGTCTCCCTGTCTCTCTCTCTCTCTTTCTCTCTCTCTCTCTCTCTCTGTATGTATGTATGTATGTGTGTGTGTGTGTGTGTGTGTGTGTGTGTGTGTGTGTGTGTGTGTGTGTGTGCGTGTGTGTGTGTGTTCCTCTCTTTGTGACCCTCCTATTTCTCATTTTGTTTCGTTCTCTTTGCCTGTGTCACTGTCTGTGTCCGTCTGGGTCAGATTTACTCGCTTTCTGAATTACAATTATCCCATTTTTCAAAATGGTACTTTCAACAAACGTGTACCTGGCGGATGGTTCTGTGTATTTCGTGTGATTAAGTTTCATCATTTCATCACGATTTACTGTATTTGATCATTTGGTTCCCATACCCTACTCTTCCAACTTCCTATGGGCAGAATAGCGTCTGTCCGTCTGTCTGTCTGTCTGTCTGTCTGTCTGTCTGTCTGTCTGTCTGTCTGTCTGTCTGTCTGTCTCTCCTCTCTCTCTCTCTCTCTCTCTCTCTCTCTCTCCTCTCCTCCGTCTGCGCGTCTGTCTGTTTGTCTCTGTCTCTGTCTGTCTGTCTCTGTCTCACTCTCTCTGTCTTTCTCTCTCTCTCTCCCGTCTGTCTGTCTGTCTGTCTGTCTCTGTGTCTTTTGTCTCTGTCAGTCAGTCTGTCTGTCTGTCTCTTTTTCTCTCTGTTTCTGTGTTTACAATGAAAGAAACACCCATATGGACCAAGCCCTCAACTTCAACCTCTCAAGACAGTCCAACCTGAAAACACCACTCCCTAAAACCCGGCAACATGACCAAGTGAGGGGAAGAGACTGACTGGCTCTGGCAGAAGATCTCTCGTCCACATCAGGCGCGGAGACTGATGGTTTTGCACGTGCGTGCTAATCAACCGACAGCCGCCGTGTGGCCTAGGGCCCGGCCCTAAATTGCAGGTCTTTCTGGCTGCCAATTGTCATTAACGGTAATTAGGCAAATGCGACTGGTGCGTGTTCCGAAGCGGCCGTGGTTATCCACGAGGTTCTTTGAAGCTCAGGATAGCCAGAGAGAGTTCCTTTCCGTGTTCTTTTTCTCCGTTTAATGATTAGTTCAATGAAGAAAGGTAAAGAAAGAAAGAAAGAAGGAGTGGGTGACTGGAGGGCGGTGGAAGGGGCAAGTTAAGCCAGACGCCAGATAAGAATACTTCAGAGCATCTATGACGTCCTGATCTCAGTGTCTGGTTGCCTCATCTTCATGCTGTCCTCTCAGTAGGACAGCCCCTCTCCCCCTACTAACCCCATGTGCCCCACCTCTCCTTTGCTCTCCCTCCACACATCGCTGATTCCAGCTTCCCAGTGCATGGCCACACCCGGTATCATCCCATCATGGTGTTCAAACAGGCTTTCAACAACAGAGGAATTCAGTGTCATCCCATCATGGTGTTCAAACAGGCTTTCAACAACAGAGGAATTCAATGTCATCCCATCATGGTGTTCAAACAGACTTTCAACAACAGGAACTCAATGTCATCCCATCATGGTGTTCCAACAGGCTTTCAACAATAGAGGAATTCAATGTCATCCCATCATGGTGTTCAAACAGGCTGTCAATAATAGAGGAATTCAGTGTCATCCCATCATGGTGTTCAAACAGGCTGTCAACAACAGAGGAATTCAGTGTCATCCCATCATGGTGTTCAAACAGGCTGTCAACAATAGAGGAATTCAATGTCATCCCATCATGGTGTTCAAACAGGCTTTCAACAATAGAGGAATTCAGTGTCATCCCATCATGGTGTTCAAACAGGCTTTCAACAACAGAGGAATTCAATGTCATCCCATCATGGTGTTCCAACAGGCTTTCAACAACAGAGGAATTCAGTGTCATCCCATCATGGTGTTCAAACAGGCTGTCAACAATAGAGGAATTCAATGTCATCCCATCATGGTGTTCAAACAGGCTGTCAGTAATAGAGGAATTCAGTGTCATCCCATCATGGTGTTCCAACAGGCTTTCAACAATAGAGGAATTCAGTGTCAGGTCGTCTGGGGGCGACCTACCCGAGAAGACTGCACTGCTGACGGAATTATTTTGTTTGTTTGTTTGTTTGTTTTTTTCAGTGGTGGTTGTTATGAATTCTCATGCTATTTTGTATTTCTACATTCTGCTGAGTCTTTTCGTATGAAGTCTGCCTGCTTTCATTTCCTTTCAGTTGTGGTGGTCGCACTGAACGCCACGAGGGGATGTCAATAAATGCCTGATATTATACAGTTCTGAATCATTTGCATCAGCCAGTTTGTGAATACATTGGTGGGAAGAAGGCCAGCAGATGACACAGTGGTCCAGGAATCCAGAGTCTTAGATCCATGCCTCATTCAGCTTTCGCATGGAGCGGGTTGTTTCTTCCCCTCTCCGTTCGACCTGTGGTCTGGGTACTGTCTGTGAGAGGAGACAGTGAACTGAGGTCCTATGTTCAGCATGCATTCAGCGCACATCAAAGAACCCACGGCAACAGGGGAATTCTCCATGGAAACATTTGAGGAAAAATCCAGTTTGTAAGATTTAAAAAGAAAAGGGGGTAGTTACCGCCACAGATACAGACAAGGAGATTAGAGGACAAAACACAATGCATTTTGACCTCTTGGGTCTTCTCCAGGCAAAAACAAGCAACATTTAGGACAATGGAAACGAAGAACGATAAACCACTTCTCTTCTCATATTCGGCGCAAAATGGCTGTTGGATGACAACGAGGCCGTTAGGGAGGGGGTCATGGGAGTTGAAATAGTAATGATGACCGTGATAATGATGGTAAGAGCATAATGGGAGAGCATGAGGGGGAAAGGGAGGAGGGGAGGGAAAGCTCATATCTCTCCGCCTATACCTACGTGTGCACAGGGAGGGAGGGGAAACTCATGCCAACAGTATTATTGCACAGAACCAAGAGTACTATTGGGTGATGATCATTGTCATCAGTGAAATAATGTGGTGGCATCAGTATAGTGCCGGTTGGGGGAAAATGGAAATGATAAATCACTGATGGATGAAGATCGTTGTCATAAGTGAGAAAATGTGTTGCGATTAATATGATAATATTGCTTGGGAAAAAAGAAAAAAAAGGATACTAACCAGTATGTAAGGCAACAGATATAAGCACAGACCGGAAATAAATGTAGAAGATATAAGTAGCTCTGAACGTAGGCGATTCGATCTTTCCAGGAAGAACAACCTGAATTCCATCAAATGCAAAGGCAATGCAATACAAGACACTAGGGAATACAGTACGGTGCCATACAATACAACACAATACAATAAATTACAATGCAATACTATACAATTCAATATGATAGAACACACGTCAATATTAGTCAACGTTATACGATGCAAAGCAAGGCGATACTACAGCAATGTGGTTAAGATGCCCTTGAACCGAGTTTATCTGGCTATACACACTAGTCTGCATTAACATTACGCCACCTCGTGCTACAACAGAAGATAGTACACTACACAGCAATGCATTACACTACACTTCATTGAAATATACTACATCGTATTGTACTGCATTGCTGCAAACCTCATTACATCACTCAATGCTATATTGCGCTAGACACAGTATACTGTACTGTACTGCACTGTCTATGATCACACCACACTACACTTCAATACATTGTTACATTTTGCTCTATTTCACCGCGCAGTACTCTTTACTACACTGTTGTATATCAGATCACTTTTTTATAGTCACATTACACTATGCTGCATTCTGTTACAACAGACTTTATCATACTGTACGGCATACATTTTACTATGCTATACTACATCATACTACTGTCTACCTACCACACTGCAGCATGGTGCTCTCCACAAAAGAAGGAACGCATGCTTCAACGGCCATTTTTCTCCTTCAGGACTTCAGAAATGTCATCCCAGGAAAGACAGCGTTCGTGGTAGTCAATTAGTCCTGACCTTCGTCTTTGATGAAGGTTTTTGTCTCCTGCTCCCTCTGAAAGTGCTGGGTGTCTGAAATGAGCTCCCTGTCTATTCCCTTCCCACTCACCCTCCAGCCTCCCCAACCCCTCCCCACACACCAGCACACCCTGCATTTTCCCTTCCACGTTTCCCTGTTTCCTGATTGACAGTTGATGTGATTTATGGTACAGGTCCAGAAGATAATAGCAGCGCGTGTCTTAGAAATGTTCTCGGGGGGGGGGGGGGGGGGGGGGGGGTATGGTCAAGGGAATCATGCTTCTGCTGTACTACAACTATTGCTGCTGCTGCTGCTGCTACGACTGCGACCACCGCCAACTGCTACTACTACTACTACTACTACTACTACTACTACTACTACTACTACTATACTACTACTACGACTACTACTACCATCACCTCTGTTACAACCACCACCACTACTACCATTGCTGCTGCTGCTGCTCCTTCTCCTTCTCCACTTCTTCTTACTCCTACTAATGCTGCTGCTGCCCCTCCTCCTCTCACTTCTCCTCCACCATCTCCTCCTCTCCCTACTTACTATATTTACTACTACTGGATTGATTAGTGATGCTTAGGAAATGCAATGGTGCGAAAATGAAAAAAAAAGTAACGAAAGAAAGTACAAACAAAAACATAAAACCAGTCATGTTGAAGCATGTGCAAAGGGAAATCTTTTCTCTCTCTCTCTTTCTCTCTCTCTCTCTCTCTCTCTCTGAGTTTGTGTGTGTGTGTGCGCGCGCGCGCGCGCGTGTGTGTGTGTGTGTGTGTGTGTGTGTGTGTGTGTGTAGTATCATGTTGTTTGCCTTTAGGGTGGCATTGTTTCACATCACCCATTCTCATCATGGAAACCACAGTCATACTGAGGTTTGTCCCGTCACATCCTCTGAGTCTGGCAGTCAACAGGGTGATATCAGCACGGGTATAAGGCAGGGGTAGACGGAGAGAGAGAGAGAGAGAGAGAGAGAGAGAGAGAGAGAGAGAGAGAGAGAGAGACGAGAGAGACGAGAGGAACCTCTCAGGCAGTCCATCATGATTGGCGAACAAAAGACAGAGCAGAGGAAAGATCTGATCTCCAGACACTAACCAGTCAAATCCCAGTCCACAAACCAATAGCCGCATGACTCCTTCCAGTCTGGATAGCCATCACCCCTCTCTTGTCTCCCCTCCCCTCCCCTTTTGCCTTCCCCCTCTCTCCTCCTCTCCTTCCCATTTTGCTTTCGCCAAGAAATGACGAAGACTTTTTAAAAAGCAATCCTGCATCTTAGTAGTAAAGAAAAAGGATCTATATACTTCATCGCAGCTGTCAGAGTCGGGCATATTTCTCCGTCCTCTGGCATGAATGGGGACCCCGTCTCCTGCCTTTTTACCTTCTTTGTCCTTCCAGCCACGAAGAACACACATTGTTACCATGGAATGTTTGGTTGACTATGTAGGTCTGTCTCCGAGGATGTTTGTCTGCCTATCTTTCTGTCTGTGTCTGAAATGTCTCTGTCTGTCTTTACAATCCAATGGACCACCTGCTGTCCTTTTGGTCATCCATCGCTCCGACTGCCTACCCACTCTCTGTGACTTACTGTCGATGTCTGTTTGTCTGTGTCTCTGTGTGTTTGCCTCCGTGCCTGTCTGTCTGTCTGTCCGTTCCTTCTCTCTCACTTGTCTCTTCCTTACTCTCTCTGTTCCTCCCTCTCTCCCCCCTCTCCCCTCCCTTTGTGTGTGTGTGTGTGTGTGTGTGTGTGTGTGTGTGTGTGTGTGTGTGTGTGTGTGTGTGTGTGTGTGCAGGCGTGTGTGCGTGCGTGCATGTGTATGTTTAAGACAGAGAGAGAGAGAGGGAGAGAGATAGAGAGAGAGAGAGAGAGAATGAGAGAGAGGGGAGAGGGAGGGAGAGAAAGAGAGAGAGAGAGAGAGAGAGAGAGAGAGAGAGAGAGAGAGAGAGAGAGAGGGAGAGAGAGATCTGAATGAATTGTGATCGATAGTTTATTAAGAGTTAAAAAAAAAAGAAAAGCGACGACAAACTTGTTTTTTCACGTCTTACTCTCCACATAGAGAAAGAGAGACAGACAAACAGAGAAATATACCAAGTCTGAACCAGCCATAACATGTTGAGATATACCGCGACCAGGAAACGCCGATAGAAATACACGCAGCGGCATGGCCCTCCTCATCCATCACTGATGTCAAAGGCTAAGAGGGTGCAGAGAGGAGCTTTTTATCCCTAGCCAGTCACCGTTCATGGGATGTCCAGGAAATGAGTAGCAAGTCTCCCCTGCACCTCTAGCGACCCCACCCCACCCTTTACCCTTGCCCTATGTTCTCTGTTTTTCCTTGAAAATGCATATGTTCAGTAGCCCCTCCGAACTCCTCTTCTTTAACGCAGTCACGTTTGGTGACTGGTTCTCAGGATGAAGTGGGTGGTCCTCTTCCGAGCGTGTTCTGTAGCCTGGCCTGCCTTTTCAGATGGGCCGGGAATAGACAACACCATGCAGAAGCCTGTGGACATGTGTACATCCCGCGGCGATGCCCTGTCCTCCACAGGCGGAAAATGATGACCTGTTCTTGACTCTGTGGTTCCAAATGAGGTTCCAGAGACATGTCGTCCAAGCTGGCTGGATTCATTGTGGAAGTCCTGTCGTCTTGTATTCTTGTGGTGAGTGAGAGAAAAGGGGGAAGCCGGAAGTGAGAGGGGTGGTGCAGGGAAGGGAGGAGCAGGACTCTAAACATGTCTGCATGTTTGTTCTGGCCAATGTCATACAAATAAACATGAGGAATGTCAGTTATGATATGGTTTGACTTCCTCATAACACAGTTCTTGTTCTGGCAAATGCCACACAAAAAACGTGAGGAATGCCAGTTATGATATGGTTTGACTTCGTCATAACACAGTTCTTGTTCTGGCAAATGCCACACAAAAAAACGTGAGGAATGTCAGTTATGATATGGTTTCACTTCCTCATAACACAGTTCTTGTTCTGGCAAATGCCACACAAAAAAACGTGAGGAATGTCAGTTATGATATGGTTTCACTTCGTCATAACAGAGTTCTTGGTGTGAAATCTGGGATGCTGTCCCAGCGGTGAGAGCATTGCAATAGTGAGGCGCCACACACTTTGTTTTTGCCTGTAAAAATTTGTGTTGACAAGCTGTTATCGATTTTTCTACACACTTTTTCCAGATGTGAGTTACGAGACAGAAAGAGGGTAACTGAGGGAGAAAGGGGGTGACACACAAGACGGACAAGAACAGCGACAGTGAAAGACTAGGTGGATGTGTGGAGGTGAGAGAGAGAGAGAGATAGATAGATAGATAGATAGATAGAGAGAGAGAGAGAGAGAGAGTGTGTGTGTGTGTGTTGTGTGTGTGAGAGAGAGAGAGAGAGAGAGAGAGAGAGAGTTGCAGAAGAGAGAGACACACGGATGAGAGACCCATATATGTGTCAATCCATCATCTTTGACAAACACGCTGAAGCCTCAGTTCATCTTGGAAAGAAGTGCTTCAAATCATATTCCAGAAGTGAATGGCCAAACGCCACCCAGTACCCTGATGCAAAGACGCTGCCATGAAACAGCTAACAAGATTTTGCAGAACACTCCAATTCATGTGTGGAACGTTTCTAGCGTTTCATCGATGTGGCCAACATCAACCATATTTCTCTGACTGTGTGTGTGTGTAGGGGAGGGAGGAGATAATGGTGAGGATGGTTTGGAAGGCGTTGGGGGGAGCCTAGCTTCTGGTGTAGCCCGGTTGGAAGGCAGAGGGAAGAGAAGGGAAGTGGTTCCAGAATCAATTTCTCCTCTGATATTTATAGTGAATAAAAAGACAAACACGAAAAGCCCACCCATCTCTGTCTGTCTGCCTCTCTCTCTCTCTCTCTCTCTCTCTCTCTCTCTCTCTCTCTCTCTCTCTCTCTCTCTCTCTCTCTCTTCCCCACCTCTCAACCTTTCTTTCCTTTGCTCTCTCTCTCTCTCTCTCTCTCTCTCTCTCTCTCCTCTCTTTCTCTCTCCCCCTCTCTTGCTGCTGTGCTTGCTTGGTCTCCTTCAAATCTCATCCTTATCCTGCAGTTAATCCTGTTTTTCCTTTTTCTCCTTTTTTTCTTCATCATGAATCTCCCTCCCCCACGTCACCTTTTACTTCCATTCTCCTTCTTCTTCTTCTTCTTCTTCTTCTTCTTCTTCTTCTTCTTCATCGTCGTCATCTTCTTCTTTTTCTTCTTCTTCTTTTTCTTCTTCTTCTTCTTCTTCTTCTTCTTCTTAGTCGTCATCGTCGTTGTCGTAATCTTTATCTCCATCTCCGATTACTTTTGCCCACTCCATTCTGTCTTCTCTCCTTTTAAGACGTCAGTACATGGGTAAGCAGCCACAGAATATTTCAATAAAGGCGATGCAAATAACATGGCAGTTGGATCGATTCTGTAAAAAAAAGGAGTGATAAATCATGGTGTCTGGTTTCTGGGGAAGCTTCGGATCGATCTTAAGGTGTCTTGTTGTGGAGGAATTGGTCAGTAAGACACGAAGAGGGATGGGTCAGAGGTATAAAAGAACTGGCCATTGTGGATGAGGAAGTGTTTACAGAGAAAGACGAATGGTCAGGCAGCAGGAGGAATTGGTCAGTGAAGAGAACACGTGGGTCAGAGAGGATAAGGAAGGGATGAGAACATAGATAAAAGGGGCCAGGGAAGAGGGGAGCTACTGGTCAGAGAGGAAGAAAATTAATGCCCAGTCTCAAAGACGACTGGTCAGACAGGAGGAGGAATAGATCAGGGAGGGGGTGAGGCAATGATCAGTTAAAACATAGATGGACTGGATCATGTTCAAGCAAGGGAAAAGATCTCTATCATTTGATTCCTCGAGGACCTTTCTGATCATCTTGTTGAATTTAGGAACTTTAAGACATCAGTGAAATTTCCATTTTAAAGTTGCTGCAGCTGTTGGAGAAACGATGCACACAACAGATGATGAAACCTTTATCTCTTTTTTCTTCCCCATTGAGCCTAATTTCTCGTCTGTCCCAGTTCGATGAATGCCTTCGTTTAACATGTCCATGATGTCTTTGGGGCTGCAGCTTTGTTGCTGTTTGTTAGTGTTTGCTCTTGGTCCTAACGTTTTCAGGAATTGAACTTTGAAATGCTGGGTTGAATCATGTTGTGGAGGGCAAGGGGGGACACACGATGTTCCTTACACGGATACCGTGTCTGTGGTCGATAATCTGATGAATTGTCTGTCCGTTATGACTGCCCAGAGGGGAATGTCTCCTTTAGGGGCCTTCCAGTCAGCGTGCTTCAGTGGACGATTCTGTCAGGGCCCCAATAACAGAGGAGTCGTCTTGCCAATATTATCTTGTGTGATAGACATTTCCCGTCCTGATTATCACAATCACTTCTTTTCCTCCAGAGTTGTTAGGACTGTGCTGTTCATCAGGGTGCCTTGGGTACAATCCATTTATCACTGATCACTGACTTATTCAGTGTTAGTCTTGGTAAGTATGCGTTCATCAGAAATGAGAACGTCTAGTATTTTAACCTGTATTACATTAACTTTGATAGATAAGTGTCATTATTCTAGCTAAGCTTGCTGAACATTGGCTATTGAACTTTGGACGATTACAGAGAAATGTCCTTCCCACCTTCATGGAAAAATCTATAGACTAGCCAGCTTGTTCACTTATTGCACATTCAACCTGGATTCTTGAGTAAGAGCCAGCATGTTAGGTTGTATTGTATCACATGTGTCAGAACACATTTTCTTTGAGAAATCAGGGCAACGTTTCCTAAGGAGAGTAAACATCACAGTGAAATATTTCTCTTTTTTCTGCTACTTTAATGTATTTGTGGGTCACCAACCAACGTTAATTTTCATACATATTTTTAAAGGGACATGTCTCTCGTTTCTGTGAGTTCCTTGACGTGTAATTAGTTCATGCCGCTAATTCAAAAAGGACCGTAGTTTATCATCTTAACAACTTAGGGTCTCGCTGAATGCTGGAAGAAACAGTCCCTAAATCTTGGTAGACTTGAACCGTGGACCTGGGGTTCTTGGAAATGGATGTTGTGCGCATGCGTCAAGATGGTCGGCTTTTCAAATAGCTCGTCGTAATTGTGACATAAAATCAAAGAAAATCTACAGTTGGCTATCTAAAACTTTGTTGTTTGGAGTCTAAGTAGACGCACATTGGTGTGCAGAAAACAAACAGTCAAGATTCTGTGGCTGATTTTTCTAGTTTGAAAAATTCTTGGACTTCACTTGACCCGGACTAACTCAGTTAAGTTCAAATCTTCATAACCGTGCCGCGTTTGCGTTGATGTATGTTCAGTTTAGACTTGCTTTCATTTTAGGTTTCATTTTTGTTTGAATTACAGTGACTAATTATTAATTACTAATTTAATCTATTCTTTTGAGCACTGCACTAACGTAAACCATTGCAAATCACCCAATTGCTAAAGTTTTTCACTTTCATTTTTATTTTTCTCTCATACAAAATTCATGAGATATGTCTGAAAAAACGAAAGAAAGAGTAAAACCGGTACTGGTAGTACCAGCAGCACTGGCTTTGGTAAGCCAAAAGGCTCGGCATCGGGCAATGGTGGCGGTACATACCAAAGGAAGAATAGTAGTCGCGGACGGTCCAAAGTGGCCATGTCTGCATGGCAGTGCAACTACTGTGAAAATGCAGTAGATGAAGAGGAGGACTCCATTGAGTGCTTCGTGTGTGAGAACTGGTGTCACTTTCGATGCACTGACCTGAACAAAGACACTTTTTACACACTCACTGACCCTCTGAATGCCAATATCCAGTGGGTATGCCAACCCTGCATGGATGACCAAAAGGAAATCCAATCGAAGCAGGACGTTATGGTCAAGGGAATCATGCTTCTGCTGTACTACAACTATTGCTGCTGCTGCTGCTGCTACGACTGCGACCACCGCCAACTGCTACTACTACTACTACTACTACTACTACTACTACTACTACTACTACTACTACTACTACTACTACTACTACGACTACTACTACCATCACCTCTGTTACAACCACCACCACTACTACCATTGCTGCTGCTGCTGCTCCTTCTCCTTCTCCACTTCTTCTTACTCCTACTAATGCTGCTGCTGCCCCTCCTCCTCTCACTTCTCCTCCACCATCTCCTCCTCTCCCTACTTACTATATTTACTACTACTGGATTGATTAGTGATGCTTAGGAAATGCAATGGTGCGAAAATGAAAAAAAAAGTAACGAAAGAAAGTACAAACAAAAACATAAAACCAGTCATGTTGAAGCATGTGCAAAGGGAAATCTCTCTCTCTCTCTCTCTCTCTTTCTCTCTCTCTCTCTCTCTGAGTTTGTGTGTGTGTGTGCGCGCGCGCGCGCGTGTGTGTGTGTGTGTGTGTGTGTGTGTGTGTGTGTGTAGTATCATGTTGTTTGCCTTTAGGGTGGCATTGTTTCACATCACCCATTCTCATCATGGAAACCACAGTCATACTGAGGTTTGTCCCGTCACATCCTCTGAGTCTGGCAGTCAACAGGGTGATATCAGCACGGGTATAAGGCAGGGGTAGACGGAGAGAGAGAGAGAGAGGAGAGAGAGAGAGAGAGAGAGAGAGAGAGAGAGAGAGAGACGAGAGAGACGAGAGGAACCTCTCAGGCAGTCCATCATGATTGGCGAACAAAAGACAGAGCAGAGGAAAGATCTGATCTCCAGACACTAACCAGTCAAATCCCAGTCCACAAACCAATAGCCGCATGACTCCTTCCAGTCTGGATAGCCATCACCCCTCTCTTGTCTCCCCTCCCCTCCCCTTTTGCCTTCCCCCTCTCTCCTCCTCTCCTTCCCATTTTGCTTTCGCCAAGAAATGACGAAGACTTTTTAAAAAGCAATCCTGCATCTTAGTAGTAAAGAAAAAGGATCTATATACTTCATCGCAGCTGTCAGAGTCGGGCATATTTCTCCGTCCTCTGGCATGAATGGGGACCCCGTCTCCTGCCTTTTTACCTTCTTTGTCCTTCCAGCCACGAAGAACACACATTGTTACCATGGAATGTTTGGTTGACTATGTAGGTCTGTCTCCGAGGATGTTTGTCTGCCTATCTTTCTGTCTGTGTCTGAAATGTCTCTGTCTGTCTTTACAATCCAATGGACCACCTGCTGTCCTTTTGGTCATCCATCGCTCCGACTGCCTACCCACTCTCTGTGACTTACTGTCGATGTCTGTTTGTCTGTGTCTCTTTGTGTTTGCCTCCGTGCCTGTCTGTCTGTCTGTCCGTTCCTTCTCTCTCACTTGTCTCTTCCTTACTCTCTCTGTTCCTCCCTCTCTCCCCCCTCTCCCCTCCCTTTGTGTGTGTGTGTGTGTGTGTGTGTGTGTGTGTGTGTGTGTGTGTGTGTGTGCAGGCGTGTGTGCGTGCGTGCATGTGTATGTTTAAGACAGAGAGAGAGAGAGGGAGAGAGATAGAGAGAGAGAGAGAGAGAGAATGAGAGAGAGGGGAGAGGGAGGGAGAGAAAGAGAGAGAGAGAGAGAGAGAGAGAGAGAGAGAGAGAGAGAGAGAGAGGGAGAGAGAGATCTGAATGAATTGTGATCGATAGTTTATTAAGAGTTAAAAAAAAAAGAAAAGCGACGACAAACTTGTTTTTTCACGTCTTACTCTCCACATAGAGAAAGAGAGACAGACAAACAGAGAAATATACCAAGTCTGAACCAGCCATAACATGTTGAGATATACCGCGACCAGGAAACGCCGATAGAAATACACGCAGCGGCATGGCCCTCCTCATCCATCACTGATGTCAAAGGCTAAGAGGGTGCAGAGAGGAGCTTTTTATCCCTAGCCAGTCACCGTTCATGGGATGTCCAGGAAATGAGTAGCAAGTCTCCCCTGCACCTCTAGCGACCCCACCCCACCCTTTACCCTTGCCCTATGTTCTCTGTTTTTCCTTGAAAATGCATATGTTCAGTAGCCCCTCCGAACTCCTCTTCTTTAACGCAGTCACGTTTGGTGACTGGTTCTCAGGATGAAGTGGGTGGTCCTCTTCCGAGCGTGTTCTGTAGCCTGGCCTGCCTTTTCAGATGGGCCGGGAATAGACAACACCATGCAGAAGCCTGTGGACATGTGTACATCCCGCGGCGATGCCCTGTCCTCCACAGGCGGAAAATGATGACCTGTTCTTGACTCTGTGGTTCCAAATGAGGTTCCAGAGACATGTCGTCCAAGCTGGCTGGATTCATTGTGGAAGTCCTGTCGTCTTGTATTCTTGTGGTGAGTGAGAGAAAAGGGGGAAGCCGGAAGTGAGAGGGGTGGTGCAGGGAAGGGAGGAGCAGGACTCTAAACATGTCTGCATGTTTGTTCTGGCCAATGTCATACAAATAAACATGAGGAATGTCAGTTATGATATGGTTTGACTTCCTCATAACACAGTTCTTGTTCTGGCAAATGCCACACAAAAAACGTGAGGAATGCCAGTTATGATATGGTTTGACTTCGTCATAACACAGTTCTTGTTCTGGCAAATGCCACACAAAAAAACGTGAGGAATGTCAGTTATGATATGGTTTCACTTCCTCATAACACAGTTCTTGTTCTGGCAAATGCCACACAAAAAAACGTGAGGAATGTCAGTTATGATATGGTTTCACTTCGTCATAACAGAGTTCTTGGTGTGAAATCTGGGATGCTGTCCCAGCGGTGAGAGCATTGCAATAGTGAGGCGCCACACACTTTGTTTTTGCCTGTAAAAATTTGTGTTGACAAGCTGTTATCGATTTTTCTACACACTTTTTCCAGATGTGAGTTACGAGACAGAAAGAGGGTAACTGAGGGAGAAAGGGGGTGACACACAAGACGGACAAGAACAGCGACAGTGAAAGACTAGGTGGATGTGTGGAGGTGAGAGAGAGAGAGAGATAGATAGATAGATAGATAGATAGAGAGAGAGTGTGTGTGTGTGTGTGTGTGTGAGAGAGAGAGAGAGAGAGAGAGAGAGAGAGAGAGAGAGAGAGTTGCAGAAGAGAGAGACACACGGATGAGAGACCCATATATGTGTCAATCCATCATCTTTGACAAACACGCTGAAGCCTCAGTTCATCTTGGAAAGAAGTGCTTCAAATCATATTCCAGAAGTGAATGGCCAAACGCCACCCAGTACCCTGATGCAAAGACGCTGCCATGAAACAGCTAACAAGATTTTGCAGAACACTCCAATTCATGTGTGGAACGTTTCTAGCGTTTCATCGATGTGGCCAACATCAACCATATTTCTCTGACTGTGTGTGTGTGTAGGGGAGGGAGGAGATAATGGTGAGGATGGTTTGGAAGGCGTTGGGGGGAGCCTAGCTTCTGGTGTAGCCCGGTTGGAAGGCAGAGGGAAGAGAAGGGAAGTGGTTCCAGAATCAATTTCTCCTCTGATATTTATAGTGAATAAAAAGACAAACACGAAAAGCCCACCCATCTCTGTCTGTCTGCCTCTCTCTCTCTCTCTCTCTCTCTCTCTCTCTCTCTCTCTCTCTCTCTCTCTCTCTCTCTCTCTCTCTCTCTCTCTCTCTCTTCCCCACCCTCTCAACCTTTCTTTCCTTTGCTCTCTCTCTCTCTCTCTCTCTCTCTCTCTCTCTCTCTCTCTTTCTCTCTCCCCTCTCTTGCTGCTGTGCTTGCTTGGTCTCCTTCAAATCTCATCCTTATCCTGCAGTTAATCCTGTTTTTCCTTTTTCTCCTTTTTTTCTTCATCATGAATCTCCCTCCCCCACGTCACCTTTTACTTCCATTCTCCTTCTTCTTCTTCTTCTTCTTCTTCTTCTTCTTCTTCTTCTTCTTCTTCTTCTTCATCGTCGTCATCTTCTTCTTTTTCTTCTTCTTCTTTTTCTTCTTCTTCTTCTTCTTCTTCTTCTTCTTCTTCTTAGTCGTCATCGTCGTTGTCGTAATCTTTATCTCCATCTCCGATTACTTTTGCCCACTCCATTCTGTCTTCTCTCCTTTTAAGACGTCAGTACATGGGTAAGCAGCCACAGAATATTTCAATAAAGGCGATGCAAATAACATGGCAGTTGGATCGATTCTGTAAAAAAAAGGAGTGATAAATCATGGTGTCTGGTTTCTGGGGAAGCTTCGGATCGATCTTAAGGTGTCTTGTTGTGGAGGAATTGGTCAGTAAGACACGAAGAGGGATGGGTCAGAGGTATAAAAGAACTGGCCATTGTGGATGAGGAAGTGTTTACAGAGAAAGACGAATGGTCAGGCAGCAGGAGGAATTGGTCAGTGAAGAGAACACGTGGGTCAGAGAGGATAAGGAAGGGATGAGAACATAGATAAAAGGGGCCAGGGAAGAGGGGAGCTACTGGTCAGAGAGGAAGAAAATTAATGCCCAGTCTCAAAGACGACTGGTCAGACAGGAGGAGGAATAGATCAGGGAGGGGGTGAGGCAATGATCAGTTAAAACATAGATGGACTGGATCATGTTCAAGCAAGGGAAAAGATCTCTATCATTTGATTCCTCGAGGACCTTTCTGATCATCTTGTTGAATTTAGGAACTTTAAGACATCAGTGAAATTTCCATTTTAAAGTTGCTGCAGCTGTTGGAGAAACGATGCACACAACAGATGATGAAACCTTTATCTCTTTTTTCTTCCCCATTGAGCCTAATTTCTCGTCTGTCCCAGTTCGATGAATGCCTTCGTTTAACATGTCCATGATGTCTTTGGGGCTGCAGCTTTGTTGCTGTTTGTTAGTGTTTGCTCTTGGTCCTAACGTTTTCAGGAATTGAACTTTGAAATGCTGGGTTGAATCATGTTGTGGAGGGCAAGGGGGGACACACGATGTTCCTTACACGGATACCGTGTCTGTGGTCGATAATCTGATGAATTGTCTGTCCGTTATGACTGCCCAGAGGGGAATGTCTCCTTTAGGGGCCTTCCAGTCAGCGTGCTTCAGTGGACGATTCTGTCAGGGCCCCAATAACAGAGGAGTCGTCTTGCCAATATTATCTTGTGTGATAGACATTTCCCGTCCTGATTATCACAATCACTTCTTTTCCTCCAGAGTTGTTAGGACTGTGCTGTTCATCAGGGTGCCTTGGGTACAATCCATTTATCACTGATCACTGACTTATTCAGTGTTAGTCTTGGTAAGTATGCGTTCATCAGAAATGAGAACGTCTAGTATTTTAACCTGTATTACATTAACTTTGATAGATAAGTGTCATTATTCTAGCTAAGCTTGCTGAACATTGGCTATTGAACTTTGGACGATTACAGAGAAATGTCCTTCCCACCTTCATGGAAAAATCTATAGACTAGCCAGCTTGTTCACTTATTGCACATTCAACCTGGATTCTTGAGTAAGAGCCAGCATGTTAGGTTGTATTGTATCACATGTGTCAGAACACATTTTCTTTGAGAAATCAGGGCAACGTTTCCTAAGGAGAGTAAACATCACAGTGAAATATTTCTCTTTTTTCTGCTACTTTAATGTATTTGTGGGTCACCAACCAACGTTAATTTTCATACATATTTTTAAAGGGACATGTCTCTCGTTTCTGTGAGTTCCTTGACGTGTAATTAGTTCATGCCGCTAATTCAAAAAGGACCGTAGTTTATCATCTTAACAACTTAGGGTCTCGCTGAATGCTGGAAGAAACAGTCCCTAAATCTTGGTAGACTTGAACCGTGGACCTGGGATTCTTGGAAATGGATGTTGTGCGCATGCGTCAAGATGGTCGGCTTTTCAAATAGCTCGTCGTAATTGTGACATAAAATCAAAGAAAATCTACAGTTGGCTATCTAAAACTTTGTTGTTTGGAGTCTAAGTAGACGCACATTGGTGTGCAGAAAACAAACAGTCAAGATTCTGTGGCTGATTTTTCTAGTTTGAAAAATTCTTGGACTTCACTTGACCCGGACTAACTCAGTTAAGTTCAAATCTTCATAACCGTGCCGCGTTTGCGTTGATGTATGTTCAGTTTAGACTTGCTTTCATTTTAGGTTTCATTTTTGTTTGAATTACAGTGACTAATTATTAATTACTAATTTAATCTATTCTTTTGAGCACTGCACTAACGTAAACCATTGCAAATCACCCAATTGCTAAAGTTTTTCACTTTCATTTTTATTTTTCTCTCATACAAAATTCATGAGATATGTCTGAAAAAACGAAAGAAAGAGTAAAACCGGTACTGGTAGTACCAGCAGCACTGGCTTTGGTAAGCCAAAAGGCTCGGCATCGGGCAATGGTGGCGGTACATACCAAAGGAAGAATAGTAGTCGCGGACGGTCCAAAGTGGCCATGTCTGCATGGCAGTGCAACTACTGTGAAAATGCAGTAGATGAAGAGGAGGACTCCATTGAGTGCTTCGTGTGTGAGAACTGGTGTCACTTTCGATGCACTGACCTGAACAAAGACACTTTTTACACACTCACTGACCCTCTGAATGCCAATATCCAGTGGGTATGCCAACCCTGCATGGATGACCAAAAGGAAATCCAATCGAAGCAGGACGCTAGGCTGGATAAACTGCTGGATCTTATTCCGTTGGTTCATACTCTCGGTGCCAGGATCGAAATGATGGAGAAGGGGATGGGTGAGAAACTAGAAGAGAAGATTGAAGAGGTGGTTGAGAGAAAACTAGAAGAGATGATGGAGGAAAAAATGGAGATAGAGAAAAGGAAAAGGAACATAGTGATCGTAAATCTGAAGGAGAGCGCAATAACGGACACAGGAGAAAAAAGGAGGATGATCTGAAGGCTGCCAAAACTCTGCTAGGTAAGCTAGTTGACCTGGAGGAAGAGGAACTGGAAGAGCCCACAAGGCTGGGGAAAGAACAACTGGGGATTAGGCCAAGAATGCTCAGGATCACAGTGAAAAGGAAGAGTTAAAAAAAAGGAAATCATGCGAAAAGCCCCTGAGATAAACAAGGGCAAATCCCAAGGTGATACAAAGATATATATAAACCATGACTACACAAAGAACCAAAGAGACAAAAACAGAGCACTCAGAGAAGAACTGAAGAGTAGAAAAGATGCAGGAGAACAAAACCTGGCCATACGAAATGGCAAAATAGTCACCATCAAATCAGGCCCCAAACAACAGCAACACGCAGGCGGGGGCACTGAGGCCGCCCAGGAAGTAGGTTCCTCGGGGCATTGACTCCGAAGAGAGCATGTACATAGTGGAAATAAAGAAAATTCAGATTTATTTCAAGTATTGTACTCTAATGTTGACGGATTACTAAACAAGAAAGATGAACTGCTTTCTAGAATTGATGATACTCATCCAAGTGTTGTTGCCATAACTGAACTAATACCTAAGAATTTACAAAATTTTTGTGAGAAAGAGTGCTGTATTCCAAATTATGACATGTTCATCAATAGGGACCATCAAAGAGGTGTAGCCTTATATGCAGACACCAATTTGAATGCGCGTGAATGTAAAGATTTTGATGCACATAAATATCAAGAGAGTGTGTGGATTACTTTTGAATGTGAGAGTAATGGTAAAGTATTGATTGGATGTGTATATAGAAACCCAAATACTAGTACAGAGGAAAATAATAAGAAATTATTTGATATTTTAAAATCAGAAAATATGTCAAAGTACGACAGGATATGCATTATGGGAGATTTCAACTATCCAAATGTTCATTGGGATGGAAAATGGTCAGGTGAAAAGGCAAATGAGATAATAAAACAGATACATGATGCATATTTAATTCAAAAAGTTATCAACCCAACAAGAAGAAGACCAGGGCAAAATCCTACACTCGATGACTTGGTTTTGGTAAACGATGACAGACTCATTTCAGAGATTGTCCATCTTGATCCAGTCGGAAAAAGCGACCATGATGTCTTGTCATTCCATCTGAATTTAGATAAACAGAAAACTAAAGATCAAACAGTATATTGTTTCAATCTGAATAAGGGAAATTATTCAAAATTCAAAGGTATACTGAATGAACATGATTGGTCAGCTTTATCAGATATGAATGTAGAGGAAACTTGGAAGTATATAAAAGATGCCATACATGAAGGTATGGAAAAATGTATTCCCAAAATAAGAAAAAACAACAAAACAAGATATACCCCAACTTGGATGAATAAGAAAGCAATGAGAAGTATTAAAAAGAAATATAACTTATATAAAAGGTACCTAACTACTAAATCAGGAATTAATTATAGGAAGTACATATGCGAGAGAAATAAATGTACAAAATTACTGAAAATAACGAAAAGAGAATATGAAAAAATGATTGCAAAGGAGTGCAAGGACAATCCTAAATTATTTTGGAAATATATTCAAAACAAGTTAAAGATAAATACTAATATTGGTGCTCTAAATAATCCTGATGGCTCTTTAGCAACAAGTGATAAAGAAAAAACAGAAACTCTAAATAAATTCTTTTCTAGTGTATTTACACGGGAAGACAGGTCTAATATACCAAAATTAGAGGAATGTACATATTCAGATGGTATATCTTTGGCAGAAGTAATAGTTACCCCCAAAGCGGTCAGAGATAAATTAATCAATTTGAACCCAAAAAAGGCGCAAGGACCAGATCAAATTCCTCCAAAAGTCTTAAAAGAACTAAATGTAGAATTATCACTTCCCTTATGTATGCTATTTAATAAAACGTTAGAAACGGGTATCTTACCTCAGGACTGGAAATTAGCGGAAGTAACAGCCATATTTAAGAAGGGGTCAAGGGCTGAACCAGGAAACTATAGACCGGTCAGCCTAACGTGTGTCACTTGTAAAGTATTGGAGAGTATAATTAGAGATTCAGTGGTAACTCATTTTACAGATAATAACTTGTATGCAAAATGCCAACATGGATTCCGTAAGAAACGTTCTTGTGTAACACAATTACTTGAGGTAATAGACAACATGACAAAGTTATTAGATGATGGTCATAATGTTGATGTTTTGTATCTAGATTTTTAAAAAAGGCTTTTGATACTGTACCACATGAAAGGTTACTAGTTAAACTGGCTGCTTATGGCATAACAGGCAATCTACTAAAATGGATACAAGGTTTTCTATATGACAGAGTTCAATATGTAAGAGTGGGTGAGGAAAGATCAGGTAAAGCTAAGGTTCTAAGTGGTATACCTCAAGGGAGTATCTTAGGCCAAATACTATTTATGGTCTTTATAAATGACATGCCATTACCATTAAATAGTACTTGTAAAATATTTGCTGACGATACGAAACTTTATGACGATACATCCCATTCCGTAGACTTACAAAATGATATTTATAAACTCCAAGACTGGTCAGAAGTATGGAATCTGTATTTCAATGTATCAAAATGTGGTGTTCTACACATTGGTAAAAATAATCAAGAGCACAATTACTATATGAGGTATAATGATGGCTTACAGGAAATAACTGCACTAAAAGAAGAAAAAGATTTGGGAGTGACTTTTGATACTATGTTGTCTTTTGACTTACACATAAATAAAATAGTATACAAGGCAAATCAAATGTTGGGAATAGTTAAAAGAAGTTTCTCCTGTTTAGACAAGGAAATATTCTTAAAACTATATAAATCCTTTGTTAGACCTCATTTGGAATATGCAAATGCAATATGGAGTCCACAATTGAAAAGACAGTCTAAACAAATAGAAAGTGTTCAAAGACGTGCAACAAAGTTATTAAAAGAATGCAAAGATATGTCATATGCACAAAGATTGAAATATTTGAATTTACACTCATTGAAAGGTAGAAGGACAAGGGGGGATCTTATCCAGACATATAAGATATTTAATGGTATTGATGACATAAGTATTGACTCACTGTTTATTCCTTCAAGTAACAACATCACAAGGAATACTGAAGGTAAGATTTTTATACAATACTGCCGCACTAACAAAAGGAAAAACATTTACTCACACCGAGTTGCCCCCTTGTGGAATGCACTTCCTACTAACATAAAATTTGCACAAAATACTAACTATTTCAAGAATTTTTTGGATGAAATACCCAAATTTAAAGAATTATTTGTGGATTATGACGACTGAGGCCCATTTGAGGCTAAATATGAGATAAAATGCGCACAACACATTATGAAGTCAAAGAGGGACGTATATAGGCCGTGAGGCCTAGGCAAATAGCCTGTCCCTATTACTACTACTACTACTACTACTACTACTACTACTACTACTACTTTTACTTTTTAAGCGAGTGTCTTATCCACCAGGCCACCTTTCCACAGAAGAGACAGGGCAGAACTTGAGCGACCGCCATCACCAGCGACACAAAAACACTCAAAAAAGAAAACAAAATGAAAGATGGACAGTGCTGACAGGAGATTGTATATCCTGGACAGACGCCATTCAAATCATATTCCAGAAATGAATGGCGACGCCTCTCCCAGTTCGCTGATGCAATAGCGCTGCTGAGGAACGAGCAACAGGGCTTCTGCAGCAATCCCAAAGTGGGCATGACAGCCATCATAGCGTCAGCCATTTCTCTATGACTGCATAAAAGTTCTTCTCTCGTTTTGACCTCTGGATCTGGCTGTGTCTTGGGTTACATCCCTTCGTTTGCAGTATAATCTGTCTTAATGTGTTTGTCTGTCTCCCTCTCTCACTATCTCTCTTTGTCTGTAACTACATGTTAACGTACCTCTGTCTCCCCTTGTTCTATATTTGTAGGTCTTATTAGTACATTGCTGGATGGAAATATATATCAGTAGTCTTCATCGTTTCTTCTTTTCTGCTATTTTTTGTTGTGTATAAGTTTAACAACAATGGTTTAGTTATAGACAAATCATCACAGTCCTACTGGAGTTTTGGACTTGGCCGACTTCAGTTTCCGTTTTCGTTTGTTTTCATTAATATAAGGGTGTTGTTGACTTAAGTAATGCCAATGACTACATACAACAACTCCTGCATGAATGCATGCATTCTTGCATGTGTTTGTGTGTGTGTGAGTGTGTGTGTGTGTGTGTGTGTGTGTGTGTGTGCGCGCGTGCGTGCGTGCGTGCGTGCTTGCGTGCGTGCGTGGCGCGCGCGCGCGCGCCCGCGCCCGCGCGTGTGTGTGTGTGTGTGTGGGTTGTGTGTGTGTGTGTGTGTGTGTGTGTGTGTGTGGGTGGGTTTCTCTTTCTCTCAAACACACTCTCGCTTTCCCCTCCCCTCTCTCGCTCTCACTCTCTCTCTCTCTCTCTCTCTCTCTCTCTCTCTCTCTCTCTCTCTCTCTCCCCCCTCTCCCTCCCTCTCTCTCTCAGCCAAACGTCACCCAGCGTTCTGATGCAAAGACGCCGCCATGAAACGGCTAACAAGATTTTGCAGAGCACTCCAAATGGAGCGTGAGACGTTTCTGGAGTTTCATCGAACTTTTCAGTATCGGCCATATTTCTCTGACTCTGAATGAAAGTTTTTGTTTGTATGTTTGTTTGTTGTTCCAGTGGAAAGAGGGGACTGAGGGTAGAATGGTGAGGAGAGGTTGGAAGGAGGACGGACGGTGTAGCGAATAGCAGGTGTGGCCTGGTCTGGCCTGGGTTGGAAGGCAGAGAGAGAGAGAGAGAGAGGGTGAAAGAAGGTGGTCCCAGAATTGATGTCTCCTCTGATGTTCTTGCTGAATAAAAAGAGAACCTTCAGAAGCTCTGTCTATCTCTGTCTGTCTTGTCTGTCTTTCTCTTTGTTGCTGTCTCTCATCCCCACAAAATCTCTCGTTCTTTCTATGTCTTTGTCGCTCACTGTCTCTCCACTCTTTTTGTCTGTCTCTCTGTCTGTCTGACTGTCACTATCTCTTCTTTACTCTCCTCCCTCCCCCCCCCCTCTCTCTCCCTTCCACCCCCCATCCCTGTGTCTGTCTCTGCCTCTGTCTCTGACTCTCTGACTCTCTCTCTCTCTCTCTCTCTCTCTCTCTCTCTCTCTCTCTCTCTCTCTCTCTCTCTCTCTCCCCTCGCTTGCCCTCGCTCACTCTTTCTTGATTTCTGGTTTGCTTTATCCACTTGCTCTGTGTCCTCATCTTCTTGTCATCTACATAGTAATCTTCTTCTCCCCTTTTCTCTTCCCTTTTCTTCCTAATGAGCAACCCTACCTCACGCTCGTCAAAATCCTCTCTTCATATTATGAATCCCATCTTCATTTTCTTCTTTCTTTTCATCTTCTTCATCTTCGTAGTCATCATCTTTGTCTCCGTCTGTCCTCTCTTACGGTCATTCGTTTCTCACCTTCCCTTATTAACCAATCAGAGCAGGTGTAAGCGATCACACAGTATTCCCAAAATGGAGACGCATAGAGAATGGTAGTTGAATTTTTTTTCCATGGAATGGGGCGATAACTCACAGTATCCGCTGTCTGGGCGAACTTGTTGGATCGATCTGAACATTTCTGGTGGTGGAAGAACTGGTCAGGGAGGAGGAAGCGTGGGAGAGAAAGGAGGAGGAGGGACTCCGGGGTGGAAAAGAAACTGAACATAGTCGATGAGATAGTGTTCACACAGGTGGATGAATTGTCCAACAGGAAGAGGAACTGGTCAGAGGGGGCCATGCAGGTTAGAGAGGAGAAAGAAATGATAGAAAAAGAAAGGAATAGTCGGGGGGGGGGGGGGGCGCACAGGTCATAGAGGAGAAAGAAATGATAGAAAAAGAAGGGAATAGTCGGGGGGGGGGGGGGGGGGGGGGGCAGGTCATAGAGGAGAAAGAAATGATAGAAAAAGAAAGGAATAGTCGGGGGGGGGGGGGGGGGGCACAGGTCATAGAGGAGAAAGAAATGATAGGAAAAGAAAGGAATAGTCGGGGGGGGCACAGGTCATAGAGGAGAAAGAAATGATAGAAAAAGAAAGGAATAGTCAGGTGGGGGGGGGGGGGGGGGGCACAGGTCATAGAGGAGAAAGAAATGATAGAAAAAGAAAGGAATAGTCGGGGGGGAGGGGGGGGGGGCACAGGTCATAGAGGAGAAAGAAATGATAGAAAAAGTAAGGAATAGTCGGGGGGGGGGGGGGGGGCACAGGTCATAGAGGAGAAAGAAATGATAGAAAAAGAAAGGAATAGTCGGGGGGGGGGCACAGGTCATAGAGGAGAAAGAAATGATAAAAAAAGAAAGGAATAGTCGGGGGGGGGGGGGGGGGGGGGGGGCACACAGGTCATAGAGGAGAAAGAAATGATACAAAAAGAAGGGAATAGTCCGAGAAGAGGAAGAGTTGTTGGTCAGAAAGGAAGAGTTGTTGGTCAGAAAGGAAGAGTTGTTGGTCAGAAAGGAAGAGTTGTTGGTCAGAAAGGACAAGTTATTGGCCAGAAAGGAAGAGTTGTTGGTCAGAAACGAAGAGGAACTGGACAGTGGGAAATAGAAACTGGTCAGAGAATAGAAAGAATTGGTCAGAGAATAGAAAGAATTGGTCATAGAGGAGGGGGAATGGATCGCTGAGGGAGTAGAGAGTGCGATCATTTGAAGTGTGGAGAGACGGAATCGTGTTCAAGGCAGAAGGAATGGATCACTGAGGGAGTAGAGAGTGCGATTAGTTGAAGTGTGAAGAGACTGAATCATGTTCAAGGCAGGAGGAATGGATCACTGTGGGAGTAGAGAGTGCGATTAGTTGAAGTGTGGAGAGACTGAATCATATTCAAGGCCGGAGGAATTGATCACTGAGGGAGTAGAGAGTGCGATTAGTTGAAGCGCGGAGAGACTGAATCCTGTTCGTTTGACCGTTGGAGGAAGCTTTAACTAACTAGTTAATTGCAGGAACGTTGAGAAATATAAGCTTTCCAATGTTATAATTATTGACCGTTGGAGGAAGCTTTCACTAACTAGTTAATTGCAGGAACGTTGAGAAATATAAGCTTTCCAGTGTTACAATGATTGACCGTTGGAGGAAGCTTTAACTAACTAGTTAATTGCAGGAACGTTGAGAAATGTAAGCTTTCCAATGTTATAATTATTGACTGTTGGAGGAAGCTTTAACTAACTAGTTAATTGCAGGAATGTTGAGAAATGTAAGCTTTCCAATGTTACAATTATTGCGGGTATTTAAGAAAAGATGCAAAGATAGATGACTAAACCTTTATCTCTTTGTTCCTTTCCCTTTGAGCCTATTTTCAAGTCTGTGATAGTTTGATATCTTCGATCAACAAGCCCATGACGTTTTATGGAGTTCCTATTTTGTTGCTATCTGTTGGTGTTTGCTAACATCATAAGGAAATGGGGGATATGCTATGTCGGAAACCATGTGGAGGACATGGAAGGAACACAAAAGGCTTTTCCCACAGATGCCGTGTCAGTGTTTCATATTCTGGTTAATTCTTTGTCCTTCCCTGCCCAGGCACGAATGTTTCCTTTGGAGGCCTTCTAATCAGTGCACGTCAGTAGGCGATTCTATCAGGACCCTAAACCGTTATTTTGTGAATGTTATCTTGTGTGACACATTTTCCATCCAGAGAATTATGAACGTTTCCTTTCGTCAAGAATTGCGAAGACTGTTTTGATCGTCAGGATCTAGTGAGTGAGTGAGTGAGTAAGTGAGAGAGAGAGAGAGAGAGAGAGAGAGAGAGAGAGAGAGGAGAGAGAGGAGAGAGAGAGAGAGAGTCTTCGCATATGCTAGACTCGAACAACGGATCTTGGATAGTTTAAACTTTCTAAGCGAGAGCGCTATCCATTGCCCACTGTCCTGTTAGAAAGACAGCCCAGAACGTGGGCAACTGTCGTCACCGGCAGTAAACAAATAAACAAAAACAAAGAAAAAAGATGGACTGCACGGAGAGGAAATTGTATCTCCTGGAGAGAAGCCATTCAGATGATATTGACAGAATGAGTAGTGACGCCTCTCCCTGCTGGCTGATGCAATGCCACTGCTGCGGAACGAGCAACAGGACTTCCACAGCGATCCCACGTCTGACTCATGGAGTGTATCGTATTTGATGGTAGTCATTATCAGTCGGCCATTTCCTCCAACTGTTTGCATAAAGACAGCATCTCCCGTTTTGACCTCCTGTCCTGCCGTGTCCTGCTTGATCCCCGCACCTCGGCAGTATAATCCTTTGTCTATGTTTTTGTCTGTCTGTTTCTATCTCTGTTCACGTGTTTGTCTTTCTCTCAGTATATGTCCCTCACTGTCTCTGATGTATTTCTGTCTCTCCTTCTGTGTATGTGTGTAAGCATTATAATTACGATGATTGATGGAAATGTGTGTCAATCTACTGGTATTTACAGTACCTTCTGTTCTTCAGGTTTTGGTTTATATTTCTTATACAACCTTTGAGAGTCATCTTCCTCTAATTGGGCTTTTGGTCCTGGCTGACATTGTTAGTGTGTTAAAGAACGTTAGAGACTGCATCGATACCTACATGAATCACGCAAATGTGCAGGTGTGTGTTACAGAGAGAGAGAGAGAGAGGGGAGAGAGAGAGAGAGAGAGAGAGAGAGAGAGAGAGAGTCTGCATGAGTGAGAATGAGTGAGTGAGAGAGAGAGACAGACAGACAGACAGACAGATAGACAGAGACAGACTGAGAGTCTGCATGAGTGAGAATGAGTGAGAGATGATGATGATGATGATGATGATGATAAATGCTATTATTATCATCATTATTATTATCATCATTATTATTATCATCAGTATTATTATTATTATTATTATTATTATTGTTATTATTATTATTATTATTATTATCATCATCATTATCATCATCATCATCATCATCATCATCATCGTTGTTGTTATAATTATTATCATTATTGATGTTCTTCGTTGTTGTTGATCTTGTTATTGTCGTGGTGTTGGTGGTGGTGGTGATGATGGTGGTGGTTGTGGTGGTGGTGGTGATTGGGATGACGATAATGATTGAGAGTACTTATGTAGTGCCTATCCTCAGCCAGTAAACAAGCTTTAAGCTAACCATTTGTTTCCCATGTGATTGAGAGTACTTATGTAGTGCCTATCCTCAGCCAGTAAACAAGCTTTAAGCTAACCATTTGTTTCCCATGTGATTGAGAGTACTTATGTAGTGCCTATCCTCAGCCAGTAAACACGCTT
>CM065722.1:2200862-2210862 GCA_033310375.1 Conus canariensis
ATCGCAGAACGATTTTCAGAACAAAGTATCACTCCAAAAAAGCCCTAGGCGTCGAGATCCCGATGTATAATCATGTAGCAAGTTTGTAGCTAAAATGGCTATCCGCTTTCTTTGTTTACTTCGTTACAACCTCGTTCTGTTCGAACGCCAACAATTTTCCAAGTGAACATTGTGAATTAGCAGCATATTCAGAGTTTTCTTATGGGAAAGCAAAATAAAATGTCATATATTTTTCCTTACCTTAATGTTGCTGCAGCGCGTTTAGAAAACAAAACGAAGCTGTTTGATGAATACATTCAACTTTGCATTCCTCTCTGCTGAGTCCAATTGCAAGTTGTTCACTATAGATTAACACCTTTTGCATCCATGTTTGGCCCGCTTTGTTAGCGTTTAATGTTGGGGCTAACGTTTTAAGGACCTGAACGTTTTATCTGCTATATGTGAGTTATGTTGTGGAGGGCAAGGGGGGAACACACGATGCCCCTCACACGGATACCGTGTCTGTGGTCGATAATCTGATGAATTGTCTGTCCGTTATGACTGCCCAGAGGGGAATGTCTCCTTTAGGGGCCTTCCAGTCAGCGTGCTTCAGTGCCCCAATAACAATGGAGTCGTCTTGCCAATATTATCTTGTGTGATAGACATTTCCCGCCCTGATTATCACGAACATTTCCTTTTCTCCAGAGTTGCTAAGACTCGTATTCATCATCAGGATCAGGCTAGCATCCAATTCATCACCAACTGTTTAAACGGATGCAGGCGTCTGTTGCCTTAACAAGCGTCCATCCACGGCAGAAAGACGTGTGATAGCAAGTGCTATGTTACATTTAATCCTCACATTATAGCAGTTAAGTCTGCCGAGTACTGGTTATTCAATTTCCCACCGCCAGATAATAAAGAAAGCTGTTCACAGCCATGTTGAAATTTCTTCTAACTGGCTAATTATTCCGTTTACACACAGTCCGATTCATTTTTTAAGAGTGGGTATGTTCTGTTGCATTGTATCTCTTTTTGGTTACAACAGATTTCTCGGAGTAAAATCCAGCTGCTTTTCATGGAGAGATCATGTTGTTCAAGTACAGTGCTATCTATTTTTCTGTATGTATTTTTATGGATATATGAAAATGGATCTTTACACTTTTTTCCCAGGGACAACTCACATGTTGCCGTGGGATCTTTTACATGGGCTGTGTGCAAGCTACACACAGGATCTCAGTTTATCGTCTGGTCTGAAAGACTAACACACAGACCATCACTTAAGATCTAATAGAAAGGGGAGGGAGGGGGTGGATTCCGACCTTGTGACCACAGATGATTTCCCTTTTTAGGTGAGCATATTTTTCCTCTGGCTCACTCTCAACTGAGATGGGCCAAAGCTTAGACAACAACAAAGCCAACCAAAAAACCGAACAAACAACTGAGATGGGCCAAACCTTAGACAACAACAAAGCCAACCAAACCACCGAACAAACAACAACTGAGATGGGCCAAACCTTAGACAACAACAAACCCAACCAAACCACCGAACAAAAAGCCAAAATAGACAACACAGGACGGTCAGAGAGGACGTTTTATGTTCTGGACCAAATCGATTCAAATCATATTCCAGAAATGAATAGCGACTCCTCTCCCTGTTCGCTGATGCAATGCCACTGCTGAGGAACGAGCAACAGGGCTTCTGCGGCAATCCCTCGTCTGACGCATGAAGTGTATCATATTTCACGGCGTCACTCAGGATCGGCCATTTTTCTCTGATTGTTTGCATAAAAAGACCATCTCCCGTTTTGACCTCTTGGTCCTGCTGTCCCCTGATTTATCCTCCTTCGTCTGCCATACATTACTTCTGTTTTCACCTCGGTCTGTCTGTCTGCTGGTCTGTCTGTCTGTCTGTCTGTCTGTCTGTCTGTCTTCTCTCTCTCTCTCTCTTTCTCTCTCTCTCTCTTTCTCTCTCTCTCTCTCTCGTGGTCGTGGTATTCTTTTTGGCGCGAGTCCTAGCCCGGTTCACCTTGATAGTCCAGTGGGTCAGTTCAGGCAAGAGGGAGATCAGTAAGATACAACGTCATCATTTGATTGAGTGGTTGGCTGAGCCAGTCTGACGAGTTTTTTTAAAACGTTACTGCATTACTCCTGTGCGTGAGGACATAAGGAAATGTTGCGATTTCATTTGCTTGCGTTAACCTTTGATTTGATACACACTGGAAATGAATGTGTACTATTTGTTTGCAAGGAAGGGAAGAGGGAAATGTTATTGTTCTGCCCCCCCCCCACCCCCACCCCCTTGTCAAAAGACCTCTTTGGTAATGACAATAAAATATCAAAGTGTCAAAGTGTCTCTCTCTCTCTCCCTGTCTCTGTCTCTCTTGCTATGTCTGTCTGTCTTTCTCTCTGTCTGTCTCTCTGCAGTCTGTCTGTCTCTGTCTCTCTCTCTCTCTGTCTTCGTCTCTGTCTCTCTCTCACTTTCTCTGCCTCTCTCTCTCTCTCTCTCTCTCTCTCACTCCATCACTCAAGCTTACTGACGCTCTTGCTCACTATTTTTCTTGGTATCCCTCTCTCTGTCTCACAGAGCAATACGATTATATTGATATTTCAAAAGAAGTGTGACTACACTACAGTCCTTTACTTCTTCTATTCTACTTTAGTTTCTTTCGCATTTCCATGACACAGTCTTTATAACATCATCTCCTTTTAATTGGGGTGTGGTCTTTACAGACTTCAGGTTCCATGTTCTGTTTTATATGTATGTAGATGACTGTGCGGTTCCAGTGTATCAGTAAAACGCATGAGCGCACGTGTGTGTTTGTTGTGTGGGGGGGGGGGGGGGAGAAAAAGAGAGTGAGAGAGAGTGTGAGAGAGAGACAGACAGACGGACAGAGAGATAGAGATGAACTGTGGAAACAGGGACACAAGAAAATTCAGCAAACGCACTCGTGCGAGTCCATCACTTCTGACAAAGACGGGCCAAAATCTGAATTCATCTGCGGACAGAAGCCATTCAGATCATATTCCAGAAAACACCGACCAAACGTCACCCCAGTGCCATGACGCAAAGACGTTGCCGCAGAGAACTCAGACTGTGGCGGGAGACGTTTTTAGCATTTCATGGAATTGCCTGGCATCAACCGTATTACTCTGAATCTGCATGAAAGACGTATTTGGAGATAGGGAGGGAAGGGAGCAGTTTTGAGAGGGTGGTGGGGGTGGTGGTTGGATGGTACTGGGTGTGGTCTGGCTTGGAAACGGGGAGGGAGCAGCTTGGCTCTAGACTCCCCATTTCCCTTTCTGTCATCTATAGTCATGTGGGATGGACAGAGAAACAACAAGCTCCCACTCTCACTCACTGTCTGTCTGTCTGTCTGTCTGTCTGTCTGTCTCTTTCTCTCTCTTTCTCTCTCCCTCCTCTCTCTCTCTCTCTCTCTCTCTCTCTCTCTCTCTCTCTCTCTCTCTCTCTCGTTCTTCTCTCTTCCCTTTTCCCTCCCTCGCTCTCCTCCTCCTCCTCTTCCTTCTCCTTCTCTCACTCACTCTCTCTCTTCCCTCTCTCTCTCTGTCAGCCCTCCGGCCCTCCCTTCCTCCCACTCCCCTCTCCTTTCCATCCTCCTCCTTCTCCTTCTTTCCCCCCCTCTCTCTCCCCCTTCTCTTCCCCCCCTCTCTCTCTCTCTGTCTCTCTCTCTCTGTCTCTCTCTGTCTCTCTCTCACTGGTCCATGCTGACTCGTTTGCTCACACGGACTGTCTTCTGCTCATCATCTCATCCTCCTCTTCCTTCGGGTAAATGTTTTCCTTTTCCTCCTCCTTGTCTTCACAGTTAGTCTTCCATCTCTGGTCCTACCACACAGTAGTCCACTTTTATTTCCTTATGTCCATCTTCGTCTTCTTGTAGTTCTGCTTCCTTTTCTTCTTCCTTTCTTTTTTCTTGGTTATCGACGTAGTCTTCGACTTCTGTCTATACCCCCCCCCCCCCGCCCCTCCTGCATTCTTTTTCGTGCTCTCTACTGCCACAATCCCTATAACCCATCCTCTTCCTCCTGCCCCATTTTGTTCTATATCCATATACATCCTCTTCCTCCTGCTCCATTTGGTTCTATATCCATATACATCCTCTTCCTCCTGCCCCATTTTATTCTATTTCCATACTCATCCTCTTCCTCCTGCCCCATTTTATTCTACTTCCATATTCATCCTCTTTCTCCTGCTCCATTTTGTTCTGTTTCCATATTCATACTCTTCCTCCTGCTCCATTTTGTTCTATTTGCATATTAGTTCTTCTCCTTCGTCTTCCTCGTTCCCCGTCCTCCTTCCGTCTGCGCCGTCTGTCCTTCCCTGTTTAACCTTTCTGTACAGGGCTGAACAGTCTGTCCTTCCTGTTTAACCTTTCTGTACAGCTAAACAGTCTGTCCTTCCCTGTTTAACCTTTCTGTACAGGGCTGAACAGTCTGTCCTTCCCTGTTTAACCTTTCTGTACAGGGCTAAACAGTCTGTCCTTCCCTGTTTAACCTTTCTGTACAGGGCTAAACAGTCTGTCCTTCCCTGTTTAACCTTTCTGTACAGGCTAAACAGTCTGTCCTTCCCTGTTTAACCTTTCTGTACAGGGCTGAACAGTCTGTCCTTCCCTGTTTAACCTTTCTGTACAGGGCTAAACAGTCTGTCCTTCCCTGTTTAACCTTTCTGTACAGGGCTGAACAGTCTGTCCTTCCTGTTTAACCGTTCTGTACAGGGCTAAACAGTCTGTCCTTCCCTGTCTAACCTTTCTGTACAGGGCTAAACAGTCTGTCCTTCCCTGTTTAACCTTTCTGTACAGGGCTGAACAGTCTGTCCTTCCCTGTTTAACCTTTCTGTACAGGGCTGAACAGTCTGTCCTTCCCTGTTTAACCTTTCTGTACAGGGCTGAACAGTCTGTCCTTCCCTGTTTAACCTTTCTGTACAGGGCTAAACAGTTGTGTCCTTCCCTGTTTAACCGTTCTGTACAGGGCTGAACAGTCTGTCCTTCCCTGTTTAACCTTACTCTACAGGGCTGAACAGTCTGTCTTTCCCTGTTTAACCTTTCTGTACAGGGCTGAACAGTCTGTCCTTCCCTGTTTAACCTTTCTGTACAGAGCTGAACAGTCTGTCCTTCCCTGTTTAACCTTTCTGTACAGGGCTGAACAGTCTGTCCTTCCCTGTTTAACCTTTCTGTACAGGGCTAAACAGTCTGTCCTTCCCTGTTTAACCTTTCTGTACAGGGCTAAACAGTCTGTCCTTCCCTGTTTAACCTTTCTGTACAGGTCTGAACAGTCTGTCCTTCCTTGTTTAACCTTTCTGTACAGGGCTGAACAGTCTGTCCTTCCCTGTTTAACCTTTCTGTACAGGGCTAAACAGTCTGTCCTTCCCTGTTTAACCTTTCTGTACAGGGCTGAACAGTCTGTCCTTCCCTGTCTAACCTTTCTGTACAGAGCTAAACAGTCTCGGCCTATTTCAATAACGGCGATGCGCCGTCTGTCCTTCCCTGTTTAACCTTTCTGTACAGGGCTAAACAGTCTCAGCCTATTTCAATAACGGCGGTGCGCCGTCTGTCCTTCCCTGTTTAACCTTTCTATACAGGGCTAAACAGTCTGTCCTTCCCTGTTTAACCTTTCTGTACAGGGCTAAACAGTCTGTCCTTCCCTGTTTAACCTTTCTGTACAGGGCTGAACAGTCTGTCCTTCCCTGTCTAACCTTTCTGTACAGAGCTAAACAGTCTCAGCCTATTTCAATAACGGCGATGCGCCGTCTGTCCTTCCCTGTTTAACCTTTCTGTACAGGGCTAAACAGTCTCAGCCTATTTCAATAACGGCGGTGCGCCGTCTGTCCTTCCCTGTTTAACCTTTCTATACAGGGCTAAACAGTCTGTCCTTCCCTGTTTAACCTTTCTGTACAGGGCTAAACAGTCTGTCCTTCCCTGTTTAACCTTTCTGTACAGGGCTGAACAGTCTGTCCTTCCCTGTTTAACCTTTCTGTACAGGGCTAAACAGTCTGTCCTTCCCTGTTTAACCTTTCTGTACAGGGCTAAACAGTCTGTCCTTCCCTGTTTAACCTTTCTGTACAGGGCTAAACAGTCTCGGCCTATTTCAATAACGGCGATGCGCCGTCTGTCCTTCCCTGTTTAACCTTTCTGTACAGGGCTAAACAGTCTGTCCTTCCCTGTTTAACCTTTCTGTACAGGGCTAAACAGTCTCAGCCTATTTCAATAACGGCGATGCGCCGTCTGTCCTTCCCTGTTTAACCTTTCTGTACAGGGCTAAACAGTCTCAGCCTATTTCAATAACGGCGATGCGCCGTCTGTCCTTCCCTGTTTAACCTTTCTGTACAGGGCTAAACAGTATCAGCCTATTTCAATAACGGCGATGCAAATAAAATGGCGGCTGGATCAATTGGATAGAAAGGGGCGATAAATCACTGTGTCCGGTTTCCGGACGAAGTGCAGGGATCGGTCTGAGCGTTTCGTGTCATGGAGGAATTAGTCTAAGATGAGGATGAGTTGGTCAGAGAGGGGGTGGGCTGGACGATCGGACAAAGCAGAGAGGAACTGGTTCAAGTTCGGGACACATCTCAGAAAACATGTTTGATGAAACTGTTGATTGTACGCTATGGTAATCTCCCTCCATTATAATACTTGACTGCCGTGATATTCTAGCAAGCTGCTGGACAGCATAGACAGGCAATGACTGTCCAGATGAATCAACAAGAAATCCATGACTGCACATCGTCCACGTGTTGTCGAGAAGTTCAACTGATAATTAAATTAAGTATTTTCGTCCCCAAAGCAGACATCAGTGAGTTGGTCCAGGTCGTAAAGAGTTCTTTGATGAAAACAATTGCTGCTCACATTGTTCGTAAGCTCTGCAATCAAGGATTTGGCGAAATGTTGTGAGGAAAGATGTGTAGTGTTTTGTACTACATTGAAGAGATCTGGAGAAGTTCAACTTGAATAACGCGACGGCGATGCCTAAGTTCTAATTTTCTCTGTAGATTGTCCTTTCGGAACAATGTTCAGAACAAAGAATTACCCCATGAAGCCCTCAACATCAAGATTCCGATGTTTCATTACGTAGCAACACCCGGTGCAAAATGAGTAACCGCTGTGCTTGCTCAACTCGCTGCAAATGCACGACCGTTGAACCGCAGCAATATTTCTTCTGACCATTGTCAACGAGCATCATCTTTCGAGTTTTCTTATGTGAGAACAACATCTAATATTTGCACTGTTTCCTCACTGTAAAGTTACTTCAGCCTATTAACCACTCCACTGAGCCGGGTTTCAGGTCTGCTTCATGTAAGTTAGCGCTTTCATTAATCCAGCACACCCATTAGTCTTTACAGCACCTGGTTTTGTTTGAGGTCTGCTTCTGTAAGTTAGCGCTTTCATTAATCCAGCACACCCATTAGTCTTTACAGCACCTGGTTTGTTTGAGGTCTGCTTCATGTAAGTTAGCGCTTTCATTAATTCAGCACACCCATTAGTCTTTACAGCACTTGGTTTGCTCCGCTGTGTGATGATTTGTTATCAGTAATAACGTTCTCAGGAACTAAATCGTTGGGTGTGCTATGTGCAGGACAAGGAGGAGGGTGGGGGATACGTGGGGAACGTGATGGCCTCTACACGAGTTTCCTGTCTGCAGTCGATAATATGATTGTTTGTCCGTCTGTTGTAACTGCCCGTAAGAAAATATATTTTAGGGACCTTCCAATCAACGTTCTTTAGTGGACAATTCTGTCAGGGCCCCGGTAACAGAGGAGTCGTCTTGCCAATATCATCTTGTGCTATAGACATTTCCCGTCCTGTTTATCACAAACACTTCTGAAGGATAGATACGACAGTTGAAACAGGGCAAACAGGCTAGCATCCAATTCATCGCTGACTGATTAGTAGTATCTTATCCTACGTGACATCAACACACCAGTCCCATTGTGTTGGCTAAATTTGCTGATCCTGGCTGTTCAAGTTGTCTTGACAAAATAACGGAGAAAGCTGTTTAACATCTGTGTTGATTGATCTTGAAATTGGTCGCTTTACTTATTTTGTTCATTCAGTGCTGAGACAGGCTTCTACTTGTTAATAGCCAGCGTATTGTACAGTGTTGCATGAGTCCTTCATCACAAGACATTTGTCAGTGTATTGTACAGTGTTGCATGTGTCCTTCATCACAAGACATTTGTCAGTGTATTGTACAGTGTTGCATGAGTCCTTCATCACAAGACATTTGTCAGTGTATTGTACAGTGTTGTATGAGTCTTTCATCACATGATATTTGTCAGTGTATTGTACAGTGCTGTATGAGTCTTTCATCACATGATATTTGTCAGTGTATTGTACAGTGCTGTATGAGTCTTTGATCACAAGACTTTTGTCAGTGTATTGTACAGTGTTGTGTGAGTCCTTCACCACAAGACATTTGTATGTATGTACAGTGTTGTTGGTCTTGTAAACATTGTCAGTGTATGTACAGTGTGGTTTAGTCCTCACACAAAACTTTGTCAGTGAGTCAGTGTTTGAGTCTGATCACAAGACATTTGTCAGTGTATTGTACAGTGTTGTGTGAGTCCTTCACCACAAGACATTTGTCAGTGTATTGTACAGTGTTGTATGAGTCTTTCAACACATTTGTCAGTGTATTGTACAGTGTTGTGTGAGTCCTTCATCACAAGATATTTGTCAGTGTATTGTACAGTGTTGGTGAGTCTTTGATCACATGACATTTGTCAGTGTATTGTACAGTTTTTGTTGTGAGTCTTTCATCACAACATATTTGTCAGTGTATTGTACAGTGTTGGTGAGTCTTTCATCACAACACATTTGTCAGTGGATTGTACAGTGTTGGTGAGGCTTTCATCACAACACATCTGTCAGTGTATTGTACAGTGTTGTATGAGTCTTTCATTACAACGCATTTGTCAGTGTATTGTACAGTGTTGTGTGAGTTTTTCAACACATTTGTCAGTGTATTGTACAGTGTTGTATGAGTCTTTCATTACAACACATTTGTCAGTGTATTGTACATTGTTGTATGAGTCTTTCATTACAACACATTTATCAGTGTATTGTACAGTGTTGTATGTCTTTCATCACAACTCATTTGTCAGTGTATTGCACAGTGTTGTATGAATCTTTCATCACATGACATTTGTCAGTGTATTGTACAGTGTTGTGTGAGTCTTTGATCACAACATATTTGTCAGTGTATTGTACAGTGTTGTATGCGTCTTTCATCACAACTCATTTGTCAGTGTATTGTACAGTGATGTGTGAGTTTTTCAACACATTTGTCAGTGTATTGTACAGTGTTGTATGAGTCTTTCATTACAACACATTTGTCAGTGTATTGTACATGTGTTATGAGTCTTTCATACAACACATTTGTCAGTGTATTGACAGTGTTGTATGATCTTTCATCACAACATTTGTCAGTGTATTGCACAGTGTTGTAGTGAGTCTTTCATCACATGACATTTGTCAGTGTATTGTACTAGTGTTGTATGAGTCTTTGATCACAACAATTGTCAGTGTATTGTACAGTGTTGTATGAGTCTTTGACACAACATTTGTCAGTGTATTGTACAGTGTTGTGAGAGTTTTTCAAACACATTTGTCAGTGTATTGTACAGTGTTGATGAGTCTTTCATACAACACATCTGTCAGTGTATTGTACAGTGTTATAGTCTTTGATCACAACTCATTTGTCAGTGTATTGTACAATGTTGTATAAATCTTTCCATCACATCATTTGTCAGTGTATTGTACAGTGTTGGTGAGAGTCTTTATCACAACATATCTTGTCAGTGTATTGTACAGTGTTGGGAGTCTTTCATCACAACACATCTGTCAGTGTATTGTACAGTGTTGGTGAGTCTTTGCATCACAACACATTGTCAGTGTATTGTACAGTGTTGGAGAGTCTTTACCACAACACATCTGTCAGTGTATTGTACAGTGTTGGAGAGTCTTTCATCACAACACATCTGTCAGTGTATTGTACAGTGTTGTGAGAGTCT
>CM065722.1:2215862-2225862 GCA_033310375.1 Conus canariensis
GAGGGCACAGATGAAGTTTGACGCTGGTTTGTCTGCCTGGGCTGCAGCCTTTCTTCTCATTCTCTTTTCCCCGTGCTGCTGAGCGAGTGTCTCTTCGAACTTGGAGAGACTTTTCTGCACAGTCTGTCTCCAGGCTGACCGTTCGAGGGCTGTTGCTTCCCAGTTGTTCTGGTCGATGTTCAAGGCCTTTAGGTCCCTCTTGCACACGTCTTTGAATCGCAGCTGTGGTCTGCCTGTGGGACGTTTTCCCTGCACAAGTTCTCCATAGAGGAGGTCTTCAGGGATCCGTCCGTCATCCATGCGCACGACATGGCCGAGCCAGCGCATACGTCTCTGTTTCAACAGCGTGTACATGCTGGTGCATCCGGCTCTTTCCAGGACAGTGTTATTTGGGACCTTGTCCTGCCAGGTGATGTTCAGAATGCGTCGAAGGCTACGCATATGAAAAGCATTGAGCTTTCGCTCTTGTCGGGCACGCAAAGTCCTAGACTCGCTGCCATACAGGAGGGTGCTCACAACGCAGGCTCTGTAGATCTGGATCTTTGTGTGCTCGGTCAGCTTGCTGTTGTTCCATGCTTTCTTTGTCAGTCTGGTCATGGTGGTGGCTGCCTTGCCGATGCGCCTGTTGAGCTCTGCGTCAAGTGAGAGGGTGTCTGAGATAGTTGAGCCCAGATAAACAAAGTCGCGGACGACTTCCATTTCATGGTCATTGATGCTGATGACTGGGGGAGAGTCAACATCCTGCCCCATGACCTGTGTTTTCGTCAAGCTAATGGTAAGCCCGAAGTCGTGGCAGGCATCGCTGAAGCGAGTCATGAGCTGCTGTAGGTCCTCGGCTGAGTGGGCGGTTACTGCTGCGTCGTCTGCAAAGAGGAAGTCGCGCAGGCACCTCAGCCTGACTTTAGTCTTGGCTCTTAGTCTGGAGAGGTTGAAGAGCTTCCCGTCTGTCCTGGTTCGGAGGTGGATACCTTCAGCTGCAGGACCAAATGCGTGTTTCAGCATCACAGCAAAGAAGATTCCAAACAGGGTGGGAGCCAGGACGCAACCTTGTTTCACTCCGCTCCGTATGTTGAAGGCAGCTGATGTTGAGCCGTATTGCATTGCATTGCATTGTAGTGTATTGCGTAGCATTCCAAAGCATTGCATTGCATTGGATCACATCGCATTGCACCGCACAACACCACACCATATCATACTGTAGGCTGTTGTGTTGTGTTGTGTTGTATCGTATCGCATTGTAGTGTGTTGTGTTGGGTTGGGTTGTATTGCATTGCAGTGTGTTGTGTTGGGTTGTGTTGTGTTGTATTGCATTGTAGTGTGTTGTGTTGGGTTGGGTTGTATTGCATTGCAGTGTGTTGTGTTGGGTTGTGTTGTATTGCATTGTAGTGTGTTGTGTTGTGTTGTGTTGCATTGCATTGTATTGTATTGTATTGCAGTGTGTTGTGTAGTGTTGCATTGTATTGTATTGTGTTGTGTTGTGTTGCATTGCATCGTCTTGTCTTGTCTTGTCTTGTCTTGTCTTGTCTTGTCTTGTCTTGTCTTGTAATGCATAACATTCCAAAGCTTTGCAATTCGTTGGATCGCATTACATGGCACAGCACCTATCATATCATACTGTGGGGTGTTGCTATTCATTGCATTGTATTACTTAGCATAACGTGGCACGGCACCGCACCATACCATACTGTGGGGTGTTGCTATTCATTGCATTGTATTACTTAGCATTACGTGGCACGACACCGCACCATATCATACTGTGGGGTGTTGCTATTCATTGCATTGTATTCCATAGCATTACATGGCACGGCACCGCACCATATCATACTATGGGGTGTTGCTATTCATTGCATTGTATTGCATAGCATTACATGGCACAGCACTGCATCATATCATACTGTGGGGTGTTGCTATTCATTACATTGTATTGCAAAACATTACATGGCACAGCACCGCATCATATCATACTGTGGGGTGTTGCTATTCATTGCATTGTATTGCATAGCATTACATGGCACGACACCGCAACATATCATACTGTGCGGTGTTGCTATTCATTGCATTGTATTGCATAGCATTACATGGCACAGCACCGCATCATATCATACTGTGGGGTGTTGCTATTCATTGCATACAGTTACTTAGCATTACATGGCACAGCACCGCATCATATCATACTGTGGGGTGTTGCTATTCATTGCATTATATTGAATAGGATTACATGGCACGGAACCGCATCATATCATACTGTGGGGTGTTGCTATTCATTGCACTGTATTACTTACCATTACATGGCACGGCACCGCATCATATCATACTGTAGGGTGTTGCTATCCATTGCATACAATTACTTAGCATTGCATGGCACAGCACGCCATCATATCATACTGTGCGGTATTGCTATTCATTGCATACAGTTACTTAGCATTACATGGCACGGCACCGCATCGTGGCATACTGTGGGGTGTTGCTATCATTGCATACAGTTACTTAGCATTACATGGCACGGCACTGCATCGTATTATACTGTGGGGTGTTGCTATTCATTGCATACAGTTACTTAGCATTACATGGCACGGCACCGCACCATATCATACTGTAGGGTGTTGCTATTCATTGCATACAGTTACTTAGCATTACATGGCACGGCACTGCATCGTATCATACTGTGGGGTGTTGCTATTCATTGCATACAGTTACTTAGCATTACATGGCACAGCACCGCATCATATCATACTGTGGGGTGTTGCTATTCATTGCACTGTATTGCATAGCATTACATGGCACGGCACCGCATCATATCATACTGTGCGGTGTTGCTATTCATTGCATTGTATTGCATAGCATTACATGGCACGACACCGCAACATATCATACTGTAGGGTGTTGCTATTCATTGCACTGTATTGCATAGCATTACATGGCACAGCACTGCATCATATCATACTGTGGGGTGTTGCTATTCATTGCATACAGTTACTTAGCATTACATGGCACAGCACCGCATCATATCATACTGTGGGGTGTTGCTATTCATTGCATTGTATTGAATAGGATTACATGGCACGGCACCGCATCATATCATACTGTGGGGTGTTGCTATTCATTGCACTGTATTACTTACCATTACATGGCACGGCACCGCATCATATCATACTGTAGGGTGTTGCTATCCATTGCATACAATTACTTAGCATTGCATGGCACAGCACGCCATCATATCATACTGTGGGGTATTGCTATTCATTGCATACAGTTACTTAGCATTACATGGCACGGCACCGCATCGTGGCATACTGTGGGGTGTTGCTATTCATTGCATACAGTTACTTAGCATTACATGGCACGGCACTGCATCGTATTATACTGTGGGGTGTTGCTATTCATTGCATACAGTTACTTAGCATTACATGGCACGGCACCGCACCATATCATACTGTAGGGTGTTGCTATTCATTGCATACAGTTACTTAGCATTACATGGCACGGCACTGCATCGTATCATACTGTGGGGTGTTGCTATTCATTGCATACAGTTACTTAGCATTACATGGCACAGCACCGCATCATATCATACTGTGGGGTGTTGCTATTCATTGCACTGTATTGCATAGCATTACATGGCACGGCACCGCATCATATCATACTGTGCGGTGTTGCTATTCATTGCATTGTATTGCATAGCATTACATGGCACGGCACCGCATCATATCATACTGTAGGGTGTTGCTATTCATTGCACTGTATTGCATAGCATTACATGGCACAGCACTGCATCATATCATACTGTGGGGTGTTGCTGTTCATTGCATACAATTACATAGCATTACATGGCACGGCACCGCATCATATCATACTGTGGGGTGTTGCTATGTATTGCACTGTATGTTATAGTCATCATCCCAATAGATTTGTTTCTTTTCTTCCCTTTTATTTTTTTCTGTCCTATCTTCCGCGCCACTTCAGTGCCATTACCCCACACTGCTCATTGTGGGTTTCTACGTCCTGCTTGTCTTGCTGCAGCTCCATCAGTTGTTATCCACAGAGACTGCATTCAGTGCCATTACCCCACACTGCTCATTCTGGGTTTCTACGTCCTGCTTGTCTTGCTGCAGCTTCATCAGTTGTTATCCACAGAGACTGCATTCAGTGCCATTACCCCACACTGCTCATTGTGGGTGTCTACGTCCTGGCTTGTCTTGCTGCAGCTCCATCAGTTGTTATCCACAGAGATTGCATTCAGTGCCATCAGCCCACGCTGCTCATTCTGGGTGTCTACATCCTGCTTGTCTTGCTGCAGCTTCATCAGTTGTTATCCACAGAGACTGCATTCAGTGCCAAGCTGTCATGAGGTGACCCACCAAAGGAGACACTGCACTGCTGTCGGCTCATTTTAATTGCTTCCAGTTCTGATCTAGCATACGCAGGACCCCTCCTACTAATCCCCCTTCAGACGACAGTAATTACTTAGTCGCGGATCCAGTGAGAGTTAACGTCTCCGTCAAGAAGGCGCCCCAACGTCCATCTACCGACAGCCCCCATGAAGATGACAGAACCAGGACCTCGACACTAACTCACCAAGAGCACAGATGAGGAGGGGAAATCAAAACTGATATCACCATGAGAGCAGCGCATGAAGGGCCACAGAATTCCAGACATTTTTTTATGCTGTTCATTGAGAACGAGGATGTTGAACATGATGTTATGGAGTTTCATTTCGGTCAGAGACTGCTTCACAAGGCTATACTCATTGTTTATTTCACAATATATTCCGGCGTGGACCGGGCCCCTGAGGCACAGTGTTGATCAGGAACTTTGAGCAGCACTTCCAGAGACGTATCTGTTCAGTGGTTTAAGGTGGACTGTCTGGTCCCAGGTCTCCCACTTCAGCCCAGACCAAACTCAACTCTGCATAGAAACCGAGAGGGGTGAGGGAACTCACAAATAAAAGGCTCTCATGAGAATCGAACCCACGATCCAGCCGTGAATCCAAGACGCTAATCACTGTGCCACAGAAGCTCATACAAATAGATTTCAGTGTGTGTGTGTGATTCTGGCACCTTGCTTAGTACAACAACAGCGATATTTAAAAAAAATATGCATACGTTTTTGCACCTCTACACGTGGGTTTTCCAACAGACGTTTCTCAGGACAGCTTCCTTGTTACCGTACGTTTGTTGGTGCTTCTCATAAACTGATGGATGCTTACTTTTTCAGTATGTGAACTTGACTCTGAATCCGTACCCTAAATTGTAGGGTAGGTCTCAAATGATGATGGCGGTACCCATTGTGCCAACAGTTGATCTGTACATTAATTGCGTGGCTTTTCGTGAAGCTTGCACGGACACAAGTGGCAGAAATCTAAAGGAGAGTTTCTCTTTTTCAGTCCTGCAAATCATCTTGTGTCAATCACCAGTCAGTTGTGGGCACGGACCCAATGGCATTGAGAGTTTGTCGAGTGAGAGATTTTCGTGGCGTGACTAAGTACACTACATCAATTCCTCCCACTCTGTTAGATTACCCCGTCAGCTTCCTAAGCCAGCAAAGTACTGTGTGGCCACTCCGTTCATTACAGGCTGATAGAAAAAGGTGTTGGACATTCGTGTGTAATCACCTCACCATCAGTAGGCTTCCTCGTCCTGCCTTCGTGCTGTCTGTTTCTCTTCAGCCAGACAGAGTGGCGAGGTGGAAGAAGTGAAGGTGGAGGGGGGGGGGGGGGGGGGGGTGGGGGGGTGGAAAGTGAAGGTAGACGAATGGTCAATCTCCGGTGTTCAGGAACAATTTACTGGTCATCGAGAGGTCACGAACTGGAAGTCTTAAACCGGTGACTGAATGCAGACAGAGCACACAGCAGGACCTGTGGCTGTCCAGTGATGGGTCTGATGGACGGGGCCTGATACCGGTGTCGTATAATATCTGGGAACCGTGATATCCGGGAACGCGTTCCCAGATTTCCTGAACTTCCAATTGTGAAAACTGGGAACTGGTGTGAAATCTGTGTACTTTGTGAAAATCATGCCAAGAAATTAATGAAAAAAAGTGACAAGAAGGCCAAAGATCTCAATTGGACCGAAATAAATTGTTTCCTACCTTATCTCGAAAATCCATGCTTTTTTCGTCTTCTTTCTGCCCTTCTGAGCTCTCAAAGACCACGTTCCCAGATATCACGGGTCTTCCCAGATATCACAGTACATTTTGGGAACGCGTTCCCCAAAAACTCTGTGATATCTTGGAAGCCTTCCCAGATATCACGTTCCCAGATTTCACGCGACACCGGGAAGAAGGCGCTGATTCAGACATGTCACTGTGACACCGAATGTCAATTGAGATGGAGAATGGTGTGTGATTTTAATGGACATGTCACTGTGACACGACATGTCAGATGAGATGGAGAATGGTGTGTGATTTTAATGACATGTCACTGTGACACGACATGTCAGATGAGATGGAGAATGGTGTGTGATTTTAATGACATGTCACTGTGACACCAATGTCAATTGAGATGGAGAATGGTGGTGATTTTAATGACATGTCACTGTGACACGACATGTCAGATGAGATGGAGAATGGTGTGTGATTTTAATGACATGTCACTGTGACACGACATGTCAGATGAGATGGAGAATGGTGTGTGATTTTAATGACATGTCACTGTGACACGACATGTCAGATGAGATGGAGAATGGTGTGTGATTTTAATGACATGTCACTGTGACACGACATGTCAGATGAGATGGAGAATGGTGCGTGATTTTAATGACATGTCACTGTGACACGACATGTCAGATGAGATGGAGAATGGTGTGTGATTTTAATGACATGTCACTGTGACACATGTCAGATGAGATGGAGAATGGTGTGTGATTTTAATGACATGTCACTGTGACACATGTCAGATGAGATGGAGAATGGTGGGTGATTTTAATGACATGTCACTGTGACACGACATGTCAGATGAGATGGAGAATGGTGTGTGATTTTAAGGGACATGTCACTGTGACACGACATGTCAGATGAGATGGAGAATGGTGCGTGATTTTAATGACATGTCACTGTGACACGACATGTCAGATGAGATGGAGAATGGTGTGTGATTTTAATGACATGTCACTGTGACACGACATGTCAGATGAGATGGAGAATGGTGTGTGATTTTAATGGCGACAGAAGTAGCTTTTCGTGCACAGAACAACATACCTTACATTGCATTATATTGACATGTGGCCTGGATAGTTTGTTTTGGAGATGTTTAGAACTCGACCACAAGCCTTGGGGATCATACACATTGCAATATGTGTTATAGTTTATCCATAATGGTCAAGAACATCTACTTTATTTCTTTGACATCCATTTACGTAGGACTAGAAATAGCTGAGAACCACAGAGACAGGATGGACAGAATGAGAGAGAGAGAAAGAGAGTGAGAGAGAGATAGAGAGAGAGATAGAGAGAGAGAGTTGTGTGTGTGTGTGCGTGTGTATGAGAGAGAGAGAGAGAGAGAGAGAGAGAGAGAGAGAGAGAGAGAGAGAAAGAAAAAGAAGAAGAAGAAGAAGAAAGAAGAAGAAGAAGAAGAAACTGAGAGAAGTTTGTGTGTGTGTGTATGTGTGTGTGTGTGTGTGTGTGTGTGTGTGTGTGTGTGTGTGTGTGGTTGTGTGTGTGTGAGAGAGAGAGAGAGAGAGAGAGAGAGAGAGAGAGAGAGACGTCGGGGTGGGGTAATCCTGTTCAAATGTGATGATCTGGAATCTGTAGCAAACAAGGAATGAATGCACAGAGGACGCCGATTCTCAGGAAAGAAGCCATTCAATTGACAGTCCAGAAATGAAGAGCGTGCCATCTTCCTAATGCGCCAGAGGTAGGGGAGATGCTGTGAAACGGCCAACACGGCTTCCTCGGCAATTCCGAAATCTTACGCGTGAAGCATATCGTATTTCATTAAGGCTGTCAAAGAGGAGCCACGGCTTGCCGACTCCTCGTACAGAACACATTTGTCTTTGCCTCTCCGTTACACTGTCCACTCTCCCTCTGTCCTCCTCCCTCCCTCCCTCCCGTCTCCTCTTCTTTCCTCCCCGCTCCAAACCCTGTTTCACACAGAAAGGAAAATTACTGTCCCTCCCTCCCTCCTCCTCCCTCCCTCTCTCTCCTCTCTCTCTCTCTCTCTCTCTCTCTCTCTCTCTCTCCAATGCTTTTCTTCAACCTCTCTCGTGAAGGACAAATCAGTCAAGAGGTATTTCGATAACAGTTGAATTATTCCCTGTGTCTCTCCTTCCCCTGTTCTGTCTGCCTCTCTTGTCCGTCCGACTGTTTGTCTTTCTGTCTGTGTGTCTGTCTGTCTGCCTGCCTGCCTGCCTGTCTGTCCGTCTGTCTGTCTGTCTGACTGTCTCTCTCCGGTTATCATCTTTTCTTATCGTCACTTAGACAAAAGCAGTGAATGACTAAATAAATAACGGTGATGGAAATACACTAGCAGCGGGATCAATTCTATGGAAAGTGATAAATCAGTGTCCTCATTTTGAACGAAATGTTTGGGTCGATGTGAACGTTTCCTGGAGAGAAAAACATTTGCCAGAGGAAAGGAGGTGAAATTGGTCGGAGACGTGGGAAGTTGATCCACATACAGATTTTCCGAAGAAACATATGTTAGGCTTGTCTGTTGAGCACACACACACACACGCACGCACGCACGCACGCACGCACGCACGCACATTCGGGCGCGCGCACGCACACGCACTCACATATATGCATGCACGCATGCATGAATACAAATACTCCACGCAACTGCATGACATTGTAATATCTACCAATGTGAAGAGACAACCTAAATGTGTCAGAGAACGTTGCCTGAGGCAGAGTGATAATACCTGCTGATGAAAATGCGCTGGTTGGATCCGGAAATTTATCGCATGATGGGCACGGGCACAGTAAAACACATGGTTTAGGGTTGAGAATTTTCATTGGCGTCTTAGCGCACTACATCGACTCCTCGCCGTTTTGTCGTGTTGTTATATCATCCAGCATGGTTCAGACTGGCATCCCCTTTCATGGCAGGGCGATAGGAATGGGTGTTGACCATTAATGGACAGCTGCATTAGGCATCTCCTCAACTCTCCTGATAGTCTTGCCTCAGCTCTCTCAGCCAGCACTGTACTGTCTGTTCGCCGCGTCTATTGCAGGGTGATAGGGAAATGTGACATCTGTGTGTAACCCCCTCACCATCAGTGAGCTTCTGCTCCCTGCCTTCATGCTGTCTGTGTGTCCTCCGCCCGACAGAGTACTGAGAAATAAATTTAGGATTATGTTAGAGAGAGAGAGGAGGAGAGGGAGAGAGCAGGGGTGAGGAGAATGGACAATCTCCGGTGTTGAGGAACAATCCACTGTTCATTGAGAGGTCAGGAACAGCAAGTCTGCAGCTGGTGACGGAATGCAGACAGACCACACAGCAAGACTTGTGGCTGTGCAATAATGGGTCACACAGGCGGGGAGGGGGGGAGGGTGTCTGATACTGGGAGGGGGGCATTTCTTCAGAGATACTACACTGACACGAAAGGACAGTTGGGTGAGGTAGAGTAGTGGGGCTGATTTGTGACTGCAGAAAATCATTGTTTGATCTTTTCTGTACAGTTGGATGAGGTAGAGCAGTGGGGCTGATTTGTGACTGCAGAAAATTATTGATTAATCTTTTCTGTACAGTTGGGTGAGGTAGAGCAGTGGGGCTGATTTGTCACTGCAGAAAATCATTGATTGATCTTTTCTGTACAGTTGGGTGAGGTAGAGCAGTGTGGCTGATTTGGGACTGCAGAAAACCATTGATTAATCTTTTCTGGCACAAAACAACACACTGTCTATAATCGCTTGTCATACCAAAATTTGAATGTTTTATTTCATGTACGTGGGCAAACTTCTCAGCCCATGCTGAGGATAATTCTAATCTTTCTTACCCAACGTTTCTGAGTATTGGGCGCGCTTATTTTTTTCTTATCATTTCCTCTCCCAGACATCAATTTTA
>CM065722.1:2230862-2248362 GCA_033310375.1 Conus canariensis
AGGAACGGATAGTGATGAGACCTTTCGAATTTGGTGATCTGAAATCTTCAGCAAACAAGGCACAAGGGATGATGACAGAGAGAGGACTTATTCGCAGTTCAAAAGGCATTCCATAATGTACCAGCAATGTAAAGAGACATCTAATGCCCTGAGGCAAAGGAGATGCTGTGCTGTGGCCAGCAATGAAAAGAGAGACATCTTTTAATGCCCTCAGGCAAAGAAGATGCTGTTGCCTGCAATGAAAAGAGAGACATCTAATGCCCTGAGGCAAAGGAGATGCTGTGCTGTGGCCAGCAATGACAAGAGAGACATCTAATGCCCCGAGGCAAATGAGATGCTGTGCTGTGGCCAGCAATGACAAGAGAGACATCTAATGCCCCGAGGCAAAGGAGATGCTGTGCTGTGGCCAGCAATGAAAAGAGAGACATCTAATGCCCCGAGGCAAAGGAGATGCAGTGCTGTGGCCTGCAATGAAAAGAGAGACATCTCCTAATGCCCTTGAGTCGAAGCAGATGCTGTGCCCAGTAATGAAAAAAGAGAGACACCAATTGCCCTGAGGCAAAGGGATGCTGTGCTGTGGCCAGCAATGACAAGAGAGACATCTAATGCCCCGAGGCAAATGAGATGCTGTGCTGTGGCCAGCAATGAAAAGAGAGACATCTAATGCCCCGAGGCAAATGAGATGCTGTGCTGTGGCCAGCAATGAAAAGAGAGACATCTAATGCCCCGAGGCAAATGAGATGCTGTGCTGTGGCCAGCAATGAAAAGAGAGACATCTAATGCCCCAAGGCAAAGGAGATGCAGTGCTGTGGCCTGCAATGAAAAGAGAGACATCTCCTAATGCCCTGAGTCGAAGCAGATGCTGTGCCAGTAATGAAAAGAGAGACACCAATTGCCCTGAGGCAAAGGTGATGCTGTGCTGTGGCCAGCAATGACAAGAGAGACATCTAATGCCCTGAGGCAAATGAGATGCTGTGCTGTGGCCAGCAATGAAAAAAGAGACATCTAATGCCCTGAGGCAAAGGAGATGCTGTGCTGTGGCCAGCAATGACAAGAGAGACATCTAATGCCCGAGGCAAATGAGATGCTGTGTTGTGGCCAGCAATGAAAAGAGAGACATCAAATGCCCTGAGGCAAAGGAGAGACTTGCTGTGGCCTGCAATGAAAAGAGAGACATCTAATGCCCTGAGGCAAATGAGATGCTGTGCTGTGGCCAGCAATGAAACGAGAGACATCTCCTAATGCCCTGAGTCGAAGCAGATGCTGTGCCAGTAATGAAAAGAGAGACACCAATTGCCCTGAGGCAAAGGTGATGCTGTGCTGTGGCCAGCAATGACAAGAGAGACATCTAATGCCCTGAGGCAAATGGATGCTGTGCTGTGGCCAGCAATGAAAAAGAGAACATCTAATGCCCTGAGGCAAAGGAGATGCTGTGCTGTGGCCAGCAATGACAAGAGAGACATCTAATGCCCTGAGGCAAATGAGATGCTGTGTTGTGGCCAGCAATGAAAAGAGAGACATCAAATGCCCTGAGGCAAAGGAGAGACTTGCTGTGGCCTGCAATGAAAAGAGAGACATCTAATGCCCTGAGGCAAATGAGATGCTGTGCTGTGGCCAGCAATGAAACGAGAGACATTCCCAATGACCTGAGGCAAAGGAGAGACTGTGCTGTCGCCTGCAATGAAAAGAAAGACATCTAATGCCCTGAGGCAAAGGAATGCTGTGCTGTGGCCAGCAATGAAAAGAGAGACATCTCCTGATGCCCTGAGGCAAAGAAGATGCTGTGCTGTGGCCAGCAAGAAAGAGAGGACATCTCGATGCCCTGAGGCAAAGGAGATGCTGTGCTGTGGCCAGCAATGAAAAGAGAGACATCTAATGCCCGAGGCAAAGGAGATGCAGTGCTGTGGCCTGCAATGAAAAAGAGAGACATCTCCTAATGCCCTGAGTCGAAGCAGATGCTGTGCCAGTAATGATAAGAGAGACTCCAATTGCCCTGAGGCAAAGGAGATGCTGTGCTGTGGCCAGCAATGAAAAGAGAGACATCTAATACCCTGAGGCAAAGGAGATGCTGTGCTGTGGCCAGCAATGAAAAAAGAGACATCTAATACCCTGAGGCAGGAGATGCTGTGCTGTGGTCAGCAATGAAAAGAGAGACATCTCCTAATGCCCTGAGGCAAAGGAGATGCTGTGCTGTGGCCAGCAATGAAAAGAGAGACATCTAATGCCCTGAGGCAAAGGAGATGCTGTGCTGTGGCCAGCAATGAAAAGAGAGACATCTCCTAATGCCCTGAGGCAAAGGAGATGCTGTGCACAAATCCTAATGCCCTGAGGCAAAGGAGATGCTGTGCTGCGCCCGCAATGAAAAGAGATACATCTCCTAATGCCCTGAGGCAAGAGAGATGTTGTGCAGTGGCCAGCAAAGCTGCCACAAAAGTCCCACAGCTAACGCCAGAAGCAAATTGTATTTCATCAAAGGCTGCCCAGGAGGAGCCACAGTTTCCGAGTCCTGGAGCCAGACACCTTATTCTGTGTCATGCTGTCCCGTTTCCTGATCTCTCCCTCTGTTGTCTCTCTTCTCTCACACAAAAAGGAGGTGAATCTCTCCTCTCTCTCTCTCTCTCTCTCTCTCTCTCTCTTCTCTCTCTCTCTGCCTGTCTCTGTCTGTCTGTCTGTCTGTCTGTCTGTCTGTCTGTCTGTGAATCACTCGAACATCTCTTTTCTTCTCTCTCATTCGCAAAAATAGAATCAAGGAGGCATTTCAGTAATGGTTGAATAAGGCTGTCTGTCTGTTTGTCTGTATGTATGTATGTATGTCTGTCTCCTCTGTACCTGTCTGTCTCTCTCTCTCTTCTTCTCTCTCTCTCTCTCTCTCTCTCTCTCTCTCTCTCTCTCTCTCTCTCTCTCTCTCTCTCTCTCTCTCTCTCTCTGCATGCGTTTTCCCTCTCCTCAGCTACCTGTTTTCCTTGCTTTAGGTCCCTCACGACCAAGCAGTCACACTCTATTTCAATAACAATGATGCAAATAAAATGGTGGCGTGGTCATTTCCATGCAACCAAGTGATAAATTACATTGTCCCGTTTCTCAGCAGACCGTTTGGATCAGTCTGAACGTTTCCTCATGTGGAAGAATTTGGTGAAGAAAGGAGATGGAAATGCACGAAGGGAGGGGGGGGGGGGGGGGGGGGGGGCGTTTCAGTCACATTCAGCGTTCATGCATACACTCACCCTTTCTGTCTCTGTCTGTCTGTCTCCCCCCCTCTCTCTGTCTCTGTCTCTGCCTGTCTGTCTGTCTGTCTCTCTCCTTCCCTCCACAATTAACCGACATTTTAATGTCTACTAAGATCAAATGCAGATTTATAACTGTCACGTTGAATGATTAGTTTACCAATAACATCAAAAGGATCCAGGTAATAAAAAGATGCTGACTAAATCCATGAAACAGCTTCATCTGATGTATGAGAAATTGAAAACCAACAGAGGCAGAGAAAGGTTTAAAAAATATCGCAACACAGTTCTCCCCTGACATTCTTAAGTACATACCTTAATTGATTCGAACCTCACAGGATTACATTCTCCCTTCAGTCTTTAGGTTATGGTTGACATAAACACAAAATATCATAGGATTAAACATTTGCACACACGCAAGAGCTGCTTGCTTGTGAGTTCTTAAAAACAATGTCGATTTTGTTTCCAAGTTTGAAAAGTGTCACCAAAGTTATCACCAAATGTCGTTACAACCTATGCGACAAAAACATGTGACTACAAATGGTCAGTCTGTATGGCTTTAGCACTAGCATTCGCTTCCTAAACTTGTGACATGTGAAATATGTTTTTCTATGGTAGAGATATATTTCTTGATGTTGACCATTGTACCTTTGAATTTCATGTTCCAGTCAAAGATTTGCATTGCATTGTGCTGAATTGTGTTCTGTTGCATTGCATGGTGGTGTGTCGTATTGTACTCTGCTGATCGCATTCTATCGTATAACGTCACCGTCGAAGTAGATCTCTGTTTGTATGATTGTGGCTCATTCGTCCAGAAAAAGCAAGTTTTGCTTAGCTGAGAGGCACCAATGTCTAATAAAATTTGTTAGCATTTTTTTTTGTAATATCTCCATGTAATTTTCCACAAACATTTGACAGAGGCACCTTCTTAGCTGCCATGCATTTGTTTACATGTGCTGCGTTCAGTTTCTGTGTTTATTATCAGCGTTTCACAGGAACGCTTTGTTACTAGCAATGTCAGGAAATAAACGAAACTTAGATTCAGCATCCTAAATAATGGGATTGTAAGAAAGGAGTAGACAGAAGGATGTTGTATCTGCAATTGATGATTGCTTATTAACTGTTTGGGTGATCGTGATGATTGCTCAGACAGGTACTTGTCCATTAGAGTCCTATACCTATCTGTGTGTCAGTCACCAATCTCATCGTGGCACAGGCTCACAGAACTGACGGTCAACTACGTGATCGATTCAGCAGGCATCTAGTGGCACGTTACATCAGCTCGTCCCACTGATACTCTACTAACACTAATACAGCACAGCCTGGCTAGCCCGTTCATTACAAGGTGATAGAGTGAGGTGTTGGACATCTGTGTGTAATCACCTCGCCGTCACTTGGCTTCTTCGTCCTGCCTTCATGCTGTCTGTTTCACTTCAGCCAGACAGTGGTGAGGGACCAGGTAATGAATGGGAGAGGGGAAGGACAGGGAGGGAAGGAATGGGGCAAGGGAATGGCCAGTCTCTGGTGTTCAGGAACAATGCACTGTTCATTGAGAGGTCAGGACCAGGAAGTCAGAAGCCAGTGAAGGAATGCATAAAGACTGCACAGCAGGACTTGTGGCTGTCCAGTGATGGGCTAAACACACTGGAGCTGATAATGGAAGAAGGAATCGGTACAGCTGATAATGGAAGAAGGAATCGGTTCAGACTGGGGCTGATAATGGAAGAAGGAATCGGTACAGCTGTAATGGAGAAGGAATCGGTACAGACTGGGGTGTAATGGAAGAGAATCGGTACAGACTGGGGCTGATAATGGAAGAAGGAATCGGTACAGACTGGGGCTGATAACGAAGAAGGGAATCGGTACAGGATAATGGGAGAGGAACGTTCAGACTGGTGAATGGAAGAAGGAATCGTACAGCTGTAATGGAAGAAGGAATCGGTACAGACTGGGGCTGATAATGGAAGAAGGAATCGGTACAGACTGGGGCTGATAATGGAAGAAGGAATCGGTACAGCTGATAATGGAAGAAGGAATCGGTACAGACTGGGGCTGATAATGGAAGAAGGAATCGGTACAGCTGATAATGGAAGAAGGAATCGGTACAGACTGGGGCTGATAATGGAAGAAGGAATCGGTACAGCTGATAATGGAAGAAGAATCGTACAGCTGATAATGGAAGAAGGAATCGGTACAGACTGGGGCTGATAATGGAAGAAGGAATCGGTACAGCTGATAATGGAAGAAGGAATCGTACAGACTGGGGCTGATAATGGAAGAAGGAATCGGTACAGACTGGGGCTGATAATGGAAGAAGGAATCGGTATCAGACTGATACTGGAAGAAGGAATCGTACAGACTGGGCTGAAAGAAGAAGGAATCGGTACAGACTGGTGATAATGGAAGAGGAATTTCGTAACAGCTTTCATAATGGAAAAAGGAATCGTACAGTTGGGTGTATCAGACGAGGTAATCGTACAGATGGGGCGAACATGGAAGAAGAATCGTACAGACTGGGGTGATAATAGAGGAGGACATCGGTACAGATCTGGGTCTGATTAATTTGAAGACAAATTCGGTTCGACTGGGTGATCATGAAGAAGGAATCGGTACAGACTGGGCTGATAATGGAAGAAGGAATCGGTACAGACTGGGGCTGATACTGGAAGAAGGAATCGGTACAGACTGGGGCTGATAATGGAAGAAGGAATCGGTACAGACTGGGGCTGATAATGGAAGAAGGAATCGGTACAGACTGGGGCTGATACTGGAAGAAGGAATCGGTACAGACTGGGGCTGATGATGGAAGAAGGAATCGGTACAGACTGGGCTGATAATGGAAGAAGGAATCGGTACAGACTGGGGCTGATAATGGAAGAAGGAATCGGTACAGACTGGGGCTGATAATGGAAGAAGGAATCGGTACAGACTGGGGCTGATAATGGAAGAAGGGAATCGATACAGACAGGGGCTGATAATGGAAGAAGGAATCGGTACAGACTGGGGCTGATAATGGAAGAAGGAATCGGTTCAGACACGATACCCTGTCATGAAAGAAACTTTAGTGGAGCAGAGAAGAGTGGGTAACTTGAAATTGAAGGGTTTTATTCAAAACAACGTTCATATTGCAGAGTATTTTTGGTATGTAGTCCAGACGAGTTGTATATATATATATGGGGAACAAGAAGAAGAAACACTGGATCCCAAAACCGCTTGGTTGACTTCTTTTCTTTTTTCTTTTTATTAAAGACCAATATTTCGGTCTCGAAAGGGATCTTCTTCTTGGACAGGAGAGCTTAACTAGTCTCAGCACATATTTTCATATTCGTATTCAAACAAAACGCAAGACTCTAAAACCAACAGGTAACACAGCAGGATTGAAATATATATTTATCTGCAAATATATATTCATCTGCAATGTGCCAGCAAGACTCTAAGGATCATATTTATTCCAGTCTGCATCAGGGCTTATCCGTTACAATTCAAAACATTCTAGTATAATTAGTCTTAACGTCAGTTTATTTTCATTGTCTTGAATTCGTAATACACTCGGCATGATACAAGAGAGAGAGAGAGAGAGAGAGAGAGAGAGAGAGAGAGAGAGAGAGAGAGAGAGAGAGAGAGAGAATGACAACAACCTTTATTATCAAAAGCATAGTAGCCCTTACATCATTAGCTTGGTAAATTTGAGAGGAGGAGAGAGAGGAGAGAGAGAGAGAGAGAGAGAGAGAGAATGACAACAACCTTTATTATCAAAAGCATAGTAGCCCTTACATCATTAGCTTGGTAAATTTGAGAGAGAGAGAGAGAGAGAGAGAGAGAGAGAGAGAGAGAGAGAGAGAGAGAGAGAGGTAAACACTGGTCAAATCTGCTGATCCAGACTCTGTACTGAGCAAAGGACGATGTCAGAGAAAAGACTGACTCTCCATGCAAAAGCCTTTTAGAGCGCATTCCAGAAATGAATGGCGAGACATCTCCCTAATGCCCAGAGGCAAAAATGAGCTGTGAAACGGTCAAGGGGCTTCCATGGCAATTCCGCAAACTTAGGCGATGAAGCAGATCGTATTTCATTGAGGGTGTCCAGGGGAGACACAGTTCGCCGACTTCTCCATTCAACACGTTTCTTCCCTCTACGTCAGACTGGCCCCTCTCTTAGTCTCCTCCTTTCCTCATCTCTGCCTCTCTTCACACAAACAGGGGAGAGTTCACCTGTTTCCCCTGTCTGGCATGTCTGCTCTGTCTGCCTAGCTGATCTACATAGTAGAGTGTATGTTACCTGCTGACAGTGCCATCTTTTTGTAATCTGTTCATATATGGTGATGTTTGTCTGTCCTCTTGTTTCATACAGACCTATCCCAGTGTGTTCCAAAACAGACTTTTCTTGTGACACCCTTCTTACTGCTTTGGGTTATTCATTCATGTATTCATTTATTCATTCATTTATCTATTCATTATTTTTTGTAAACGTTTGTTAAGTGCTTTTGTCACGAACAATGTCAGGAAGAGAATGAGACTCACATTCGGCATAGTGGGTGACGTCATAGGAATCACCCTCTGAGGAAGTGCAGGCAGTGCGCGTCAGAATGGTGTCGTGTCAGCTGTTCATTGGTTCATGAACCGTCTGGGGGTTGTGATGATGGCATTGAGAGGAGTATCTCCTCTGGACTGTTTCCTATCGTGTGTCACAAATCAGTCTCACTGTGGGCATGGGCGCAATAACAGAGAGCTTGTCTAGTGAGTCATTTCATTGCCATCCCCACCCGCCGTCAGATTGTTCTGTCAGCTTCCTGAACTGGCACTGGGATGTCTGGCCACTCCCTTCATTACAGCGTGATAGACAGAGGTGTGGGACACCGGTGTGTAATCCCCTCACCATTACTCAGCTTCTTCATCCTGCCTTCACGCTGCCTCCCTTCATCCTGACAGCATGGTGAGGTGGAAGAGGAAGATAAGGAGGGAAGGCAGAAAGTGGGGGGAGAAGAACGGCGTTAAGGAACAATCCGCTGTTCATTGAGAGTTCAGGACCAGCCAGTCCTACAGCTGGTGAATGAATGCAGACAGACCACACAGCAGGACTTGTGGCGGTCCAGTAATGGGTCTGGGCCTGATACTGGGAGGGAGCCATCGCTTTGGACACGTTATCGTGACACGAAGGGAAAGTTTGGTGAGGTAGAGAATGGTTGACGATTTGTGCCAGCAGCAACATTTGTTTAATCATAGGGGTACAAAACATTATACTGTAAGCATTCTTTTGCTGGGTGCATCATACTGTATGTTATCGGAACAGGGACCAGACGACCTTGCCTTGTTCGTGTCCGCATCTTGTCAGTAAATGTTGAGGATAATCCAACCTTCCGTATGCTTCATGTATAGCGTTTCTGATTTATCAGTGCAACTCTTTTCCTCCTCCTCCTCCTCCTCCTCTCCTCTCTCTCTCTCTCTCTCTCTCTCTCTCTCTCTCTCTCTCTCTCTCTCTCTCTCTCTCTGACAAATTTGTTCCTCTCCCTAAAAGTAGTACCACACACAGAATGACAAAATGGAAGAAAGAAACGAAGATGAGAGAGGTGGGAAGGGGGGAGGGATGGAGGAAGAGAGAGAGAAAAAGAGGTGGAGACAGCCGGGGGTAGGGGGGAGAGGGGCATTACACAGAGCCAGAAAGGAGCAATGAGAAATCCCTAGCCGTCCATCCATGTTGGCTTACAAAGAACAAATCAGCAATGGATTTTATCTTCCAGGCACAAGCCGTTCAAATCCATTTCTGCGTGTCGATAGCACGACTCTGGCCAGTGCCTGAGAGCAGAAGACGCTGTCATGAAGCGACTAGCAAGGCGTCCTCATCAATTCTATCTCCTGCGAAAGAAATATATTACATTTGCTGGAAGCCAGTCCTGATTGGCGCTATTGCTCGCTGTGATAAAGAAGATAGTGTCTTGGGCCCATCTGCTTTGTGTCCCTGTACAGGATAACTTGATCATCCACATGCCGTGTCTTGGGCCCATCTGCTTTGTGTCCCTGTACAGGATAACTTGATCATCCACATGCCGTCATAAAAAGACAAAGTCCAGATTCTGAAGCCCCGTTCCCACCGCAGACACCTCTCTGTCTGTCTCTCTGCCTGTCTGTCTGTCTGTCTGTCTGTCTGTCTGTCTCGTGTGTGTGTGTGTGTGTGTGTGTGTGTGTGTGTGTGTGTGTGTGTGTGTGTGTGTGCGTGTGTGCGTGCGTGCCGGGGGGTGGGGGGATGCATCTGTATGCCTACATGAGTGTGTATGCGTGTAGGTGTAAGAATTTGAGAGAGAGAGAGAGAGAGAGAGAGAGAAGAGAGAGAGAGAGAGAGAGAAGAGAGCGTGTGTGCATTCATGCTTTTCCTCTTTCTCTTCTTCTGTTTCGTCTTCTTCTGCTTTCTTCTTGTTCTTCTTGTTCTTGTTCTTCTTTTTTGTTCACACCCCCACCCCCACCCCCACCCCCCAACAGTAGACACTTTTCTCTCCTCGTTTCTTCACACAGCACTGGCAGATGCAGGGCATTCCAATACTGGCGACGGCAATCAAATGGCCGCTGAATCAATTGCATGGAAAGGGGCGATAAATCAGGGCGTCCGCTGTCGGGGTGAACTGCAGGGATCGATCGGAACGTTTGGTGTGGTGGTATGATAGGTCACAGGGGGAAACGAATAGGTCTGAGAGGAGGAGGAGGAATGGGTGGCAGGGAAGGAGGAATGAATCTGATGCGATGAGGAATGGGTCAGAGGAGAGGAGGGGGTGGATTGGAAGGGAGGAGGAGGCGAAGGTATGTGTAATCACACATAGCATACCATTAAAGCAGAGGGCATGTTGAACATTTAGATAGGTTCAATTGTCAGGTATCCTGTCAAACATATCCGTGAAGAGAACATTCTATGGTGTAATGCAGAGTGTCGTTTGATAACAGTGGTGAATATTTAGATGGGTTCATTTGTCAGGTATCCTGTCAAACATATCGTGAAGAGAACATTCTGTAGTGTAATGCACAGTGTCATTGAATAACAACGTCACATGACCATCACGTATTTCTAACATTAGGATTTATCTGCTGGATTCAGTCTACGACAACATCAATCACAGGAGAGGAGGAATGGGTCCGGTGAGGAGTTTGAAAGAAGGAGAAATGGGTCATAGGTAAGCTAAAATGGGTCAGACTGGAAGAGAAATTTGTCAGGGGAAGGATGCATGGGCCGGAGGGGAGGGGGAATGGGTCATAAAAGAAGAGGAATGGGTCACAGGAAAGGACCAACAGGTCACAGGAGAAGAGGGGTGAATCAGAGAGGAACAATGGACCATAAAGGAGGAAAAATGAGTCAGAGGGTAAGAGATATGGTGGAGTGAGTCAGAGGGTAAGAGGTATGAAGGTGTGGGTCAGAGGGGAAGAGGTATGGTGGAGTGGATCAGAGGGTAAGAGGTATGAAGGAGTGGGTCAGAGGGTAAGAGGTATGAAGGAGTGGGTCAGAGGGGAAGAGGTATGATGGAGTGGGTCAGAGGGGAAGAGGTATGAAGGAGTGGGCCAGAGGGTAAGAGGTATGAAGGAGTGGGTCAGAGGGGAAGAGGTATGAAGGAGTGGGCCAGAGGGTAAGAGGTATGAAGGAATGGGTCAGAGGGTAAGAGGTATGATGGAGTGGGTCAGAGGGTAAGAGGTATGAAGGAGTGGGCCAGAGGGTAAGAGGTATGAAGGAGTGGGTCAGAGGGTAAGAGGTATGAAGGAGTGGGCCAGAGGGTAAGATGTATTAAGGAGTGGGTCAGAGGGTAAGAGGTATGAAGAAGTGGGTCAGAGGGTAAGAGGTATGAAGGAGTGGGTCAGAGGGTAAGAGGTATGAAGGAGTGGGTCAGGGGGTAAGAGGTATGAAGGAGTGGGTCAGGGGTAAGAGGTATGGAGGAGTGGCCAGAGGGTAAGAGGTAGGAAGGAGTGGGTCAGAGGCTTAGATGCAGGAAGGAGTGGGTCAGAGGGTTAGATGCAGGAAGGAGTGGGTCAGAGGGTAAGAGGTAGGAAGGAGGGGGTCAGAGGGTTAGATGGAGGAAGGAGGGGGTCAGAGGGTAAGAGGTAGGAAGGAGTGGGTCAGAGGGTAAGAGGTATGAAGGAGTGGGCCAGAGGGTAAGAGATAGGAAGGAGTGGGTCAGAGGGTTAGATGCAGGAGGGAGTGGGTCAGAGGGTTAGATGCAGGAAGGAGTGGGTCAGAGGGTAAGAGGTAGGAAGGAGGGGGTCAGAGGGTTAGATGCAGGAATAAGTGGGTCAGAGGGCAAGAGGTAGGAAGGAGTGGGTCAGAGGGTTAGATGCAGGAAGGAGTGGGTCAGAGGGTAAGAGGTAGGAAGGAGTGGGTCAGAGGGCAAGAGGTAGGAAGGAGTGGGTTAGAGGGTAAGAGGTAGGAAGGAGTGGGCCAGAGGGTAAGAGACAGGAAGGAGTGGGTCAGAGGGTAAGAGGTAGGAAGGAGTGTGTCAGAGGATTAGATGCAGGAAGGAGTGGGTCAGAGGGTAAGAGGTAGGAGAGTGGGTCAGAGGTAAGAGGTAGGAAGGAGTGGGTCAGAGGTGAGAGGTAGGAAGGAGTGGGCCAGAGGGTAAGGGTAGGAAGGAGTGGGTCAGAGGGTTAGATGCTAGGAAGGAGTGGGTCAGAGGGTAAGAGGTAGGAAGGAGTGGGTCAGAGGGTAAGAGGTAGAGGAGGGGGTCAGAGGTAGAGGGAGGAAGGAGTGGGTCAGAGGGTAGAGAGTAGGAAGGAGTGGTCAGAGGGTAAGAGGTAGGAAGGAGTGGGTCAGACGGTTAGAGGTAGGAAGGGAGTGGGTCAGCGGGTAGGAGAAACCAGTCAGAGTGGGGAAATGGATGTGTCGGGAGGAAGAAGAAAATGGATCTAAATGAAAAAAAAGAGACAGGTGAGAGGGGAAGAAAAGATGAGTAAGACTGGAGGAGGATGGGGTCAGAGAGATGGGTCAGACTGGAGGAGGACTGGGTCAGAAGGAAGAGATGGGTCAGACTGGAGGAGGATGGGTCAGAAGGAAGAGATGGGTCAGACTGAGGAGGATGGGGTCAGAAGGAAGAGATGGGTCAGACTGTTGGAGATGGGGTCAGAAGGAAGAGATGGGTCAGACTGGAGGATGGGGTCAGAAGGAAGAGATGGGTCAGACTGGAGGAAGGATGGGGTCAGAAGGAAAGAGATGGGTCAGACTGGAGGAAGATGGGGTCAGAAGGAAGAGATGGGTCAGACTGGAGGAGGATGGGGTCAGAAGGAAGAGATGGGTCAGACTTGGAGGAAGATGGGGTCAGAAGGAAGAGATGGGTCAGACTGTGTTGGAGGATGGGTCAGAAGGAAGAGATGGGTCAGACTGGAGGAGGATGGGTCAGAAGGAAGAGATGGGTCAGACTGGAGGAGGATGGGGTCAGAAGGAAGAGATGGGTCAGACTGTTGGAGGATTTGGGTCAGAAGGAAGAGATGGGTCAGACTGGAGGAGGATTGGTCAGAAGGAAGAGATGGGTCAGACTGTGAGGAGGATTGGGTCAGAAGGAAGAATGGGTCAGACTGTTGGAGGATGGGTCAGAAGGAAGAGATGGGTCAGACTGGAGGAGGATGGGGTCAGAAGAAGAATGGGTCAGACTGTTGGAGGATGGGATCAGAAGGAAGAGATGGGTCAGACTGTTGGAGGAGGATTGGGCAGAAGGAAGAGATGGGTCAGACTGGAAGAGGATGGGGTCAAGGAAGAGATGGGTCAGACTGGAGGAGATGGGTCAGAAGAAGAGATGGGTCAGAACTGGAGAGGAGACTGGGTGTCAGAAGGAAGAATGGGTCAGACTGTTGGAGGATGGGTCAGAAGGAAGAGATGGGTCAGACTGGAGGAGGATGGGTCAGAAGGAAGAGATGGGTCAGACTGTTGGAGGATGGGTCAGAAGGAAGAGATGGGTCAGACTGTTGGAGGATGGGATCAGAAGGAAGAGATGGGTCAGACTGGAGAGGATGGGTCAGAAGGAAGAGATGTGTCAGACTGTTGGAGGATGGGTCAGAAGGAAGAGATGGGTCAGACTGTTGGAGATGGGATCAGAAGGAAGAGATGGTCAGACTGGAAGAGGATGGGGTCAGAAGAAGGAGGTCAGACTGTGGGGGATTGGGATCAGAAGGAAGAGATGGGTCAGACTGTTGGAGGATGGGATCAGAAGGAAGAGATGGGTCAGACTGTTGGAGGATGGGATCAGAAGGAAGAGATGGGTCAGACTGTTGGAGGATGGGATCAGAAGGAAGAGATGGGTCAGACTGTTGGAGGATTGGGTCAGAAGGAAGAGATGGGTCAGACTGTTGGAGGATGGGATCAGAGGAAGAGATGGGTCAGACTGTTGGAGGATGGGATCAGAAGGAAGAGATGGGTCAGACTGTTGGAGATGGGATCAGGAAGAGATGGGTCAGACTGTTGGAGGATGGGATCAGAAGGAAGAGATGGGTCAGACTGTTGGAGGATGGGATCAGAAGGAAGAGATGGGTCAGACTGTTGGAGGATGGGATCAGAAGGAAGAGATGGGTCAGACTGTTGGAGGATGGGATCAGAGGAAGAGATGGGTCAGACTGTTGGAGGATGGGATCAGAAGGAAGAGATGGGTCAGACTGTTGGAGGATGGGATCAGAAGGAAAGAGATGGGTCAGACTGTTGGAGGATGGGATCAGAAGGAAGAGATGGGTCAGACTGTTGGAGGATGGGTCAGAAGGAAGAGATGGGTCAGACTGTTGGAGGATGGGATCAGGAGGAAGAGATGGGTCAGACTGTTGGAGGATGGGATCAGAGGAAGAGATGGGTCAGACTGTGGAGGATGGGATCAGGAGGAAGAGATGGGTCAGACTGTTGGAGGATGGGATCAGAAGAAGAATGGTCAGACTGTTGAGGATCAACTGAAGGAAGTGGCAACGTGGAGATGGGATCAGAAGGAAGAGATGGTCAGACTGTTGGAGGATGGGATCAAAGGAAGAGATGGGTCAGACTGTTGGAGGATGGGATCAGAAGGAAGAGATGGTCAGACTGTTGGAGGATTGGGTCAGAAGGAAGAGATGGGTCAGACTGTTGGAGGATGGATCAGGGAAGAGATGGGTCAGACCGGAAGAGGATGGCGTCAGAAGGAAGAGTTAGGTCAGACTGGAGGAGAAATGGCTCAGAGGGATGGAGAGCAGTCGTAAGCGGGGAGGTCTAGGGCATACTCAAGTACACATTTCAGCGACGACCTCTGCCCCTCTTATGTAACACTCTCAACTGAAGGCCGCCAACAGCGTGACATTCCAGCTGGGTAATACACACTTCTGAAAGAAAAAACCTAAGAAGCAACTTGAATGCATGCAGAAAAACGAGATACTTGTTTACATTTGCTGCACATGTTTAAAGTCATTCCAGTGTATGCCAAGAACATGTCAAGACAGCAGTGTGGTGTAAGCCGAGGCAGCATTTATAGCCATAGTTCTAAAAGGTTCTAAACGAGGCGACTACAAAGAAATGATTTGGGGAGTAAAACTAAATCTTGGCTCATCAAAGGCAAGGACATGATAACGATAAAAAAGCACAACACCGTCTGGCGGCTTTTCGTATCCAGTCATCAAGCTTCACGGCACATCGTAAAAAATTACACATGTGTTTCCAGCACCTCTAACCTTGCAGATTACACAGACATACACAGAGACACAGACATACCGACAGACATACTCACACACACACACACACACACACACACACACACAACACACACACACACACACACACCCACACGCATACGCACATGCACACACACACACACACACACACACACACACACACACACACCCCACACACACACACACACAACACACGCATACCACACACACACACACACACACACACACACACACCGCACGCACGCACGCACGCACGACGCACGCACGCACGCACGCACGACACACACACACACACACACACACACACACACACACACACACAGATACGCGCGGCACGTAAGAATTTAAGAAAAATGGCGAGATTATCACACTCCCGTGCTTTCAACCCTGATAGCCGAGTTAGGGTCCTTTCTGAAGCTTAAGGATAAAGAGCAAAGGGGAGCCACACAGTGACAGACTGCTATGGTCATTGCCGTCAGATCGTGTTCAGGAATGACTTTTTTCTTTAATGGCAACGAACGGCCGTTGTCTGCTGAAGCTCTTTAAGAAACACAAAGGATTTCTGCACAGCAGGATTCTCTGGCCTCCAGTTCCGGACCAGTCAGGCTGGGTGCTTCAGTTGGAAAGGGGCGGGGTTACGAATGGAATTCTTCTCCACACACATTGTACTGTCAGTGTCTGATGGCCTGCTGCAGGGCTGCTGTACATGTCGGACTCCTTTTCATTTGATTCAAAAATATATACGTGAGATTATTCTTCGTACAACAGACATGGGGGGGGGGGGGGCAAGAGAGAGAGAGAGAGAGAGAGAGAGAGAGAGAGAGAGAGAGAGAGAGAGAGAACAATCGATCTTACGAATTCTTACTAAAAGAGGGCAGGAGGATTAGTATAAATAATGTTTTTTTTTTCACTGCAGCCCTTTGGGAAATATACATGGCCATACAACGAATAAACAAATTAGAAAGAAAAATGGAATAATGAACGCGGAAGCAAAAAGAAGGGAGAAGATGCATTAATAACTTTCTATCATAGTACATTAAAGTCAAGAACAATACAAACAACAACAATAAAAAGATAATCGACTTAGTATATAAGCTGTTGCAGTCTTAATGAAAACAGTGCATACCTTTCGATACAAGGAACTGACGAAAAAGACAACTTAGTGCCAGCTCCCCGTTTTATCTTGTAAAAACATTTTAAAGGAACTTTCGAAGGCTTAATAGCTGGCTCTTTGTTTTAGAAACAAAGATAAGTTCCTGTAGGACCAGTGAGTATGTGTTAGGATTGATTTAGAAGCATGTGCTGTGGGGATAAGTGTTGCAGTGCATGTTTTCTTTGCAAAAATGGTTTGATAAATGGAGGAGAAATGCCAGCAGGTACTTCAAGCATTTATGAAGTGCACCAGTTTTCGAGCGACGTTTGTATAACTCGGCTGGCGGCTTTGAGAGAGAGAGAGAGAGAGAGGAGAGAGAGAGAGAGAGAGAGAAGAGAGAGAGAGAGAGCGCCAGAGAGACAGAGAGAGACAGAGACAGAGACAGACAGACAGACAGACAGAGATGGGTGGGGAAAGAAGGGGAATGGAGAAAGGAGAATTAACGAGAGAACCACACAGACCAGAGACTTACAGAACAGAAACCCACTAAGAGAAAAAACAGAGACGAAGAGAACCACACAGGCAGACACACACACAACACAACACACACACACACACACACACACACACACACACACACACACACACACTGAACAGAAACCCTCTTAGACAGAGAACAGGGACGAAGATAACTAGATATACAGAAAGACATACAGAACAGAGAAGGAGAGAAATGGACACACACACAGACTTATAGAACAGACACCCACAAAGGCAGAGAAGAGAGATGTGGAGAACTAGACAGCACACGCACAGACCTACAGAACATAAACCACAAAGCCAGGGAACAGAGACGAAGAGAAGTAGGCGCACACAGAAAACAGAAACAGAGAACTGGACACGGACACAGAGACTTCAAGAAGAGAAACCCACTAAGGCAGAGAACAGGGAGGGATAGAACTGACCACACATTGAGAGACTTAGAGGACAGAAACCCACGAAAACAGAGAATAGAGACAGACAGAACTAAGCACACAGAGTCTTAGAGGACACAAACCCACGAAAACAGAGAATAGAGACAGACAGAACTAAGCACACAGAGTCTTAGAGGACACAAACCCACGAAAACAGAGAATAGAGACAGACAGAACTAAGCACACAGAGTCTTAGAGGCACAAACCCACGAAAACAGAGAACAGAGACAGACAGACTAAGCACACAGAGCTTAGAGGAACAAAACCCACGAAAACAGAGAATAGAGACAGACAGAACTAAGCACACAGAGTCTTAGAGGACACAAACCCACGAAAACAGAGGATAGAGACAGACAGAACTAAGCACACAGAGTCTTAGAGGGCACAAACCCACGAAAACAGAGGATAGAGACAGACAGAACTAAGCACACAGAGTCTTAGAGGACACAAACCCACGAAAACAGAGACCAGAGACAGAGACAACTAAGCCCCACAGACTTAGAGAACAGAAACCCACGAAAACAAAGAACAGACACAGAGAACTGGACACGGACACAGAGACTTCGAGAAGAGAA
>CM065722.1:2253362-2265862 GCA_033310375.1 Conus canariensis
TCGTGAATATAATCACCACCACCATGATGAGTAGCAGGTATTTCCCTGGGGAAGGAAGAGGAACATCATCATGACCATAATCACCACCACCATGATGAACAGCAGGTATTTCCCCAGGAAGGAAGAGGACCGTCGTCCTGACCATAGTCGCTATCACTATTGTAAACGGCAGATATTTCCCAAGGGAAAGGAAAAAATGCCATTATGATCATAATCCCAACCACTGTATTGAACATGAGGCATTTCGCTGTGGGAAGGAAGTGAAACAACGTCATGGCCATCATGACCAACACCATGATGTACAGCAGGTATTTCTCTTGGGAAATGAAAAACACCACTGTAACCGTATCGCTATCATCATGATAAACGGCAGGCATTGCTCTCGCAGAAGGAAAAAAAAAACATAATCACGATCTTCAATCCCCTTCACCATGATAAACATCAGGCATTTCCCTTTGGGAAGGAAGTGAAACTTTATCATGGATATCATGAACATTACCATGACAAACTACAGGCATTTCTCGTGGGAGGAGGGGGGGGGGGACATCATGACCGTCGTAACCAAAATATATAATAAGCTAACATACCAATACGAGCAGTTACAATGATGATGATGATGATGATGATGATGATGATGATGATAGTCAACAAGATAGCCATAATGATAATGATGAAGATGATGATGATGATGATGATGATGATGATGATGATGATGATGATATGATATTGAAAATACAAAAAAACGATTATTGACAGGGGGCACTTGGCTTTTGAGAGGGAATAGGCTACAAGTGCTATATAGAACGATTATATACCCAACTACACCGATTATATACCCAACAGTGTAGTACAATACAGCATGGTAATACCTTTGAGGTTACCATTTCGATCCGACAAGCTACAGAGAAGAATGACCTTCTCTGAATCCTTGTTGACCGAAACAGAAAGAAAACGCATCTCAGAGATCACATTGAGAGTAAAATGTCCGACAACTTTTACCACCGAACAAGGACATTTCTGTTTTCGCTGCAGGGGAAATTTAACAATGGCTGACCATAACTGGGAACGATTTTCCTCTTATCTCTAGGCTTTGAAGGCAATGTCAGTCTTGTATGAACCAACGGTGACTTCAGTGTTAAACGGAAAGAAGTAAAATCAAAATATAGATCGTTCAGACTGTGTCTTTGGTCTGTCTTTTTTTATACATTCATATTCATGTAAATGTCCGGCTACGTGAGTCGCTGAATTCTGCACGCTGCATTGTAATCGGTAGCGGTAGTAAGAGCCGTCGACATGTCGCCTGCTGTGTTTGAACTATGATTAAGGAATGGAGGTCCATCTGTCCACAGCTCAATCCTGAATAGTGGACACCCTTGTTCTTCAGCCTGTTCCCTGTTCCTAGTGTGGAAAGCGGTCACTCCAGTTCAGCTGCATTTCTCCGTCTGAAAATTGGTCCCTGCAGTTGTCCTGCATTTCCCAGTCTGAAAATTGGTCACTGCAGTTCTCCTGCCAGATCCAGTCTGAATATTGGTCTTTCTAGTTCTCCTGACTGTTCCCAGTCCCAAAGCTTACAACAGCTGTATATGGTCCATTGAGCACACGGAAATAAATCGGAATGATTATATTCGTAGGTGCCTACCATAATACTGTAACAATGTACAATTCAACCGGGGCTCCCTCTTTCTGTTTTCATTTGTTTGTTTGGTTTGCAGCTCGGTGAATTTGTCATCCCTTGGCAATATCTAGGCATTGTCACCCTTCAATATTCAGGCAACGTTCACGTTCTAAGACAGGCGTAAAATCATCTGATGGCAAATATAGGTTTTTATCTATCCCATATTCCTTCATTGCTGCGGAGTAAGCATGGGTGAAGACAAATGGAGCAGAAAGAAGGAAGCGTATGTCTATGGGAGAAACTGTACCAAGAAACAAAGTCCGGACACTGGGAGTAGGGATGGTTCATGTTCATAGAAACACAGTCCGGGCACTGGGAGTAGGGATGGTTCATGTTCATAGAAACAAAGTCCGGACACTGGGAGTAGGGATGGTTCATGTTCATATGTGAGCTTCTCTCTGCAGTTGGACTAACTAAACAAGAGCAGGTAAAAATACTGAAACAGAATTAAAGTCAAACTGACAAGTGAGACTGTGTTTGTTCGTATTTTGGCTTTCAAACAACAGCAGAAACCAAGAAAGACCCTCTGCAAACAAAAACTACTACAACAGCAACATCAACATAATACAAAACGATCGTCTCCAATGAAAGAAATCGTATCTTTCTGATTCCACTTAACGGAAAGAAGAAGAAAAAAATTCAGAGCACTACAAAATCCATCTATTCCTTCAATTTAAGATACATACTCCCACACCCACCCACATAACACAAGTTCTGCAAACAAAACGAACATCAATGCACTACCCGATCGATCATCTTTGCGTTTGCTCTCCTTCTAATTCACCCACCAACATATTGATTGGAACAACACACAATACCCGAATCTGGGAACCTCGGAGGAGGAAGCAGCTACACGGTGAGACAAGTTATGAAAACTTCCCTACATTATTAAAACTGGGCGGAGAGAGAGAAGAGGGACGATGGAGTGGCTGTGGTGGGGAGGGGGGGGGGTGAGGAGGGAGGAGAAGGAAGGAGGGAGGGAAACTGTTTGCACTTGAGGGGAGAGGCAGGATATGGGTTGCCGGGGCAACCAGAAACACTTATTGGGGTCCGTTGGAGCGGCATATTGGCTCATTTTCCGGAAGACTGCCCACTGCTTCTCACGCCTGAAGAAGGGGGTGTAACGTAAACCACTCCATCCCCTCTGAATGGGTCCTCCATGAATTTCACAGTTGGCTATCCGTGTTGCTGTGTACAATGAGGCCCCGGGGACTGGTCGGATTATTATCTGTAGGGATATGAAGAGAGAGAGAGAGAGAGAGAGAGAGAGAGAGAGAGGGATGAGCAGTCGATATGTGTGTCGTGTGTGTGTGTGTGTGTGTGTGTGTGTGTGTGTGTGTGTGTGTGTGTGTGTTCATTCGAACATTTATATGTTAGAGGTAGAGGTTAATTGGAGTCCGTTTGGCGGTTTTGATTTTGGTAATGTATCCGTATGTTTGAGTTTTGTTTTTTTACCCGAACAAATCGCTGCCATAGAAATCGGTTCATTTTGTCATGCCATATTTATATGGTGTCAGAATCTGCACACATTAAGTAACTACTTAATGAGAGGTCTCCGTGAATGGATAGAAGACGTTTTTTTATGACTCCATCATAGCTGTCAGAAAGTAAGAACATGAGAGGTAAAGAGACTCTTCACTTTGAACAAGTATCCTCCCTCTCTCTCTCTCTCTCTCTCTCTCTCTCTCTCTCTCTCTCTCTCTCTCTCTCTCTCTCTCTCTCCATAAAATCTACTTTTACAGGATATTTCATCCATTACATAGGAACTAAGCGATCTTGCTGTACCCTTACTTTCACACAATCTCTTTTTTGGATAACGAACAAAGGTACTGACCAATTAAAGGAATGACCAGGGAGGTGGGCGGGTTCATGTCGGACAGCAGCAGGAAGAAGAAGTTGAGGGCCAGCAGGATGGAGATGGAGAGGGTGATCTTCTCCCCGCTGTCGGAGGGCAGGTAGAAGACGAGGACGGAGAGGCAGGAGATGGACACGCAGGGCATGATGAGGTTGAGGGTGTAGAACAGGGTGCGGCGTCTCAGGGTGATGTTAAACGTGATGTCCGGGTACGGCTCAGGGCAGCACGGGTAGAATTTGACCTGGATCGATAAAGATATACTCCTTTTTTCATGGAAGAAAATCAGTGCGAATACTCTGTGTGAGAACTGTTACTTTAAACACAAAACAAAACAAACCTGATCTAGTTGCAAAGCGAGACGACTGCAGGCGGAAATCTAAACAAATCTTAAATAAATGTTAGCGAACCGCCAAGAGAACGTGGACAAACGAGTCACAAGACGAAACACAACGCGTTTCGACCTCTTAGGTCTTCATCGGGTGAGACATAAACGAATAAAACAATGAAAATTCACTTAGCTTTGATCGCTTCAGATCACTTCACAGGGTTCAGCGCAAGGAAGAAGACGTTGAACGCCATTCATCTGGCGTTCGCTGAACCCTGTTCGCTAACATTTATTTAAGATTTGGTTAAACAAACCTGGCCTGGGCTTCTATATTTTGACATGTGTCCCGTGTGTTGTTTGTCTGTCTGTCAGGAAAGCTACACATAAACTACTTCACTCATTTTCAGGAAGCTTTCTGTCTGTAGGAAAGCTATACATAAACTACCACCATTTTCAGGAAGCTTTCTGTCTGTCAGGAAAGCTAACATAAACTACTTCACTCATTTTCAGGAAGCTTTCTGTCTGTGAGGAAAGCTATACATAAACTACAACCCATTTTCAGGAAGCTTTCTGTCTGTCAGGAAAGCCACACATAAACTACTTAACCATTTTCAGGAAGCTTTCTGTCTGTCAGGAAAGCCACACATAAACTACTTAACCCATTTTCAGGAAGCTTTCTGTCTGTGAGGAAAGCTACACATAAACTACTTCACCCATTTTCAGGAAGCTTTCTGTCTGTCAGGAAAGCCACACATAAACTACTTAACGCATTTTCAGGAGCTTTTGCCGAAAGACAGTTACCCGGGGCGAAACCAGTGACACCTGGCGCTAGAATTTGTGACTTGACTTGTGAAAACAATGACTCCTTTTTATTCCAAGGAAAATCAAACAGTAGACAATTTTTGTGTAAACTGACCCCCCCCCCCCCCCCCCCCCCCGCACACCTCCCCCCCCCCCCCCCCTTCTCTTTTCTCCCTTTCTTGTAGATCCTTGCCTGGGTGTTTACATGTCATGTTCACCTTCGGCGTTTGTTTGTTTGTAAGCAGGGTTACGCATGAACTACCTAACCCGTTTGGGTGAAGGTTTCACAATGGGGTGCCTGCAGGCGGAAGCATAAAAACCAAACTGGAATGACAGGGCCGCCAATGGAAGGAACAGGAGCAAAGGATCAAAACAGACACTAGACGTTTCGGCCTGTTGGGCCTTCTTCAGGCAGGACAAACAACATTCAAAACCGTGGACACAAAGGACGAACAAAGATGGAAAACAGTGGAAAGAAGGGAACGACATTCAAAAGGAGGGAAACAAAGGACAAACAAAGATGGAAAACAGTGGAAAGAAAGGAACGACATTCAAAAGAAGGGAAACAAAGGACGAACAAAGATGGAAAACAGTGGAAAGAAAGGAACGACATTCAAAAGAAGGGAAACAAAGGACGAACAAAGATGGGAAAACAGTGGAAAGAAAGGAACGACATTCAAAAGAAGGGAAACAAAGGACGAACAAAGATGGAAACAGTGGAAAGAAAGAACGACATTCAAAAGAAGGGAAACAAAGGACGAACAAAGATGGGAAACAGTGGAAAGAAAGGAACGACATTCAAAAGAAGGGAAACAAAGGACGAACAAAGATGGAAAACTGGAAAGAAAGGAACGACATTCAAAAGAAGGGAAACAAAGGACGAACAAAGATGGGAAACAGTGGAAAGAAAGGAACGACATTCAAAAGAAGGGAAACAAAGGACGAACAAAGATGGAAACAGTGGAAAGAAAGGAACGACATTCAAAAGAAGGGAAACAAAGGACGAACAAAGATGGGAAACAGTGGAAAGAAAGGAACGACATTCAAAAGAAGGGAAACAAAGGACGAACAAAGATGGGAAACAGTGGAAAGAAAGGAACGACATTCAAAAGAAGGGAAACAAAGGACGAACAAAGATGGGAAACAGTGGAAAGAAAGGAACGACATTCAAAAGAAGGGAAACAAAGGACGAACAAAGATGGGAAACAGTGGAAAGAAAGGAACGACATTCAAAAGAAGGGAAACAAAGGACGAACAAAGATGGAAAACAGTGGAAAGAAAGGAACGACATTCAAAAGAAGGGAAACAAAGGACGAACAAAGATGGAAAACGTGGAAAGAAAGGAACGACATTCAAAAGAAGGGAAACAAAGGACGAACAAAGATGGAAAACGGTGGAAAGAAAGGAACGACATTCAAAAGAAGGGAAACAAAGGACGAACAAAGATGGAAAACAGTGGAAAGAAAGGAACGAACATTCAAAAGAAGGGAAGCAAAGAAGAACAAAGATAGGAAAACAGTGGAAGAAAGGAACGACATTCCAAAGAACGGAAGCAAAGGACGAACAACAGCTTGCACCAAGATGGAAGAACATCTGGGGCTAGGGACTCAAGGCAGACATGAAACAGACGGGGGTCCACTCGGACAGGGCTCTGTGGTGGACCATGGCTGGCGGTCTGGACTCCAACAGTGAAATAAGTTCAACGAAACCTGAACCACCAAGCATCCTCACTCCTTCCATTCCCCTCCCTGCCCTCTCCCTCCTAGCCCCAGACGGACCTTCCTTCGGGCGGTGACGTTGATGACGTCCCACTCGACGTTCTGGTAGTAGTCCTTGAGGTCGATGCCTCGCTGGATGACGATCTCCTCGCCCTTCACCGTGCCGTTGCACACGTGCTGCAGGTCCACCTCGTTGCCGTTGTAGCTCCAGGTGCCGAACTTCATGAAGCACTCCTGCATGTCGAAGGGGAAGAACTCCATGTCGATGGGGCAGTAACTCTTGTAGATGGCCGGGGGCTCCCACAGGATGCGGCCGTCCTGGAACACGGTGGCTTTCTTGTCCAGGGTGATGACGAAGTCACCGTCGGCACTGGAGGGAGAAAGTAGTTCAGTGCGGGTTAGAGTTTCTCGGTGGATCGGGTGAGTGGTTTGTTTTTTTTCGTGTGTGTGTGTGTGTGTGTGTGTGTGTGTGTGTGTGTGTGTGTGTGTGTGTGCGTGCGTGCGTGCGTGCGTGCGTGTGTGCGTGCGTGCGTGCGTGCGTGTGATGGAGACAATGGACCAACATCCGACATATGTCCTCATCCGAAGATCGTCTATCAGTGCATCTTAATATCAATGTTTTCATCGAACCAATGTCCAGCATATCTGACCATCAGTATCCTCACCGCACAGGGCGGAAAGCAGAGGCGAGAACACACGTTGTTGTTTCCTTGTTGCTGGAAGGAAACAGGCCCAGTCAGAATGTCACACTGGTCTCTTGGGAGGGGGAACAAGGCGGCCTGACTATCAACTCTGGGAAACGACGCTAAGTCGTCCAGTAAACGAAGGCATGGTTTGCCAGGCATCAGCCATTTGCGGACATCCATTGCCATCTCGCTCTCTCATTGGTCTTTACCGTCGCTGACACTGCGCTAAGCTGTCGTAAGGTGTTTCAGCAACAGTTTGATTATCTCTCTCTCTCTCTCTCTCTCTCTCTCTCTCTCTCTCTCTCTCTCTCTCTCTCTCCTCTCAATGTTTCCCTCTGTCAGGTTCTCCTTTCTTTCTGCATCTTTCTCAGTTTCTTCTGTCTGCCGCCGTCTCTGTGTCTGCTGTCTGTCAGTCTGTCTGCCTGTCTGTGTGTGTGTCCGTCTGTCTGACTGTCTGTCTGTCTGTCTGCCTCTCTGTCTGTCTGTCTGTCTGTCTGTCTGTCTTTTCTGTCTCTGACTCTGTCTTTCTGTCTGTCTGTCTGTCTGTCTGTCTGTCTGTCTGTCTTCTCTCTCTCTCTCTCTCTCTCTCTCTCTCTCTCTTTTCTAATTGCATTACTCCTGTGCGTGAGGATATAAGGAAATGTTATGAATTTATTTGTTTTTAACCTTTGATTTGGTGCATACTAGGAATGAATGTGTACTATTTGTTTGCAGGAAAGGAAGAGGGAAATGTTATTGTTCTGTTACCTCTCCCCCCTTGTCAAAAGACCTCTTTGGTAATGACAATAAAATATGAAAGTGTCAAAGTGTCTCTCTCTCTCTCTCTCTCTCTCTCTCTCTCTCTCTCTCTCTCTCTCTCTCTCTCTCTCTCTCTCTCTCTCTCTCAGGTTGCTCGCAGTGAAGTTTCTCTTTCATCGTGTTACTCTGCGTACTGATGTTGAAAGTTAGAGAATCCCGTTAAAGCACATTTACGATGAATTTTCCCGGGGGAATACTAAACACAGTTTAGATCGTAATGTATTTGTGTCTATGTCTGAAAATCCCATCCCACAATGTCACATTGGGCATCGTTCCGAGGTTATAGGCAACTATCCTCGTCCGGAGATTCCGATAACTCTCGCCACCAATCGCAAGGAAGCTTACAGAACGGCAGGAATCACGTTGCTCGACATCTACATTCCTATTTATAAAATGATAAAAGAGAAAGCGATGGAAAGCGAAGACGACGTTTTAGTAACTCTAATTCACATTCTTTCCGTTTGCAGTCCAATCGTTCATCGACAGAAACAAGATTAATGTTGTCTGTCTGTGGAGGGTGTCATCAAAGGACGTCTGTCTAACTATGATCATCCATTTTCCGTCTGTCCTAGACATAGTAATGTCATCTGATTGATAGGAAGATCTGTTGGATTTGTTTTCACTCACTCTCTTCTCGCCTTTCTCTTCAAGGAAACATAACTCTGAAGGTCACGTTCTTTAGTTTTTGACGAATGTGTTCAGGGAGATCGGTTTCTTCATAACAGGATTGTGCACCGCATGTCTGCACACAAATCTGGCTTCACCTCATCCAGCGAAACCTTTCAGCGATTAAAAAGGAACAAGAAGAAACACAAAGCCAACGAAGCCAAAGAAACAGCTGCGGCGGGTTTTATTTAGCTAATTAATTGAGCAGACCTGTCAAAGCGTTTCTGTGCGAACATGGGGGATGGGGGATGCTGGATTGTGACAGAGAGATGTGGAGAAGTCTTACAACTGGCGGCCAAGGATTGGATTACACTGACAGGTCATCTTTTCTCTCTCTTTTCTTATTCGTTTTGCTGAGTGTCCATCTTCGTTACATGATATCTGTACTCCTCCTTCCCCCAGTTTCTTTTGTTGGTTGATTGGTGGGTTGTAAATTGTTTCGTTGGCTCATGGGTTAATTGCTCAATTGGCGAATAGAGATACGAGTGACTGGGAAGAGCAGGAGCAAGTGGACCTTCACAATAGGGGTCGAATCCCCGGCAGCACAGAAGAGAACGCGCTTCAGGTTCAGATCTTCCAGCTTCCTTCTTGTAGCCTGTGTGTTATGCACCGAGAAGGTCAAATACTCCCTGCATATCTCCTCATCACTGTCAACGTCCTGTGGGGCGGAAGGGGGAGGGGGACGAGAAGCAGGGATATTACATCCAGCGTGCAAACTCCCTGTCTGAAAGTCTTAAGTCAGAAGATGTAAACGTTATGTCTGACAGTCTTGGAAATGAGTGAACGTGGAAGAGAAGGACGAGGAGAAGGAGGAGGAGGCTAACGACAACGATGACGACGACAACGGGTGTGACGAGGGGGGTGGGGGTGGCGGGGCAGGAAAGGGGAGAGAAGGGAAGTGGGAGAAGAGGAGGAGGACGATGATGAGGAATGAGGAAGAGAGGGAAGAAGAGGAAGAGCAGGTGGTGAGAGAGGAGGGGGAGGAGAAGGACGGGGAGAAGGAAGAGGAAGAGAGGGAAGAAGAGGAAGAGCAGGTGGTGAGAGAGGAGGGGGAGGAGAAGGACGGGGAGAAGGAAGAGGAAGGAAAGGAAGAAGATGATGAGGAAGAAAGAGAGGAGAGGCGAGGAGGAGGAGATGAGAAGGTGGTGGTGGTGGTATTGATGTAAAACGGCTTTGTACATTGTATAGGATGCATGGTGTTAGCATTAATGTTCTCTCTGTCTCTCTCTCTCTCTCTCTCTCTCTCTCTCTCTCCTCTCTCTCTCTCTCTCCCCTCCCCCCTCCTCCTCCTCCTCCTCCTCCTCCTCCTCCCCCCCACACCCGCCCTTCTCACTGTGTGCCTCTCTCTCTGTCTCTCTCCCTCCCTCCCCCTCTCTCTCCTCCTCCCCCTTCTCCCCTGCCCTGCCTTCCACCCACCTTTCCATGATTCTCCACTGTACAATATCCACAAACAATAACACAAGTCTGTCAGCACCCATTCCTTCCCATTCTTCACCACAAGGAACTCTTCCATCATCCATTTATTGTGCACATAACGGCACGGAAAACGGAATCGTTGAAACGGCTTCTGTGACTGGAGATTGCAGATGAACCAGGAGATGAGACACCTACAGAGACGAAACATACGGCCCCTGCACTGTCGCCTGCCTTTGAGTCTTGTGGAGGTTCAGGCAAAGTGATGGTGTGTTTAGAAATGCATCAAAAGTCCAACTGCGTGGTTCATGTTTGCGCATTCATAGAGAGGGGACGTGCTGGAGGGGAGCGTTTCAAACACTACAGCACAATACCGCGTAGTCACACACACACACACACACACACACACACACACACACACACACACACACACACACACACACACACACACACACACACTCAGAGAGAGAGAGAGAGAGAGAGAGAGAGAGAGAGAGAGAGAGAGAGAGAGAGAGAGAGAGATTTGACCAATGTAGGATGTATTATATTCAACATTACGACAGTCGAATGTGTTGCACAGTGAAATTCGGTCACCTTGCCTGGCTGAGATCCTATCGCCATAGTACAGCCGATCTCTCCAATCGCATCGCCATAGTACAGCCATAGTACAGCCATAGTACAGCCGATCTCTCCAATCGTATCGCCATAGTACAGCCATAGTACAGCCATAGTACAGCCGATCTCTCCAAGCGGACTCTGAGCAGGATCAACTCCCTTGCTGCCATGGGTGCTTTAACGTGGACAAGCTGCACACAGCATCTCGGCTTATCGTCTCCTCCAAAAGACTAGCGCACGCAACCTCTTCAACTCTAGAGGAAACAGGGTAAGAGAGGAGGGGACGGGCGGGGCTCGGGGTAGGGGTGGGGGTGTCCCGGTTCAGAACAGGAACTACATACCCGGGAATATTTCGCTTCCTTTATCCACTTGGCCCTCTTTCCAATAGAATGTGGAGCAGATCTTGGGTGTTCAGATATGCACAAAGCGGACGATACTATAATGAGAGGCTACTGTCCTTTCTGTTTATATCGTGCTTTTTTGGTGGATTAGGCCGTATTGGTCTGCCGCCCAGTCTGTGCTTTTTTTTGTGGATCTCTCTCTCTCTCTCTCTCTCTCTCTCTCTCTCTCTCTCTCTCTCTCTCTCTCTCTCTCTCTCTCCATTCCTCCTTTTCCGCCCTCTCTGATTCTCCGTCATCCGTGCTTTTGCTGTTAATCACTTTAGGCTGTTCGCAAGTCGCTTAATGGCTTTGTTCGTGTTAAGCTATTTCAGTCGATCGTTCACCTACTGTGAACACACAGAGATTAAACCAGAAAGTCAGTCAGTTTGTAACTTGGTTAGTCGCTTTGCAAGAAAAGAGTTTAAAGTCGACGTGACCTTCTCAGGTCATTGGCCGGTGTTGAATGACCCTTCCAGACTGAGGAGTCAAGGGAAATAACCCACACTGGTCGACAGGGCTTTGACACTGCTGCCAGGGAGCCGGTCTAGGGTGGTGTCTCCCATTGCTCCGGAATCCATCTTTGAAATGCAAATCCGAAGCTTCCACCGTCTCAGCAAATGACTGACATTTATGAGTCACTGTCTCATGCCCAGTGGGTGATGGTCAACACAGCAATACATGTAAATCGCAGAACGTGGAAATGATTGTACAACTATAGGAAATTATTGCACTTCTATTTCTTCTTGTTCTTGTTGTTGTTCTTGTTGTTGTTGTTGTTGTTGTTCTTGTTGTTGTTGTTGTTGTTGTTGTTCTTCTTCTTCTTCTTCTTCTTCTTCTTCTTCTTCTTCTTCTTCTCTTCGTGGTATTTGCTCCTGGGATAGGACTTCAAGATTCACCAATGGTATTAGTTTGCAGACGTGACCGTCTTTAATCCCATCATAGAAGTTTCCACGTTCCGTCTTCACAGCTAATGTCCGAACACATCACCTAAGTCCATGGTTTGCTCTTCTCATTGGCTGTTTTTGTCTTGGTCATCCGTAGCACTGGCACTTGCTGGCTTCTTCTTCGCCGTGGGATGTACTCTGATTCAACGTCTGTGCACTTCTTTCATAAACAGAGGTATTGATGAAAGTCTGGTACGAAGGACGTGGGAGAGAGGTGGGTGGGAGGGGGTGGGGATGGGGACTGCCCAGGTGTTGACTACGAAGAGAACATCTCTCTGAATGGTTGTCCCTACCTGGGGATTGAAGTCAGGACCTGGTGTGAATCAATGGAACAATGCTTTGTCTATTAGGCGGATAAGGCTCCGACTTTATCTGAGCTTTAAAACAGTCTCCGTCTTCCCCTAGCACACACACACACACACACACACACACACACACACACACACACACACACACACACACACACACACACACACATTCCAACACAAACACTAAGACACACACACACACTCTCTCTCTCTCTCTCTCTCTCTCTCTCTCTCTCTAACACTAAGACACATACACTAACACACTAACACACACACACACACACACACACACACACACACACACACACACACACAC
>CM065722.1:2273362-2288362 GCA_033310375.1 Conus canariensis
TGTACTTTCTTCCTTTGACTAATTACAGTTGTACCACTTGCTCGTGATTCCTGAATTATTCTAATGTGCTGTATATTTCATTTTTGACAGTTGTCTTCATTTCGGTTATACATCATGTTTTGGTAGAGCCGTGAAAAGGTCTTCAATGAATCTAATTAACTACCCATTAAATATTCATTCATTCATTCTTTTTTTTAAATTTTGTGCTGTCGTTCTCTACCGTTGTTTTTTCTTTCTTTTCTTTTGCTTTTGTTCTCACTCTTTTCTTTCTACTTTCCATATCTCATTTCTATGTAATTGTTTTTTCTTTCTTTCGCTCGTTCTTTTTTTCTTCTTCCTTCCTTTCTCTTTACATTGCCTCCTTAGTTTCTCCATGATTTTATCTCATTTTCCATCTTTTTACTTTCCGTTTTTTTTTCACACCACAATTTTTCTCCCTACCTTTGTCGTGCAGTTCTTTCCAAACTTGTTTCTTTTCTCTTTCATTCTGTCTTTTACATTCCTCTGTTTCTTTTCTTCCTCCTTTCGTACTACATTCTTCAAGTCTGATTTATATGTGTTTGTCCTTTTTTCTCTTTTCCTCCGTGTCTGCCCCCATCCCCTTTCTGTTTCTTTCTTTCTGTCCCTCTCTCTTTCCTATCGCACTGTATACTCTCATTCATGTACTTGCCCTTTTTTCTTTATCCGTTCGCTTCTTAAATGGGATCCTTCGTTCGCACCCGTGTTGCTATTTCTGTATGACTCATTCATTAAATAAGTAGGAACACAAAATATTACCTTCAACCGGCAGATTCTGTCTCTGTCTGTCATTTTCTCTCTGATTGTCTGTCTCTCTCTGTTTCTATCTCTGTCTCTCTGTATCTCTCTCTCTCTCACTCTCTCTATATGTCTCTCTCCCTCCCTCCCTCTCTCTCCCTCTCTCTCTCCGTCTCTCTCCCCTCTCTATCCCTATCTCTCTCCCTCTCTCTCTCTCTATCCCCCCTCTCTCCTCCCTTCTTATCTCCTTTTACTCTCCTACTGTCTCTACCGACCTCTTCCTGTATCTTCACCTTTCGTTTTACGTTTCTCTTTGTTTCTTTCCCTCCTCCTCTGCCTCCATCTCTCTCTCTCTCTCTCTCTCTCTCTCTCTCTCTCTCTCTCTCTCTCCTCTCTCTCTCTCCCTCTCCCTCCTCCCTTTCCCCTTCAGTCTCTCTCTCTCTCTCCCTCTCCCCTTCCCTCTTCTCCTCTCTCTCGCCTCCCCACCTTTCCTCTTAAAACTCTGAACACAGAAGTTTCATTTTCTTTCGGGGCACACACTATCTCATTCATCACTGATGCTGACAGAGGAACCGGAATATGCAGGCCAAAGAGAGAGAGAGAGAGAGAGAGAGAGAGAGAGAGAGAGAGAGAGAGAGAGGGGGAGGAACGGAGAAGTGCGTAGGGGGATGGGGTAGCAAGCAGACAGACGGTGAAACGTTGACTGAGACAGACAGACAGACAGATGGGCCGAACAAGTCGACAGAGGCATATCATGACCATTGAAGTCCCCGAGGAAATAAGAGACGGTCGATCTTTCATTCACAATTTTTGGATTGCACGACAGCTGAACTGGTTGGCCGGCACTGGATTTAAGTGAACAGCTTGGTTGCCTTCACAGCAGATGTCGTCAGGTGGCATGCGTTTTCCAAGAAGTTAGCCGCTACCGATCCGTGAGGTCTGGATGTCACGAGAATTTCATCAGACCATGTGAAGACTATTACACCTGCAGGGTGACTACATGGAATGTGCATTGTGTGTCACGGTGACTGTATGTAGTCTGTTCATCAGGTGGCATAAAAGCAATGGTTTTTACCTATTTGTTGTTTTATCATACTAGCAGTACTCATTGTCGAAGTCGCAGGTAGCCGTCTTTGCAGTAATCGCCGTCGTCGTAGTCATCGTTGTCGTATTAATAGCACTTGTCCTGGTCGTCGTCGTAGTAGTGGTGGTAATAGTGGCAATCGTCGTCGTCGTCGTCATCGTTGTCGTGTAAGTAGTAATGGCCCGGTCGTCGTAGCAGTAGTGATGGTAATATTAGCAGCAGTCGTGTCAATTCTTCACATTGACACTATACACGGTGACTCTCATATTTATGAAGGTGAACAGTGTGATTGCCAGTGGCCAGGTGAGGCCGTTTCCCCCTTGCAATGTGGCCCACCCTTCGCTTGGCCTTATCGTGCCATTCAAAAATGCGACAAATACCACTGTCCACCGGCAAGGTGATTGGTTCTGGATCTGCCCAGTCTAATAAGTCACCATGACCAATTGGGAAAAGATTCGTCGAAAGCCGCGGATTTGGAAAGAAGACACAAAGACTGCACACAGACACAAACACACAGAAAGCACACAGAGACACAGACAGACAGGCAGACAGAACACACACACACACACACACACACACACACACACACACACACACACACACACACACAAATATATATATTATATATATATATATATATGAGAGAGAGAGAGAGAGACAGAGAAGAGAGAGAGAGAGAGAGAAGAGAGGGGGGGAGAGGAGAGGAAGAGAGGATATAAAACAGAGGGGTAAAAAGTCGTGAAGAGAGAGAGAAGAGAGAGAGAGAGAGAAGAGAGAGGAAGACAGACAGACAGACATGGACGGATAGACAGACAGGGACAGAGAGAGAGAGAGAGAGAGAGAGAGGGGGAGGGAAGGAGAGTGAGACGGACGGACGGATGGACGGACGGAGAGACGGACGGATGGACGGACAGTCAGACATAGAGAGAGACAGAGAGAGGGAGAATGAGAGACAGAGACAGCAAGTCAGAGAGAGAGAAAGAGAGAGAGAGTCAGAGAGAGAGGCAGGCCAGTCCAGGAAATAAACCCCCAGCCCATTAAAGCTCCATCCATCAGTCTGGGTGGCTGTGGTGCCGACATCTAAACGTGCCCATGACGAAGGGTTCCAGACCCAGTCTGCTGTCCTCCCTGCCCTGCCCACAGACCACACATCAGCCCTGGCCCCAGTCAGGTCACCCAGCCTGACACTTCCACACGTACCCCTTCTGCTCCCTCACTGGCACTGGGGGGTTGGGAGGGGGAGATGAAGGGGGAAAGTGTGGGGGTAATACGTTCCTGGAAATAAAAGAGAAAAATAAGTGTTGGTTGAACAGAAGGGTAGAACGAAGAAAAAAGGAAAGAAAAGAAGGAAGGAAAAAAGGATGGAAGGAAGAAAGAAAGAAGAAAAAAAATGAATGAATGAATGAATGAACGGAGAAAGAAAGAAGGAAAGAATGGCGTTCACTTTTCGAAATCCTCGTGTATGGATATATTGTCTTAACACGATAAAAGCGTGTGTTTCCCTTAAAAATGAAATTATGTCTCTAGACCATCCGCATCCCATCCCAAATCTCAGGTCTTCTGTCCCATTCCTTTCCGCCCTGCTCCCCTTTCCTTCCTCCACCCGTCGCCCGAAAAAAACTGAAAAGGATGGAATGAAATTGGAACATTCAAGACTTCGCTCACGGTGCAGGTGCAATCGTGTTCCTAGCGAACGATCAGCGTTAGCCTGCTCTGAACAAAACCCACCGTTGAACACCCTGCACTGTCTGCCCTGAAAAGCCCCAGCATTGAACACCCTGCACTGTCTGCCCTGAAAAGGCCAAGCATTGAACACCCTGCACTGTCTGCCCTGAAAAGCTCCAGCATTGAACACCCTGCACTGCCTGCCCTGAAAAGCCCCACCATTGAACACCATGCACTCTCTGCCCTGAAAAGCCCCAGCATTGAACACCCTGCACTGTCTGCCCTGAAAAGCCCCCGCATTGAACGCCCTGCACTGTCTGCCCTAAAAAGCCCCACCATTGAACACCCTGCACTATCTGCCCTGAAAAGCCCCACCATTGAACACCCTGCACTGTCTGCCCTGAAAAGCCCCAGCATTCAACACCCTGCACTGTCTGCCCTGAAAAGCCCTACCATTGAACACCTGCACTGTCTGCCTGAAAGCCCAGCATGAACATCCTGCACGCCTGCCGTGAAAAGCCCCACCATTGAACACCCTGCACTGTCTGCCCTAAAAAGCCCCACCATTGAACACCATGCACTGCCTGCCCTAAATTGAACACCCTGCACTGTCTGCCCTGAAAAGCCCCACCATTGAACACCCTGCACTGTCTGCCCTGAAAAGCCCCACCATTGAACACCCTGCACTGTCTGCCCTGAAAAGCACCACCGTTGAACATTCTGCACTGTCTGCCCTGAAAAGCCCCACCATTGAACACCCTGCACTGTCTGCCCTAAAAAGCCCCACCATTGAACACCATGCACTGCCTGCCCTAAATTGAACAGCCAGCACTGTCTGCCCTGAAAAGCCCCACCATTGAACACCCTGCACTGTCTGCCCTGAAAAACCCCATCATTGAACACCCTGCACTCTCTGCCCTGCATTGAACACCCTGCGATGTCTGCCCTGAAAAGCCCCACCGTTGATCACACTGCACTGCATGCCCTGAAAAGCCCCACCATTGAACACCCTGCACTGTCTGCCCTGAAAAGCCCCAGCATTGAACACCCTGCACTGTCTGCCCTGAAAAGCCTCAGCATTGAACACCCTGCACTGTCTGCCCTGAAAAGCCCCACCATTGAACACCCTGCACTGTCTGCCCTGAAAAGCCCCAGCATTGAACACCCTGCACTGTCTGCCCTGAAAAGCCCTAGCATTGAACAACCTGCATTGTCTGCCTCTGAAAAGCCCCACCATTGAACACCCTGCACTGTCTGCCCTGAAAAGCCTCAGCATTGAACACCCTGCACTGTCTGCCCTGAAAAGCCCCACCATTGAACACCCTGCACTGTCTGCCCTGAAAAGCCCCAGCATTGAACACCCTGCACTGTCTGCCCTGAAAAGCCCTAGCATTGAACAACCTGCACTGTCTGCCTCTGAAAAGCCCCACCATTGAACACCCTGCACTGTCTGCCCTGAAAAGCCCCACAAGTGAACACCCTTCCTCTCTGCCCTGAAAAGCCCCAGCATTGAACACCCTGCAATGTCTGCCCTGAAAAGCCCCACCATTGAACATCCTGCACTGTTGCCCTGAAAACCCCACCATTGAACACCCTGCACTGTCTGCAATGAAAAGCCCCACCATTGAACACCCTGCACTGTCTGCCCTAAAAGCCCCACCATTGAACACCATGCATTGCCTGCCCTAAATTGAACAGCCAGCACTGTCTGCCCTGAAAAGCCCCACCATTGAACACCCTGCACTGTCTGCCCTGAAAAACCCCATCATTGAACACCCTGCACTCTCTGCCCTGCATTGAACACCTGCGATGTCTGCCCTGAAAAGCCCCACCGTTGATCACACTGCACTGCATGCCCTGAAAAGCCCCACCATTGAACACCCTGCACTGTCTGCCCTGAAAAGCCCTAGCATTGAACACCTGCACTGTCTGCCCTGAAAAGCCTCAGCATTGAACACCCTGCACTGTCTGCCCTGAAAAGCCCCACCATTGAACACCCTGCACTGTCTGCCCTGAAAAACCCCACCATTGAACACCCTGCACTGTCTGCCCTAAAAAGCCCCACCATTGAACACCATGCACTGCCTGCCCTAAATTGAACAGCCAGCACTGTCTGCCCTGAAAAGCCCCACCATTGAACACCCTGCACTGTCTGCCCTGAAAACCCCACCATTGAACACCCTGCACTGTCTGCCCTAAAAAGCCCCACCATTGAACACCATGCACTGCCTGCCCTAAATTGAACAGCCAGCACTGTCTGCCCTGAAAAGCCCCACCATTGAACCCCTGCACTGTCTGCCCTGAAAAACCCCACATTGAACACCCTGCACTCTCTGCCCTGCATTGAACACCCTGCGATGTCTGCCCTGAAAAGCCCCACCGTTGATCACACTGCACTGCATGCCCTGAAAAGCCCACCATTGAACACCCTGCACTGTCTGCCCTGAAAAGCCCCAGCATTGAACACCCTGCACTGTCTGCCCTGAAAAGCCTCAGCATTGAACACCCTGCACTGTCTGCCCTGAAAAGCCCCACCATTGAACACCCTGCACTGTCTGCCCTGAAAAGCCCCACATTGAACACCCTGCACTGTCTGCCCTGAAAAGCCCTAGCATTGAACAACCTGCACTGTCTGCCTCTGAAAAGCCCCACCATTGAACACCCTGCACTGTCTGCCCTGAAAAGCCCCACAGTGAACACCCTCCTGTCTGCCCTGAAAAGCCCCAGCATTGAACACCCTGCATGTCTGCCCTGAAAAGCCCACCATTGAACACCCTGCACTGTTTGCCCTGAAAACCCCACCATTGAACACCCTGCACTGTCTGCCATGAAAAGCCCCACATTGAACACCCTGCACTGTCTGCAATGAAAAGCCCCACATTGAACACCCTGCACTGTCTGCCCTGAAAAGCCCACCATTGAACACCCCTGCACTGCTGCCCTGAAAAGCCCCACCATGAACACCCTGCACTGTCTGCCCACCATTAAAAAGCCCACCATTGAACACCCTACACTGCCTGCCCTAAATGGAACACCCTGCACTGTCTGCCCTGCATTGAACACCCTGCGATGTCTGCCCTGAAAAGCCCCACCGTTGATCACACTGCACTGCATGCCCTGAAAAGCCTCAGCATTGAACACCCTGCACTGTCTGCTCTGAAAAGCCCCACCATTGAACATCCTGCACTATCTGCCCTGAAAAGCCCCACCATTGAACACCCTGCACTTTCTGCCCTGAGAAGTCCCAGCATTGAACACCCTGCACTGTCTGCCCTGAAAAGCCCAGCATTGAACACCCTGCTCTGTCTGCCCTGCAAAGCCCCAGCATTGAACACCCTGCACTGTCTGCCCTAAAAAGCCCCAGCATTGAAACCCTGCGCTGCCTGCCCTGAAAAGCCCCACCATTGAACACCTGCACTGTCTGCCCTGAAAAGCCCCACCATTGAACACCCTGCACTGTCTGCCCTGAAAAGCCCCCCATTGAACACCTGCATGTCTGCCCTGAAAGCCGCATACACCTGCCTGTCTGCCCTGAAAAGCCCCACCATTGAACACCTGCACTGTCTGCCCTGAAAGCTCCGGCATTGAACACCCTGCACTGTCTGCCCTGAAAAGCCCCACCATTGAACACCCTGCACTGTCTGCCGTGTATTCTAGGCTGGTTGTCAGAGGTGCACGTTTTGGATGGTGCCGACACCAGAGGACATCACGCACACGATGATCATTCAGTCAGAATAAACACGTAGTCGTTGGCACAGTGTAGGGTTATCGCAGTTGTTAATGTCTCTACGTTTATTTTTGTGTTCTTGTTACAAATAAACACACACACACACACACACACACACACACACACACACACACACACACACACAACACACACACACGTGCGCGCGCGCGCGCGCACACACACACACACACGCACTCACACGAACACATTCACACGCGCGCGCGCACGCGCACACGCACACGCACACGCACACGCACACACACACACACACACACCGCCTGCACCCTGTGTGTGTGTGTGTGTGTGTGTGTGTGTGTGTGTGTGTGTGTGATGAGAGAGAGAGAGAGAGAGAGAGAGAGAGAGAGAGAGAGAGAGAGAGAGAGAGAGAGAACGAACGAACGAACGAATCTTTTTAATGAGGGATAAAGAATAAGCACAACACAGGCTTTTTTACATCTTGCCCTCGATGAAGCAGAAAAAATAATGACAATATGTGACTTCAAAATCAACGAACCATCTAAATAGTGAAAAGAATACTAGCCTGAAATACAAAAGGCAATCCAAAAATATGACAGTCAACCTTTCACACACACACGCACACACACACACACACACACACACACACACACCACACACACACACACACACACACACACACACACACACACACACACACACAACACACACACACACACACACACACACACACTCATACGCGCGCGCGCGCGCACGCACATACACACACACACACACACGCGCGCGCGCGCGCGCACACACACACAACACACACACAACACACACACACAACACAAGACAAGACACAGAGAGAGAGAGAGAGAGAGAGAGAACAACTTTGCAAATACATTTTTAAATAGAAAAAGGAATAGAAAAAGAAGAAGAAGAAGGAGAGAAGGAAGGAGGAGGAGGAGGAGAGAAATGAAGGACGTCAATGAAAGGTGGACAGGTGAACAGTATGTCATGACAAGATATAGAGAAGGGGTAACGAAGGAACACAAATGAACATTCAAATACATTTAAAAATCATTTGTACCTGAATCCATACAATAATTTTGAAAACGTATAAAGAAGGTTATATGATGTTATCATTAGTCACACTGTTTAGGAAGCGTAGCATCATATATGAGAAGTATTGTTTTTTTTAAAACGTTTAGACTAGAAATTACATTAAATGAAGATACTAGGTCATTCTACAAACAACCACCGGAGTAAATGAGGCTAGATTTTAAAAGATCAGTCCTCGGTAGGGGTATCTGAATCTTTCTGACATTGCGAATCAGGTTCGTTTTAAATTTATTTTTCAAAGTTGGTGGTGCATGATTGGACATTATCTTAAACATGAAAATTGCTTTGTTATAAGTGAGTTTCCATTTTAGAGGCAAAAATGTCTAAACGTTTATAATCAGAGGGAGTTACAGTTGTAGATTTGAGAAGAATGAGTTTCACAGCCCGTCTATGAAGACTGAAGAGTGGTTTCAATACGTTATAACTAGCCGAATCCCACAGTGTAGAAGAGTAATTCAAATGAGATTCAATGTACGAAGTAAAAAAACAGCTTACGACAATGTTGGTCTACGAAATATTTTAGTTTTGAAAGCTGGTTAATCTTTTGAGACAGACGTTTGCAGAGCATTGTGACATGAGAAGACCATGACAAATTATTGTCTACAATGACACCAAGGACTTTATGATGATCAACTTCTTCAACTGTTTCATTATTTATACAAAGAGATAGGGAATCATAAGAAATACTTTGAAGCTTTTGTCTGGTGGTTATTATCAAGTACTTCGTTTTCGGAGGATGAAGACACATATGATTTAGTTCAGACCATATAATTAATTTGTTTATACTTTCTTGTAAACTGGCAAATATATTTTCAATTTCTTCATGACTACAGTGTATTGTGGTGTCATCAGCGAACATTTCACGGAGACTATCAATGAATAGAGGTAAATCGTTTATATATATGGAAAATAAGATAGGTCCGAGTACTGACCCTTGAGGCACACCATGACTAATGGATGATATAGGAGATGCAGATTCATTTACTGAGACCATTTGCTTTCTATCGGGAAGAAATGAAGATAGGAGTTCTAACGAATTCTCTGATAAGTTGTATACCTTTAGCTTTTTAAGAAGAAGATTGCGATCAATAACATCAAAGGCTTTCATAAAATCTACCATGAGAACACCTGTAATTTTGTCGTTATTTATATTAGTAAGCCATTGATCAACTAGGTTTGTCAATGCTCTTTGGCAGGTGTGATTAGCCCTAAAACCAGATTGGTCTTTATGAAATAAATTGAAAGAATTGAAGTGGTCGAAAATATGTTTATTTAGATGGTTTTCCAATGGTTTAGACAGTACACACAGAATGGAAATGGGCCTGTAGTTAGACGGATCGGTGTGATCACCTGTTTTATATAGATCGGCGTTACTCTAGCAATTTTAAAAGCCTTGGGGAACTGATTTTTAGAAATGCAGAGACTGTATATATAAGTAAGTGTTTCAGCAATTACGGGGCTGACAGTTTGAGAATCTTTCCGTCAATGCCATCAAGGCCAGTAGTACTACTTTGCTTTAAGTGAATAAGAGCATTATATACTTCGTGTACACATAACAACGGAATATCTGGACATGTTGTGATATTTATGAACTGACAAAAATTCTTCAGAACATCTAAATCGTTTTGTGAGGATCTGTTTCTTTTTATGGTGAAAGTGGCAATATTGCAGAAGTGTGTATTCAACATTTCAACTGATACATCTTTCGGTGTTGTAGCACGAGCGTTAGAATTTTTATTGCTAAGCTGTTTGATAGCCTTCCAAACTGATCGGTTGTCTGTTTTAGAGTAAATAAGGTCTTTAAAATATTTCTTTTTGGCTGAGCGTTTTAAATAGTTAACAAGATTTCTTTGTTTCATAAATTCTATACGATTACCTGATGCCAGAAGTGAGTCTCTTAAATTGATGGATTTTTCTACATCACTTGTTATCCAAGGCTTTTTAGGGGTACTTTTGACACGAATTGTTTTTAATGGAGCGTGTTTATTGTAAACATTGAGAAAAGTGTGATACCAAACTTCTAAGGCTTCATCGGGATTCGTGAACTGATACACAGAGGAAAGTGAGGAATTCATCAGATCTGTAAGGAACAAGTCTTTATCAAAGCCTGAAAAGTTCCTGTACGTAATATACTTGTGACGATTTAGGTGGATGTTAACGCCTCGTTTAGACCAAGTAAAACAGACAGGGGAGTGATCGCTGCATCCAAAAACTGGTGAACATATTTCTATTATGGTACGTACAGAAGATGTGTAAACATGGTCAATGAGAGTTTGGGAAGTAGCAGTGATTCGTGTTGGCTTATCGATTAACTGAGTCAGATTAAAAGAAATGTAGGTTTAAATCCAGGATTTGTTCGCTTTCAAAAGATCAATCTTAAAATCACCCAGTAAAATAATTTCGTTTGAGAGTAAGGACGCCTCCTCTATCATTAGAGTAAAGTTATCTATCCAGTCAGCATGTTCTGCTGGGTTTCTGTAAATAAAGCCTAAGAGAATGGGTTTGGAAGTTTTAAACTGTAACTTTATCCATAGCGATTCTATATGATATTTTTCGAACGAAGCGGCTCGATTCAATTTAATAGATTCGTGAACATAAACAAGTAAACCTGTTTCTCTTGGTCTGGAAGGGTCATTTCGAACAAGGTTATAACCAGGTAAAATAAATTCTGTGTCCGAAATATGGTGTGTTAATCTTGTTTCCGCAAAACCAGATAAATGAAAACAATTACCATGATTATTTAAAAACACGAGATACGTCGCATAACTTATTAATCAAATTGTTGATATTCAGAAATCCAACCTTAATGCCATCTACAGATGGCCAGACTTCTTTCGTTCGCAACATCTCGACGCAATAGCAAAGCAGGAATATAAATTGCAAGAAAAAAAGTAATACCAAATACAAACAAGGGATATTGTAATATCAAACAATTTAGTAACAAGTCAACAATGAGTCAAAAAATCAACAGAAACGTAATCAAAAATACAATATAAAATGGAACGGATATTATATGCAAAGTTATTTAAGTTAAAAGATCAATGAAGGCTTATAGCTGTCTACAGTTAAGTAAGCAACAGAAACACACACAGAGAGAAAAATCCCGAAAGCAGTCAAAAAAAGAAAAAAAAAAAAAAAAAAAAAAAGGACAGAAAAACAACAACTGACAACTGTCGTATCAGCAGGAGCAACCGTACGAATTATTATGACAAAGCCAAGAACAGTCATCTTGGTCCGGCAAGTCTGTGGGTGCTCCATTCAATTCATGCTCATTCTAACATCTATTACAGACCTAATCGAAAGAGAGAGAGAGAGAGAGAGAGAGAGAGAGGAGAGAGAGAGAGAGAGAGAGTCACACACAACACCAAAAATAGATGAAAAGGTTTACGTTTGTCACGGACATCCACCCCATTTCTTCTCTGCTGTTACATCCCCCCCCCCCCCCCCCCCCAGCTCACTCCATCAGTCCAGGTGTCTGTTGCGGCACTGTCCGTTGGTGATTCATTGACTGCACGGACAGACCGACCAGCCTGGCTCTGTGCTGGATGATGTCAGGTACCGGCCATAGTCCACGTATCTCCCTAGCCCAGATGTCCTGACCAACAGTCCATGGCCAACGTTCCATGGCCAACATCCCATGGCCAACATTTAATGGCCAACCCCATGGCCAACATTTCATGGCCAACATTCCAAGGCCAACATTCCATGGCCAACATTCCATGGCCAACATCCCATGGCCAACATTCCATGGCCGATACTCTGTGTTCAACATTCCATGGCCGATACTCTCTGGCAAACATTCCATGGTCGACATCCCATGGCCAACATTCCAAGGCCAACATCCCATGGCCAACATTCCATGGCCAACATCCCGTGGCCAACATTTCATGGCCAACATTCCATGGCCAACTTTCCATGGCCGATACTCTGTGGTCAACATTCCATGGCCCATACTCTCTGGCCAACATTCCATGGCCAACATTCCATGGCCAACATACCATGACCAACATTCCAAGGCCAACATTCCAAGGCCAACATTCCATGGCCAACATTCCAAGGCCAACATTCCATGGCCAACATTCCATGGCCAACATTCCAAGGCCAACATTCCATGGCCAACATTCCATGGCCAACATTCCATGACCAGCATTCCAAGGGCAACATTACATGGCCAACATTCCATGGCCAACATTCCAAGGCCAATACTCCACGGCCAACATTCCATGGCCATCTTTTCATGGCAAACATTCCATAACCAACATTCCATGGCCAACATTCCAAGGCCAATACTCCACGGCCAACATTCCATGGCCATCTTTTCATGGCAAACATTCCATAACCAACATTCCATGGCCAACATTCCATGGCCAACATTCCAAGGCCGACATTCTAAGGCCGACATTCCAAGGCCGACATTCCATGGCCAACATTTCGGGGTCAACAGTCCATGGCCAACATTCCATGACCAACATTCCATGGCCAAAATTCCATGGCCAACATCTCATGGCCAACATTCCATGGCCAACATTCCATGGCCACCACTCCATGGCCAACATTCCATAGCCAACATTCCATGGCCAACATTCCATGGCCAACATATCCTGGGGAACATTCTATGGCCAACATTTTATGGCCTACATCTCATGGCCAACATTCCTTGGCCAACATTCCATGGCCAACTTTCCATGGCCAACATTTCATGGTCAACTTTCCTTGGCTAAATCGGAAATGAAATGAAGCAGGGAACAGTAAACGATAAACAGTAAACAAGTTGGGTATTTCTTTGCTCCCATAAGAAAACCTAACACAGAGTAACTTTTATTCAAGACTGGCACAGCCTTTTAAACTTGAATAAAGTCAGACAAATACATAGACGAACAATCTAATAGTGGGGGAAAAAACAAGTGCAGGCCAACAACTGAACTATCTTCATAGTAATGATTTGGCAAAGATTTGGACTTAAGGAGGGGGGGGGGGGGGGAGGGGGGGATTTGAAGATGGAGAAACTGGGAACATGAAATTAAGAAAATATGTTACAGATATGAAAACTCTTCACTAGCTGCATAAGGGAACCATCGCAATCCCTTTTGAAGGCAGATATATTTGTATTGCCTGCTCCGAGGCCTTTCGTCCGCTGGGTCGGACTCATCATGGAGACACGGCTGGTTGTGTCTGCGCTCCTGGCGTCAAATAGAGACACACCACAGTCCATAATACTGTGGTGTTCTCACCACCAAGGGTGCAAAAAAAATCCAATAGCACCCCCAAAGCAGCCAGCGAAGAGTAGTAAATGAAACCAAACGAAAGTGTGGGGAGGAAAAAAGTTGCTGAAAAACTAAAGACATTATGCAAATAGTATAAAATGTAGGGGACAATCTTTGAGCCTACGCTTGAGGATCCACCCAAAGATGTAAGGGAGATCAAAAGACAAACACACAGACGGACAGAAACAAATACAAATAACCTCAATTTAATCAAAACAAAATCGGAAATGAAATGAGGCAGGGAACAGTAAACGATAAACAGTAAGCAAGTTGGGTATTTTTTGCTCCCATAAGAAAACCTAACACAAAGTAACTTTTATTCAAGACTGGCACAGCCTTTTAAACTTGAATAAAGTCAGACAAATACATAGACGAACAATCTAATAGTGGGGGAAAAACAAGCGCAGGCCTACAACTGAACTATCTTCATAGTAATGATTTGGCAAAGATTTGGACTTAAGGAGGGGAGGGGGGGATTTGAAGATGGAGAAACTGGGAACATGAAATTAAGAAAATATGTTACAGATATGAAAACTCTTCACTAGCTGCATAAGGGAACCATCGCAATCCCTTTTGAAGGCAGATATATTTGTATTGCCTGCTCCGAGGCCTTTCGTCCGCTGGGTCGGACTCATCATGGAGACACGGCTGGTTGTGTCTGCGCTCCTGGCGTCAAATAGAGACACACCACAGTCCATAATACTGTGGTGTTCTCCACCACAATGGTGCAAGAAAAATCCAATAGCACCCCCAAAGCAGCCAGCGAAGAGTAGTAAATGAAACCAAACGAAAGTGTGGGGAGGAAAAAAGTTGCTGAAAAACTAAAGACATTATGCAAATAGTATAAAATGTAGGGGACAATCTTTGAGCCTACGCTTGAGGATCCACCCAAAGATGTAAGGGAGATCAAAAGACAAACACACAGACGGACAGAAACAAATACAAATAACCTCAATTTAATCAAAACAAAATCGGAAATGAAATGAGGCAGGGAACAGTAAACGATAAACAGTAAACAAGTTGGGCAAAAAATACCCAACTTGTTTACTGTTTATCGTTTACTGTTCCCTGCCTCATTTCATTTCCGATTTTGTTTTGATTAAATTGAGGTTATTTGTATTTGTTTCTGTCCGTCTGTGTGTTTGTCTTTTGATCTCCCTTGCATCTTTGGGTGGATCCTCAAGCGTAGGCTCAAAGATTGTCCCCTACATTTTATACTATTTGCATAATGTCTTTAGTTTTTCAGCAACATTTTTCCTCCCCACACTTTCGTTTGGTTTCATTTACTACTCTTCGCTGGCTGCTTTGGGGGTGCTATTGGATTCTTTTTTGCACCCTTGGTGGTGAGAACACCACAGTATTATGGACTGTGGTGTGTCTCTATTTGACGCCAGGAGCGCAGACACAACCAGCCGTGTCTC
>CM065722.1:2293362-2305862 GCA_033310375.1 Conus canariensis
GTTGTACTCTATTATGTGCTGTGTTGTATTGTGTTGTACTGTATTGTATTTTGTTGTGTTGTGTTGTATGTGCTGTGTTGTATTCTGCTGTCTTGCAGAATTGCATCGTTACAACAGATTATTCTAGGTGAAATTTGAGCTGTTCTCGTTTAAGTATATATATATATATATATATATATATATATATATATATATATATATATATATATATATATATATATAGGGTAGTACTGAGGATCAGCGTTATAATAAAAAGAGTGCTCGACCATATTATATATATAACCGAAAAGGCAGAGGAGTCAAATTACCACTTTCCGCGGTCACTGGGGAGAAACAATCAGGTTTCGAAATATCGGTATCTGACCAGGAATTATACATTAGTGAGTTTCCTCCCCTTTGGAGATTGTCTCCCCCTTGGAGACTATAAGCTTGCTGAAGGCTCATTTTGAGAAGCATTTATTGTATTTTATTTTTCCCCATTCACCCACTCAAGCACATACTGCTAGTTAGGCAGAATTATCTACCACTGCAGATATGAATGCTGATCTACCCCTATTTCTTCAGTCTAAGACATAAGAGCAAGCTTTGTTTATAATTGATATATATATATATATATATATATATATATATATATATATATAATATCTTTGTTTACCATCCGAACTCAAGTTTCTTTCTTTTTACAAAATCGTATCAGGGACAATTTCCTTCTCTCTACAGGATCTTCTACAGGCGATTAATGCATGCTGCCACACACACCTACAGTTCATCGTCTCCTCCGAAAGACTAGCACGCAGACCACCCCAGATCCAGTGGAAAGGTAGAGGGGAAAAACAAACAAACTCTGCACCCGAGACTGGAGCCATAGACCCAGGATTATGTCGCTTCCTGGGCAAGTGTGTCACCTACCGGGCCCTCTTCCCACCAAGACGCAGTCACAATGGACTGGAATAAACGGTCATTTGACGAGCATGGCCAGACTCTTCCTGTAAGGTGTCATGGGGATGACTGTGATGGGTAAAGACATGGGCAGACTCTTCCTGTAAGGTGTCATGGGGGATGAAAGTGATGGGTAAAAGACATGGCCAGTCTTCCTGTAAGGTGTCATGGGGATGAAAGTGATGGGTAAAAGACATGGCCAGTCTTCCTGTAAGGTGTCATGGGGGATGAAAGTGATGGGTAAAAGACATGGCCGGTCTTCCTGTAAGGTGTCATGGGATAAAAGTGATAGGTAAAAGACATGGCCAGTCTTCCTGTAAGGTGTCATGGGGATGAAAGTGATGGGTAAAAGACATGGCCAGTCTTCCTGTAAGGTGTCATGGGGATGAAAGTGATAGGTAAAAGACATGGCCAGTCTTCCTGTAAGATGTCATGGGGGATGAAAGTGATGGGTAAAAGACATGGCCGGTCTTCCTGTAAGGTGTCATGCGGGGTGAAAGTGATGGGTAAAAGACATGGCCAGTCTTCCTGTAAGGTGTCATGTTGATAAACGTGATGGGTACAAAACATGGCCAGTCTTCCTGTAAGGTGTCATGGGGATGAAAGTGATGGGTAAAAGGCATGGCCAGTCTTCCTGTAAGGTGTCATGGGGATGACAAGTAATGGGTAAAAGACATGGCCAGTCTTCCTGTAAGGTGTCATGGGAATGAAAGTGATGGGTAAAAGACATGGCCAGTCTTCCTGTAAGGTGTCATGGGGTGAAAGTGATGGGTAAAAGACATGGCCAGTCTTCCTGTAAGATGTCATGGGGATGAAAGTGATGGGTAAAAGACATGGCCAGTCTTCCTGTAAGGTGCTTTAGCGATGAAAGTGATGGGTAAAAGACATGGCCAGTCTTCCTGTAAGGTGTCATGGGGATGACAGTGATTGGTAAAGTCGGCGCAGTGGCTGGCGCACTCATCGGGGGGAGCGAGAATAACAGCGGTTCGAGAGTCGATATCGCAGGGGACAATTTGGTCTTTTGCTGTTTTGATTTGTTTCTATCTGCTCCGACCCATATCCCCTCTCTTGCCCTGTTCATTCGCCTCAAAGATGGCCAAAAGTCTCCAGAAACACTATAAAGACCGTTAGTGAGACAACGTTTACTCTGAGAGCCCCTGTCGTCCTGACTTCCCGACATAGTGCAATGAATAAATTTGAGAAACAACACGAGAATACTCCTTTATAAGTATCATTATCATCATCATCATCATCATCATCATCATCATCATCATCATCATCATCATCGTCGTCGTCGTCGTCGTCGTCGTCTCATCATCATCATCATAACGACTAAAAAATAACAACACAACAACGACGACAATCAATCATCATCATCATCATCATCACTCCATCATCATCATCATCATCATCATCATTATCATCATTTATTGTTTTTTGGTTTGGTAATTGATGTTACTCTGTTTGTTGGTGGTGATTTTACTACGAAGTATACGTGTAAAGTAAGAGATGGAAATGAAGAGAAAAGCAATCCCGGGGGAGGGGGGAATGACAAGAAGAAGAAAAGTATAGACAGGTTGAAAAGGAAAAGAAAAAAGACTCGAGAATAATAATTGAAAAAGCAGAAGAGGGAGGACAGGGGTAGAGAAGAGAGAGGGGTTACTGAGAGAGGAGTGGGAGGAGGGAAATAAATAGGAGGAGGGGGACGTTAGGAGGAAGAGGAAGAGGAGAAACATCAGACAGACAGACAGAGACAGAACGAATATTCAAGCTTCACGCCTTGCACCAACACCCATTCACCTGCAACCCCAACCTGACTCCACCCAGTATACCTTTCACCCAACCTGACTCCGCCCTGTATACCCTCCACCTAACTAGCATCACCAACACCCATTCACCTGCAACCCCAAACTGACTCCACCCAGTATACCTTTCACCTTACTAACATCACCAACACCATTCACCTCAAGCCCAACCTGACTCCACCCAGTATACCTTTCACCTAATTAACATCACCAACACCCATTCACCTCAAGCTCCAACCTGACTCCGCCAGTATACCTTTCACCTAACTAACACACCAACACCCATTCACCTCAAGCCCCAACCTGACTCCGCCCAGTATGCCTTTCACCTAACTAACATCACCAACACCCATTCACCTCCAGCCCCAACCTGACTCGCCCAGTATGCCTTCACCTAACTAACATCACAACACCCATTCACCTCCAGCCCCAACCTGACTCCGCCCAGTATGCCTTTCACCTAACTAACATCACCAACACCCATTCACCTCAAGCCCCAACCTGACTCCGCCCAGTATACCCTTCACCTAACTAACATCACCAACACCCATTCTCCTCAAGCCCCAACCTGACTCCGCCCAGTATACCCTTCACCTAACTAGCCTCACCAACACCCATTCACCTTAAGCCCAAACCTGACTCCGCCCAGTATACCCTTCACCTAACTAGCCTCACCAACACCCATTCACCTCAAGCCCCAACCTGACTCGCCCAGTATGCCTTCACCTAACTAGCCTCACCAACACCCATTCACCTCCAGCTCCAACCTGACTCCGCCCAGTATACCTGCACCAAACTAGCCTCACCAACACCCATTCTCCTCAAGCCCAGCCTGACTCCGCCCAGTATACCCTTCACCTAACTAGCATCACCAACACCCATTCTCCTCAAGCCCCAACCTGACTCCGCCCAGTATACCCTTCACCTAACTAGCCTCACCAACACCCATTCACCTTAAGCCCAAACCTGACTCCGCCCAGTATACCCATCACATAACTATCCTCACCAACACCCATTCACCTCAAGCCCCAACCTGACTCGCCCAGTATGCCCTTCACCTAACTAGCCTCACCAACACCCATTCACCTCCAGCCCCAACCTGACTCCGCCCAGTATACCCTGCACCAAACTAGCCTCACCAACACCCATTCTCCTCAAGCCCCACCTGACTCCGCCCAGTATACCCTTCACCTAACTAGCCTCACCAACACCCATTCTCCTCAAGCCCCAACCTGACTCCGTCCAGTATGCCCTTCACCTAACTAGCTCACCAACACCCAGTCACCTCAAGCCCAACCTGACTCCGTCAGTATACCCTGCACCAAACTAGCCTCACCAACACCCAGTCACCTCAAGCCAACCTGACTCCGTCCAGTATGCCCTTCACTAACTAGCCTCACCAACACCCAGTCACCTCAAGCCCCAACCTGACTCCGCCAGTATGCCCTTCACCTACCTAGCATCAACCACAGCCATGACCGTAACAGGTGACACCAGGCCAAACGGGTGCCTACCACTCCAGTGCTCTTCCTACAGTCTGTAACTGGTGTGGGAGAAATAGATGTGTCTTTACCACTGCTGGAGCTGCCTTTCAGAAACCAAGTGCCTCTTGCAGTGAGAGGTTTGGCGAAAGATGACTGGTATGTGACAGATATGGATTTTGCTCGGGATAGTGGACTGTTTCGATAGATTATGACGCTTTTAGTTCGTAAGGGGTAGTATGGAAGTGGTTTTATTTGTGGGACTTTTACGGATATTGAAACGCTGCTTTTTGCATAGGATAGCGAAAGAAATAAAAAAAACAACAATCAAACGAGGATAGAAAACATAGTGGAAAGAGGAACAAGACAAAGATATTTTGGACAAATAGAAGAAAAAGACACAGATCAGAGAGCGAGATAGCAAAACAGAAAATCAGGTCTGTATAGAGCTGAGGAGTGGGAGACAAGCGAAGAAAGAGAGAGAGAGAGAGAGAGAGAGAGAGAGAGAGAGAGAGAGAGAGAGAGAGAGGAGAAGGCAGCAGGCAGGCAGACGAGAAGAGAAAAGTAGAGGATGAGGAGAATGAGGAAGAGGAGGAGAGGTGAAAAAAAGAAGAAAAAAAAGAGAGAAGAGAGAGAGAGAGAGAGAGAGAGAGAGAGAGAGAGAGAGAGGAGAGAGAGAGAGAGCACTAAATATACAGTGGAGACTGCATAACACACATAACAACTCCTTTAAATCTTACCCTGAAGTCTGTTCACACACAAACAGACACACACACACACACAGCACACACTGACACACACACACACACACACACACACACACACACACACACACACACACACACACACACACACACACACACACACGTAACGGAACCCACTGACCATCATAGATCAATATTCAAAGCAGTCCAAAGACTTGGCGTCTTCTCCAATTTTCACCCCAAAAGAGGCACACTATGAAAAGAATCAAGAAGTTGATGGTGAGGATAGGGAATCGCACGATGGGGAGGAGGTGTGGGGGCCAGGAAGAGGGTTATTCTTGTAGTTAAAAAAAAGCCCTGGCGCCAGATTGCTTGAAAAGGAGCATCGCTGCTGTGAATACACTGGCAGAAGTGAGTGGTATTTTACCCGCAGGCGTTCGATTGATCTAGTGACATGTTTGACGCCAAAGGGCCAGGTTGTGAGTCATTAAGACACCCATAAGATGTAGTGTTCTATGTCTTTCAGCAGGAAGGAGAAGAAAGAAAGAAAGAAAATGAAGATAAACGAAGAAAGAGAAATTTGTTTAAAAACAGAGTGATTGTAAGTCAGATATAAATCCAGGAATGTAAGGTGTTAGCAGAAGAAGAACATAAGGGGACTGACAGATGATCATGCAGAATTTGTGCATTTCTAAGCGGAAGTATTCTACTGGCAAAACAAACTCACGCCTCTCCCCCTTTTACTCTGTCATTGATTTATTTACTTATATGGTCATATGTTCATACGCTTAATCATTTCTCAATTGAAAATAGTTTTCCACGTGTATTCTTTTATCCTTCTTCCCTCTTAATATCTTCTTTTACCACCTTAAAGAAAGACAACTCATCACACTTCCTAATCACCCGCTAAAACAGACACATTCCACAGTGTCATTTCTTTTTCTTGAATTGTTAAGGTGTGACGACCCTATTTCTTGAATGTTAAGGTGTGACGACCCTATTTCTTGAATTGTTAAGGTGTGACGACCCTATTTCTTGAATTGTTAAGGTGTGACGACCCTATTTCTTGAATTGTTAAGGTGTGACGACCCTATTTCTTGAATTGTTAAGGTGTGACGACCCTATTTCTTGAATTGTTACGATGAGACGACGCTATTTCTTTGCCTTGCTTGCAGATCTTCTGTGCTGGAAATGCTTGGTTTCTGCTATTTCTTTGCCTTGCTTGCAGATCTTCTGTGCTGGAAATGCTTGGTTTCTGCTATTTCTTTGCCTTGCTTGCAGATCTTCTGTGCTGGAAATGCTTGGTTTCTGCTATTTCTTTGCCTTGCTTGCAGATCTTCTGTGCTGGAAATGCTTGGTTTCTGCTATTTCTTTGCCTTGCTTGCAGATCTTCTGTGCTGGAAATGCTTGGTTCTGCTTTTCTTGCCTTGCTTGCAGATTCTGTGCTGAAATGCTTGGTTGCTATTTCTTGCATTGCTTGCAGATCTTCTGTCTGGGAATGCTTGGTTTTTGCAGTAGTTTTAGTTTGCTGGTTTAGCGCTCTAGTGACGCCACTTTCATTTTTTTCCACGAAGAAAAGAAATGAAGAACAAAGAAAAGAGAGAGAGAGAGAGAGAGAGAGAGAGAGAGAGAGAGAGAGAGAGAGAGAGAGAGAGAGAGAGAGAGAGCAAAAGCGATAAAATGAAAGGGGAAGAAACACAGGGAGAGATTACGCATAAACGAATGTGCGAACGAGCCAATGAAAAAAAGAAACAGACAGACACAGACAGACATTTTTTTTTGTGCCAGCAAAACTATGGCGCCACCATTGTGAAATACGATCATTCTGCATTGAACGGCCAGGGAAATAACTGTGATTTGACACTTCAAGAAGAACACGCGGGCCATGATTGTTCTTTATGCTGAAAAGCCGGTATTTTCAAATATCAACGGAGAGGAAGAAAGCTAAAAGGAAGCCAGTCAATAAAGACAGGAAGAGAGGCAGAAAGAGAAAGGACAGAAAAGTTAATAGTGGGCAAAATAAATTATCAAAAGATCGAAATAAGCCAAGACAGACTGAGAGAAAGAAAGAAAGAAAGAATGGTAGATCGAAGGATGTAGACAAATAAAGCGATTAAAGGTGAAACGTAGACAGAAAGGACGACACTAATAATTACAGACATAGAGGAAATAGAAAGACAGAGAGAAAAGAAAGAAAAGACAAATATGAAACATAATAGGAGAAACAAAGCGAGAAGAAAACAAAGGAGAACAAAGAACACACACACACACGCACAACACACACACACACACACACACACACACACACACACACACACACACACTCACACACACACACACACACACACACACACACACACACACACACACACACACACGACGCACACACACACACACACCCGCACACACACACACACACACACACACACACACACCACACACACACTCTTCTCCAAAGCCCTATTCACAGGTCTAGAAGAAAGGGAAGCGACAGTTGATCACAAATCAATGCAAAGCAATTGTCAGGATGTCTCCTTGCCACATAGGACTCGGGCAGGCTTAGTCTGCTACGTGTGTGTGTGAGGGAGGGGATGAGGGTGATGGGGGATGCGAGGTGGGGAGGGAGGGGAAACGGACCTGGGGTTGTATTACAGAACCATGTGGCGCCGTTCCCTGTCGGATCTGCCGGGCCTGGGGGTGTGAGGGATTCTGGGACAATGAGGGCCAATCACGCGCCTGTGTTGGAGGAAGAGCAGACCCGACTTTCCTTGCCGTCAGATATGGTTGTGTGCAAGACTGCTGGCGGTGAGGTCAGTGAGCTGGCGGGGATAATGACCCCAGGAAGGTGATATTGTACATGACGCTCATTGTTCTTAGCAGACACAGACACAGACTTTGGTAAGGTTCTGTGCCGTGGCTTACTTTTTATTTTTTTTAGTTTGTCTCAGTTATTAAAGACGAGCAGAGATGCCCTTAGAGGACTGCTTGAAATTGTTCAAATGACTGTGTTAGCGGGTTTTTTTTAACAGTTCATATTCATCTGCATTTTACTAATTTTCTCTTTCTTTTTATGTGTATTCACTCGTATATTTGTTCATTAGCTGATGTGATTATTTATTTATTTATTGGAAATGTCTTTGTTGCAGCGGAGTGAAATAGTCCATTAAACACAGACGCTGTTCAACATCCAACATGTCTCTGTCTCAGTGTCCCTGGGTGACTGTGCACCCGACGTGTCCATCCTACGCTAGGCCCACCACCTACCTCCCTGCAGAGTCATCCCATTGTCCTCCTCCTCCCCTCCCTTTCCCTTCTTTTCTCTGTCTTGTCTCTGTCTTGATCCTTCGTTCTTTTCTTCACTGCACAGTAATACAGCTTCAGCTGATCCATGTGCTCATGTGGGCTTCATGAAAATATTGTCATTGTTGCCATGGTGTGTGCACTATCCAGACCCTAGTTCCAGAGATGCGGGGAGGGGAGAGAGAGAGAGAGAGAGAGAGAGAGAGAGAGAGAGAGAGAGAGAGAGAGAGAGAGAGAGAGAGAGGCAGTAAACAATGTAAAACAATGTACTAAACGATGCCTGCTGATTTTACCCTCGAGTCCGTTCACACACACACACACACACACACACACACACACACACACACACACACACACACACACACACACACCGCCACATGCACACATCACACACACACACACACACACACACACACACACACACACACACACACACACACACACACACAGAACCTACTAACCACCATAGATCAACATACAAAGGCAGTCGATCTTAAGACGTGTCTTGGATCCAGGTTTCTTACCAGATGAAGACGTGGAGTAAGAAGGTGGAGGAGGGGCTGGAGGCTGAAGGACGGGCGCAAGGCAGGAAGGAAAGAAGGGGGGGTTCGTGTATTCAAAACTCTGTGTTTCCTCCCTCTATTCATGGAGTGAAAGCAGCGCCGTTGTCAAAGGTCATGAGACATGTGTAGTATTTTACCTCCAGAGACCGATGGGCAGAGTGACATGGTTGACGTCACAGTGGCACGTGTCTGAGTCATCAGGAGAGCCAGGAGACTTTCATCTTTTGTATTAGAAAATCTAGTATTTCCAGAGAGGAAAAAGACAGAAAATGGAAAAATCCAACATTACTAAAAGAAAAACGTTTGTGTGAAAGTAACTTGATGTTAGGCCGGACTCAGAGTCGGAGAATGCAAAGTGTGAGCGGACGACCGAACCAATGGACACAAACACAGTTTAAGGCAGAGGCAACGCTTTTGACTCAGAGAGCAGATACATCCCTGGAGGGAAAACAAACTACCGCCTCCAGTCACACGTCTTCCCTATCCCAATTAATTAATCCACATATTTTAGTTATTTATGCATTTATATGCATCTCTATTCACTTATCTATGCATTTATCCAATTTACTTTCATGTTTACTTCATCTGTTTATGTTTTCTTTCCGTACTTCTTTATGCATCCATGTATCTATTTATTCATTTCTTTAATGATTAATTCATTTACTTTTATAGTAATTTATGTATTAATTTATTATTGTGAACTGTATACGCTGCAGGCTGAGGCAATAACAGTGTGAAATTTCCATTATATTGAGGCGCTGTTCAACATGAAATGTTGTCTCTGTCGCAGTTTCTGTGTTCCCTGAATAGCTCTGCACACCAAGTGTCCCTCTTCCCCATCACCCCTCCCCCATCCTGCAGTGCCCCCCCCCTCCCCCTCTCCATCACCCCTCCCCTCCTGCAGTGTCCACGTCATCCATCTCCTCTTTCCCTCCTTCCTCCCGCCATTCTTCCTTGTCTGCTTCTTCATCCGCCTCTGCACTAAGTTATAGCTGCATCTGATCCATATCATATCCGCTTTTCTTGGTTGCATAAGTATTATTGTGATGGTGTGTTTGTTACCTAACCCACGATTTGAGAGATGATAGGGGTGGGGAGGGGAGAGAGAGAGAGAGAGAGAGAGAGAGAGAGAGAGAGAGGAGAGAGAGAGAGAGAGAAAGAGAGAGAGACAGAGATTCAACATACACTCTGCGCACCAACACCTCTGCACATAACTCCCAATTCTGACTCCGACCAACAGACTCTTGACCAGACACTCGTCAGACCAAACCAACTGACTGTTGCAGACCACACCAATCCCTACACCGTGCATTCCACTCCTAGTGATGGCCAGCGGCGTGTGTGAGAGGGATGGAAAGTCAGTGTCTATTCAGAAATGTGCGGCGCCATCATTCAGGACCTAGGCGCCGCTTGTGGTTAGAAGTTTGGAGGAGATGACTGGTATTCGATACATCGGAGCTTTGCAAGAGGTAGTGGACTGTTGTGATACAAAACCATGACGCTACGGGGTGTAAGAGGTTGTATGCAAGTCGTCTTGATTGTGGTAAAAAAAAGTGGAAGTTTTGGGATACGAAAATGTTGATTATATAAATAAGAGGGGGTAAGAAAGTGTGATGAAAGTGAGAGCGAAGGACAGAAATAACATAGCAGGTCGAAGGGATGAATTAGATAAACAGCTAAAGGAAAAGAACATACAAAAGAAGAATGTACGGAGAAAACATCGTAAAGCAGAGAATAAACGTGAAACACGAGAATGTACGTCACGTCTTCATACCAGACATGGACAGAGAGAAAAGGAAAGGGGAGAGAGAGAGAGAGAGAGAGAGAGAGAGAGAGAGAGAGAGAGAGAGAGAGAGAGAGAGTAAAAACTAAATTCATGCAGGCAGACACACAGAAATATAAAGTGATAACCAGACAGAGATACAATGAAAGAAAGAGAGTAGGGTTGGGGGGGGGGCGGGGAAGGGGTAAGGTAGGAATAGAGTAAAAAGGATAGAGAGAGGAGGGAAAGGAATAGACAAAGAGGGAGAGAGGGGAGGGAAATGGAAGAAGAGAGAAAAGGGGTGAGAGGAGATAGGGAAGGGAGACAGAAAGAGAGAGAGAGAGAGAGAGAGAGAGAGAGAGACAGACAGACAGACAGACAGACAGACAGACAGACAGACAGACGGGAGAGCATCGTATATTTGATGTAAGGATACGTTTACCCTAGAAATATTTCTTAACCTTGCCCTGAAGTCTGTTCTCTCTCGCGCACACACACACACACACACACACACACGGACGCACACACGCACACGCACACACACACGCGCGCGCGCGCGCGCGCACACACACACACACACATACACACACACACACACACACACACACACACACACACACCACACACACACACACACACACACACACACCACACACACACACACACACACACACACACACACACACACACACACACACACACACACACACACAGAGAGAGAGAGAGAGAGAGAGAGAGAGAGAGAGAGTGTGTGTGTGTTCTCTGACCATCGTGCATCTGTATAGAAAGCAATCTAAAGACGTGGCTTCAGCTTCAGGTTGTTTCCCCGACGAAGTCCAGCCTGAGAAGGACAGAGGAGATGGAAGAGGTGGGTATACAGATGGTTGATGGAGAGGTGGAGGAAGGAAGAAGGCAGGGCGGAATATCTGTAGTCAGAAATCTTTAGTCCCAGTATTCAGAGGAGAGCAGCGCTTGTAAAGCCGATCGTGGAAGGCGAGCAGAGCTTGTAAGGCCGTTCATGACAGGAGAGCAGCGCTTGTAAAGCCGTTCATGAAAGGAGAGCAACGACTGTAAAGCTGTTCATGAAAGGAGAGCAGTGCTTGTAAAGCCGTTCATGAAAGGAGAGCAGCGCTTGTAAAGCCGTTCATGAAAGGAGAGCAGCGATTGTAAAGCCGTTCATGAATGGAGAGCAGCGCTTGTAAAGCCGTTCATGAAAGTAGAGCAGCGCTTGTAATGCCTTTCATGAAAGGCAAGCAGTGCTTGTAAAGCCGTTCATGAAAGGAGAGCAGTGCTTGTAAAGCCGTTCATGAAAGGAGAGCAGCGCTTGTAAAGCCGTTCATGAAAGGAGAGCAGCGCTTGTAAAGCCGTTCATGAAAGGAGAGCAGCGCTTGTAAAGCCGTTCATGGAAGGAGAGCAGCGCTTGTAAAGCCGTTCATGAAAGTAGAGCAGCGCTTGTAATGCCTTTCATGAAAGGCAAGCAGTGCTTGTAAAACCGTTCATGGAAGGAGAGCACCGCTTGTAGAGTCGTTCATGGAAGGAGAGCAGCGCTTGGAAAGCTGTTCATGAAAGGAGAGCAGCGCTTGGAAAGCTGTTCATGAAAGGAGAGCAGCGCTTGTAAAGCCGTTCATGAAAGGAGAGCAGCGCTTGTAAAGCCGTTCATGAAAGTAGAGCAGCGCTTGTAAAGCCGTTCATGGAAAGAGAACAGCGCTTGTAAAGCCGTTCGTGGAAAGAGAACAGCGCTTGTAAAGCCGTTCATGGAAAGAGATCAGCGATTGTAAAGCTGTTCATGGCAAGAGAGCAGCGCTTGTAAAGCCGTTCATGAAAGGAGAGCAGCGCTTGTAAAGCCGTTCATGGGAAGAGAGCAGCGCTTGTAAAGCCGTTCATGAAAGGAGAGCAGCGCTTGTAAAGCCGTTGATGGAAAGAGAGCAGCGCTTGTAAAGCTGTTG
>CM065722.1:2313362-2323362 GCA_033310375.1 Conus canariensis
AGGAACGAGCCTATCAGACCACCCCTGTATAGGGACAATGGAGGGAGAGAAAGGAAAGAGCCTATCAGTCCACCCCTGTATAGAGACAATGAAGGGAGAGAAAGGAAAGAGCCTGTTAGTCCACCCCTGTATAGGGACAATGAAGGGAGAGAAAGGAAAGAGCCTGTTAGTCCACCCCTGTATAGGGACAACGAAGGGAGAGAAAGGAAAGAGCCTATCAGTCCACCCCTGTATAGAGACAATGAAGGGAGAGGTTGAGGGGTGGGGAATATACAGAAAAGGGGAAGAGGGGAAGGAAAGAGGACGCCAATCAAGCCATTTCCCCATAGGGGGTGCATTCTTATCTCCAGCCTGTTGATGAAGTAGGCGGTGTTCAGCATTGAACAGACCATTCAAAGAGAACTCTACTTAAGTGAATCAGCAGGCAGTGCAGTGCAGCGTGTACAACGGAGGGTGACCTAATGAACAAACTAGATATAATCTTGGAGTGCGGAAGGACGAGAGAGGGGTGTGGCTGTTCAGGGGATGTAAGTGGTTAATGAGTGATGCTGTGGGGAGGCAGGGACAGCGGTGTGGTCATTGACTCAAGAACGGGCAACGTCACGGCCACCAGTGGTATTTTGAGAACTCATTTAGTTTCAGTCTTATTATAATTTATTCATTCATTCCTTTCCTTCCTTCCTTCCTTCCTTCCTTCTTTCCTTCCTTCCTTCCTTCCTTCCTTCCTTGCTTCCTTCCTTCTTTCTTTCTTCCTTTCTTTCTTTCTTTCTTTCTTTCTTTCTTTCTTTCTTTCCAAGGTTTGTTCCCTGCAGGCTTGCACATAAAATGAGACACGGGCCAACGTAAACATGATCTCTCCCTAAGCTTCCGTGTTCACTGGATGGCTCTGTGCCCCTAATGCCCCATATATTCACACACACACACACACACACACACACACACACACACACACACACACACACACACACACCTCCCTCCTCACCTTCCTTCTTTTGTCTTTCATCTCTCTGTCCGTGTCCACTCGCTTTCATTCAGATCTTCACTGCGGTACCGTTTTATACGGTCCATATTTTCATTCGAACTTCGTGAAAATATTTGCGTTATTCCAACTGTATGCTCGTCCTGCTCCTGCTTTGAGACGTTTGAGGGGCTGGGGATGGAGAATGAGAGAGATGGAGAGAGAGAGAGAGAGAGAGAGAGAGAGAGAGAGAGAGAGAGGGGGGAGGGAGGGAGGGAAGGATAGAGGGAGGGACGGACGGTCGGACCAAAGATAGTCTTTGGTCGGACGAAAGGACAGACTGGACAGACGGACGGATGGACAGACAGACAGACAGGGACATCCAGCATACACTACTTGCACCGACACACGTTCATCTAACCTCCAGTCTGACTCCGCCACGTAGGCCCTTTACCAGACAGCCGTCAGACGGAACCAGCCGATCATTACAGACATATCAAGCCCAAAGCGTGTCTTGCACGCCCGGCATTCCCTGCACAGACGGGGGGAACGGACACTGAATGCCTGTTCAGAAATGGGTGGCGCCGCATTCAGGAACTAAGTGTTGCTTGTGGTTAGGAGTTTGGGGGGAGATGACTGCTGTTTGACATGTCTGGGTGTTGCCTAATGTTGTGGACCGTTTGGATACAAAATAATCCCGTGAGCCGCCATGCATATAATAAAGTGTCTTTTCTTTGAGTCTACAAAGGTCAGAGTTTAGGAACGTTTTCTTTTTTTTTCTTTACTGGACGTGAGGGAGAAAAAAAAGGAACGAGAGAAAAAAAAAACGAGAGAAAAAAAAAACGACAGAAAGGAGCGACACAATAAATAAACAAACATGAAAAGGAAGAGAGAGAGTAGATAGACCAAACTAAAGGAAAACAAAGGAAAGGCACAGAGTGGATCATAAACGTCAATGAGCAAACATAATAATAATATTATGTCTGTAAGAGAGACAACAAGAAGGAGATATACTATAAAATAAAAAGAGGAGAGAGAGAGATAAGAAGGGAGGGAGAGAGAGAGAGAGAGAGAGAGAGAGAGAGAGAGAGAGAGAGAAAGAAACAGACAGACAGACAGACAGTGAGACAGATGCAAGAGACAGAGAGGCAGACAGACAGACAGCAGGCGGGCAGGCATGGAGAGAGACAGACAAACAAAACAGAAAAAAAAGACAGAGGCAAAAAGATGGGATTACAAGCAGACATACAGACAGCTACACGTGAAATAATAACAGACTACCGGAGAGAGAGAGAGAGAGAGAGAGAGAGAGAGAGAGAGAGAGAGAGAGAGAGAGAGAGAGAGAGAGAGGTATGAACAACAAACAAACGAATCCTGTTTTGAATTAGGGAAAAGAAGGACTGTACAGGCTCTTTTTACGTCTTGCCCTCAACGAAGATTTGAAAAATGTAAGCGACTTAAAACATGAATGTACAAAGTACTTATAATAAATTCACAATCCAAGAGGTACGCAAACGAATAGACATAAAAATAAAATCACAGAACTTTGTAGACACATAAACTAAGATAAGGAGGGAAAGGGAAGTATAAGTGAATGCCGGTGAGAGGTGTGTTTGCGCTTGTTAATAGATAGATAGATGGATAGATAGATAGATAGATAGATAGATAGATAGATAGATAGATAGATAGATAGATAGATAGATAATTGGATAGATAGATAGATGGATGGATAGATGGACAGGGCAGATGACTGGGAGTGCACTGCAGACCTCCCAGAATGGAAGAGTCACCCAGAGATCATCAGCAAGAGTGGCATGAGACCAGACATAGTAGTCCACTCTAAGTCAACTAAGCAGCTGATCATGATCGAGCTCACGGTGCCATATGAGAACAGAATGGAGGCAGCTCAAATCTACAAGACTGAAAAGTATGCTGATCTGGCAAACAGCCTGAGGAGAGAAGGCTATCAGGTCAAAGTCCTCACTGCAGAAATTGGAGCTAGGGGGTTTGTAGGAACGTCTGCATACAGCCTCATGAAACAGCTCTCAGTTGCAGGGAAGGAAAAAACCAGAGCCCTGAAAGCAATGGCAGAAGCGGCAGAGAGGTGTTCAAGCTGGATCTGGTCAAGGAGGAACAAAAGTGAACTTCATAAGGCTTAATTTCCCTACAAATATCAGGTGTCCCTGTGGCTCAGTGGTTAAAGCGCGAGTCATTAAGTGGAAAATGAGCATGTCCAGAGGGTCATGGGTTCGAATCCCAGCCATGGCTCGTCCCAAGATGGGAAAAAAAGGGGCAGCAGAGGGATCCGGAGTCATGAACCGGGTGTGGCCCAACCCCCCTAGAGTGTCAGGAGATAAGGGCCGAAACACTTGCTTGAAGGGGGCTTCTCTTCTGAGGACTCTCTGCTGCCACGCTCTCCACGAGTTTCTTTCTACTGATGCATGGGTAAACCATTGACTTCCGGGAATAGGCCGGAGGACGTCCGGGAAAGACCGGAGGACACTGGGAAAGACCAGAACCAAGGGCTCTGTGGGCTGGCTCCCCACTTTGCCTTAAACATGTGGCTACTAAAAATAAAAGGAAAAGATGCTCCCAGGATTCACCGAAAGGGGGAGAGAATGATGAATCCATCGGTGCTCAACCAATCATGACTGCAAATCCCAAACGGACTATGAACATGGACCAAATGGAATATCCATGTGTCTGTGGAAAGCGTTTCGCTACCACCCGTGGCATGAAGATCCACAGAACAAAGATGGGATGTGTGAAGACTCATCTGAATGAGCAGCAGCGCACTGCATCAGCAGATAAGACGTCGGAAGACCAAGGCCAGGATTTAAACCACAGTGCCAAGGACATCCACGCTGTTGGTTCGGATGAGGAATTTGCACAGGCCCTCGATGCCAGGCGCCTGAAACTCAACCTGCCACGAGCAAACGAAACTGAAGATTGGGAGAAACTGGATGCAAAAATCGTCCAAAGACTCGATGCACTGATAGGGAAAAGCACCCTGGAACACAAACTAGCCACATATGGGGACATTGTGTATGCCACATGTAGAGACGCCTATGGAGCAAAACTACCCAAAGAGAAAACACCTCCAAAGAAATCCAGACGCCAAGAAAAGATGGACAAGATCAGGGTCCAAAAGAAAAACCTCAAGATGCAAATGAAGACCGCACTGCCAGCTGAAAAACAAGGCTTGGAAAAACTGTGGAAAGACCTGAAAGAAAAACACAGTGCCCTCAGCAAAGCGGAATCTGCGAGGAAGAGGAAGAGCAAAAAGAAGAAGACACAAGAGCGCTTCTTCAGAGACCCCTTCCAGTTTGCCAGAACACTGTTTGAGCAGCCAAAATCTGGGACCCTAAGTGTGGACAAAGGAGTTCTTGAGCAGCATCTGAGGAAAACATACTCTGACCCACAGAGCAAAGCACCACTCGACATTCAAGGTCTGGTGTGGCCAACCAACCCTGAGGAACAGTTCAATGGCAAGCCTCCAACGTTGGCGGAAATCAAGAAGGTGGTCGACAAAGCCAGAGCCAAATCATCACCAGGGCCAAACGGAATACCTTACCAGCTTTACAAGAAATGTCCCAAGGTGCTGGAGTGGCTCCACAGGCTGCTGCGATCGGCTTGGAGAAACCAGATCAGCGGCCAGTGGATGACGGCAGATGGTGTGTACATCCCCAAAGAGCAAAACTCAAGTGACATTAGCCAGTTCAGGCCAATATCACTACTGAACGTCGAAGGGAAAATCTTCTTCTCTGTCATGGCAGCAAGGCTGACCAAGTACCTGATGGAAAACAAGTACTTGGATGTGTCAGTCCAGAAAGGTGGCATCCCAGGCGTGGCGGGCTGTGTAGAACACGCCACAATGATCTGGGACGCAATCCAAAAAGCAAAAACAGAAAAGAGAGACCTGGACGTAGTGTGGCTTGATCTGGCAAACGCATATGGATCTGTGCCCCATGAGATGATACAGTTGGCTCTTGAGATGTACCATGTGCCAAAGAACATCCGCGACATGCTCAAGAAGTACTTCAATGGCTTCTCAATGCGGTTCTCTACCAAGGAGTACACAACAGACTGGATCAACTTGGAAGTGGGTATTGCAATGGGCTGTGCAATTTCCCCAATACTGTTCGTGCTGGCAATGGAACTCATCTTGAAAGCAGCAACAAACAACGCGAGACAAACAGACCTTGGCGATGGATACAAGATGCCTCCTCTCAAGGCCTTCATGGATGACACTACAGTGATTTCATCCAGAGAAGACGAGACACGTCATGTGCTGGAGAGGCTGGACGACATAGTTGCCTCAACCAGAATGACGTTCAAGCCAAAGAAATCACGGAGTCTCTCACTGAGGAAAGGAAAAGTGGCCGGATCTGTGGTCTTCAGTGTTGCCAACCAGGCCATTCCAACAGTCACAGAAGAACCAGTCAAGAGCCTTGGAAGATGGTATGATGATACGCTGAAAGACACACAAAGAGCAAAAGAAACCAAGCAGATGTCGGAGGAAGGCTTGGAGACCATTGACCAGTGTGGGCTCCCTGGCAAATACAAGGTCTGGTGTCTGCAGTTCATGCTGATACCAAAGCTGCTATGGCCTCTGATGATATACGACATCTGCACCAGCATAGTGGAGGCAATGGAAGCCAAAATCAACAAGTTCACAAGGAAATGGCTTGGTGTCCCACCCTGTCTGACTGACATAGCGCTGTACTGTCGCCAAGCAAAGTTGAAACTACCCCTGAAATCCATCCTGGAGGAATACAAAGCAGGGAAGATCAGACTTCAAAGCATGCTGGAGGACTCAGGAGACAAGGTGGTAGAAGCAATTAAGCCCCAGCTGAAGACAGGCAGAAAATGGAAAGTTCAAGAGGCGATGGATTCTGCAAAAGAAAGTCTCAAGATCAGAGAAATAACAGGACACACACAGACCAACAGACAGGGACTGGGGGTGACCAAAACTGAATGGTGGTCAAAGGCCAAAGGAAAAGCCAAAAGAGACATGATGATTCAGGAGATGAGAAAAGAAGAAGACCAAAAAAGACTCCAAAAAGCAGTCCAGCAGAGCCAGCAAGGGCAATGGACAACGTGGGAGAATGCACTCCAAAGAAGTCTCACTTGGAATGACATTTGGCACATGGCCTCTCTCAGGATCAGCTTCATTCTCAGATCTGCATATGACCTTCTGCCCTCAAATGCAAACCTGGTGAAGTGGGGGAAAACAGACGATCCTGCATGCCCCCTCTGCCATGAAAAACAAACAGTGGAGCATGTCCTAAGCTCATGTAAAGTAGCCCTGGCTCAAGGAAGGTACACATGGAGGCACAACCAAGTGCTCAAAGAAATTGTACAAGTAGTCTGGGCTAGTACCAACACCACAAAAGGGAAAATCAGGACTCCAAAAGCACCCGCAACATTCTTCACGGCAGGAGGCAGCAAATCATGGCCAAGAACAACAGTGCCACTCGAAACATGCAGGCAGAGTCTGCTGGACAGGGCAGATGACTGGGAGTGCACTGCAGACCTCCCAGAATGGAAGAGTCACCCAGAGATCATCAGCAAGAGTGGCATGAGACCAGACATAGTAGTCCACTCTAAGTCAACCAAGCAGCTGATCATGATCGAGCTCACGGTGCCATATGAGAACAGAATGGAGGCAGCTCAAATCTACAAGACTGAAAAGTATGCTGATCTGGCAAACAGCCTGAGGAGAGAAGGCTATCAGGTCAAAGTCCTCACTGCAGAAATTGGAGCTAGGGGGTTTGTAGGAACGTCTGCATACAGCCTCATGAAACAGCTCTCAGTTGCAGGGAAGGAAAAAACCAGAGCCCTGAAAGCAATGGCAGAAGCGGCAGAGAGGTGTTCAAGCTGGATCTGGTCAAGGAGGAACAAAAGTGAACTTCATAAGGCTTAATTTCCCTACAAATATCAGGTGTCCCTGTGGCTCAGTGGTTAAAGCGCGAGTCATTAAGTGGAAAATGAGCATGTCCAGAGGGTCATGGGTTCGAATCCCAGCCATGGCTCGTCCCAAGATGGGAAAAAAAGGGGCAGCAGAGGGACATCCGGAGTCATGAACCGGGTGTGGCCCAACCCCCCTAGAGTGTCAGGAGATAAGGGCCGAAACACTTGCTTGAAGGGGGCTTCTCTTCTGAGGACTCTCTGCTGCCACGCTCTCCACGAGTTTCTTTCTACTGATAGATAGATAGATAGATAGATAGATAGATAGATAGATAGATAGATAGATAGATAGACAGATAGATAGATAGATAGATAGATAGATAGACAAGACAAGACAAGACAAGACAAATTCTTTATTATCGATGGTAATAGATAAGCAAGTTCATGCTTTTTTACATCCAGCCCTCGCCCAAGAGGGGAACAAAAAAAATTGCGAAATGAAAAATGAACAAACGGCAAAAACAAAAACAAATAGATGGATAAATAGGTGGATAGAAAGATATATAGATACATAGATGGATAAATAGATAGATGGACAGATAGGTGGATAGATAAATAGATATATAGATAGATAGACGGATGGATGGATGGACAGATAGATAGATAAATCGATAGATAGATGGATGGACAGATTGATAGAGAGATTGGTAGATTGATAGATAGATGGGTGAATGGATGTGTGTGTGTGTGTGTGTGTGTGTGTGTGTGTGTGTGTGTGTGTGTGTGTGTGTGTTGGCCCTGTCCACACGTGTGGTAGAATCACGTTGTGTCTGCACTGTTGTGTGTTTGTTTCACGATCTATTAACACGAAGATAGACGACTGTTGTGTGTTTGTTTCACGATCTATTAACACGAGGATAGACGACTGTTGTGTGTTTGTTTCACGATCTATTAACACGAGGACAGACGACTGTTGTGTGTTTGTTTCACGATCTATTAACACGAGGGGAGACGTCTGTTGTGTGTTTGTTTCACGATCTATTAACACGAGAACAGACGACTGTTGTGTATTTGTTTCACGATCTATTAACACGAGGACAGACGACTGTCGTGTGTTTGTTTCACGATCTATTAACACGAGGGGAGACGACTGTTGTGTGTTTGTTTCACGATCTATTAACACGAGGACAGACGACTGTTGTGTGTTTGTTTCACGATCTATTAACACGAGGATAGACTGTTGTGTGTTTGTTTCACGATCTATTAACACGAGGACAGACGACTGTTGTGTGTTTGTTTCACGATCTATTAACACGAGGACAGACGACTGTTGTGTGTTTGTTTCACGATCTATTAACACGAGGACAGACGACTGTTGTGTGTTTGTTTCACTATCTATTAATACGAGGACAGACGACTGTTGTGTGTTTGTTTCACGATCTATTAACACGAGGGAGACGACTGTTGTTGTGTTTGTTTCACGATCTATTAACACGAGGACAGACGAGTGTTGTGTGTTTGTTTCACGATCTATTAACACGAGGAGAGACGAGGATAAAAGAACAACAAAAGAAACAGGAAAGTAAAGGAAAAGAAGGGAGGAAAGAATTGACGATTAAACTAAGCACATAGGAACGCACCAAAGAAACACACCAAAGAAAGAAAGGAATGCGCGCACGTACACAAACACATACGCACGCAGGCACGCACGCACGCACGTACACACGCACGTTCGCACACATCTCCGAGTCCAGAAATCTGTGGCGCCACCTTTCGAAATACGGGCATCATCTATTCAACAGGCAGGAAAATGACTGATCATTAACACTTTAGATGTTAGGAAAGGCAGTGAAGTTTCTTGGCTAAATTGCCATGTCGGTGGGTCATAAGGACATCCGTGTAGTGTTTGTGCCTTGTGGTGAAAAGCTGACTTTTTCAATAAAATGGAAGATGGAAGGAGGAGAGAGAGAGAGAGAGAGAGAGAGAGAGAGAGAGAGAGAGAGAGAGAGAGAGAGAGAGAGAGAGAGGAAATCAATAAAAGAAAAACAAACATGAGAAGAAGGGAAAGGCAGGCAAGCGAATAGAGGGGGGAGGAGGGGGGGGGGGCGTGAACAGATGGAAATCAAATAACAAAAATACAGAATGGTAGAAAGAAGAAAAAGACAGAGTTAGAGAAAATCGTGAATAGAAGGAGACAGTAAGAAACATAGGGAACTACAGGGGAAACAGAAGGAAATACACAACGACAAAAACATGAGTACAGGAACTGAACTTTCAGGAAAAAAGCCCTGAAAAATGAAAGGAGATATAAAGACAGGGAAAAAAGCAACTGAGAGTAAAATACAGGAAAGGACGGAGAGAGAGAGAGAGAGAGAGAGAGAGAGAGAGAGAAGAGAGAGAGAGAGAGAAGGAGGATGGTTTATCTGATAGAGAGAGAGAGACAGAGACAGAAAGACAGAGACATTGACACACACACAGAGAGAAGGAAGGAGGATGGTGTAATTGAGAGAGAGAGAGAGAGAGAGAGAGAGAGAGAGAGAGAGAGAGAGAGAGAGAGAGGGTAGGAGGACGGTTTATGTAAAGAAAAGCTATGTTGTGTGGATTCAATGGTGGCTATGCTTAATGGAGGAAAGCGCTTGCCAAATGGATGGTTGTGGGAGTTGCAATCAGTCCGTGATCATCATGGAGCAAACTACCGCTGAATGGAGTTCCTGGATTCTTGGCATGGATCACAATGGTAAGGTGTTTGAGGAGGCCGGAGTTGCCACTATGGCTGGCTTCAGATGACTGTCATTTGGTCAGAATATTTCCTTTCTTCCCTCTTGCCACCAGCATTGATTTCTCCTAATCAACATTCTGTCTGTCTGTCTTTCTGCTTGTCTGTCTGTCTGCCTGTCTTCTGCCTGTCTCTCTGTCTGTCTGTCTGTCTCTCTCTCTCTCTCTCTCTCTCTCTCTCTCTCTCTCTCCTCTCTCTCTCTCTCTCTTGAAGACAAATCTGAGCCATCGAACTACAGACCTATATCCATTTTGCCAGTTCTGTCCAAGCCCTTGGAAAAACACATAAATAAACATCTTTGCCACCATTTTGACTCCTCCAACCTACTAAATAAAAATCAGTCAGGATTCAGGAAA
>CM065722.1:2328362-2333362 GCA_033310375.1 Conus canariensis
AAACATGGTCATAGCACAAAGAAGAATAGAGCTGTGAACAAGACAATACTGTAGGTAACCTGTCACAGTGGATTATAAACATGGTCATAGCACAGAGAAGAATAAGTTGCGAACAAGAAATCTGTAGGTAACTGTACAGCATCGTGGATTATATAAACATGATAATAGCACAGAGAAGAATCTAGCTGCGAACAAGATAATGCTGAGGTAATCTGGCAGAGTGGATTATAAACATGGTCATAGCACAAAGAAGAATAGAGCTGTGAACAAGACAATACTGTAGGTAACCTGTCACAGTGGATTATAAACATGGTCATAGCACAAAGAAGAATAGAGCTGTGAACAAGGCAATACTGTAAGGTAACCTGTCACAGTGGATTATAAACATGGTCTTAGCACAGAGAAGAATAGAGCTGTGAACAAGACATATGTAGGTAACCTGTCACAGTGGATTATAAACATGGTCATAGCACAAAGAAGAATAGAGCTGTGAACAACGACAATACTGTAGGTAACCTGTCACAGTGGATTATAAACATGATAATAGCACAGAGAAGAATAGAGCTGTGAACAAGACAATACTGTAGGTAACCTGTCACAGTGGATTATAAACATGATAATAGCACAGAGAAGAATAGAGCTGTGAACAAGACAATACTGTAGGTAACCTGTCACAGTGGAATGCGTCCTGACAGCTAAGTCATCGACAGTGCCAATCCTATGCGGCAGTTCTGTGACAGTGCATATACATCCATACATCCGCAGACCTCAGTCCCCAATCGCCAAGGCTGGCACTTCAGTCTGCTGCCCCCACGCCTGCCCCCCAACCCCACCCCCCGTACATCATACCACGGTTATTAGAGGCGGCAAAGAAAAGCCCCTCACACCCACCCACCCCTTCTTTCCTCCTCCCCTCTCTCCCAGCCCTGTGCCTCACAATGCCACTACTGACAGGATGTCATCCTCGTGACACGATGCCAGGTTCCAGACTGGTCTGGGAGAGGGTCAGAGTGCAGTGTGAGGAGATAGTTCCAGACTGGTCTGGGAGAGGGTCAGAGTGCAGTGTGAGGAGATGGTTCCGGACTGGTCTGGGAGAGGGTCAGAGTGCAGTGTGAGATGATAGTTTCAGACTGGTCAGGGAGAGGGTCAGAGTGCAGTTTCGGGAGATGGTTCCGGTCTGGGAGAGGGTCAGAGTGCAGTGTGGGGAGATGGTTCCAGACTGGTCTGGGAGAGGGTCAGAGTGCAGTTTCGGGAGATGGTTCCGGTCTGGGAGAGGGTCAGAGTGCAGTGTGGGGAGATGGTTCCAGACTGGTCTGGGAGAGGGTCAGAGTGCAGTGTGGGGAGATAGTTCCAGACTGGTCTGGGAGAGGGTCAGAGTGCAGTGTGGGGAGATAGTTCTAGACTGGTCTGGGAGAGGGTCAGAGTGCAGTGTGGGGAGATAGTTCCAGAGTGGTCTGGGAGATGGTCAGAGTTCAGTGTGAGGAGATGGTTCCAGACTGGTCTGGGAGAGGGTCAGAGTGCAGTTTCGGGAGATGGTTCCGGTCTGGGAGAGGGTCAGAGTGCAGTGTGGGGAGATGGTTCCAGACTGGTCTGGGAGAGGGTCAGAGTGCAGTGTGGGGAGATAGTTCCAGACTGGTCTGGGAGAGGGTCAGAGATGCAGTGTGAGGAGAAGTTCCAGACTGGTCTGGGAGAGGGCCAGAGTGCAGTGTGGGGAGATAGTTCCAGACTGGTCTGGGAGAGGGTCGAGTGCAGTGTGGGGAGATGTTCCGGTCTGGGAGGAGATCAGAGGCAGTGGGGGATAGTTCCAGACTGGTCTGGGAGAGGGTCAGAGGCAGTGAGAGGAGATAGTTCCAGACTGGTCTGGGAGATGGTCAGAGTGCAGTGTGAGGAGATAGTTCCAGACTGGTCTGGGAGAGGGCCAGAGTGCAGTGTGGGGAGATTAGTTCTGGAGGGATGCGTTGGGTTCGGCTGGGAGAGGTCAGAAGGCAGTGTGAGGAGATAGTTCCGACTGGTCTGGAGAGGGTCAGAGGGCATGAGGGAGATAGTTCCAGACTGGTCTGGGAGAGGGTCAGAGTGCAGTGTGAGGAGATAGTTCCAGACTGGTCTGGGAGAGGGTCAGAGTACAGTGTGAGATGATAGTTCCAGACTGGACTGGGAGAGGGTCAGAGTGCGGCGTGAGGAGATGGTTCAGACTGGTCAGGGAGAGGGTAGAGTGCAGTTTCGGGAGATGGTTCCGGTCTGGGAGAGGGTCAGAGTGCAGTGTGGGGAGATAGTTCCAGACTGGTCTGAGTGAGAGGGTCAGGAGAGTGCAGTGTGGGAGATAGTTCCAGACTGGTCTGGGAGAGGGTCAGAGTGCAGTGTGGGAGATAGTTCCAGACTGGTCTGGGAGAGGGTCAGAGTCAGTGTGGGAGATAGTTCCAGACTGGTCTGGGAGAGGGTCCAGAGTGCGTGTGAGGAGATGTTCAGACTGGTCGGGAGAGGGTCGAGAGTGCAGTGTGGGAGATAGTTCCGCGTCTGGGAGAGGGTCAGAGTGCAGGTGGGAATGGTTTCAGACTGGTCTGGGAGAGGGTCAGAGTGCAGTTCGGGAGATGTTCCGGTCTGGGAGAGGGTCAGAGTGCAGTGTGGGAGATGTTCCAGACTGGTCTGGGAGAGGGTCAGAGTGCAGTGTGGGAGATGTTCCAGACTGGTCTGGGAGAGGGTCAGAGTGCAGTGTGGGAGATAGTTCCAACGGTCTGGAGAGGGTCAGAGTGCAGTGTGGGGAGATGGTTCCGGACTGGTCTGAGAGGTCAGAGGCAAGGGAGATAGTTCAGACTGGTCGGGAGGGTCAGAGGCAGTTGGAGAGTTCCGGTCTGGGAGAGGGTCAGAGTGCAGTGTGGGAGATGGTTCCAGACTGGTCTGGAGAGGGTCAGAGTGCAGTGTGGGAGATAGTTCGACTGGCTGGGAGGAGGGTCAGAGTGCAGTGTGGGGAGATGGTTCCAGACTGGTCTGGGGGGGCAGATGCAGTGGGGAGATGGTTCCAGACGTCTGGGAGAGGTCAGAGTGCAGTGTGGGGAGATGTTCCGGTCTGGGGAGGTCAGAGGGCAGTGGGAGATAGTTCCAGACTGGTCTGGGAGGGTCAGAGGCAGTGGGGGAGATAGTTCCGACTGGTCTGGGAGAGGGTCAGAGTGCAGTGTGAGGAGATAGTTCCAGACTGGTCTGGGAGAGGGTCAGAGTGCAGTGTGAGAGATAGTTCAGACTGGTCTGGGAGAGGGTCAGAGTGCGTGGGGGAGATGTTCAGACTGGTCGGGAGAGGGTAGAGTGCAGTTGGGGAGATGTTCGCGGTCTGGGAGATGGTCAGAGTGCAGTGTGGGAGATGGTTCCAGACTGGTCTGGGAGAGGGTCAGAGTGCAGTTTCGGGAGATGGTTCCGGTCTGGAGAGGGTCAGAGTGCAGTGTGGGAGATGGTTCCAGACTGGTCTGGAGAGGGTCAGAGTGCAGTGTGGGAGATAGTTCCAGATGGTCTGGGAGAGGTCAGAAGGCAGTGTGGGGAGATAGTTCTAGACTGGTCTGGGAGAGGGTCAGAGTGCAGTGTGGAGGATGTTCCAGACTGGTCTGGGAGAGGTCAGAGTGCAGTGTGGAGATGGTTCCAGACTGGTCTGGGAGAGGGTCAGAGTGCAGTTTCGGGAGATGGTTCCGGTCTGGGAGAGGGTCAGAGTGCAGTGTGAGGAGATAGTTCCAGACTGGTCTGGGAGAGGTGGTCACGGTTAGTCAGAGTGATGGGAGATAGTTCCAGACTGGTCTGGGAGAGGGTCAGAGTGCAGTGTGGGGAGATAGTTCCAGACTGGTCTGGGAGAGGTCAGAGTGCAGTGTGGGAGATAGTTCCGATGTCTGGGAGAGGGTCAAGTGCAGTGTGAGGAGATAGTTCCAGACTGGTCTGGGAGAGGTCAGAGTGCAGTGGAGGAGATAGTTCCAGACTGGTCTGGGAGAGGGTCAGAGTGCAGTGTGGGAGATAGTTCCGCTGTCTGGGAGAGGGTCAGAGGCAGTGTGGGAGATAGTTCCAGACTGGTCTGGGAGAGGGTCAGAGTGCAGTGTGAGGAGATAGTTCCAGACTGGTCTGGGAGAGGTCAGAGTGCAGTGTGAGGAGATAGTTCCAGACTGGTCTGGGAGAGGGTCAGAGTGCAGTTGTGGGAGATGTTCAGACTGGTCTGGGAGAGGGTCAGAGTGCAGTGTGGGAGATGTTCCGGCTGGGAGAGGGTCAGAGTGCAGTGTGGGGAGATAGTTCCAGACTGGTCTGGGAGAGGGTCAGAGTGCAGTGTGGGGAGATAGTTCCAGACTGGTCTGGGAGAGGTCAGAGTGCAGTGTGGGGAGATGTTCCAGACTGGTCTGGGAGAGGGTCAGAGTCAGTGTTGGGAGATGGTTCCAGTGTCTGGGAGAGGGTCAGAGTGCAGTGTGAGGAGATAGTTCCGACTGGTCTGGGAGAGGGTCAGAGAGTGCAGAGGAGATAGTTCCAGACTGGTCTGGGAGAGGGTCAGAGTGCAGTGAGGGGAGATAGTTCCGACTGGTCTGGGAGAGGGTCAGAGTGCAGTGTGAGGAGATAGTTCCAGATGGTCTGGGAGAGGTCAGAGTGCAGTGTGAGGAGATGGTGTCAGAGGTCATGGGATGAGGGGTAGATTGCAGTGTTGGGAGATAGTTCCAGACTGGTCTGGGAGAGTGGTCTGAGAGTGCAGACTGTGAGGGGGAGAGATGGAGATGTTCAGACTGGTCTGGGAGAGGGTCAGAGTGCAGTGTGGGAGATGGTTCCGGTCTGGGAGAGGTCAGAGTGGCAGTGTGAGGAGATAGTTCCAGACTGGTCTGGGAGAGGGTCAGAGTGGCAGTGAGAGGAGATAGTTCCAGACTGGTCTGGGAGAGGGTCAGAGTGCAGTGTGAGAGATGGTTCCAGACTGGTCTGGAGAGGGTCAGAGTACAGTGTGAGATGATAGTTCCAGACTGGACTGGGAGAGGTCAGAGTGCGGCGTGAGGAGA
>CM065722.1:2340862-2343362 GCA_033310375.1 Conus canariensis
GAGGCAACAGTGTAATCACTATTCTATAGAGAACAGTATGAGGCAACAGTGTAATCACTATTCTATAGAGGAAAATCTGAGGCAGTGTAATTACTATTCTATAGAGGACAGTGAGGTAGCAGTGTAATTGCTGTTCTATAGAGGACAGTCTGAGGCAGCAGTGTAATCACTATTCTATAGAGGACAGTCTGAGGCAGCAATATAATCACTGTTCTATAGAGGACAGTGAGACAGCAATATAATCACTATTCTATAGAGAACAGTCTGAGGCAGCAGTGTAATCACTATTCTATAGAGGACAGTCTGAGGCAACAGTGTAATCACTATTCTATAGAGAACAGTCTGAGGCAGCAATATAATCACTATTCTATAGAGGACAGTGAGGCAGCAGTGTAATCAGTATTTTATAGAGGACAGTGAGGCAGCAGTGTAATCACTATTCTATAGAGAACAGTCTGAGGCGGCAGTGTAATCACTATTCTGTAGAGGACAGTGAGGCAGCAGTGTAATCACTATTCTATAGAGGACAGTGAGGTAGCAGTGTAATCACTATTCTATAGAGGACAGTGAGGCAGCAGTGTAATCACGTATTCTATGGAGGACTGAGGTAGCAGTGTAATCACTATTCTATAGAGGACAGTGAGGCAGCAATATAATCACTATTCTATAGAGGACAGTCTGAGACAGCAATATAATCACTATTCTATAGAGGACAGTCTGAGGCAGCAATATAATCACTATTCTATGGAGGACAGTGAGGCAGCAATATAATCACTGTTCCATAGAGGACAGTGAGGCAGCAATATACTCACTGTTCTATAGAGGACAGTGAGGCAGCAATATAATCACTATTCTATAGAGGACAGTCTGAGGCAGCAGTGTAATCTCTATTCTGTATAGAACAGTCTGGGGCAGCGATGTAATGACTGTTTACAGACTTTCTTTTAATACTTGTAAGGTATTGTGAAGACAGTCTGAATTAAGTTTCAGGTCAGAGTGAAATAATTCTGATGTGTGAGTGCGTGCGTGCGTGCGCGCGCCTGCATGTGTGTGTGCGAGAGAGAGAGAGAGAGAGAGAGAGAGAGAGAGAGAGAGAGAGAGAGAGAGAGAGAGAGAAAAGGCCCATGCGAGTTTGTCTCTTCTTTCCCAAAGGACGTGACAAATAGTATCATCACACACAACACACCCGCTGCTTTAGTTTCCAGTCAAACAATTCCCTTTCCCCTTTGTAGTATGTCTGTTTGGCTGATGACAAACTGTGTGTGAAAGGTGCGACTGATGATGGAAAGACAACAAACATCGGTCTACAAGTATTGAGGATGCAACCCACTACAGCTGCTAAGCACCCCAAGAGGTGCTAATAGTGTCTGGCATATTAGACTGCTTCAGTCAGAATGTGTGTGTTAGGGGGCTGGGGAGGGACGGTGTGGGGGTGGGAGGAAGAAGGAAGGTAGGGGTAAGGAATGGGAAACGGAGGGGAAGGGAGAAGGAAGGTAGAGGAGCAATTTAATTACCCTTCTTCCACTTGGGATGGGAGAGTGTTTGGGGGTTTCTCAAGATTCACCATTTTTCGCAAGACATCCAGGCAACTGGATTTGCAATTGAGACGTCGTAGCACGCCTGGTCCTCGAGGTCTGGGGCGTTGTGTGTGTGTGTGTGTGTGTGTGTGTGTGTGTGTGTGTGTGTGTGTGTGTGTGTGTGTGTGTTTGATATGTTAGAAGAGAAAAGCGAAAAATGTTTCAATAAAGAAACTATTCTTCAGATGTCTCGTGTTGTTGTTGTTGTTGTTGTTGTTGTTATTGTTGCTTTCTTCTTCTTCTTCTTCTACTTCTTCTTCTTCTTCTTCTTCTTCTTCTTCTTCTTCTTCTTCTTCTTCGTCGTCGTCGTCGTCGTCGTCGTCGTCGTTATATGCTTTTTTTTCTCTTCTTCTCCTTTATTCCCTGTCTAGAACACCCAAGGTTTATCCCCAGTGAGAGTTTTGCGGGTGAGACTGTTCTTGTTCCTACCATTTAGCTAGCTACATTCCGCCTTTGAAGATGTTGCCTAAACACGACAGCGGTGTCCGTTGTTTTGTTTTCTTCGCTGTTTGTCGTGAGTTTGACCCCCCCCCCCCTACCCCCCCCCCCCCCACCACCCACCCAATCGGCCAAAATGGACCACTCTTTCACGAAGCAAATGATGAGACTTAACTTCCGTTTTTGCTGCTGTTGTTGTTATTGCTTGTAGTCACATAGGGTGTCTTGGTTTCAAATCTCATCCGGACATGAAGGGGGCTTGGGCTATGTACCGATGTGCACTCCGAACAGACACGTTCCTTAACTTGGACGTATCAGACGGGGATCGAACTCAGGACCGTTGAGTCAACACAACGTGGTTGAATACAGAGGGTCAACTAGGCCCCAAGTCTAACATATTGTCAGCAGCTTGTCAGCTTTGTTGAAGTGTTTTGGAATTTGGAATAAGACACAGAGGGCGTTCATGTTCCAGAAAGGAAAACACT
>CM065722.1:2350862-2383362 GCA_033310375.1 Conus canariensis
GTTCCTTCCCTCCTCCCCTCTCTTCTTTTCTCCTGTCTGTCTGTCTGTCTGTCTTTCTCTCTTCGGTCCCTCCCTCCCTCGTTCTCCTCTCCTCCCTCCCTCCCTCTCCCTCTCTGTCTCTCTCTTGATTTGTTCTGCAATTTGCATTCTAGGTTTTACTGTTGCGGGGGGCAAAGACATGCATATGAATAAAACGTCCGAAATCTCTCTCTTCTCTCTCTCTCTCTCTCTCTCTCTCTCTCTCTCTCTCTCTCTCTCTCTCTGTCATCTCTGTGTCTCCGTTCCTCTTTCTCTCTCTCTGTCTGTCTCTCTCTCAGACCTTTCACCTCAGCCAAACCCTCATAAGGAAATCGAATCAGCAGCTCTTTGATAGGACGGACTTCAGAGACGCCCCCGGTTGCCCTGCCCAAGACCCCGCCCATTATATCCCAGCCCGGCTCGTTCACATGGAAGAGGGACCTGCTCTGTGACAGAGTTGTTCAGGTCGCTGCAGCTCCGCGTCACTCACCACTGTGGCAGAGGAAACGATTGAGGATCGGGCTTGTGATATCCGCCTTGAAAGATCCACTTTCCTGTAACACTCCTATGGCCGATAAAAATGAAAATATAACAAAATAAGCAAGTGTCGATTTGCTATGACCATGCTGACACCTTCAGAGCCTTTACTGTCAAACGATAAGGACCAGGACACTGGTCTGTGATCGTATAGAAAGATTGAGATATTTTCTTGTGATACTCTGTCAAAAAGATTAAGGACTTCTTTTGTAAAGTAATGAAAAAGGTTTGTGTTTTTTTCATGTTGTATTCAGTTCAAAGACTGACGCCCTTTCAAATGAAACGACAAAAGACTGAAGCCTTGTTAAGTGGCATGATCAAACGTTGAGGCCTTTTCATGTGATGAGATCAAAGACTAAGGCACTTCCATGTGGTGTACTTATGCGTTTTCTGTGATTTGAATAAAGACAGAGCCACTCTATCGTGACGGAGTGGTGACAGACTTGCAAAGTTTTCTCTCATTTCGAAGTAACACATTCCTGTGTTGCCATGAGAAAACATGTAGAGACTGTCCAGGGATGAACATTAGAATACTGTATATACTTTCCCGTGATGTCACAATACCCGATCGAGACACTTCCTGTGAGGTCGTGACGGAATATTTCCAAATGTTCCAGTGATACCGTAATAAAACATTTTGAACGCTCCAGGGGTATTGCGATACAAGATAAAAACTATTTCCAGCGATTCTGTTAGCAGAAGATTTCAACATTTATCTGTGATATGGTAGCAAACCATTTAACCAGTTTCCTGTGATATTGTGATACGAATGTTTGAACACTTGCCTTCGATATTGTGATAAAAGATGAGGATGTATTCCTGTAGCATCCAGATAAAAGATTTAAACTATTTCGGTGATATCATCATAAAAGCTTTGACCATTTCCCTGAGATATCATGGTGACAGATTTGGACACTTTCCTGTGGTATCACGATAACAGATTTAGACACTGTCATGTAACTTCATGATAACAGATTAAGCCATTTTCCTGTAACGTCTTAAGGAATTCAGACACTTTCCTGTGACAACATGATAACAGATTCAGACACCATCCTGTGACACCATGATAACAGATTCAGACACCATCCTGTGACACCATGATAACAGATTCAGACACTTTACTGTAACACCATGAAAGCAGATTCAGACACTTTCCTGTGACACCATGATAACAGATTTAGACACCATCCAGTAAGACCATGGTAACAGATTCAGACACGTTCCTGTGACAACATGATAACAGATTCAGACACCATGCTGTAACACCATGATAACAGATTCAGACACTTTACTGTGACAACATGATAACAGATTCAGACACCATCCTGTGACACCATGATAAGAGATTCAGACACCTTCCTGTAACACCATGCTAACAGATTCAGACACCATCCTGTGACACCATGCTAACAGATTCAGACACTTTCCTGTAACACCATGCTAACAGATTCAGACACCATCCTGTGACACCATGATAACAGATTCAGACACTTTCCTGTAACACCATGATAACAGATATAGACACTTTCCTGTGACGCCATGATAACAGATTCAGACACTTTCCTGTAACACCATGATAACAGATGCAGACACCATCCTGTGACACCACGATAACAGATTCAGACACTTTCCTGTAACACCATGATAACAGAATCAGACACCATCCTGTGACACCATGATAACAGATTCAGACACCATCCTGTGACACCATGATAACAGAATCAGACACCATCCTGTGACACATGATAACAGATTCAGAAACCATCCTGTGACACATAATAACAGATTCAGAAACCATCCTGTGACACATGATAACAGATTCAGACACCATCCTGTGACACATGATAACAATCAGACACCATCCTGTACACATAATAACAGAACAGACACCATCCTGTGACACATAATAACAGAATCAGACACCATCCTGTGACACATGATAACAGATTCAGACACCATCCTGTGACACATGATAACAGATTCAGACACCATCCTGTGACACATAAACAGAATCAGACACCATCCTGTGACACATGATAACAGAATCAGACACTTTCCTGTGACAACAGTATGATAGATTCAGACATTTTTCTGTGATTCCAGGACAAACGATTCAGGACATTCCTGTGATACGACATTGAAGATTGAGACTTTGTTGTGCTTGAGTGGAAGATAGATGGATGGATGGATGCATGCAGGGAGGTTGTGTGTGTGTGTGTGTGTGTGTGTGTGTGTGTGTGTGTGTGTGTGTGTGTGTGTGTGTGTGTGTGTGCGTGCGTGCGTGTGCGTGTGTATGCGTGTGTGTGTGTGTGTGTGTGTGTGTGTGTGTGTGTGTGTAATTTATGTTTTAGGGTCTGGTTAAAAACAAACGACAGTGATAACCCACTTCGTTGGAGACAAGGGGAAGGAAGGAAGGTTTGTTTTTCATCTTTACCTCTTTCTCTCACTCCCTTTCCCTCATTGTCCGTCTGCCTGTCTACCTGTCTGTCTGCCTGTCTGTCTGTGTGTCTGTCTGTCTGTCTGTCTGTCTGTCTCTCTCTATCTATCTCTGTTTGTTCGTCTGTCACTCTCTCTCTCTGTCTCTCTGTCTCTCTGTCTCTGTCTCTCTCTCTCTCTCTCTCTCTCTCTCTCTCTCTCTCTCTGTGACTGTCTGTCGGTTTGTCTATTTGTCTGTCTGTCTGTTCTCTCTCTCTCTCTCTCTCTCTCTCTCTCTCTCTCTCTCTCTTCTCTCTCTCTCTCTCTTTCTCTTTCTCTCTCTCTCTTTCTCTATCTCTTTCTGGCTATCTAAATATTAACCGTGTATTAAGCAAGCTAACTAATATATCAGCGATCTTAGAAAATTCCGGGAATCCCTTTCATCTGTTTTGTTTTTCAGAATCCCGATTAACAGACTGTACATTAGATTCTGATATAGCTATGCCTGGCTATAAAGTTATACGCCTAGATCCAAAAGCTAAAATGGACACAGGTTTGTTAGTTTACTATAATCAGTCGATAACTATAAAACAGAAAGGGAATCTGGAACAGTTTGGTGTCGAATCAAGGTGGCTAGAAATAAAGATAAAGCATATCAGTCCCATACTTGTTGGATTCATATATCGAAATCCGGCTGAAAGATCAAATTGGTTTGATAACTTTAGTGGAATGATGGATGCCGCTCTACTTGACAATGAAGAAATGTTTATGTTCGGTGACTTCAATATTGACTTGTTAAAGCCTCAAAAACAATGGACCGAAATGTATACCTCATTAAATTTACACCAGATGGTGGATCGACCAACACGAATTACAACTAATTCCAGTACTCTCATTGACCACATTTATGTCACATCTAAACATAACATTGTGGAAATCTCTTCTCCAGCGACTGGGTGCAGTGATCACTCCCCAGTTTGTATTACTTGGGGGAAAAGGGGGATACAAATTCCAAAACCAGGTCATAAATCTATCCTATATAGGTGTTTTAAAAGATTTAATGAAAATGATTTTTTATCTGACCTGCTACATTCTCCTCTGTCCCAAATATACCATTATACCGATCCTGAAAAAGCAACAAATGTTTGGATTAATGCATTTTCCAATATCTACAATAAACATGCACCCATCAGAGCTAAACGAGTAAAATACCATCTTAAACCGCCGTGGATATCAAAGGAAATAGATAAAGAAATACACATTAGAGAACTTTTAAAAGCAAAAAACGACGTTGGTTTTGCAAAGCAGAGAAATTTTGTGACGTCAATGAAGCGAAAAGCAAAGTATAAATATTTTCAAGAGATGGTATCTAATAAAAAAGACTCAAGAACTATTTGGAATGCAATCAACAAATTGACAAACAAAGGGTATTCACAAACACAACTTAACAATAAAGATATTACCCCTGACGCAGTTAACAACTATTTTGTTAACATTGCTGACAACTTAATAAATAATGATGAATGGGAGAAAATGATCTAGAATTAGTAACTGAATATTGTAAGTCAAAGAATATTAAATCTTATGTGTCCATTCCTTACATAACAATACCCGAAGTATTTGCATACTTAATGTCACAGAAACAATCGAAAACCAAAGATATTTACGACTTGGATCCCAATATAATCAAGTTGTCTGCACCAGTCATAACAGACTCTCTTACTTACATATATAACCTATGTATAGAGAAAAACTGTTTTCCGGAATGTTTCAAACAAGCAAAAGTTGTCCCGCTGTACAAAACTGGAGATCCGTCCAACCCTTGTAACTACAGACCTGTATCTGTTCTGTCAATTCTTTCAAAACCGCTCGAAAAACATATCCAAAAATATTTAGTTACCCATTTAAACAAATATAATTTGATTCATCCTAAGCACTCAGGTTTTAGGGAAAACCATTCCTGCCACACCGCGCTTACGCAAATGATTGACAAATGGCTCTTGAACATTAATAACAATGAACTTACAGGAGTTGTCTTTATTGATCTAGCTAAAGCTTTTGATATTATAAACCACTCTCTTCTCCTAAAAAAGCTCGTTTTATACGGACTCTCTGAAAATACACTTCAGTTCATGTCCTCATTTCTCTCTGATCGAAAACAGGTAGTATGTGTTAATTCCTCAAAATCAGATTTGCAGCCAGTAAAATATGGTGTTCCACAAGGATCCGTTCTTGGCCCTTTACTCTTTTCGATCTATATAAATGATTTACCGCTACGTATTCGATGTGACTGCGAATTATTTGCTGATGACAACTCTATGCATTCTAACCACCCTCGCTTGCAGGTTGTGACGTCCGATCTACAAGATAGTTTAAACAGTGCCGTCAAATGGACGGAAATCAATCACATGTCTCTTAATGCAAAAAAAACTAAATGCATGGTCATTACTAGCAGACAAAAACGTCAAAATATGCCTGCTGATTTATTTTCAATATTTGTTTCTAGTGAAAAAATCGAAGAAGTAAAAACACATAAAGTTTTGGGTGTTGTCATTGATAACAACTTATCATGGTCCGATCACGTAGCTTACCTATGCAAAAGAATATCCCAAAAAATATTCCAGTTGTCAAAAATAAAGCATTTTCTGAATATGCATGCTAGAAAACAATTCTTTCATGCCCATATACAGTCAATTATAGACCATGCTTCTACTTTATGGGATTCAGCCAGCGCAAACATTCTAAAACATTTAGCAAGATTGCATAGGCACGCGATAAAATTAGTTCTCTTAAAATCTAGTTCATTAACTCTAAACGATTATAAATCTTTGGATATCCTTCCCCTAAAGCAAAAACTCGAATATAATAAGGCTATATTTATGCATAAAGTGGTAAATGGAAATGCACCTCCCTCCGTTGTAAACAGTTTCTGGACGAATGACAATAGGCACGTCCACAAGTTAATAATGCCTCTGCCCAGACTTGACCTTTACAAATCAAGCCTCGTATACAGTGGCGGTACGTACTGGAACAATTTGCCTCCATTCCTGAAAGAAATCTCAAGTTTTAATATTTTCAAAGAGCGCTTAAAAGGATATCTGCTCAGTAAGTTAAAAGATATATAAAAAAAAACTGTAACAGTTGATTCCTAAATCTATTAAAGACTCAGTGAATAGAAATAAAATACTGCACGAGTACAAGCCGGTGTTAGACGGAAATCTTGGACGTGTCATTTGAAGCACAGCAATAATGGGTTAAGCTATTTGACATATTTTACACTGATGATATCGCTTAACTGCATTTCGTTATTTGATGTATTGTGTGTATTCAAGTCTATTTGACTCTTGTTCCCCGTTTGTATTTGTACTTTACATGTACTTTCTTTCTCTCTCTCTCCCCCCCCTCACTATCCCGCCCACACCCCATACCCCCGCTTCGCGCTCTCTCTCTCTCTCCGCTTCTCTCTCCGCTTCTCTCCACACTCTCCCCCCCCCCCCCCCCCCATTTCTCTCTTCACCCCGCTGCTTACTATGTATGTTTGTGTGCTGTTTGTTTGTGAAAGTGTATAAGTGTTTGGGTGGGTGTTTGGGGAGGGGCGTTTTCTGGGTGGGGATTGTTAAAGTGGAAGTGTGTTACGTTTCTTTGATGTTATTTCCATTTTGTGTATTTTCAGACTTTTTTGTGTGTTCAATCTTTTGTTTGTTTGTTGGGTTTTTTTTTTTTTTTTTTTTTTTGCCGTTTGTTTATTTTTCATTTCGCAATTTTTTTTGTTTTGTTTTTGTTCCCCTCTTGGGCGAGGGCTGGATGTAAAAAAGCATGAACTTGCTTATCTATTACCCTCGATAATAAAGAATTGTTGTCTTGTCTTGTCTCTCTCCTCTCTCTCTCTCTCTCTCTCTCTCTCTCTCTCTCTCTCTCTCTCTCTCTCTCTCTCTTGTTCCATTAAAAGCTGTGTTGAGCATAGTGTTCTTACCAAATGCGGAAGCAATCCAGAAGTACCCAGACTGATTTCTATTCATAGAAAAGTTCCAACAGTGGAGACGCCAGCTCTCGGGCCACCCCTCCCCCCCCCCCCCTCCCTCCCGTCTTTTCCCTCTGAGACTGGTCGTATAGATGTTTGAGATTAACTTCCACTCCCCTCTGCCCCAACCACTATGGCAAGTGGAAGTCACGACACAGATGTTTGATGTTAACTTCCACTCCCCTCTGCCCCAACCACTATGGCAAGTGGAAGTCACGACACAGATGTTTGAGATTAACTTCCACTCCCCTCTGCCCCAACCACTATGACAAGTGGAAGTCACGACACAGATGTTTCAGATTAACTTCTGCCCCAACCACTATGGCAAGTGAAAGTCACGTCACAGATGTTTGAGATTAACTTCTGCTCCCCTCTGTCCCAACCACTGTGGCAAGTGGAAGTCACGACACAGATGTTTGATGTTAACTTCCACTGCCCTCTGCCCCAACCATATGGCAAGTGAAATTCACGACACAGATGTTTGAGGTTAACTTCCGCTCTCCTTTGCCCCAACCACTGTGGCAAGTGTAAGTCACGACACAGATGTTTGAGATTAACTTCCACTGCCCTCTGCCCCAACCACTATGGCAAGTGGAAGTCACGACACAGATGTTTGAGGTTAACTTCTACTGCCCTCTGCCCAACCATTATGGCAAGTGGAAGTCACGTCACAGATGTTTGAGATTAACTTCCGCTGCCCTCTGCCCCAACCACTGTGGCAAGTGGAAGTCACGACACGGTGTTTCATGCCCAAATCAATATCGCAGCACTGTGTTTTCTGTGTGACATGCTTTTGCACCAACCAGGTTTCGAGGCTTTTTTTTCCATGCGTGCCCTCATTTCATAATGTGCTCTATATTGATGAAATAGGTTTTGTGCATTGAACATCAGCACTCAAAGACTATATTGATGAAATAGTTTGTGCATTGACATCAGCACTCAAAGACTATGATGAAATAGTTGTCATGACATCAGCACTCAAAGACTATATGATGAAATAGGTTTTGTGCATTGAACATCAGCACTCAAAGACTATATGATGAAATAGGTTTTGTGCATTGAACATCAGCACTCAAAGACTATATTGATGAAATAGGTTTTGTGCATTGAACATCAGCACTCAAAGACTATATTCATGAATAGTTGCGCATTGAAATCAGCACAGACTATCATGAATGTTTTGCGCATTGAACATCAGCACTCAAAGACTATATTGATGAAATAGGTTTTGCGCATTGAACATCAGCACTCAAAGACTATATTGATGAAATAGGTTTTGCGCATTGAACATCAGCACTCAAAGACTATATTGATGAAATAGGTTTTGTGCATTGAACATCAGCATTCAAAGACTATATTCATGAAATAGGTTTTGTGCATTGAACATCAGCACTCAAAGAACGGCACGTGACTATGTCTCGCTTCAAGATCAACTAGCGGACTGCAGCTGGCAAGATTGTCTTTTTCTTTTCGTTATGATTTGTTTAAGGGACTCATGAAAAAGAACAGCTAGAACGACGACGAAAATATTGATGAAACAGTGTACAAAATACATAAATCAGTGCAGGAATGTCATAAGTCACTGTTTCGTATTCCCACAATGCACTCTTACCGCCATTGTTAGCTGTTTGATGTAGCGAAAATAGTACATAGAATAAGAGATGGATAAAATAAAGTATTAGCCATTTCTACAGTAAAGAATAAGAGATGGATAAAATAAAGTATTAGCCATTTCTACAGTAAAGAATAAGAGATGGATAAAATAAAGTATTAGCCATTTCTACAGTAAAAATATACCTGTGGTCTGTGTACCTCGTTTCCACCACATTCAAGTGTCGAATCGCGTTTCCTTTAAATTCTGTTGATCTCATTTCTACAGACTGCAGGTATTTCTCACATTTACTTTGATTATTGCGCAACTTGCAACATTGCGTGGTGAGCGTTCACATGATTTGTTGCAGTATGCCAAAAATTGTGGCGAGGAGGCCCGTACCCTGGTTACATGGTTAAACTGAATTACTTCAACAACCAGTCAACTTGGAGTAACGAGAGAGAGAGAGAGAGAGAGAGAGAGAGAGAGAGAGAGAAAAGAGGAGAAGAGAGAGAGAGAGAGAGAGAGACCGTGCGAGAGAAAGAGAGACTAGAGACAGAGAGATGGCACGTGGTTGTTCATTCGATGAAAAAAAGAGGGAGACAATAGAACAGAAGATAGATTTGATAATATTCACCTCTTCAATCGGCCTGCAAAGAGGAGTGGAAATTCATCAAAGAAGCATTCATGGGCCAACTGAAACGGCCTGATAAGACGGTAGGAAATGTCCTCAGATAGAGACACTCAGGGCAGAGTGCTGCAGACGGGTGTTGACAGAGGGTAGGAAATGTCTCAGTAGAGACACCGGAGTCTCAGGGTGTTGACAGAGGGTAGGAAATGTCTCAGGTAGAGCCACTCAGGGTGTTGACAGAGGGTAGGAAATGACCTCAGGTAGACCCGCTCAGGGTGTTGACAGAGGTAGGAAATGACCTCAGGTAGAGCCATTCAGGTGTTGACAGAGGGTGGGAAATGTCTCAGAGACTAGGAAATGCTCCACTAGGACAGATGCACACTCAGGGTGCTGACAGAGGGTAGGAAATGTCCTCAGGTAGAGCCACTGAGGGTGTTGACAGAGGGTAGGAAATGTCCTCAGGTAGAGCCACTCAGGGTGTTGACAGGGGTAGACAATGTCCTCAGGTAGAGCCACTCAGGGTGTTGACAGAGGGTAGGAAATGTCCTCAGGTAGAGCCACTCATGGTGTTGACAGAGGGTAGGAAATGTCCTCAGGTAGAGCCACTCAGGTGTTGACAGAGGGTAGGCAATGTACTCAGGTAGAGCCACTGAGGGTGTTGACAGAGGGTAGGAAATGTCCTCAGGTAGAGCCACTGAGGGTGTTGACAGAGGGTAGGAAATGTCCTCAGGTAAAGCCATTCAGGGTGTTGACAGAGGGTAGGCAATGTCCTCATGTAGAGCCACTGAGGGTGTTGACAGAGGGTAGGAAATGTCCTCAGGTAGAGCCACTCAGTGTGTTGACAGGGGTAGGAAATGTCCTCAGGTAGAGGCATTCAGGGTGTTGACAGAGGGTAGGAAATGTCCTCAGGTAGAGCCACTGAGGGTGTTGACAGAGGGTAGGAAATGTCCTCAGGTAGAGCCACTGAGGGTGTTGACAGAGGGTAGGAAATATCCTCAGGTAGAGCCACTCAGGGCAGAGTGCTGCAGACAGGTGTTGACAGAGGGTAGGAAATGTCCTCAGGTAGAGCCACTCAGGGCAGAGTGCTGCAGACAGGGTGTTGACAGAGGGTAGGAAATGTCCTCAGGTAGAGCCACTCAGGGCAGTGTGCTACAGACAGGCTGTTGACAGAAGGTAGGAAATGTCCTCATGTAGAGCCACTCAGGGCAGTGTGATACAGACAGGCTGTTGACAGAGGGTAGGAAATGTCCTCAGGTAGAGCCACTCAGGGCAGTGTGATACAGACAGGCTGTTGACAGAGGGTAGGAAATGTCTTCAGGTAGTGCCACTCAGGGCAGTGTTCTGCAGACAGGATGTTGACAGAGGGTAGGAAATGTCCTCATGTAGAGCCAATCACAGCAGTGTTCTGCAGACAGGATGTTGACAGAGGGTAGAAAATGTCCTCAGGTAGAGCCACTCAGGGCAGAGTGCTGCAGACAGGATGTTGACAGAGGTTGGAAGTGAAGCGGACCGTTTGAAGGCAGAAGTGAACTGCCGTGTTTGGCCCAAAGAGCGCCGGGTCCAGTATTGACGCGGAACTATCGCCTGGACTCTGTTCCCCTACAGTGAACCTAGCTTGGACTACAGTGTCTGTTTTTGTCTGTCTGTCTGTCTGTCAGCGTAACTATCTCCTGTCTGTCTTCCACTGTCTGTCTCACTCTGTCTGTCCGTCTGTCTGTCTCTGTCCTCTGTCTTTTCTGTCTCATTTCTTGTCTCTCTCTCTCTCTCTCTCTCTCTCTCTCTCTCTCTCTCTCTCTCTCCTCTAGCTCGCTCTTCCTATGTGTGTGTGTGTGTGTGTGTGTGTGTGTGTGTGTGTGTGAGAGAGAGAGAAGAGAGAGAGAGAGAGAGAGACAGAGAGAGAGACAGAGAGTAAGTGTGTGTGTGTGTTGTGGTGTGTGTGCGCTCGCACATGCGTCCTAAAGCAGGATTTCCAGCCCCGTCTTTTACTTCTCCCCTCTTTCTTTCTTCCTCTTCCTCCTTCTCCTTCTTGTCCTTTCCTCCTCCTCGTCATTTCTGCTTCTTTTTCATGATCTCCTCCTCCTCCTCTCCTCCTCCTCCTCCTCCTTATCATCATCATCATCATCATCATCATCATCATCATCATCATCTATCATCATCATCATCATCTCTTCTTCTTCTTCTTCTTCATTCTTCTTCTTCTTCCCTTCTTCTTCTTCTTCTTCTTCTTCTTCTTCTTCACCACCACCACCATCATCATCATCGACGTCATCGTCATCATCATCATCATTATCATCGTCATCGTCGTTGTCATCTTCATCATCATCATCATCATCGTCATCATCATCATCATCATCATCATCATCATCATCATCATCATCATCATCACTACCACCACTACCGCCAATATCACTACTCTATTTTCCTATTTCCTCTTCTTTTCCTTCTCCTCTTCCTGTTCCTCTTTCTCCTACTTTACTTCTTCTTCTTTTGACTGTTCACTGTATGACTAATACACACAATCCTAAAAAGAAGAGGCCCAGCCTCCGTCAGCGACTTTTCGACATCCTCTGTCAGGAAAACGATCGGAAAGATGAGACAGCTGTCCTCTTCCCCTTTCCGATCCCACACCTCACCCTCACCCTACACACACACACACACACACACACACACACACACACACACACACACACACACACAACACAGAGATAGAGAGAGAGAGAGAGAGAGAGAGAGAGAGAGAGAGAGAGAGAGAGAGAGAGGTGTCTCACGAGGTGCTATGAACTCCATAAAGGTTCATGAATGGACATTGGATCGTCCGCACCACGATTACTGCCCCTTCCCCTAACCTCCTAAATCAGATTGGGCTAAGGCAGACAGACATCAGAAAAGTCAGCAAAACCTCGGGAGGTTTTCAGTGTAACGGGGGGCTGTTGAGGGACGGCACCTAGGAGCCCCCCTCTGGATGATTGACGCCGATAACTCTTCGAAGATGAAACCAGCGAGGGCAGAGAGAGATGGAGTCCCATTCTGTTATTTAAACACTGGGAATGGATTCAAGTTAGGTCGTGTGTGTGTGTGTGTGTGTGTGTGTGTGTGTGTGTGTGTGTGAGAAGACAGACAGAGAGAGAGAGAGAGAGAGAGAGAGAGAGAGAGAGAGAGCACGGGTGGTGTTGTAGTGGGAGATATTGATAGGTGAAGGACAGGAGGGGTTGACAGTGACAGGGTATTCTGTATTAATCTAGTTTCAGGTTGTCATGGCAGACGGCCCAAACGACCATTCAGGAGCTGTGGAAGGGGATGGGGGGGGGGGGGTGGGCATGAAGAGAGTGAGGGTGGAGGGACGGCAATGAGGGGGGGGGGATAAGGACAGCTTAATTCTGAAAACCCTGACATCTTGACCTGTGGCGCGGGAAATGAGACAGTGGGGAATGTAAGTCAGGCCATGCGCTGCTCGGCTGATGAACACAGCTGTGAGGATTCCAGGATTTCTCCTGGATTACCGAGACAGGAAACACTGTTTTCTGTAATGATGAAGAGAGAGAGAGAGAGAGAGAGAGAGAGGAGAGAGAGAGAGAGAGAAGAGAGAGAGAGAGAGAAAAAGATTTGACATCGCCTGATCCTAACACCGTCTTTCAAACTCTTGTTTCTTCTTCCCACCCTCTTCTCCCTCAGTCTGTCCTTCTGTCTTTCTGTCTGCCAGTAAGCCTGTCTGCGTTCTCTCTCTCTCTCTCCTCTCTCTCTCTCTCTCTCTCTCTCTCTCTCTCTCTCTCTCTCTCTCTTTGTATATCATCATCTTCTTATCTGCCTTCCAGAATAGAAACAAACTCAGGTGGGGACTGCTCTTAACGCTTTAAACAGAGTGCCCGCGGGGATCAGGTAAAATGTGCTGTAGATTCGTGTGTGTGTGTGTGTGTGTGTGTGTGTGTGTGTGTGTGTGTGTGTGTGTGTGTGTGTTGTGGGTGGTGGTGGGGGTCCTCTTTGAAGTTTTTTTCCCCTGATCTAAAACCAGCCAGTCATGTTTGCACGCTCCTTTCGAATTTTGTTTCATTCCTTCCCTTCCTGCCCCTCTCCTCCCTCCTCTTCCTCCTCCCTTCTCTTCCCCTTCCCGCACCCGTTCCTCCTCCCTCCTGGAACTCTTTAGTTTTATGGCTAAACATTCGTCTGATGACTGCAAAACCAGATTCCTGTAGAATCTAAAATTGTCGAAATGGAGAATCAAACTATACTACGCACAAAAAGTTAAGGATCGGTATGTGAAAACAGGTGCGTAATAAACTCAGTTCGCTACTGTTATTTGTTTCTTAGTCCAGCCAAATTGTCATGAATTCTTGTTCAGCTGTAAGTGGGCGATGTTGTGTTAGTGCGAAAATTGCACGGGATTCTCTACTACTGAGCTGGGCCGCAAACGGAAAAGCGGAAACTTGCGAAAAATGACCTTGTTTTGGACCGTTCTGCCTGAACACATTGCACTTGCCAGATGGAAAAACCATTATGCACGTGCAAGCACTGCTGTTTATGTGTGAGATGCTGTCACTCGCTTGGCTATATAAGAAGACATTCCACCAGTAGTAGGCCTGATCTGACAATGCCTCCACGACGAAAATTAAGCGAGTTGGATAGGGGACGAGCTGTTGCATGGTTCCAAGATGGTGTTGCCAAGCGAGAAGTGGCCAGGCGACTTCATGTGTCAATTTCGGTCATTGTCCGACTGATTCAGTGCTTCACAGCCACTGGGATTGTCCATGAAAGACGCAGATCTGGTCGACTGAAGAAGACAACCCCACGTGACGATCGTCTCATTGAACGACAAGCCCTGCAGACAAGAACAGCCTCTTCCAGCATAATTCAAAGGCAGTTCAGGGTGGCTACTAACATCAACATCAGCCAGCAGACCATACGGAACCGCCTACATGGGTTTAATCTCCGTTCTCGTCGCCCAGCAGTACGGCCACGCTTAACTCCAGCCCATAGGGCAGCACGCCGCGCCTTCTGCGCACGTCACGTGAGGTGGACACGTCAGCAATGGTCCCAGGTCCTGTTCAGTGATGAATCACGCTTCACCCTTCACCACAACGACGGCCGACTGAGGGTCTGGAGGCGTCCAGGGCAACGCTTTACTGACGCCACTGTCCAAGAAAAGGTAGCCTTTGGTGGAGGTTCTGTAGTGGTCTGGGGGGCCTTCAGCCTTCACCAAAGAACACCCTTGTATCATGTACAGGGTAACCTGACTGGCATCTGATACCGGGATGAGATCCTTCGACCGCTGGCTGTGCCTACACTGCAGCAGATGGGACCGAGGGCTGTCTACCAGGATGACAATGCTCGCCCCCACAGGGCAAGGGTGGTCAACGACTTCCTGCAGCAGTCTGGAGTCAACAGAATGGAGTGGCCAGCATGCAGTCCCGATCTCAACCCGATTGAGAACCTCTGGGATGAGCTGGATCGCAAAGTGAGGAGCCACCCCCCTCCCAGGGATGCCCAACACCTCTACCAGATGCTGCAGGCTGAGTGGCAGGCGCTTCCACAGAGGATCTTCACCAACCTGATCACCTCGATGAGGACTCGCTGCGTCGAGTGCCAGAACAGCCATGGTGGTTACACGCATTACTGAGCTTTTGGGAGCATCAGTATGCCCTGTCTTGTGATTTCAATGACTTTGGGAAATCAAATTTGGATACGTACCCACTTTAATCAAATGTACACACCAAACGATTGCTCGAGATTGAAGGCAATTGTGTATCGTTATCACTAAAGAATGGAATTAAATGTTGGCCAAACTTCAACACATTGACTTTCTTATTTTGACAGTTATGAATGTTTGTGAAAGTGATCCTTAACTTTTTGTGTGTAGCTTAGTACTGCGTGAACCAGCGAAACTCTGTATAGTCTTACATTCTAGTTGGGCTTGTTTTGGGGTGTTTTTTTTTTGTTGTTTTTTTTTTTAACGGAAATGTTCCTCTTAGTTTCAAAAACAAAGTTCAGCTGGATCAAACAAGAGGATGGAATGGGCATGAAAGTGCTGTGAATCTCCTGATGGTGTATCTCCTGATGCTTTTCTCCAGGCCTTTGACGCGCTATCGATCCAGGGAGGGTGGGAGAGGAATCGGGGTAGGGAACGGGGGGAGGGGGGGGGGGTGGAACTGTGCGGGGGCGTGGAAAGACGGTCGGGTGTGGAGGAGGTGTAGGGTGCTGGGGTGGTGTGGAGGGTGGGGGTGGTGTGGAGGGTGGGGGTGCTGGGTGGTGTGGAGGGTGGGGGTGCTGGGGTGGTGTGGAGGGTGGGGGTGGTGTGGAGGGTGGGAGTGCTGGGGTGGTGTGGAGGGTGGGGGTGCTGGGTGGTGTGGAGGGTGGGTATGCTGGGTGGTGTGGACGGTGGGGGTGCTGGGGTGGTGTGGGGATGTTGGGGTGGTGTGGAGGTTGGGGATGCTGGGGTGGTGTGGAGGGTTGGGATGGTGTGGAGGGTGGGGGTCCTGGGGTGGTGTGGAGGGTGGGGGTGCTGGGGTGGTGTGGAGGGTGGGGATGCTGGGGTGGTGTGGAGGGTGGGGGTGCTGGGTGGTGTGGAGGGTGGGGGTGGTGTGGAGGGTGGGAGTGCTGGGGTGGTGTGGAGGGTGGGGTGTTGGGTGGTGTGGAGGGTGGGTATACTGGGTGGTGTGGAGGGTGGAGGTGGTGTGGGGTGCTGGGGTGGTGTGGAGGGTGGGGGTGCTGGGTGCTATGGAGGGTGGGGGTGCTGGGGTGGTGTGGAGGGTGGGGGTGCTGGGTGGTGTGGAGGGTGGGTTGCTGGGGTGGTGTGGATTGTGGGGGTGGTGTGGGGGTGCTGGGGTGGTGTGGAGGGTGGGGATGCTGGGATGGTGTGGAGGGTGGGGGTGCTGGGGTGGTGTGGAGGGTGGGGTGCTGTGTGCTATGGAGGGTGGGGGTGCTGGGGTGGTGTGGAGGGTGGGGTGCTAGGATGGTGTGGAGGGTGGGGATGCTGGGGTGGTGTGGAGGGTGGGGGTGCTGGGGTGGTGTGGAGGGTGGGGGTGCTGGGTGGTGTGGAGGGTGGGGGTGCTGGGGTGGTGTGGAGGGTGGGGGTGCTGGGGTGGTGTGGAGGGTGGGGGTGCTGGGGTGGTGTGGAGGGTAGGGGTGCTGGGGTGGTGTGGAGTTGATAGGGGGTGGGGGGGGGGGGGGGCGGCGGAGGATGAATCAGCTTAAGCGGTTTTTCTTCTGATGCAGTTCATAGCTGAAAGTGAGCCGACGACACAGGACAGCAGGAAATGTTAGCAGGGGCAGGCGCTGTGTACAGGGATTAACCAGACAGGCGCTCTCTTTCCACTAATGATGAGAGAGAGGGGGGGGGGGCAAGAGAGAGGGAAAGAAAGACAGAGACAGAGAGAGACAGAGACAGGGAAGAGACACACAGAGAGAGAGAGAGAGAGAGAGAGAGAGAGAGAGAGAGGATTTAAAGTGGATGAGAAAGGGAGGTGGCGTTGATGGAAGACATAATAGGATGGAGTGGAGGGTAGGGGAGACAGGTCAAGAAAGACCGGGGGGGGGGGGACGAACAAAACAACGAACAAAAGAAAGTAAAAACGTTAAATCAAAGAAAATAAAACGAAATGAAAAAAAACAAACAAACAAACCAAAACCGGTACAAAACGTGGTCAGCCCAGTGTGCCTTGATGTGGAGGTGAGGGCAGTGGCCGTGCCGTGTGGCGGGTGATAAAGGCCCTGAAATAGATCACCTGATGGACCGGCCAACTTGATCGTGTCTGGACATCAAAGACACTCAGCAGCCAGTCAGCCAGCAGCTGGGCTGCATCTGGAGTGGAGGCCACGGGGACATGAGCAGGGAGGCGGAAGGAGGGATGTCTGAAGTCTGCATCGGTAGTTGTCTTTTGGTTTGATGTTTTTGTGTTTTTGTCGTTGTTTTTAGCGGGTTTTTTTCTGCCTCCCCTGCTCTTTTTGTGTGTTCTTCTTTATTCCGTATCTGTTTGCTGTGTTCCAGTCTCGAACTTCTGCTTTCTGTTTACTGAACTTCTCTCTCCCCCATCGCCAACATCTCTCTCTCTCTCTCTCTCTCTCTCTCTCTCTCTCTCTCTCTCTCTCTCTCTCTCTCTCTCTCTCCTGTCATGTTTTTCCATAATACTAATACCCTCTTGTGGCTCGCTTTATTCTCCCTCTCATTATCCTCCATAAATTGTAACACCCCCCCCTCCCGTCCACCACCACCTCTCCTATTCGTTTCTTTCATTCTTTCTCTCTCATCTCATTTCAAACCAAAAAATGTCTCTCACTCACTCATCACATAATATGACCATCTCTCTCTCTCTCTCTCTCTCTCTCTCTCTCTCTCGCGCCGTCTCTCTCTCTCTCTCTCTCTCTCTCTCTCTCCGCCTCTCTCTCTCATCCTTGGCTGAATAAAGCCCCCCCCCCCCCCCCCCCCAGTTCCGAGTGCTTTCTCCCTCTAATTTCCACCCCTCTCCTTCTCCCTCTCACCATGGACGTAGCACATGAAAGCAAAGAAAGATGGGGACCTACCTGACGGAGCCAGACGCTGATGGTGATGATCTGGTTCTTCTCGTCCTGCAACAGAAGAGCAGAGGAACGACTGACAGAGCAGGCTTGACAAGGCTGACAGGGTGTGTGTGTGTGGGGGGGGGGGGGGAGGGGGGAGGAGTGGGGAATGGGAGGGAGTCTTCGTCTGTAGGAACTGGCAGTACGGAGTGGAGGTAGGGGTGGGGGTGGGGGTCATTTGAAGTCAACACTGCCAGCTCCCTTGTCTTTTCAACACAAATCGTGTTTTCCTTCTGTCGCTGGCAGTGAAAGAGGCTGCCAGCAAAGACGTTTACAAAGCTGTCAGGAGGGAACGTGTGAGTGAGAGAGAGAGAGAGAGAGAGAGAGAGAGAGAGAGAGAGACACACACACACACACACACACACACACACACACACACAGAGAGAGAGAGAGAGAGAGAGAGAGAGAGAGAGAGAGAGAGAGAGAGAGAGAGAGATGGACGGACGGAGGGCCACACAAAAGAATAATATCGTGGATGCGCCTCTGCCCCACACTTTATCCATTACCACCCACTTCCACCCTCAAACTCTAAGCCTCTCTCTGTCGATATCTTTGTCAAACACACACACACACACACACACACACACACACACACACACACACACACACACACACACACACACACCAGGAAAAGACGATCTCATCTCTTTCTCTCAGACACCATTGACATCATAAGACTTAGTTCAACAAGCCTGGTCTCTCCTCAGAAGAGGAGAATGTCATCAAGGGAAAACACTCTAGTTCAAACAAAGCCTGTCTTCCTCAGAAGAGGAGAATGTCATCAAGGGAAAACACCTTAGTTCAAACAAAGCCTGGTCTCTCCTCAGAAGAGGAGAATGGCATCAAGGGAAAACACTTAGTTCAAACAAAGCCTGGTCTCTCCTCAGAAGAGGAGAATGGCATCAAGGGAAAACACTCTTGTTCAAACAAGCCTGTCTCTCCTCAGAAGAGGATGTCATCAGGGAAACACTCTTAGTTCAAACAAAGCCTGGTCTCTCCTCAGAAGAGGAGAATGTCATCAAGGGAAAACACTCTTAGTTCAAACAAAGCCTGGTCTCTCCTCAGAAGAGGAGAATGTCATCAAGGGAAACACTCTTAGTTCAAACAAAGCCTGGTCTCTCCTCAGAAGAGGAGAAGTCATCAAGGAAAACACTCTTATTCAAACAAAGCCTGGTCTCTCCTCAGAAGAGGAGAATGTCATCAAGGGAAAACACTCTTATTCAAACAAAGCCTGGTCTCTGCTCAGAAGAGGAGAATGTCATCAAGGGAAAACTCGATTTTCCTGTCTTCGATCTCGCCCACATACGATGCTTTGCTATCCGATGTCTCTTTGATAAACGTCTAGCACAGTACTACTGTTTGTCATTTTCGTATACTTCAACTAGGGTATCACATGTTATTCATCCATTTCCTTGCTTATATTTTTATTTAGGGACGTGTACGGACAGTTAGAAATCCTTCGGGTTTAAATAATTTGCATTGATGTTACAATGAACACAATTTCCACCATCACTGAACCATCCCCTCTTTTGAATGTCTAAATGTCTGAATGATCACTGTCGTAATGGTAGGGCAATTGTTTGCCTGTAGTTGTTTCCCCAACTTCTAATATAATCAGGATATTTTTACCAGCATTTTAACCCTTTGTCTGTCAGTGTGTTAATGTTTTTAGTATTGTAAAATACTGCTCTTCATTTGTTTGTTTGTTTGTTTTTATTTGTTTGTTTTTCGTTTGAATGAGCATCCCAGTGGAAACAGGAAGAATAAGAGATTCATTGATTCAGTGTGGAAAGTTTCTCAATGCATTTTCTGTCTGAGAATGAGATGTGATCAGAGATAATTGTGTGATCCCAGTGCCGTTAGAGCAGTGGTCTCCCTTCCCCAAGCTCAACGCTCGTCATCCTGGGTGTTGTGCTGCTAAAAACAATCGTTAATTAACAGCCAGGGGACACCGACCTCAGTCTGCAGATCACAGAGGACGCCTGGCACTCATTAGCAGGAATGCTCTGCTAAAAAAAAATCCCACAAAAGAAGGTTGTTTGTCCGCCTGTCTCCTCCTTCTGGCAGCCCTCTGTTCTGCTGCTGCTCTCTGGCTCTTCAGAACTATCTAATGCAGATCGCCTTCACAGGAATCTGATCTCTGGCTCTTCAGAACTATCAGCAATGCAGATCGCCTTACAGGAATACTGCATCTCTGGCTCTCAGAACTATCAGCAATGCAGATCGCTCACAGAATACTGCATCTCCTGGCTCTTCAGAACTATCAGCAATGCAGATCGCCTTCACAGGAATACTGCATCTCCTGGCTCTTCAGAACTATCAGCAATGCAGATCGCCTTCACAGGAATACTGCATCTCCTGGCTCTTCAGAACTATCAGCAATGCAGATCGCCTTCACAGGAATACTGCATCTCCTGGCTCTTCAAATATCAGCAATGCAGATCGCCTTCACAGGAATACTGCATCTCCTGGCTCTTCAGAACTATCAGCAATGCAGATCGCCTTCACAGGAATACTGCATCTCCTGGCTCTTCAAATATCAGCAATGCAGATCGCCTTCACAGGAATACTGCATCTCCTGGCTCTTCAGAACTATCAGTAATGCAGATCGCCTTCACAAGAATAGAGCAAAGGGTTTCACACCACAGATTTGCTCTGTCAGAAACACCGGAATGTCACTCTGATTTATCGTTAATACTGACAATAAATCTGAAGTCGGTGCTTGATGAAACAACTCTCCAATCACAAACTGCTTTATTGCAGAAAATATACATTATTATCAACGAGCACAAACAAACAAATAAACAAGTATATGGCCTACCCTTTTCTCCTCACTTTTAGCTTGAACTCCCTTTCGTCCAACTGCGGTGACGTTTTGATGAGTGTTGACATAGCTTTAGACTGTGCTTTACTCTCTGTCATCATGGATGTATAGGAGATGGCGTCACGGCTGAATTGCCTGTTCAGAGGTAGGAAATGTCAACAGGCACACGGACACATTTCCCTTTCTTTCTTTGTTTCTGCTTTTTCCTAAGGAAAAAAAAAGGAAAAGATCCGCTTGTTTTGGTAACATGTTATCGATGCATTGGCCATTCCTTTAGCGCAGAAAGTGGAACATAGCGACAGTCCAAGAGACAGGAAAGGTTCGGGCTGCAAAGAATCCCCCCTGATGACGTCCTTGGCATCAGCTCTGTGGACATAAGTGATGGCGCCAGGACGCCTGATTACTACTTTTCCACCTGTCTTAGTGCTGTTGTAGCATGATTGTCGTGCCATAGATATATCCAACAGTCCTCGGCCCTTTCAGGTTAGCCGTTGGCTCCATGACGTAGGACTGTTTTCTGTGTAGTAAGAAACCTGCCTGGTTGTTCTCCTGACACTGGGACCGTCCTGAACAGCTGGACCAGTTGATGACGCCACGCTGACAGCGCCTGTGATGACTGTGTCACAGTGTGCTGGGGATGCACGTGATATTGAACCGTAAACTAGCTAGTCACATAATTACCTGCAGACGTGTCCAAACTGAGAACAAATATGTGTATCTCTCTCTCTCTCTCTCTCTCTCTCTCCTCTCTCTCTCTCTCTCTCTCTCTCTCTCTCTATATATATATATATATATATATATATATAACACACACACATACACACACACACACACACAACAACACACACACACACACACACACACACACACACACACACACGCGCGCGCGCGCGCGCACTTAAAAAAGTTAAGGACCAACATTGAGAATGCACAAAAACTTTTTAAACATTCACAAAAATTCAATTGTACCGCCTTTGTGGTCCAAACAAATTGAACCACACGCACAAATTGATAGTGAATGCGGCAACTGCAATTTTATGGCACACATTTCTCACGCGCCTTAAAAACACTTGTCGCGACTTGTCATTTTGGGAACAAATTGGGGCGAATTTCTGATGTGTTTGGGATCCGAGGAGCATGTGCTGAATCAAAATCATGTGAAGCACGAGCTAAATCAGGCTGTAGATCATGAAGTATGCTCAACCAAATGTCTTTAAAAGCCACTGTACTGGCGAAAAATGCAATGCAACAGCATGCCTCCACGTCGAAGACTGAACGAGCTGGATCGAGGAAGAGCAATAGGATGGCTCCGAGAAGGAGTTGCAGTCCGGGAAGTGGCACGGAGACTTGGGGTATCACACTCTGTTGTTATCAGACTCAAACAACGCTTTCAAGACACAGGGAGAGTGCAAGAACGACCACGCTCTGGTTGACCCAGAATAACAACACCACGAGAGGACCGATACATTGAAAGGCAGGCCACACAAGAAAGAACAGCGAGTGCAAACAACACCAGACGTCGCCTTAGAGATGCCACCAACACTGTTGTCAGCGATCAGACCATACGAAACCGCCTACACGCCGCTAACCTCCGTGCTCGACGACCAGCCATAAGACCTCGTTTGACTGATGCCCACAGAGCAGCACGCCGAGTATGGTGCACGCAGCACGTGAGATGGACACATGAACAGTGGGCTAACGTGATGTTTACAGACGAGTCGCGGTTCTGCCTGGATCCCACCGATAGACGGAACAGGGTCTGGAGACGCCGTGGGGAGCGTTTTGCAGAAGAAGCTGTCCTGGAAAGGAACCGCTATGGTGGGGGATCCGTTATGATTTGGGGCGGCATAAGCACACACTACAGAACGGTTCTCTACAATGTGGCAGGGAACTTGAATGGTGTTCCCTACCAAACCGAGATTTTGCAGCCCCTGGTGCTGCCAGCCCTTCAACAGCTTGGACCTCAGGCAGTCTTTCAAGACAATGCACGGCCCCATCGCACCAGAGCAGTAAACACGTTTCTTCAAGCTGCTGGTGTCAGCAGAATGCAGTGGCCCGCAAACAGCCCAGACCTGAACCCTATCGAACATCTTTGGGATGAGCTGGGCCGGAGACTGCAGCAGCGTCGTCCTCCTCCGGCTAACCTGGGTCAGCTGTTTGAGTCACTCCAGCAGGAGTGGGCTGCTGTCCCCCAGGCCTTTCTGCGCACACTAGTGAACTCCATGCGACAACGCTGCCTTGAATGCCTTGCCAGTAACGGGGGACACACACGTTATTAACCATGACATTGAACAAACACTCCTCCTGTGACTTTCAAATTTGGGGGTGGGGTGTGTTTGTACTGTGCTCGATTCCAGTTTGTTGATTCCTCGGACTTGTCATTGTCTTTACACACTTTTCACATATTCGGTAAATTCATGTTACATTTGGAGATTGATCACTTCCCAGTTTTCTTTTTTATAAGTCAATGAAATGTTGGTCCTTAACTTTTTTAACAGTGTGTGTGTGTGTGTGTGTGTGTGTGTGTGTGTGTGTGTGTGTGTGTGTGTGTGTGTGTAGATATATACAAGCTCTGAATCTTCAGAGAGAGGGAGAGAGAGGGGGGAGGGAGGGAGTAAAGGGATGGAGAGAGAGGGGGGAGGGGGAATAAGAGAGAGAGAGAAAGTAGGCGTGTGCGTGCGTGCGTGCATGTGTGTGTGTGTGTGTGTGTGTGTGTGTGTGTGAGGAGAGAGAGAGAGAGAGAGAGAGAGAGAGAGAGAGAGAGAGAGAGAGAGAGGAGGGGGTATGATTTGAACAAAGTTCTGTATGACAGATCAGAAGAAAATTTTGGGAACAGCGTCGATATTGAATTTTCTCCAAAGGCTAAAACTCTAAAAAGTACACCAGACTGTCCCCCGCTGAGATATCGCCAGTGCTATGATTAGGCCGTCTAGCATTGAAGATTGGCTTCTTCCTCTGCGATTCCTTTCAACATAAACAGGAGAAAACGAAACGGAATAGAACCTACGACTGCTTAGTCTGAAACCATTTTTTTCTTGTTATGGTATTGCTTCCTTCACTTCTCTATGGTATCACTTCCATCTTCCCCAGCCCCTCTCCCTTCACTTCTCTATGGTATCACTTCCATCTTGCTCACCCCCTCTCCTTCACTTCTCTATGGTATCACTTCATTCTTGCCACCACCACCACCCCTTCACTTCTCTATAGTATCACTTCCATCTTCCCCACCCCTCTCCGTTCACTTCTCTATGGTATCACTTCCATCTTCCCCACCCCTCTCCGTTCACTTCTCTATGGTATCAGTTCCATCTTCCCCAAACCTCTCCCTTCACTTCTCTATGGTATCACTTCATCTTCCCCACCCCTCTCCTTACTTCTCTGTGGTATCACTTCCATCTTCCCCACCCTCTCCCTTCACTTCCTATGGTATCACTTCCATCTCCCCCCCCTCTCCCTTCACTTCTTATGGTATCATCCATCTTCCCCCCCCCTCTCCCTTCACTTCTCTATGGTATCACTTCCATCTTCCCCACCCCCTCTCCCTTCACTTCTCTATGGTATCACTTCCATCTTCCCACCCCCTCCCTTCACTTCTATTTGGTATACTTCCATCTCCCCCCCCCTCCCTTCACTTCTCTATGGTATCTCCATCTTCCCCACCCCCTCTCCCTTCACTTCTCTATGGTATCACTTCCATCTTTCCCCACCCCCTCTCCCCCCCTCCCTTCACTTCTCTATGGTGTCACTTCCATCTTCCCCAACCCCCTCTCCCTTCACTTCTCTATGGTATCACTCCATCTTCCCACCCCCCTCTCCTTCACTTCTCTATGGTATCATCTCATCTTCCCACCCCCTCTCCCTTCACTTCTCTATGGTATCATCTTCCATCTCCTCCCACCACTCCCCCCTCCCTTCACTTCTCTATGGTTCACTCCATCTTCCCACCCCTCCCTTCACTTCTCTATGGTCACTTCACTCTCCATCTTCCCCCACCCCCTCTCCCTTCACTTCTCTATGGTATCACTTCCATCTTCCCCACCCCCTCTCCTTCACTTCTCTATGTATCACTTCCATCTTCCCCCCCTCTCCCTTCACTTTCATCTGGTATCACTTCCATCTTCCCCACCCCTCTCCCTTCACTTCTCATGGTATCACTTCCATCTTCCCCACCCCCTCTCCCTTCACTTCTCTATGTATCACTTCCATCTTCCCACCCCTCTCCCTTCACTCTCTGGTATCACTCATCTTCCCCCCTCTCCCTTCACTTCTCTATGGTATCACTTCCATCTTCCCCACCCCCTCTCCTTCACTTCTCTATGGTATCACTTCCATCTTCCCCCCCTCCCTTCACTTCCTATGTATCACTCATCTCCCACCTCTCCTTCACTTCTCATTGGTATCACTTCCATCTCCCCACCCCCTCTCCCTTCACTTCTCTATGGTATCACTTCCATCTTCCCCACCCCCTCTCCCTTCACTTCTCTATGGTATCACTTCCATCTTCCCCACCCCTCTCCCTTCACTTCTCTATAGTATCACTTCCATCTTCCCCACCCCCTCTCCCTTCACTTCTCTATGGTATCACTTCCATCTTCCCCGCCCCTCTCCCTTCACTTCTCTATGGTATCACATCCATCTTGTCCACCCCCTCTCCCTTCACATCTCTATGGTATCACTTCCATCTTCCCCGCCCCTCTCCCTTCACTTCTCTATGGTATCACTTCCATCTTGCCCACCCCCTCTCCCTTCACTTCTCTGTGGTATCTCCATCTTCCCCACCCCCTCTCCGTTCACTTCTCTATGGTATCACTTCCATCTTCCCCAGCCCCTCTCCCTTCACTTCTCTATGGTATCACTTCCATCTTGCCCACCCCCTCTCCGTTCACTTCTCTATGGTATCACTTCCATCTTCCCCACCCCCTCTCCCTTCACTTCTCTATGGTATCACTTCCATCTTCCCCACCCCCTCTCCTCTCACGTCTCTATGGTATCTCCATCTTCCCCACCGCCTCTCCCTTCACTTCTCTATGGTATCACTTCCATCTTCCCCATCCGCTCTCCCTTCACTTCTCTGTGGTGTCACTTCCATCTTCGCTCTCCCCCCCCCCCCTCCATTCACTTCTCTATGGTATCACTTCCATATTCCCCGCCCCCTCTCCCTTCACTTCTCTATGGTATCACTTCCATCTTCCCAACCCCCTCTCCCTTCACTTCTCTATGGTATCACTTCCATCTTCCACGCCTCCCGGTTTAGTTCCCCCATACATAGCCGACCTTAGATCAGGTCATGGTGCTACAATCCACCATTGGAGGCACTGCATTGTTGCAGTCTTCTTGCTGGAGTGTTGAGTGGTGCACGTTCTGATCCAGCATACGGGGGACACCTCTCACTACGCCGCCAATTGACGACAGTGGTTGTTCAGTCGTGAGTGAGCTTCCCACGCGGAGGACTTCACCACGTCCATCCAACGACTTCTCCATTCATTTTCCGACACCAACACCAAATCCCCAGGGGCGGAGTGAAGAAAATTAGATCTGGTGTTCCCAAGGCAGCAGGGCACAGAGAATTCAGTCTAAACGACCATTCTACCTTCAGTGGAGTTTCAACATGGACTGAGCGTGGAGTCCTTAACCAGAATGTCAAAAGAGAAGACGATTATGCCCCACCGTCCCTCAAAGTACCTCTGTAGTTCATGGAAGAAGATAAAGAGTGTTTGATGACCCTGACAGATGTCTACACATCCCCGCTGATAGAGCGCTCATACTTTAAAGAACTGTACCCCCTCAAAGAAGGGAGAGACTCGCCGCTGATTGCACCTTGCCTGTCTATCAGATGGTCTGATGGACGGGTCGATTCCTCCCACAGACCAATCAATGGCGGGGCCCGGGGAGGCACGGGGACAGCTTGTATCTGGGGTCGTTAGTTGGGTCCTCTGTGTCTCTCTGTGTCGGCGTCGATTTTAGGATTGGGCCTGAGACTGGAGTTAGCGTCGCTAATAGCTGGTCCTCGTCTTTCGTCTCTGAGTCAGTACAGCTATGTGTGGTGGGTCAGTGGTTCGTTATTGGAAGAAGGATTTAAAGAAAGGGAGAAAGAGGAGGGAGAGAGAGAGAGAGAGAGAGAGAGAGAGAGAGAGAGAGAGAGAGAGAGAAAACAGAAACAGAAACAGAAACAGAAAGACAGACAGACTGAGATACTCCGTGAAGTTCTGTATCACGCATTAGAAGAAATGATACTTGAAGGGCATCGGTGTTATTTTTTTCTGAGATTCAGATTTCACTATATGTCAGACTGCCTTTACTGGGATATCATTGATGTTATCATTAGGTTGTCTAACAGACATTAAAGAGGTCACCCCGTACGTTTCCTTCAATCTATGGGATGACAACAAAGCTGAGTGCACCTTAAGTCTGGTAAGTCCCAACTGTTTCTCATTGCTGTTGTTGGTGGTTTGCTGTCTCATTGTCTGTGCGGCCCTGAGTGTACCTTAAGTCTTGTAAGTCTCAACTGTTTCTCATTGCCGTTGTTGGTGGTTTGCTGCCCTGAGTGTACCTTAAGTCTGGTAAGTCTCAGCTGTTTCTCATTACCGTTGTTGGTGTTTGCTGTCTTTGTCTGTGCTGCCCTGAGTGTACCTTAAGTCTGGTAAGTCTCAGCTGTTTCTCATTACCGTTGTTGGTGTTTGCTGTCTTTGTCTGTGCTGCCCTGAGTGTACCTTAAGTCTGGTAAGTCTCAACTGTTTCTCATTGCTGTTGTTGGTGGTTTGATGTCTCGTTGTCTGTGCTGCCCTGAGTGTACCTTAAGTCTGGTAAGTCTCAACTGTTTCTGATTGCTGTTGTTGGTGGTTTGCTGTCCTGAGTGTACCTTAAGTCTGGTAAGTCTCAACTGTTTCTCATTGCTGTTGTTGGTGGTTTGATGTCTCGTTGTCTGTGCTGCCCTGAGTGTACCTTAAGTCTGGTAAGTCTCAACTGTTTCTGATTGCCGTTGTTGGTGGTTTGCTGTCCTGAGTGTACCTTAAGTCTGGTAAGTCTCAACTGTTTCTCATTGCTGTTGTTGGTGGTTTGATGTCTCGTTGTCTGTGCTGCCCTGCGTGTACCTTAAGTCTGGTAAGTCTCAACTGTTTCTCATTGCCGTTGCTGGTGGTTTGCTGTCTCACTGTCTGTGCTGCCCCCTGTAGTGTCACTCTCACGCTGCTCATTCCACCTTTCTGATTCACAGCTACACCCAGGCCCTCCTTGTCACAAAGTCAGGAGGAGCAGTTCGCAAAGAGCAACTGATATTGAATCCTCATGCATCAAGCTACCAGAGGAGACAGTGCACTGCTATCAAGACATTGAAGGTGTGGAGTGGTCCACTGTCTGAACCACCTGAGGACACAGTGCACTGCTATCAAGTCATTGAAGGTGTGCAATGGTCCACTGTCTGAACCACCAGAGGACACAGTGCACTGCTATCAAGACATTGAAGGTGTGCAATGGTCCACTGTCTGAACCACCTGAGGACACAGTGCACTGCTATCAAGACATTGAAGGTGTGCAATGGTCCACTGTCTGAACCACCAGAGGACACAGTGCACTGCTATCAAGACATTGAAGGTGTGGAGTGGTCCACTGTCTGAACCACCAGAGGACACAGTGCACTGCTATCAAGTCATTGAAGGTGTGCAGTGGTCCCCTGTCTGAACCACCAGAGGACACAGTGCACTGCTATCAAGTCATTGAAGGTGTGGAGTGGTCCACTGTCTGAACCACCTGAGGACACAGTGCACTGCTATCAAGACATTGAAGGTGTGGAGTGGTCCACTGTCTGAACCACCAGAGGACACAGTGCACTGCTATCAAGACATTGAAGGTGTGGAGTGGTCCCCTGTCTGAACCACCTGAGGACACAGTGCACTGCTATCAAGTCATTGAAGGTGTGGAGTGGTACCCTGTCTGAACCACCAGAGGAGACAGTGCACTGCTATCAAGACATTGAAGGTGTGGAGTGGTCCCCTGTCTGAACCACCAGAGGACACAGTGCACTGCTATCAAGACATTGAAGGTGTGGAGTGGTCCTCTGTCTGATCCACCACAGGACACAGTGCACTGCTATCAAGACATTGAAGGAGGTGTGGAGTGGTCCCCTGTCTGAACCACCAGAGGACACAATGCACTGCTATCAAGTCATTGAAGGTGTGGAGTGGTACCCTGTCTGAACCACCAGAGGACACAGTGCACTGCTATCAAGACATTGAAGGTGTGGAGTGGTCCCCTGTCTGAACCACCAGAGGACACAGTGCACTGCTATCAAGTCATTGAAGGTGTGGAGTGGTCCACTGTCTGAACCACCAGAGGACACAGTGCACTGCTATCAAGTCATTGAAGGTGTGCAGTGGTCCCCTGTCTGAACCACCTGAGGACACAGTGCACTGCTATCAAGTCATTGAAGGTGTGCAGTGGTCCCCTGTCTGAACCACCTGAGGACACAGTGCACTGCTATCAAGACATTGAAGGAGGTGTGGAGTGGTCCCCTGTCTGAACCACCAGAGGACACAATGCACTGCTATCAAGACATTGAAGGTGTGGAGTGGTCCCCTGTCTGAACCACCAGAGGACACAATGCACTGCTATCAAGACATTGAAGGTGTGGAGTGGTCCACTGTCTGAACCACCAGAGGACACAATGCACTGCTATCAAGACATTGAAGGTGTGGAGTGGTCCCCTGTCTGAACCACCTGAGGACACAGTGCACTGCTATCAAGTCATTGAAGGTGTGGAGTGGTCCCCTGTCTGAACCACCAGAGGACACAGTGCACTGCTATCAAGACATTGAAGGTGTGGAGTGGTCCCCTGTCTGAACCACCAGAGGAGACAGTGCACTGCTATCAAGACATTGAAGGTGTGGAGTGGTCCCCTGTCTGAACCACCAGAGGAGACAGTGCACTGCTATCAAGACATTGAAGGTGTGGAGTGGTCCCCTGTCTGAACCACCAGAGGACACAGTGCACTGCTATCAAGTCATTGAAGGTGTGGAGTGGTCCCCTGTCTGAACCACCAGAGGACACAGTGCACTGCTATCAAGTCATTGAAGGTGTGGAGTGGTCCCCTGTCTGAACCACCAGAGGACACAGTGCACTGCTATCAAGACATTGAAGGAGGTGTGGAGTGGTACCCTGTCTGAACCACCAGAGGACACAGTGCACTACTATCAAGACATTGAAGGAGGTGTGGAGTGGTCCCCTGTCTGAAACCACCAGAGGACACAGTGCACTGCTATCAAGTCATTGAAGGTTGGTGGAGTGGTCCTCTGTCTGATCCACCAGAGGACACAGTGCACTGCTATCAAGTCATTGAAGGTGTGCAGTGGTCCCCTGTCTGAACCACCAGAGGACACAGTGCACTGCTATCAAGTCATTGAAGGTGTGCAGTGGTCCCCTGTCTGAACCACCAGAGGACACATTGCACTGCTATCAAGACATTGAAGGTGTGGAGTGGTCCTCTGTCTGAACCACCAAATGAGACAGTGCACTGCTATCAAGTCATTGAAGGTGTGCAGTGGTCCCCTGTCTGAACCACCTGAGGACACAGTGCACTGCTATCAAGTCATTGAAGGTGTGCAGTGGTCCCCTGTCTGAACCACCATGGAGACAGTGCAACTGCTAATCAAGACAATGAAGTAGTGTGGAGTGTCCTCTGTCTGAACCAGCAGACACAGGTCATCGCACAATAAGCCAACACTGCCCGATAATAGCTGCATACCCGTGGATGATTAAGGACTTGATCAGAAGTGGAACAAGTCACACCTGAAGCTCCCCTGATAGAAAGATGCCAAGGACTTCATCAGAAGTGGAACAAGTCGCACCTGAAGCTCCTCTGATAGAAAGATACAAAGGACTTCATCAGAGGTGGAGCAAGACACACCTGAAGTTCTTCTGATAGAAAGATACAAAGGACTTCATCAGAGGTGGAGCAAGTCACACCTGAAGTTCTTCTGATAGAAAGATACAAAGGACTTCATCAGAGGTGGAGCAAGTCACACCTGAAGCTCCCTGATAGAAAGATACAAAGGACTTCATCAGAAGTGGAACAAGTCACACCTGAAGCTCCTCTGATAGAAAGATACAATGGACTTCATCAGAAGTGGAACAGGTCACACCTGAAGCTCCCCTGATAGAAAGGTACAAAGGACTTCATCAGAAGTGGAACAGGTCACACCTGAAGCTCCCCTGATAGAAAGATACAAAGGACTTCATCAGAAGTGGAACAAGTCACACCTGAAGCTCCTCTGATAGAAAGATACAAAGGACTTCATCAGAAGTGGAACAAGTCACACCTGAAGCTCCTCTGATAGAAAGATACAAAGGACTTCATCAGAAGTGGAACAAGTCACACCTGAAGCTCCTCTGATAGAAAGATACAAAGGACTTCATCAGAAGTGGAGCAAGTCACACCTGAAGCTCCCCTGATAGAAAGATACAAAGGACTTCATCAGAAGTGGAACAAGTCACACCTGAAGCTCCTCTGATAGAAAGATGCAAAGGACTTCATCAGAAGTGAGCAAGTCACACCTGAAGCTCCCCTGATAGAAAGACACAAAGGGCCACAATATGAAAATGATGTTTTCGCTGAGAATTTCTTATTCGGAGGAATGTCAACATCAACTGAGCTTGCAGTCATGAACAGAATGTGAAAAGAGAAGAATGTTATGCCCCATCGTCTTCCAAATGACCTCCCCAGGGAATGGAAGAAGCTAAAGAGTCTTTGATGACAACCCTGCCAGACGTGTACACAGTCCCAGTGACAGAGCTCTCATACTAGGACCAACTGTACCCCCCTCAAAGAAGGGAGAGAACCGCCGCTGATTGCACCTTGCCTGTCTATCAGATGGTCTGATGGACGGGTCGATTCCTCCCACAGACCAATCAATGGCGGGGCCCGGGGAGGCACGGGGACAGCTTGTATCTGGGGTCGTTAGTTGGGTCCTCTGTGTCGGCGTCGATTTTAGAATTGGGCCTGAGACTGGAGTTAGCGTCGCTGATAGTTGGTCCTCGTCTTTCGTCTCTGAGTCAATAAATGGAGGGTCGGTGTTCGCTATTGGAAGACGGATTTAAAGAGACATAGAGAGAGAGGGGGGAGGAGGAAAGGGGGTAGGGGGGGGGGTGGCAGAGGAGAGAGACAGACGAAAAGAGGATCAGATTGAGAAAGTGAAAGTAACAAAAAGATAGAGGGAGCACAGAGGGACAGATACTCTGATCGGGGCAGATAAGCGAGAGGGAGCTAGGGGTCACGCAAAGATATTGTTTTTTAAAGACAGACGGTTACAGTGAAGGGGAGTGTAGAGAGAAGAGAGAGAGAGAGAGAGAGAGAGAGAGAAGAGAGAGAGAGAGAGAGGGGGGGGTGGATGGGGGTGCGGGGTAGGGACTCGAAGGGGGAGCGATCGACTGAGTTCTTAACAATATTAGTGTGTGTATTCACTAGTCATGTGTGTGTATATGTATGTGTGTGTGTGTGTGTGTGTGTGTGTGTGTGTGTGTGTGTGTGTGTGTGTGTGTGTGTGTACGTGCGTGCGTGCCTCTATCTGTTGGCTGCCTATCTGTCTGTCTGTCTCTGTCTGTCTGTCTGTCTTGTCTGTCAGTCTGACTGTTTCCCTCTGTCTCTCTCTCTCTCTCTGTCTCTCTCTCTCTGTCTCTCTCTCTCTCTCTTTCTCTCTCTCAGTCTCTCTCTCTCTCTCTCCGCTCCTCCCCCCTTTTCCCCGCTGGATCTGACTTGGCATCATAATCTACCACTTGAAGAATGCCCACTCTTACAAAAAGTCTCATGAAACCAGCAATGCCATCCCTGTCTTAGAGCAAAGGCTGATCAATTAACCCACGACCTCCCCCTCTTCAGGACCTGAAGAACCGATGATGTTTTGCAAAATCCCCGGCCCAACACTTGGC
>CM065722.1:2398362-2403362 GCA_033310375.1 Conus canariensis
CTGTCTCTCTATCTGTCTCTGTCTCTCTCTCTCTCTCTCTCTCTCTCTCTCCTCTCTCTCTCTCTCTTCTCTCTTAATTTCCAAATTTTCATTTCTCAACCACACTACCTTAAGAAAAAAAAAGAAGAAAAAACTGTATTGAAGTTGAGATCACAAAATTCCTCTCCACTCCATGCATCTCCGTCTCCTGTTGCCCAGCCACCTCTCCACCACCCCCATTCCCTCCCCTCCAGGATGTGTCTAAATTGGGTCTAACCCCATGATTTGTGGCTCATTTGTACCCACTTGAAGTCATGGCGGTGCCTTGTTAGAGAGAGTCCAGGACGAATAACCTGACTGAACAGTAAAAAGACCACCACATGCTCTCCTTCCCCCTGTACAGACATCCCCTGCTAGTCCTTATCTCACTCACACAGACAGACAGACACACACACACACACACACACACACACACACACTATATATATATATATATATATATATACAATAAACTGATAAATTCCAAGGATAAATACCGCACCATTCCAGCAACTTACAGAGCAGCTTGGTGTTGCAATGACTGCAAAAAATATTCAGTTATAAACAAAGCTTGCTCTTATATCTTAGATTGAAGAAATTGGGGGAAATCAGCATTCATATCTGCAGTGGTAGATAATTCTGCCTAACTAACAGTATGTGCTTGAGTGGGTGAATGGGGAAAAATAAAATAAATGGTTCTCAAAATGAGCCTTCAGCAAGCATATAGTCTCCAAGGGGAGACAATCTCCCATAGGGAGGAAACTCACTACATATAACTCCTGGTCAGATACCGATATTTCGAAACCTGATTGTTTCTCCTCAGTGACCGCGGAAAGTGGTAATTTGACTCCTCTGCCTTTTCGGTTTTAAGAAGAATGCTATCCCAGAAAAGGCTGGTGTGCAATACCGTAGTATGTTTGTTGAGTTTTCAAAAAACCAACCAAAAGGTGCCAGCTAAGAAGCAAAAGGAAATCATGAAGGAACAAAACAAGCTACATTTTCTTGTGAAAAGTAGAAAACATAAAAAGATAACCTCTTAAGACACAAGTGCTGAGGGCCAGTTCTTGGAATGAATCCCTAAGGGACTAAATTACAATAAACTGATAAATTCCGCACCATTCCAGCAACTTACAGAGCAGCTTGGTGTTGCAATGACTGCAAAAAATATTCAGTTATAAACAAAGCTTGCTCTTATGTCTTAGATTGAAGAAATAGGGGGAGATCAGCATTCATATCTGCAGTGGTAGATAATTCTGCCTAGGTAACAGTATGTGCTTGCGTGGGTGAATGGGGAAAACTAAAATACAATAAATGCTTCTCAAAATGAGCCTTCAGCAAGCTTATAGTCTCCAAGGGGGAGACAATCTCCAATGGGGAGGAAACTCGCTAACGTATAACTCCTGGCCAGATACCGATATTTCGAAACCTGATTGTTTCTCCTCAGTGACCGCGGAAAGTGGTAACTTGTCTCCTCTGCCTTTTTGGTTTTAAGAAGAATGCTATCCCAGAAAAGGCTGGTGTGCAATACCGTAGTATGTTTGTTGAGTTTTCAAAAAACCAACCAAAGGTGCCAGCTAAGAAGCAAAAGAAAATCATGAAAGCGCAAAACAAGCTACATTTTCTTGTGAAAAGTAGAAAATATAAAAAGATAACCTCTTAAGACACAAGCGCTGAGGGCCAGTTCTTGGAATGAATCCGCAAGGGACTAAATTACAATAAACTAATAAATTCCAAAGATAAGTACCGAGCACCATTCCAGCAACTTACAGAGCAGCTTGGTGTTGCAATGACTGCAAGAAATATTCAATTATAAACAAAGCTTGCTCTTATGTCTTAGATTGAAGAATATAGGGGGAGATCAGCATTCATATCTGCAGTGGTAGATAATTTGCCTAACTAACAGTATGTGCTTGAGCGGGTGAATGGGGAAAACTAAAATACAATAACTGCTTCTCAAAATGAGCCTTCAGCAAGCTTATAGTCTCCAAAGGGGAGACAATCTCCAAGGGGGAAGAAACTCGCTAACGTATAACTTCTGGCCAGATACCAATATTTCGAAACCTGATTGTTTTTCCTCAGTGACCACGGAAAGTGGTAATTTGACTCCTCTGCCTTTTTGGTTTTAAGAAGAATGCTATCCCAGAAAAAGCTGGTGTGCAATACCGTAGTATGTTTGTTGAGTTTTCAAAAAACCAACCAAAGGTGCCAGCTAAGAAGCAAAAGAAAATCATGAAAGCGCAAAACAAGCTACATTTTCTTGTGAAAAGTAGAAAATATAAAAAGATAACCTCTCAAGACACAAGTGCTGAGGGCCAGTTCTTAGAATGAATCTGCAAGGGACTAAATTACAATAAACTAATAAATTCCAAGGATAAGTACCGAGCACAATTCCAGCAACTTACAGAGCAGCTTGGTGTTGCAATGACTGCAAGAAATATTCAGTTATAAACAAAGCTTGCTGTTATGTCTTAGATTGATCTCCCCCTATTTCTTCAATCTAAGACATAAGAGCAAGCTTTGTTTATAATTAAATATTTCTTGCAGTCATTGCAACACCAAGCTGCTCTGTAAGTTGCTGGAACGGTGCTCGGTACTTATCCTTGGAATTTATTAGTTTATTGTAATTTAGTCCCTTGTGGTTTCATTCCAAGAACTGGCCCTCAGCGCTTGTGTCTTAAGAGTTATCTTTTTATATTTTCTACTTTTCACAAGAAAATGTAGCTTGTTTTGCTCTTTCATGATTTTCTTTTGCTTCTTAGGTGGCACCTTTGGTTGGTTTTTTGAAAACTCAACAAACATACTACGGTATTGCACACCAGCTTTTTCTGGGATAGCATTCTTCTTAAAACCGAAAAGGCAGAGGAGTCAAATTATCACTTTCCGCGGTCACTGAGGAGAAACAATCAGGTTTCGAAATATCGGTATCTGGCCAGGAGTTATACGTTAGTGAGTTTCTTCCCCATTGGAGATTGTCTCCCCCTTGGAGACTATAAGTTTGGTGAAGGCTCATTTTGAGAACCATTTATTGTATTTTAGTTTTTTCCCATTCACCCACTCAAGCACATACTGTTAGTTAGGCAGAATTATCTACCACTGCAGATATGAATGCTGATCTCCCCCTATTTCTTCAATCTAATACATAAGAGCAAGCTTTGTTTATAATTGCATATATATATATATATAGAGAGAGAGAGAGATATATATATATATATATATATATAGAGAGAGAGAGAGAGAGAGAGAGAGAGAGATCCTGATGATAGCAAGGCTTGAATTCAAACAAGCTTGTAGATTTTAATACTTCGTTTTTAAAAAATATTTTTAACAACAAAAAAAAAAAAAAAATATATATATATATATATTATATATCAATACATGAAAGTACGGAAAGAAAAATCGAAATGTGGTAGAGACAAGACTAGACAATGCTAAACACGCCGTCATTGAGTGTACATATGTACATACACTTTCCGGTCTCGGAAGAGAGACGAAGCAGAAAAAGAACGAAAGAAACCGCCATCTGTTTGACGTCACTGTTTTTCTTCAGGGGAGCTAAGCTTCAGGATAATGTAAGGATCACGTACGACTGTCACCAATCATTTTTTTTTCTGCCTGAGGGTAAAGCCACCACTTCTTGAAGGGCTAGGGCCTAGACATGAATAACGTTTTGTTCCAGTACACGTTTCAGTCTCTCTCTGACTCTCCTTTTGCATAATCACATCACTTAATTTTCTAAGGACACTCTTTCCAGGAAAGTCTCCACCTCATCTCTATCCTCTCATGAGGGACTTTAGTTTATACAGATAAATCACTATGAATGCAGTCAGTCATTAACTCTCTCTCTCTCTCTCTCTCTCTCTCGCTCGCTCGCTCGCTCTCTCTCTCTCTCTGTCTATGAGGGACTGAGGTCTAAATGAACAAAGAAGGATTTCTCTATGTTTCCTTTCCTTTCAAAACGTACGCCCATCTATTGAAATGACACGTGTTATGTAGGATGGCCCAAGACTTCAGGTTTATCCTTTCAGGGAAGATGACAGGTGTCAATGCTCTCATCACTGCTTTAAAATTAACATGGATAAAAAGACTGAGACAAACAACACACAGATGGAGAGACATGTTGATCTTTTCATACCCAATTATTGAGAACATTGAGAAGTACTCTCCAAACCATCTGTGCATCACCACTCAAGACAATGTTTTCTGGAAACATGTATTCATGTCGTATAAGCAGTTCTATTATAAAATAAAACCAGAAAATGCTAGAGAACTACTTGCAGAACCAATCCTTTACAATGAACATTTTAAAATAGGAAATAAACTAATAAAACACAAAAACTGGAACAATAGAAATGTATTTAGAGTATCTGATTTGTTTCAAGCAAATGGAGATTCACTATCCCATGAGGAATTTAGAACAAAGTATAACATTGAAATAGATTTCCTATCTTATGGTGGATGTATATTATCCATTAAACGATACATCAGGGAACAAGGATTTGAGAATGAGATAAAAGATAACATTGAAGCAGAAGTCAGCACAGCATTAAAGAAAATATATTCTGTAGATAAAGGTTCCAAAACTTATTACAGAATTATAGTAAAAGATAACTGGGAACCAAACTGTTGTGCAAAATGGACGGAGAAGCTGAATAGACAGATACCTTGGAAGAAATGTTTTAGAAAAATTCATCAAATTAAGGATATTAAGCTAAAATGGATGCAAATGAGAATAGTGCATCGAATAATTGCAACTAATGTAGCTCTGAAAGAAATGGGAATAGTAGAAAGTTATAACTGTAGTTTCTGTGAAGAGGAAAAAGACAGCATTGAACATATGTTCTGGAGATGCATACACGTCAATGATTTCTGGAAATCATTGCAAGAATTAATAAAAGGAAAGTGTTTAATAGCGAATAATCTGTCTCTGACTGAAAACACAATAATATTTGGAGCAGATGACAATTCCACAACTGATACTACAT
>CM065722.1:2413362-2420862 GCA_033310375.1 Conus canariensis
CTGTGTGATTAAGACAGAGACTCGTGCACGTGCAGACAGTAGCACACCCATCAGTCACAGTCAGTAACGATGGGCATCACGTTCAGCTTCCCACATCAAAGATGTCAAAGAACGGCAGCGGTGCACAACTCGGGCCGTTCTCCGTGTTGTGAGCGAGGCATCAAGCCATGTGTTTGGTGTTCCCTGCCCGCTCATATACAGCCCTGGCTCTGGCGTTCTCCATGTTGTGAGCGAGGCATCAAGCCATGTGTCTGTTGTTCCCTGCCCGCTCATATACAGCTCTGGCTCTGGCGCTAACAGCAGGTAGGCTTGAAACTGGACAAAAAGAACCACAGGGTTTTGTTCCCGTGTCTGTGAATGTGGAGTGTGAAGGAAGACGACGAGGGAAGGACTGGTGGATAGGGACGGGAGGGGGGATGGGGGCCAGAGTGGGGGTGATGTTGGTGGTTGATGGTGCATGTCCGTACCATTGCGGAGAGGGAAAATAGTTCGTCTTCATGTCTTCCAATGAAGGTGGAGAACATGGTCATTAAGAAACTCTAGGAACGATACGGAGATTTCCTAGAACAACAGAAAAAGGCACCTTCCAATTTCGTCTGTCTCTCTGCCTGTCTGTCTGTCTGTCTGTGTCTCTGTTTCTCTCTGTGTCTCCGTCTCTGTCTGTCTGTCTGTCTGTCTGTCTGTCTGTCTGCCTGTCTGTATCTCTGTGTCTTTCTGTGTCTACGTCTCTGTCTGTGTGTTTGTCTGTCTGCCCCCCCCCCTCTCTCTCTCTCCTCACACACACACACATACACACACACACACACACACACACACACACACACACACACACACCACGCACGCACGCACGCACGCACGCGCGCGTGCATATCATAACACAGATCTGCATTGGTTTAACCTGAAGTTTCAAAATTTACTCCTCTTTCAAGATGATCAGAAAAATAATGTGGACACAACTTGGGAATCATTGTCCATTGTACAATCGCACAACATCAAAACCTCTGTCGTTATATTGTGGACACAACTTGTGAGTCACGTTGCATTTTGTACCGTCGCAACATCAAAACCTCTGTCGTTATATTGTGGACACAACTTGTGAGTCACGTTGCATTTTGTACCGTCACAACATCAAAACCACTGCCTTCATATCGTGGACACAACTTGCGAGTCATGTTGCATTTTGTACCGTCACAACATCAAACCTCTGTCGTTATATTGTGGACACCACGTGCGAGTCATGTTGCATTTTGTACCATCACAACATCAAACCTCTGTCGTTATATTGTGGACACAACTTGCGAGTCATGTTGCGTTTTGTACCGTCACATCAAACCTCTGTCGTTATATTGTGGACACAACGTGCGAGTCATGTTGCATTTTGTACCATCACAACATCAAACCTCTGTCGTTATATTGTGGACACAACGTGCGAGTCATGTTGCATTTTGTATCGTCACAACATCAAACCTCTGTCGTTATATTGTGGACACAACGTGCGAGTCATGTTGCATTTTGTACCGTCACAACATCAAATCTCTGTCGTTATATTGTGGACACAACGTGCGAGTCATGTTGCATTTTGTATCGTCACAACATCAAACCTCTGTCGTTATATTGTGGACACAACGTGCGAGTCATGTTGCATTTTGTACCGTCACAACATCAAAACCTCTGCCTTTATATTGTGGACACAACGTATGAGTCATGTTGCATTTTGTACCGTCACAACATTAAAACCACTGTCTTTATGATGTGGAGAAAACAGACGAGGTGTGTCCCATCTTGTTCTCGCACAACATGAAAACTTCTGTCTTTTTGATTTAGACAAGACGTGATTCGCGTTTACTTCGTACCAGCACAACATCAAGACCTGTCTTGATATCGTGAAGAAAACGTCGTGTTCCATTTTGCACCGTCACAACATCAATACCTCTGTCTTTATAGCGCTCAACATCAAAAGCCCTGTCTTGTTAGCAAGAGAGCAAGGGATGTATGTTTATGACCCCAGTGTGAACGACACAATCATCTCGTTACGCATAGATCAAAACAGGGACAGCAGCATCAATTGCCTCTTCCTTCACATCGTTGATCTAGGAAGCTGAAAGCGATGTATATCATTAGTATGTGCTTGGTGTTTGATGTGATGTGATGTGACGTGATGTGTGTGTGTAAGTGTGTTTGTGTCTATTTATGAGAGAGAGAGAGAGAGAGAGAGTGAGAGTGGGTGTGTGTGTGTGTGTGTGTGTGTGTGTGTGTGTGTGTAGGAGAAAGAGAGAGAGAGAGAGAGAGAGAGAGAGAGAGAGAGAGAGTTGCAATAAGTGTATGCTCGCTCAGATGCATGTAAAAACTACTCCTACTACCGCTACAACTCTACAATAGTAACAGTAGAAGGAAGATACACTTGTGGAAATCATCTTCCAGTACTGACAATCAAAATCCACAGAAACGTTAACACAGAACAGACCTGAGACGAAGGGTCAAAAGTCAATTCACAGTTACGCATGCATGCACGGAGACACACACACACACGCACGCACGCACGCACGCACGCACATCAGTTTTATGTAAAAACTAGTTTTAATCTTGTTGATGCTTTTAAAACATCACAGTCGGTAATGCATCCAACGTATGAACGAAGATATGACGCTACTAAGCTATGAGCTATGAAAACAGTCAATTACGCTTGTCATGGCTGGTTCTGGTGACATTCTACGCCCATACAGAGTGGTCTTTTTTCAAGCCTTTGTTCCTGACGTGATATCAATGATGCGCATGCACGTGAGTGGTAGTTGCCTTGTTTTAAGTGTAATTTTATTCTCACGCATCATAATTAATTACAATTTTCATGGTCATTATGTGTTTCCGCTATATTAACTGAAAACAATCAAAAAGAATGAGAATGGTTGTGACACAAAACCTCGAGGATAATAAAGTGCCAAATTAATGAGAATGGTTGTGACACAAAACCTCGAGGATAATAAAGTGCCAAATTAATTATTGCCGCTTTCATGGACAAAAACTACGTGTTTCTCGAAGATAGTAAGTATTTTCTTGAAGAAAGTGTTTCTTGTGGGCTTTTGAATGGAGTAAAGTCCATAGATATCAATTGTCTGATTTATCCTCGCACTGTGCCCAGTTTGTCTCCCACAACACGGGGACCCGAGAAGCAGTTCTCGCTACCTGCTCACGGTTTTCGTAAATCTAAGGGCGGGGGGGGGGGGGGGGGGGGGGGGGGGGGATCAGTTTGTGCACCCCTTACTATTTGCCTTTCGTTTCTGTGGTGTCTTTGGTATATTGCCTAAACACTGGCACGAAGGACTATAAACATACTTTCGTTTTATTTGTTAAGCAACTGAAAAAGGAAGATCAGCAAATGCACTTCGGTGGTTTTGCATCCCAGTCAAAAGAAACCTACTAAATTTGGCTAAACGCGCCAGAGTTTGGAAAGAAGCTTGTCCACAAGGAATTATAGATAAATGAGTGAACTTATTTGCTGGTCAAATATATTTCTAGATTTCTTTTTAATATTTAACTCTGTTTGAACAAATTGTATCTTTTGATTTGGCCAGAGAATCTGTTGTATTTTCCATGTTGAAAAACTAACGCAGATAATCCTGTTAACTACTGAGGAGTTTTGTTGTGTGTAGTAAAACTGTACGCAGTTGCTCTCAAAAGGAGATGGTTGGAATGGGGAGAAGAATATTGAACATCAAGCTGGGATAAACAAAAGACTAACTCGACTATTGATTATGCGTTCAATTAATGTTGTTGTTTTTTTCAAATACAGTTTTGTTTCAATGGCAGATTATATGCTCCATTTCTTGATTTTGAGAAGGCGTTTGAACTCATTAATATGAATATATTGTAGCCTGCTTTATAAAGTTGTGTTCACGGAAATCATATTTGACTGTGCAGTAAGCATGCATGACCGTGTGAAGGCAACAGTGCGATTGGCTGGTGCATTTACATGCTACATTAGGTGTAGTTTTGGTGTAAAACAGGGCGGTGTTTGTATCCCTGACGTTTGCTTTCTGCAATTATTAATGGTTGATCCAGTAAGTCATACGTTGCAGAAGACATGAGGTGCAATTTGTAAATGATCTTTCAAAGACTTTGATTTACAAACCCCTTTAAATATTTTACAGAGGCATCGCCAGTTGAACTTTAAAAAATGCATTGTGCAAAATGAAGGAATTGTAATTGAGAAAAAGCAGTTCCATATATGTGTTTTTGAAGTTATTTGATTTTGAAATTCAACCCATCGTAAAATACGGAGCATCAATACATAACTCATTTTATACTGTTTTGCAAAATGCTCAGAGATCTTAGAAACAATTCAATGGACAGGAGTACTCTAATCTCTTTTGTTCGAATAGATCTTGTCAACATCATGAAGTGAAAATGACATTAATTATTTTTCTCTAAAAGTGTTAAAAAGGCGTAGCATTCAGTAGCAAACTGAAGACTGTGTTGGTGACCACTTAAATTGTACTGTGTAGTCTCCTTTTAAGGGGTTATGGTTTCCATGAATAATATGTTAGAGTCTTGAGTCATGAATCTTTGAGGGTGCTCTCCCGGCCAAGCTATAAAGTGTGACGGATGATAGCAGATTGGTATTCCATGGTGACCATGCTTCTTTCATAGCGAGACGGGCTTTTATGGTTCAGTTCCCACATCCGATCTTTGCCCTCTCTGACTATTGCAATATCTACTTTTCACCCTTTTATTATTCTCTCTCAATGTCCATGTCTGTCTCTGTCTGTCTGATTCCCTCTCTCTCGCTGTGTCTCTGTCTGTCTGTCTGTCTGACTGTCTGTCTGTCTGTCTCCCCCCCCCCCTCTCTCTCTCTCTCTCTCTCTCTCTCTCTCTCTCTCTGTCTCTCTGTTCTCCCTTGCCATTTCCCTCAAGGCTCTTTCTCTCATTCTGTGGCTGTCCATGCCTTTTCCCAGCATTCCCCCGGAATGCAGGGCCGATCAACGGCAGGAGTCATGACATCAGGGGCCCACCACCAGCTGTTGCGGCGTTCACAGCACGCTCAGAGAAACCCTCAATCTTCCTCACCACATAAAGCTGCACCACCAGCCGTTAATGACGTTCACAGCACGCTCAGCGGAACCATCAGTCTTCATCACAGGGACGTTCACAGCACGCTCAGAGGAACCCTCAGTCTCTCTCTGTTAGCAGTGTTCACAGCACGCTCAGAGGAACCCTCAGTCTCCCTCTGTTAGCAGTGTTCACAGCACGCTCAGAGGAACCCTCAGTCTCCCTCTGTTAGCAGTGTTCACAGCACGCTCAGAGGAACCCTCAGACTCCCTCTGTTAGCAGTGTTCACAGCACGCTCAGAGGAACACTCAGTCTCCCTCTGTTAGCAGTGTTCACAGCACGCTCAGATGAACCCTCTGTCTTCTTCTGTTAGCAGTGTTCACAGCACGCTCAGAGGAACCCTTTGTGTTCCTCTGTTAGCAGTGTTCACAGCACGCTCAGATGAACCCTTGTGTTCCTCTGTTAGCAGTGTTCACAACACGCTCAGATGAACCTCTGTCTTCCTCTGTTAACAGTGTTCACATCACGCTCAGAGGAACCCTCTGTCTTCCTGTGTTAGCAGTGTTCACAGCACGCTCAGAGGAACCCTCTGTCTTCCTGTGTTAGCAGTGTTCACAGCACGCTCAGAGGAACCCTCTGTCTTCCTGTGTTAGCAGTGTTCACAGCACGCTCAGAGGAACTCTCTGTCTTCCTCTGTTAGCAGTATCGACATCTCGATCAGAGGAACCTTCTGTCTTCCTCTGTTAGCAGTGTTCACAGCACGCTCAGAGGAACCCTCTGTCTTCCTGTGTTAGCAGTGTTCACATCACGCTCAGAGGAACCCTCTGTCTTCCTATGTTAGCAGTGTTCACAACACGCTCAGAGGAACCCTCTGTCTTCCTGTGTTAGCAGTGTTCACAGCACGCTCAGAGGAACCCTCTGTCTTCCTTTGTTAGCAGTGTTCACAGCACGCTCAGATGAACCCTCTGTCTTCCTGTGTTAGCAGTGTTCACAGCACGCTCAGAGGAACCCTCAGTCTCCCTCTGTTAACAGTGTTCACAGCACGCTCAGAGGAACCCTCTGTCTTCCTATGTTAGCAGTGTTCACAGCACGCTCAGAGGAACCCTCTGTCTTCCTGTGTTAGCAGTGTTCACAGCACGCTCAGAGGAACTCTCTGTCTTCCTCTGTTAGCTGTGTCGACATCACGCTGAGAGGAACCCTCTGTCTCCCTCTGTTGGCAGTGTTCACAGCACGCTCAGAGGAACCCTCTGTCTTCCTGTGTTAGCAGTGTTAACAGCACGCTCAGAGGAACCCTCTGTCTTCCTGTGTTGGCAGTGTTCACATCACGCTCATAGGAACCCTCTGTCTTCCTCTGTTAGCAGTATTCACAGCACGCTCAGAGGAACCCTCTGTCTTCCTCTGTTAGCAGTGTTCACAGCACGCTCAGAGGAACCATCTCTCTTCCTCTGTTAGCAGTGTTCACATCACGCTCAGAGGAACCATCTCTCTTCCTCTGTTAGCAGTGTTCACAGCACGCTCAGAGGAACCCTCTGTCTTCCTGTGTTAGCAGTGTTCACAGCACGCTCAGAGGAACCCTCTGTCTTCCTCACCACAGGAAGGGGCTGAAGCCCTGGCCCTGCAAATTGCATCAGCAATCGCCAGTTTTTGTCCTAATGCCAGCACCGGGAAACCACAGAGCACCGTGTTGGTTTAAGCTAAAGCTAATACAAATGGTCCTCTCCCTCCCTCCCTCCCTCCCTCCCTCTCCTCTCTCTCTCTCTCTCTTCTCTCTCTCTGTGTGTGTGTGTGTGTGTGTGTGTGTGTGTGTGTGTGTGTCTGTCTGTCTCTCTCTCTCTGTCTGTCTGTCTGTCTCTGTCTCTCTCTCTCTCTCTCTCTCTCTCTCTCTCTCTCTCTCGTGAAATTGAACCCTTTCTTAAAATGTTGATTGAAACCCGTGCACGTTTCTTCCGAACATGAAATTAACAGTCGTTACTGGAATGCTTGTTTGTGAGTGCACGTATGCTTTTTCAAGGTCACTGAGAAAGAAAGACGCTAAGTGATAAGGGAGGGAAAAATCAGGAAAGGATGACAGAAGAAAGAGATTAAGAAACAAAAATCAATGCAGATAAACGTGGGAATGACAGACGAACAAAGAGGCGTTAAGGAAGGAAGTAAATACGGAAGAAAAATATGAAGAAAGAAATTAAGATAGGATGATAAAAAAGCAGGAAAGGACAGAAACGAATGAAGAACAAACCAAAAGAAAAAAGGAAAGATATTGGCAGGAGAAAATAAAGGCAGAAATGAAGAATGGAAGAAGTGAAGGAAGAAAAGCTACAACAGACAGAAAGAAGAAAGACATGAAAACACAATCTCTGAAACGAAAGAAGGAAGAACCAAGTTAAGGAGAAGCACGAACGAACTTAAGGGAGGAAGGAAAGAGGGAGAGGGGAAATAAAGGAGAACGTAAAAGAAGAG
>CM065722.1:2448362-2483362 GCA_033310375.1 Conus canariensis
TGCCGTGTTGTAATCATCGTTCCAGACTCTTATTTGGATCGTGATCATTTCAGAGCAGTTAACACACTTGACTTGGTTGTGCAAGTGAAACGTCTCACATTGATACATGTACATCGGAAGAAACATCCACCTCAAGTCAAACAACAGACTCCACATCTAAACACACAGTACGAGACTGAAACAGATGTCTGTGACATTGACATGCTCTAAAGGAAATGGTTGACATGACAGCAGACAGACCAACATCTTTCGCTCGCCCAGGAATCAATGCTCTAACTCGTGTCCGTTTGTTTGTTTGTTTGTCTGTCTGTCCTGTCTGTCTGTCTATCAGGGAGATTACACAAAACCTTCAGAACCGACTTTAAAGAAACTTAATGGAAAGTGGGAGTGTGTCCCCAAGAAGGACTGCATCAGTCTGCCTGTGGATCTGTGACGTCAGCATGGATCCCAGGACGGACCCTGGTGCCTTCAGCAGGGTTTTTCTTCTGTCTTTTTTTCTGTCTGTCTCTCTGTCTGTCTGTCTCTCTGTCTGCCTGTCTGTCTGTCTGCCTCTCTGTCTGTCTGTCTGTCTGTCTGTCTCCTCTCTCTCTCTCCCTCTCTTTCTCTCTCTCTCTCTCTCTCTCTCCCTCCCTCCCCCCCTCTCTCTCTCTCTCTCTCTCTGAGGAAGGGTCGTATTTGCTGAATGGCATTGTGTGTGTGTGTGTGTGTGTGTGTGTGTGTGTGTGTGTGTGTGTGTGTGTGTGTGTGTGTGTGTGTGTGTGTGTGTGTGTGTGACAGAAAGAGAGAGGGACAGAGACAGAGAGTGTGTGTGTGTGTGTGTGTGAGTGTGTGTGTGTGTGTGTGTGTGTGTGTGTGTGTGTGTGTGTGTGTGTGTGTGACAGAGAGAGAGAGAGAGAGTGTGTGTGTGTGGGGGGGGGTAAACTAGTGTTTGTTTTATTTAATTGTCTTTTTTGCAATTAAAAAGATCCGATGTCCACAAACTATGTGGAAAGGCTACTGCACTTGCATGGCTTTGCGTTATCTTCCTTAAAGACCTCGACACCCAAACAATCCGCTTATTATTTGCTATTTTATACTGTGTTGAAATCGAAACAATCAGGTTATGAATAGCTATTATAACACTGTGTTGAAATCGAAACAGCCAGGTTGTAAATTGCTGTTGTTTAAATGTATTAGAATGTAGCTTTTCTCCTCATGGCCGCTGAATGGTCTCTCTTTATTTAAAACACAGCGACAGTCTTGAGAGAGCCCCATGTGACACGTTAGGATAAAATCAACTGACAGTGAAAACAAACCTCTCTCTCTCCCTCTCTCTGTCTCTCTGTCTGTCTGTCTGTCTGTCTGTCTCTCTCTCTCTCTCTCTCTCTCTCTCTCTCTCTCTCTCTCTCTCTCTCCTTGTTTTTATTGTTCCTGATTTCTATTAGAAATTATATAGCATAGCATGTTGGGCTTTTTTGTCCTCCATGCATGAGCACACTGTTTAGATGATGGCTGATTTCATCTGTGCCTTTAGGTTGTGTTTTAGTCCCCATCTTCCATCCACCAGTCCTTCCAGACAACATAGTAAAAAAAAGGAGTCTCAGTTGACATGCCCCCTCTGACTTCCCTCTCCCCTTCCACGTCTTAGTTTGTGCTCGCTGGAAAGACTTGAGATGGCGTTAATGGCTGACTTGACTTTTGTATCAGACAATTGAGACAGCCGTTGGCGTCATGGCAAAAGCCATTTTCTATGAGGAAATCATCTCCAGTGATGTTCCACTTTAACAGCAGGCGGAAGTGAAAAAGGGGGCACTGCAAGCGGTAAAGCAGGTGATTGGACACCGCCTGATGTTGTTTGCTACGGCGGTGTTGGTTCGCCCAGGAAGAACGAATTGAGAATGGCCAAGTCCGACCCTCGCCGGTGAAACTGCAACAGCTAGTAGTGAAAATCACTGGAAGCACCGGTGTGCAGTCAAAGTGTTCTCATCTGCCTCTCCGCAATGTTGTTCAAGGTTCGGGTGTGGAAGTGCCGTAGGAATATAAACTGACTTGTAGAGTGTTGGGTGATCCTGGAGTTTGGCCATTTCGTGTTTAAAAGCCGCCAGGGTCACTTTGCTTTGAAGGAATACTTCTGTCCTTTGAATACTAAACACCTGTTTACGTAGGCCATCGTGTTCACTTATTTAGTATTTTTTTTATGTAACGCTCAGCGTGTTTTCTATTTGATCAGACGCTGACGGAAAGGAAACACAACAGAGGGAAATGAGAATTGAAGACGAGTGAATGTGGAAAGTAGGAGGCTCCTCAACTCCAGTTCTGTCCAATGGTCGTCTGCTTGTAATGCGCTTTCTTCTCTCCCCTCCCCCTCCCCTCCCCTGCCCTCCTTCTCCCCTTCTTCCCCTCGCCACAGTAAGCCAGATGTAGAGAGACAGACGAAAAATACAGGAAGGATCGAGTTGTATGCCGGTAGGGTTCACACACACACACACACACACACACACACACACACACACACACACACACACACACACACACACAAACACACACACACACACACACACATACACACGCACACACACACACACACACATACACACACACACACACACACACACACACACACACACACACACACACCAAAAAATAATAAATAAGGCATACAAGAATAGAGCAGACGCATAAGAAAAGGACAACAAAGAAAAATCAAACAAACAGAGGCAAAAACTTGGTACAAAAGCCAATAAAAAGAGAAAAAAAAGAGGGAATGGGCAGAGTCGGTTGTCTGGTTATCAGTGATTAGCAGAGTGGTCTGATCTAGTTAGTTGGCAGTGCAGTGACTTACTCAGTCCCACCAGTCAGTCAGTTAGTTGGCAGTGCAGTGACTTACTCAGTCCCACCATCAGTCAGTTAGTTGGCAGTGCAGTGACTTACTCAGTCCCCATCATCAGTCAGTTAGTTGGCAGTGCAGTGACTTACTCAGTCCCACCATCAGTCAGTTAGTTGCAGTGCAGTGACTTACTCAGTCGCACCATCAGTCAGTAGTTAGTTGGCAGTGCAGTGACTTACTCAGTCCCACATCAGTCAGTTAGTTAGCAGTGTAGTGACTTACTCAGTTCCACCATCAGTCAGTTGGCAGTGCAGTGACTTACTCAGTCCCACCATCAGTCAGTCAGTTAGTTAGCAGTGCAGTGACTTACTCAGTCCCATCCAGTCAGTCAGTTAGTTAGCAGTGTAGTGACTTACTCAGTCCCACCATCAGTCAGTAGTTAGGCAGTGTAGTACTTACTCAGTCCCACCATCAGTCAGTCAGTTAGTTAGCAGTGTAGTGACTTACTCAGTCCCACCATCAGTCAGTTAGTTAGCAGTGTAGTACTTACTCGTCCCACTCAGTCAGTAGTTAGTTAGCAGTGTAGTGATACTCAGTACCATGTCCTGTACAGTTAGTGACAGTCGACATCCAGTTGTTGCAGTGCGTGACTCAGTGTTGTGACTGTCGTGGCCATTGTCCTGTACAGTTAGTTGGCAGTGCAGTGACTCAAGGCAGGATGTGACTGTCGTGGCATTGTCCTGACAGTTAGTTGGCAGTGCAGTGACTCAGTTAGTTGCAGTGCAGTGACTCGTCATGATGTGACTGTCGTGGCAATTGTCTGTACAGTTAGTTGGCAGTGCAGTGACTCAGTAGTGGCAGTGCAGTGACTCAGTCAGTGATGTGACTGTCGTGGCCATTGTCCTGTACAGTTAGTTGGCAGTGCAGTGACTCAGTTAGTTGGCAGTGCAGTGACTCAGTGATGTGACTGTCGTGGCCATTGTCCTGTACAGTTAGTTGGCAGTGCAGTGACTCAGTTAGTTGGCAGTGCAGTGACTCAGTCAGTGATGTGACTGTCGTGGCCATTGTCCTGTACAGTTAGTTGGCAGTGCAGTGACTCAGTTAGTTGGCAGTGCAGTGACTCAGTTAGTTGGCAGTGCAGTGACTCAGTTATTGGCAGTGCAGTGACTCAGTTAGTTGGCAGTGCAGTGACTCAGTCAGTGATGTGATGTCGTGGCCATTGTCCTGTACAGTTAGTTGGCAGTGCAGTGACTCAGTTAGTTGGCAGTGCAGTGACTCAGTTAGTTGGCAGTGCAGTGACTCAGTCAGTGATGTGACTGTCGTGGCCATTGCCTGTACAGTTAGTTGCAGTGCAGTGACTCAGTTAGTTGGCAGTGCAGTGACTCAGTTAGTTTGCAGTGCAGTGACTCAGTAGTTGGCAGTGCAGTGACTCAGTTAGTTGGCAGTGCAGTGACTCAGTCAGTGATGTGACTGTCGTGGCCATTGTCCTGTACAGTTAGTTGCATTTGCAGTGACTCAGTTAGTTGCAGTGCAGTGACTCAGTTAGTTGGCAGTGCAGTGACTCAGTCAGTGATGTGACTGTCGTGGCCATTGCCCTGTACAGTTAGTTGGCAGTGCAGTGACTCAGTTAGTTGGCAGTGCAGTGGACTCAGTTAGTTGGCAGTGCAGTGACTCAGTTAGTTGCAGTGCAGTGACTCAGTTAGTTGGCAGTGCAGTGACTCAGTTAGTTGGCAGTGCAGTGACTCAGTCAGTGATGTGACTGTCGTGGCCATTGTCCTGTACAGTTAGTTGGCAGTGCAGTGACTCAGTTAGTTGGCAGTGCAGTGACTCAGTTAGTTGGCAGTGCAGTGACTCAGTCAGTGATGTGACTGTCGTGGCCATTGTCCTGTACAGTTAGTTGGCAGTGCAGTGACTCAGTTAGTTGACAGTGCAGTGACTCAGTCAGTGATGTGACTGTCGTGGTCATTGTCCTGTACACGTAGTTGCTGTGCTTTTTGTTCTCTTCTTGTTGGTTTGGTTTTGTTCATTTCTTCCTTCACGGGGGTGATGTCTTCACCAGTCTGTTGACTTGTCTGTCTCTCTGACCGTCCGTCCATACGTCCGTCTGTCTGTCTCTCTGTCTGTCTGTCTGTTCGTCCGTACGTCCATCTGTCTGTCTGTCTCTCTGTCCATCTGTCTGTCTGTCTGTCTGTAAGTCTGTCTGACTGTCTGTATGTCTGTCCGTCCGTCCTTCTGTCTGTGTCCGTCTGTCTGTCTGTCTGTCAGCATGGAGATTCAAACACTACAGCACCGATTTTGCGAAGGTTGGGACTGTGACCCGAGGTGAAAGCCGTGACATTTTTAGTACCAATCCGAATTAAAGGGCAGATCAGTTTTCAACACTGAAATAAAATGACATGAGAAAAGCCATGTTAGATATATTAATATCGAACGAACTTGTAACTGATGTAAATCTGGATTCTAAAATGGATATAGTGAGCAAAATAACATCCATCAGAAGATGTGTGTGTGTGTGTGTGTGTGTGTGTGTGTGTGTGTGTGTGTGTGTGTGTGTTGTGTGTGTGTGTGTGTGTGTGTGTGTGTGTGTGTGTGTGTGGCAGGGGTTGGTGGGTGGAGGAGTTACTTTTTCAATACTGCAAAATGGAAAAAAGATGTGCCGGAAATGTCCAACTGTCGTTAGAGTGTACCTGAAACCATGTGGAATCGGTGAGAAAAAACATTGTCCGTGTGTCATTGATAGTCCTGGAGCTACAAGAAGATGTAAGATGGAGATGGGGTGGAGATCCACGGTGAGGGGCGGGAGAGGAAGAGGATGGAACGCTACTAGAAGCCGGGGGCCGGGGGCCGGGGCTGTACCCAGCGCCCTTCTGGTCGCTTTATTTCTTTGATCTCCTTCTCTTCTTTCTGTCTGCCTGTGTTGAAATGTATTGCACGCGGAGAGTAAGACGGCAGACTCACCAACAGAGTCAGTCTCTTTGTTTGTTAGGAAATGAGTTTGCCACGCATGGTGCTTGCTTCTAGCCTGTACTCAAACGGAACTCGATGCACTGCATTCGTCTATATACAGAGCAAATTTGAAGGTGGCCCAGCATTTGTGGAAGGCTAATGCCTTGTTTACCAGGGTAGCCAGGTGGCGGGGACTCCAGATGTCGGATAAGTTATGATTGATCTGTGTCTCTAATACAGGTCACGATCAATCCATCAGTCAGTCGGTGTTTTTCGTCACGTGGCGGATCAGGACCCAATCAATGATGTCAAGACACGCGGCCTGTTGAGCCAGTGATCTGACCCTTGGTGACGATATGACTCACTACAGACGTTAGGGGCGTCAGAGGGGCCCGGAGACGTAGGGTTCGTCCGTACGACTGCGGAGCTGACGGTCTTGTGTTTGAGACCTTGGGGGCGGGGGATCAAATTGCTATGACTTAAGAACCCTCTCTAATCATGGTGCCTGATTCAGTACAGGTAAGGTTGAAGCGGCGGAAAGAGAGGGATGTGTTCCGAGTTCCCCGTTTTGCCATGGTCCTGACGTGGTGAACCTCTTCGCAGTTCTCTGCACCTGCGGTCACTAGGGTAGGGCACTTTCACTCTAGTCTCTGTGTGTGCGTGCTTGAGCGCGCGTGAGCGTCTCTCTCTCTCTCTCTCTCTCTCTCTCTCTCTCTCTCTCTCTCTCTCTCTCTCCTCTCTCTCTCTCTCTCCATGTATCGTTCTCTCTCTGTGTCTGTGTGTGTGTGTGTGTGTTTGTGTGTGTGTGTGTGTGTGTGTGTGTGTGTGTGTGTTGTGTGTGTGTGTGGTGTGTGGTGTGTGTGTGCATCATATGTCTCTCTTAATTGGTCAAAAACAGGAAACTCAAAAGTAAGGAATCAAGCAGAAAGACACACACACACACACACACACACACACACACACACACACACACACACACACACACACACGTTTTGTTTTTTTGTTGTTGTTGTTTTTTTTGTTTGTTTCTGTTCTCCCTTTTTTTTTTTTCCCCCTTCCTTCGTTCCTTCTTTTCTTCTTTCCGTCCTTTTTCCTTCCTTTCATTCTTCTTCTTTCTTTCTTTTCGTGATCGTTCTGTATTTTGTCAGTGCGATGATGTACATGTCTCTGTCATGTCTGCTGGCCATTGCGGTCTGTCAGTGGAAGACTGCAGGGTACTGTCCGTACGACCACAATCACTCATTTGATGCCGCCGACCTCAGACATCCGAGACAGGCCCCGGGATTTCCTTCCAGCCAGTCTCTGCAGGGGTGGGGGTCGGCGAAGGGGGGGGGGGGGGGTGGGGGGAGGGGGGGGGGGGCAGCGGAAAGGGGGTGGGGGTTCCCACAGAAGAGCCATGGCAGACGGAAAAAAAAGCACTGTAGATGAATGTTTTTGGAGAGAAAAAAAAGTCATGGCAGTCTGATTTTTAAAGGTAATTGCGGATACGTGTTTAAAAATGTCATTGGTAGAGACGTTTCTTTAAAAAAAATATAAAAAATAAAAAATAAAAATAAATAAAAAAGCCACTGTAGACCGAGTACGAAAAAAAATCATTGATAAACTTTAGAAGAAAAGTATCACTTAAGTGGATTTTAAAAGAAGTTATTGTTGATGGATTTTACAAACATCATTGCAGATGGATTCAACAACCAACTGTCATTGCGATTGGACTGAGCAACAGTTCGTCAGACGGATTAGAAAATAAAATTTATGGAACAAGGATTTACGACTACGTCTAATTACGGACGGATTGTAAACAAATTATAATGGGGAGATTTTCCTTTACTGAGGGATTAAAAAGTCATTAAAAAGTCATTGCTGAAGGATTAAAAGAAGCGATGGAGAGCGATTTAAAGAAAACCATTGCTGAGGGATTTTCTGTAAAAGAAAAGACATTGCAGAGGGATTTTATAACAGCAAAGTCATTGCAGGATTTTCAAGTCATTGCCGAGAGATTGTTCATGAGAAAAAGTCATTACGGAGGGATTTTTAAGTCATTGCAGAGAGATTGTTAATGAGAAAAAGTCATTGCGGAGGGATTCTTAAGTCATTGCAGAGAGATTGTTCATGAGAAAAAGTCATTGCGGAGGGATTCTTAAGTCATTGCAGAGAGATTGTTCATGAGAAAAAGACATTGCGGAGGGATTCTTAAGTCATTGCAGAGAGATTGTTCATGAGAAAAAGTCATTACGGAGGGATATTTAAGTCATTGCAGAGAGATTGTTCATGAGAAAAGTCATTGCGGAGGGATATTTAGTATTGCAGAGAGTTGTTGAGGAAAGTCGTACGGAGGATTTTGTCATTAAGACATTTCAGAAAAAAGTCCCTGCAGGGGATGTAATGCACGACACTGCATTGTCATGTTCTACAGTGCGTTGTATTGTACTGTGTTGTATTTGTATTGTAATGCACGACACTGCGTTGTCATGTTCTACAGTGCGTTGTATTGTACTGTGTTGTATTTGTATTGTAATGCACGACACTGCGTTGTCATGTTCTACAGTGCGTTGTATTGTACTGTGTTGTATTTGTATTGTAATGCACGACACTGCGTTGTCATGTTCTACAGTGCGTTGTATTGTACTGTGTTGTATTTGTATTGTAATGCACGACACTGCATTGTCATGTTCTACAGTGCGTTGTATTGTACTGTGTTGTGTTTGTATTGTAATGCACGACACTGCATTGTCATGTTCTACAGTGCGTTGTATTGTACTGTGTTGGTTTGTATTGTAATGCACGAACGCATTGTCATGTTTACAGTGCGTTGTATTGTCTGTGTTGTATTTGAAATTGTAATGCACGACATTGCGTTGTCATGTTCTACATGCGTTGTATTGTACTGTGTTGTATTTGTATTGTAATGCACGACACTGCATTGTCATGTCTACAGTGCGTTGTATTGTACTGTGTTGTGTTTGTATTGTAATGCACGACACTGCATTGTCAGTTCTACAGTGCGTTGTATTGTACTGTGTTGTGATTTGTATTGTATGCACGACACTGCGTTGTCATGTTCTACGTGCGTTTGTATTGTACTGTGTTGTGTTTGTATTGTAATGCACGACACTGCATTGTCATGTTCTACAGTGCGTTGTATTGTACTGGGTGTATTTGTATTGTAATGCACGACACTGCGTTGTCATGTTCTACAGTGCGTTGTATTGTACTGTGTTGTATTTGTATTGTAATGCACGACACTGCGTTGTCATGTTCTACAGTGCGTTGTATTGTACTGTGTTGTATTTGTATTGTAATGCACGACACTGCATTGTCATGTTCTACAGTGCGTTGTATTGTACTGTGTTGTATTTGTATTGTAATGCACGACACTGCATTGTCATGTTCTACAGTGCGTTGTATTGTACTGTGTTGTGTTTGTATTGTAATGCACGACACTGCATTGTCATGTTCTACAGTGCGTTGTATTGTACTGTGTTGTATTTGTATTGTAATGCACGACACTGCATTGTCATGTTCTACAGTGCGTTGTATTGTACTGTGTTGTATTTGTATTGTAATGCATGACACTGCGTTGTCATGTTCTACAGTGCGTTGTATTGTACTGTGTTGTATTTGTATTGTAATGCACGACACTGCGTTGTCATGTTCTACAGTGCGTTGTATTGTACTGTGTTGTGTTTGTATTGTAATGCACGACATTGCATTGTCATGTTCTACAGTGCGTTGTATTGTACTGTGTTGTGTTTGTATTGTAATGCACGACACTGCATTGTCATGTTCTACAGTGCATTGTATTGTACTGTGTTGTATTTGTATTGTAATGCACGACACTGCATTGTCATATTCTACAGTGCATTGTATTGTACTGTGTTGTACAACTCCAGGGTAACTGCAAGTCTCTGTCTGAAATGCGGATTGCTAGAGCGTGTCGCCAAAGTTCAGCGCCACTTATTTTCTCCTTCATTCTGCCTGCGATCGTTTTCATCTGAGTGAATTTCAATGAAACATTTCACCAGAGAAAACTCATTTGTTGTCGTCAGCTATTTTACGTGCGCTAGCTTCATGTTGCGGACGGGACATCGGTGTATTGTTTTATTCGAAAGACTAGCACCCAGATCACCACTAAAACGAAGGGAGTTGAACATGGCTGCTTCTTAGGCCGGATGCTCAACAGTGCAGAAAGCGATGATGCAATCAGAGTGCATGTGACATTGCGTCATTTGTGAGTGTCCGGTTGCCATGAAGAGACGGCGCCATCATTCCCCCGTCATATGCGCTCTTGCGCCGACGTAGAGGCTTCATGATGCATCGAGTCTCTGAGATAATGTTGGTGTCAGCCAGACCGTTAAATGGACTTCATTTCATGAACTGTTTACCGGATTACAAGATAATGGTTGATATTTACGACGTCAGTGCATTGCGTGTTGCGTGGGAGAGAGGGATGAAAACGAGACGTGTTTTGGGACGCGGAAATAGTAAATCTGCCATAATTCTATCCAAAGCTCACACTGGTTTCTAGACATAGCATCCGATCAAGAACTATGGGAAAACCCGAAAGCCTGAAACCCCCACGGACGATAAATGTCGGTGCCAGATGTATCGGGTACAGCTAACGAAATTGTTGCACAACGTCCGTTTTTCATCTTTCAGTATCAAACATGCACCTTACTTGCAACGTACAAAAACACACATGGGTACTGAATACAAGCGGCTTTCAAATATATCCACTCCATCTGTGAGGAGAGAGAGAGAGAGAGAGAGAGAGAGAGAGAGAGAGAGAGAGAGAGAGAGAGAGAGAGAGAGAGACAGCAATCGTGTCAGTTTAATGTGTGAAAGAAAGAGAACAAAGGCACACCATTGAATCAATAGCAGTCAGCGTAGATTGAGCAACTGATTGAGCAAGAAAATTAGAACACTTGATAATGTCGCGGTCGTTGAATGTTCTGTCAGAAGGAATAAGAGATAAAGAGACTGAAGAAGGAAAGAAAAAACAAACTGGAGGAGAGGGTGGAGAAGAAAATGATTAGGAGAAATAATGGAAGAGGGCAGTTACTGAGATGGGTAGGAACACAAACGGCTCAGGAAGGGGGGGGGGGGTGGAGGGAGGAGGTAAGAGAGAGGAGGTGGCAACGAAATGTGAAGAGAAAATGAAACTTTAAATCAACTGGAAATTCACAGAGAGAGAGAGAGAGAGAGAGGAGAGAGAGAGAGAGAGAGAGAGAGAGAGAGAGAGAGAGAGCATTGCAAGGGATTAACTGGGTCTTAAATCATAGCAGAATGCCTAAGGGGTAAAAATCCATGCGTTTGATGAAATTAACTTCGATTTCGCTGAAATTTGGAGGTGATCCACAGTGTGTGAAAAGTGACATCTGTCTCTGCCTGCTGGTTGATGGCCATCCTCTTCGTCTCTCTCTCTCTGTTCTGTCATCATCATCGTATAGAAGAGAATAGAAACAGCTCTGCTGCCTTTTATTTCCAAACATGAAGTGAAGCATGCACCAAAGACCGACTTTGTAAATGTTCATTACTTAGGAAGAGTGGTGTTCAGTGGGGACGGGCCATGTTCAGTGAAATACTTCTTCTCCATGGGCTGATCTGTGTGTTTCACAGTGTCGGTAAAGCGGAGGTCTGGAAGACCAGTTGCTAACAACAGCTGTTTCGTTCTGTTCAGAGTCGCCAGGTTTGCACTCGGATCCTGTTTATTTGCTGATGAGAAGCACTCTCACATAAGTAGAAAGGAAACTTTTCAGAATAGAATAGATCTGCTCAACCATATGACAAAAAATCGCAAAATTGTATGGCACCCAATGAAAGGAAAAAGTGGTTTTTTAAGTTTCTACATATCCAATGGTAGAAAGGAAATATTTTTTTTAAGTTTCTACATATCGAATGGTAGAAAGGAAAAGATTGATGAAGGACAGAGGAAAGACAGAAGCGATAATCCACAAAAGGACTGGACTTTACTAATTTTAAGTCCCAGGCTTTAAAATGGGTTTACAGATTGGTGAAGGACAGAGGAAAGACAGAAGCGATAATCCCCCAAAAGGACTGGACTTTACTAATTTTAAGTCCCAGCTTTAAAATGGGTTTACAGATTGGTGAAGGACTGAGGAAAGACAGAAGCGATAATCCACAAAAGGACTGGACTTTACTAATTTTAAGTCCCAGGCTTTAAAATGGGTTTACAGATTGGTGAAGGACTGAGGAAAGACAGAAGCGATAATCCCCCAAAAGGACTGGACTTTACTAATTTTAAGTCCCAGGCTTTAAAATGGGTTTACAGATTGGTGAAGGACTGAGGAAAGACAGAAGCGATAATCCACAAAAGGACTGGACTTTACTAATTTTAAGTCCCAAGCTTAAAAATGTGTTCAGAGACTGACGGAGGACAGAGGAAAGACAAAAGCGATAATGAAAATCTGGCCGTGTTGCCTTTCATCTCCGTAGAGGACAGCAAACCTCAAAGACATTTACAGCCTCTACCATCCACAGATAAACATGCAACTGTAGTAAGGCACTCTTTGGACAGATGGAAACCAGATGATCTTCAGAGAAGAAGACCCCCACCCCACTCACCTCACCCCCAGCTTCCACCCCCCTCACAGAAGTGTCACGGGCCTAAACCCCTTCCACTCTGAGGGAGGCAACATCCAGGTGATGGCTCATCACCATGGGCATCTGGGAGTCATGACCTGCAGGAAGCCTGGCCCCTCATGGTGCAAGGAACCAATGGCCCAGCCGCTTGTCTGAGAGAGGAGTTTTCTCTGAAGATTTTTGCCCTCCATCTCTTCCTGGAGGTTCTTCCTAATCCACATCCCAAAGCCCATCCTGTATCTGTGCGTCCCTGCATTGCATTACATTGTGTTGTGCTGCATTGCATTGCATTGTGTTGCATCGTGGCGTGCTGCATTGTTGTGTATTGTAGTTAATTGTTGTCTGTTACACTACAATGTAATAATGTGATGTGTATGACTCGCTCGTCACAACATACGTCAGTGCGGCATTCCGGCTGGATGTTCCTACAGCATGTAACCAGGGACAACTCCCTCGTGGCCGTGGGGTCTTTTACGTGTGCTAAGCGGATGAAGCACATAGAATGTCTATTCATTGTCTGTTCCGAAAGCCTAGCACCCAGACCACCACTTCGGGTCCGGTGGAAAGAGGGGAGGGGGTGGGGGAGGACCCACACAAGACATGACCCGGAGACTCCGGATTGTCTGGCTTCGTAGGTGAGTTTGTTGTCCACAGGGCCTCCTTTCCACAGAGAGTTGGGTCTGGTTCACATCGTTCGCTGATGTGCACGTCTCTGCTGATTACTCCGTGTGCATCATTGGAACAGCAGCAGCAGCAGCAGCAGCAGCAGCAGCAGCAGCAGGATTAGTAGATAATGACTATTACCAGCATGAGCACTAAGAGTAGTAGTAACAGCAGCGGCAGCAGCAGGATTAGTAGATAACGACTATTACCAGCATGAGCACTAAGAGTAGTAGTAACAGTAGCACAGTAGCAGCAGCAGCAGCAGCAGCAGCAGCAGCAGGATTAGTAGATAATGACTATTACCAGCATGAGCACTAAGAGTAGTAGTAACAGTAGCAGCGGCAGCAGCGCCAGCGCCGCAATAGCAATGGTACCAGTGATGGCAGCAGCTACAGCAGCAACAGCAGCAGCAGTAGTGGAAGCAGTAGCAGCAGCAGCAGTGGTGGAGGCAGTAGTAGTAGTAGTAGTAGTAGCAGCAGCAGCAGTAGCAGTAGCAGCAGCATTGGCAATAGAAGATTAGTAATAAAGGCGGCATCAGCATCAGCAGCAGTAGCAATACTATTGGTAGTACAAAACATAGATTCAGTTCTAAGCATCTCCTCTCTCTCTCTCTCTCTCTCTCTCTCTCTCTCTCTCTCTCTCTCTCTCTCTCACACACACACACACACACACACACACACACACCACACACACACACACTGCCCCTTCCACTTCCTACCTCTCATCCCATGCCCCCTTCCACCCCCATCCTCCCCCCCCCCCCCCCCCTCCGCCCCCGGACTCGCCCTCCTTTCCCAACACTATGCTTTGTGCGTGGTTGGAGTTGGGGAGTTCCAGTCTCCCTCAAGGTGTACTTTGTGTGAAACGCCCTTGAGGGAGAGGAGTAGAGCGGGGAAGGGCGAAGAAGGGAGGGTGGAGGGGAGCGGGTGAAGCCCTGCTGTTCTCAGGTGCCATCTCTGGCAGTTGGTTATAAGTTGCTGCCAGTTCTGACACACCTCGTCCGCCTCACCCGGGGTATTTTTAGCCACCCTGTTGGCACGCCACCACCGACAGTAACCCGACCCGCCGCCACCACATGGGGGAGAGAGAGAGAGAGGGGGGGGAGGAGGAGGGAGGGGGGAGAGCAGGGGTGTCAGGGGGGCGTGGCTTGACGCGGACAGAGGGCGGTGACGTGTTCATGTGTCCCCTCCCACTATCAGCAACACGGCACAGGGCCTATCGCTTTGTCATCGATCCCCCCGCCACCCTCCGCTTGGACCTCGCCCTGTCCCTTGTACAGACACAGAGAGATCGAAGGGGAGGAGAGGATACCCCCACACTTTAACCACCCTGGCCCCCATCCAACGGTCTCCAAAATACACTCACTACGGGGCTTTACCACCGCCAAAATATCAGCAGTGTAGAAACTCAAAGCGAGGACACCCTGCATTAAACAACATTGAAACTCTACACATAGCTACCAGCGTAAAAGAAAACGTTGGAAAGACTGTTTAAATCAGAAAATGTCTTACGATGACAACCAAAACAAAGTTGTATTTGGCATTTAAACAAGACGAAGGAATCGGTAATAAAGAACCATAGCAACACGAAAACGACGTCGGCAAAAAGCAAGGCGAGAAAAACTCCTTCTACTCACCCGTTAATCACAGACCAGCAGGTGTCAATGAACACGTCACTGGCTGATCATCAGATCCGCTGTTGTCCCTTCTTTAGCACAGGTTGGTGTCTCCGCTCTCAGTTACCCCCCTTTACCACAGCCATTGAAGCAGTCGGTGCCAGGTGAAAGAATTACTCAGGGCTGTAACGCCGCAACAGATGACGGCCTCTGGAAGCAAGCTCCGCCTGCCACACGGCGATCTCAGCCCTCTGGAAACGATTCTCCGTCTTCATACGGGAGGAGAGGAGGGGAATGGGTTGGGGGGAGGGGGGGAGGCGAAGGGAGGAGTCACTCTTCTCGCAATATGGGGACGGTTTTCAAGTGCAAGTCAACGCGGTGTTAGAGTACGAGCAAACAGTTTGTAACACTTCTGTTTGGACCCGACATTGACCCGGTCCACGTTGTCTCAGTGTGTGTGATCTTCCCAACTCTTACAACAGTTGTCAACATTTCTTTGTGAAAGAATTAGCCGACATTTTCTTCAGTTGTGGAGATCGCCCAACCAGGCCTTCATCGAACTGGTGTCTTCAATAAGCGGTGATCTGACATGATCGATCTGGCGGTAGTTTGTTTGGAAGTTGTTGAGGGACTTGTGTGTTGCCAGCCGTTGGGCGGGGGAAAGGGTGAAGGGAGGGGGGGTGGGGACGAGTGTCGGCCAAGGTGTGGCAACTCCCTCCACCGCCCGCCATTCCAACCCCGCCACGCCACTGGTCCAGCGCCTGGGCCGGGGAGGAGGAGGAAGAGGAGGGGGAGGCCAGGGGGGTGGAATGGGAGGGGACGGAGCCGGCCGTGGGCAGCCCGCGTGGTGCTGGCAATCAGTGTGACACGACTGCTGCCCCGTCCCTCCCACCCTCTCCTCCTGTCCGGCTCTCAGCACCGCGGCTTGCCCCACGCAACTTGGGAGAGGGGGTGGGGGGTGCGAGCGAACGGAGGATACGGGTGGTGGGTGGTATGGGGTGGGGGTGAGGTTGTTCAGGTTTCTGCGACTTTGGGGAAGAAAAGCGTTGGTCTGAAAGGAGTAGGAGTAGGGGAGAGATGGGGGTCTAAGGCAGTAGAGGAGGGGAGGGGGGTTGTACATGGGAGCTAGGTTTCCTGGCCACAGCTCCTGTTAGTTCCGCACATAAAACATTGGAGGGATCGATGCCACTCTGTCTTCTTACAACATCCTCCCACCCCCTCCCTCTTATGTTCCCTCTCCCTCCACCCTGCTCCCTCCCGCACTTCCCTCCCTCCTCTTTCCACAGTCTTGTGGGGGGGGGGGGGAGCGCAGGAGTGCTTCCCGGCGCCAGCTCCAGTCTCCTCCTCCTCCTCCCCCCTCCTTCTACTCCTTCCCCTCTTCGTCTTGTACTAGTTTTGCTTGCTGAACTGGTGTGAGACTGGTGTTGAGAGAGAAGCCGGTGTGAGAGAGATGTGGAGAGAAGGCTTTCTGGCATCACACGCTTAGCTAGGGCCCCCCTCTTCCCTCCCCTCCATACCCCCCCCTCCCCGAACACTCTCCCTTTGCCTGATTTTCTTCAATAACTTAACGCGGGATGTTTTCAGACTCACAGAGTGTTAGGAATTGCCAGCGGGGCATTACGTCGAAGGGGAGAAGTTGTTTGAGTTGAGGGCACCGAAGTTGGATATTCGGGCTGCCTGCCTCTCTCTCTCTCTCTCTCTCTCTCTCTCTCTCCTCTCTCTCTCTCTCTCTCTCTCTGTTTATCCGTCCGTCCGTCTGTCTGTCTGTCTGTCTGTCTGTCTCTCTCTCTCTCTCTCTCTCTCTCTCTCTGAATGTATGTGTGTGTGTGTGTGTGTGTGCGCGCGCGCCTGTGCGTGCGTGTGTGTATGCGTGTGTGTGTGTGTGTGTGTGTGTGTGTGTGTGTGTGTGTGTGTGTGTGTGTGTGTGTGTGTGTGTTGACAGAGAAGAACCAGAACAAAAAGCGAATGAACAAGATAAAATAAAATAAAGTAAAACTAAAACGAGAGACGCTTGCCTTCTTCAACCCACCCCCAGACCAACACATCATGGCTGAGAATGGGACCCAGGGGGGATTCAGTGAAGTGCACGCAGACTTGCAACACACCTCAGGGAGTCAGCATTAGCATGGGAATCCATGAACCGGGAGCACTGCGTCACAAAAAGACGTTGACGTCAACACCACAGGTGGGGTCAAGTGTTAGGGATTCAGTGAAGCGGGTGGTGGCTACGTGACGGTGTTTACTAATGCTCGCTTGCTGCCGCTGGGACTGCGGTTCTGACAATCGTCACCGTGGGGTGTTTACATGATAATCATTCTCCCTACAACGACACGTCAGACGCCGCTGATTGAAGAGACCGTATATATTCCCTTTTGATCTCTCTCTCTCTCTCTCTCTCTCTCTCTCTCTCTCTCTCTCTCTCTCTCTCTCCCAGCATGAGAAGAGAGACGAACAGAGAGAGAGAGAGAGAGAGGGACAGACTGAAAGACAGACAGACAGGAAGAGGAGACAGGACCGACAGAGGAAGAGGTGGACAGACACCATGGCTGAGTGGACAGGGAAGAGGAGACAGGACCGACAGAGAAAGAGGTGGACAGACACCATGGCTGAGTGGACAGGGAAGAGGAGACAGGGCAGACAGAGAAAGAGGTGGACAGACACCATGGCTGAGTGGACAGGGAAGAGGAGACAGGACAGACAAAGAGGTGGACAGACACCATGGCTGAATGGACAGGGAAGAGGAGACAGGACAGACAGAGAAAGAGGTGGACAGACACCATGGCTGAGTGGACAGGGAAGAGGAGACAGGGCAGACAGAGAAAGAGGTGGACAGACACCATGGCTGAGTGGACAGGGAAGAGGAGACAGGGCAGACAGAGAAAGAGGTGGACAGACACCATGGCTGAGTGGACAGGGAAGAGGAGACAGGACAGAGAAAGAGGTGGACAGACACCATGGCTGAGTGGACAGGGAAGAGGAGACAGGGCAGACAGAGAAAGAGGTGGACAGACACCATGGCTGAGTGGACAGGGAAGAGGAGACAGGGCAGACAGAGAAAGAGGTGGACAGACACCATGGCTGAGTGGACAGGGAAGAGGAGACAGGGCAGACAGAGAAAGAGGTGGACTGACACCATGGCTGAGTGGACAGGGAAGCGGAGACAGGGCAGACAGAGAAAGAGGTGGACAGACACCATGGCTGAGTGGACAGGGAAGAGGAGACAGGGCAGACAGAGAAAGAGGTGGACAGACACCATGGCTCAGTGGACAGGGAAGAGGAGACAGGGCAGACAGGGAAAGAGGTGGACAGACACCATGGCTGAGTGGACAGGGAAGAGGAGACAGGGCAGACAGAGAAAGAGGTGGACAGACAACATGGCTGAGTGGACAGGGAAGAGGAGACAGGGCAGACAGAGAAAGAGGTGGACAGACACCATGGCTGAGTGGACAGGGAAGAGGAGACAGGGCAGAGAAGAAAGAGGTGGACAGACACCATGGCTGAATGGACAGGGAAGAGGAGACAGGACAGACAGAGAAAGAGGTGGACAGACACCATGGCTGAGTGGACAGGGAAGAGGAGACAGGACAGAGAAAGAGGTGGACAGACACCATGGCTGAGTGGACAGGGAAGAGGAGACAGGGCAGACAGAGAAAGAGGTGGACAGACACCATGGCTGAGTGGACAGGGAAGAGGAGACAGGGCAGACAGAGAAAGAGGTGGACAGACACCATGGCTGAGTGGACAGGGAAGAGGAGACAGGGCAGACAGAGAAAGAGGTGGACTGACACCATGGCTCAGTGGACAGGGAAGCGGAGACAGGGCAGACAGAGAAAGAGGTGGACAGACACCATGGCTGAGTGGACAGGGAAGAGGAGACAGGACAGACAGAGAAAGAGGTGGACAGACACCATGGCTGAGTGGACGGGGAAGAGGAGACAGGGCAGACAGAGAAAGAGGTGGACAGACATCATGGCTGAGTGGACAGGGAAGAGGAGACAGGGCAGAGAAGAAAGAGGTGGACAGACACCATGGCTGAATGGACAGGGAAGAGGAGACAGGACAGACAGAGAAAGAGGTGGACAGACACCATGGCTGAGTGGACCGGGAAGAGGAGACAGGACAGAGAAAGAGGTGGACAGACACCATGGCTGAGTGGACAGGGAAGAGGAGACAGGACCGACAGAGAAAGAGGTGGACAGACACCATGGCTGAGTGGACAGGGAAGAGGAGACAGGGCAGACAGAGAAAGAGGTGGACAGACACCATGGCTGAGTGGACAGGGAAGAGGAGACAGGGCAGACAGAGAAAGAGGTGGACTGACACCATGGCTGAGTGGACAGGGAAGCGGAGACAGGGCAGACAGAGAAAGAGGTGGACAGACACCATGGCTGAGTGGACAGGGAAGAGGAGACAGGACAGACAGAGAAAGAGGTGGACAGACACCATGGCTGAGTGGACAGGGAAGCGGAGACAGGGCAGACAGAGAAAGAGGTGGACAGACATCATGGCTGAGTGGACAGGGAAGAGGAGACAGGACAGACTGAGGAAGAGGTGGACAGACACCATGGCTGAGTGGACAGGGAAGAGGAGACAGGGCAGACAGAGGAAGAGGTGGACAGACACCATGGCTGAGTGGACAGGGAAGAGGAGACAGGCAGACAGAGAAAGAGGTGGACGACACCATGGCTGAGTGGACAGGGAAGGGAGACAGGGCAAGAGAAAGGGTGGACAGACACCATGGCTGAGTGGACAGGGAAGAGGAGACAGGCAGACAGAGAAGAGGTGGACAGACACCATGGCTGAGTGGACAGGGAAGAGGAGACAGGGCAGACAGAGAAAGAGGTGGACAGACACCATGGCTGAGTGGACAGGGAAGAGGAGACAGGACAGACAGAGAAGAGGTGGACAGACACCATGGCTGAGTGGACAGGGAAGAGGAGACAGGAGCAGACGAAAGAGGTGGACAGACACCATGGCTGAGTGGACAGGGAAGAGGAGACAGGGCAGACAGAAAGAGGTGGACAGACACCATGGCTGATGGACAGGGAAGAGGAGACAGGGCAGACAGAAGAGGTGGACAGACACCATGGCTGAGTGGACAGGGAAGAGGAGACAGGCAGACAGAGAAAGAGGTGGACAGACACCATGGCTGAGTGACAGGGAAGGAACAGGCGAAGAGTGCAGACACATGGCGATGGACAGAAAGAGACAGGCACAGGAGGGCAACACATGGCTGAGTGGAAGGAAGAGGAGACAGGCAGACAGAGAGAGGTGGACAGACACCATGGCTGGTGGACAGGGAAGAGGAGACAGGCAACGGGAAGAGGTGGACAGACACCATGGCTGAGTGGACAGGGAGAGGGACAGGCAAAGAGAAAGAGGTGGACAGACACCATGCTGAGTGGACAGGAAGAGGGACGGGCAGACAGAAATGGGTGGACAGACACCATGGCGAGTGGACAGGGGGGAAGGGGAGAAGGGTGGAGCATGTGTTGGAGGGAAGAGAGGTGACAGACACATGGTGAGTGGACAGGGAAGAGGAGACAGGCAGAGAAGAGTGGACAGACACAGGTGAGTGGACAGGAAGAGGAGACAGGACAGCAGAGAAGAGGTGGACAGCCCATGGCTGATGGACCGGAAGAGGAGACAGGCCAGAAAAGAGGTGGACAGACACCATGGCTGAGTGGACAGGGAAGAGGAGACAGGCAGACAGAGAAAGAGGTGGACAGACACCATGGCTGAGTGGACAGGGAAGAGGAGACAGGGCAGACAGAGAAAGAGGTGGACAGACACCATGGCTGATGCGAAAGGGGCAGGACGAGGGAGTGAGGGTGGACAGGGGAGACAGGGAGGAAAGAGGTGGACAGACACCATGGCTGAGTGGACAGGGAAGAGGAGACAGGCAGACAGAGAAAGAGGTGGACAGACACCATGGCTGAGTGGACAGGGAAGAGGAGACAGGCAGACAGAGAAAGAGGTGGACAGACACATGGCTGAGTGGACAGGGAAGAGGAGACAGGCAGACAGAGAAGAGGTGGACAGACACATGGCTGAGTGGACAGGGAAGAGGAGACAGGGCAGACAGAGAAGAGGTGGACAGACACCATGGTGAGTGGACAGGGAAGAGGAGACAGGGCAGACGAAAGAGGTGACAGACACCATGGCTGATGGACAGGGAAGAGGAGACAGGGCAGAAAGAAAGAGGTGACAGACACATGGCTGAGTGGACAGGGAAGAGGAGACAGGGCAGACAGAGAAGAGGTGGACAGACACCATGGTGAGTGGACAGGGAAGAGGAGAGAGGAAGAGGTGGACAGACACCATGGCTGAGTGGACAGGGAAGAGAGAGGGAGAAGGAAGAGGTGGACAGACACCATGGCTGAGTGGACAGGAAAGGAGACAGGGCAGACAGAGAAAGAGGTGGACAGACACCATGGCTGAGTGGACAGGGAGAGGGACAGGGCAGACAGAGAAAGAGGTGGACAGACACCATGGCTGAGTGGACAGGGAAGAGGAGACAGGCAGAGGAAAGGGTGGACAGACACCATGGCTGAGTGGACAGGGAAGAGGAGACAGGCAGACAGAGAAAGAGGTGGACAGACACCATGGCTGAGTGGACAGGGAAGAGGAGACAGGCAGACAGAAAGAGGGTGGACAGACACCATGGCTGAGTGGACAGGGAAGAGGAGACAGGGCAGAGAAGAAGAGGTGGACAGACACCATGGCTGAGTGGACAGGGAAGAGGAGACAGGCAGACAAGAAGAGGTGGACAGACACCATGGCTTGGACAGGGAGAGGAGACAGGCGCAGAGAAGAGGTGGACAGACACCATGGCTGATGGACAGGGAAGAGGAGACAGGCAGACAAAGAGGTGGACAGCACCATGGCTGATGGAAGGGAAGAGGAGACAGGCAGACAGAGGTGGACAGACACCATGGCTGAGTGACAGGAAGAGGACAGGCAACAAGAAAGAGGTGGACAGACACCATGGCTGATGGACAGGAAGAGGAACAGGCAAAGAGGAGGGACAGATGTGAGTGACAAAGAGGAGACAGGCAACAGAAAGAGGTGGAGACACCATGGCTGAGTGGACAGGGAAGAGGAGACAGGACAGACAGAGAAGAGGTGGACAGACACCATGCGATGGACGGAAGAGGAGACAGGAAGAAGGGTGGACGACACATGGCTGATGGACAGGGAAGGAGACAGGCGACAGAAGAGGTGGACAGACACATGGCTGAGTGGACAGGGAAGAGTTGGACAGCAGAACTGGTCCTAACACCTTAGAGGTGGCGACAACTGGTACAGTGTTTATCATGGCCGGGGCAGCATCGGGTTTGCGAAATGAATCCAGTCTCACAATTGATACATAGATCAGATGCTATTCTTTCCACCAGTGAACTGCTCGTGGGTGACTGGGGCGGGTGAAACAGATTATCTGCTAGGGGGTGTACTCAAGGGGAGAACTCTCATTTCAGTGGCTGCTGCGGGCGGGAGTTTGTTTCTTTGGCAGAAGAAACTGGGATTGTTCCACCTGTTTGAACCGTAGCTTCCGGTTTTGGTTATTGACAGTATCGGCGGGCCTTAGTACGCGCGCGCGCGCGCGCGCGCGGGGCGTGTGTGTGTGTGTGTATATGTGTGTGTGTGTGTGTGTGTGTGTGGTGTGTGTGTGCGTGCGTGTATGTGTGTGTGTGTGTGTGTGAGAGAGAGAGAGAGAGAGAGAGAGAGAGAGAGAGCGTGCTACATGCGAGTCTGTCTGTCTGTCTGTCTGTCTGTCTCTCTCTCTCTCTCTCTCTCTCTCTCTCTCTCTCTCTCTCTCTCTCTCTCTCTCTCTACACAATCCGGACTGTTTGACGTCTCACGCCAGATTCATCGTGAGCATCGGAAAAGCAGATTGACAACAAAGGTTTTACTTGGACAAGAAGTGGACACTTTTTTACGTCTTTGTACCCTCACACTTTGCTGATTACAACTGCATGGTAATACAATTTTCGTTACCAGAGAGAGAGAGAGACAGACAGACAGACAGACAGGTGGAGGGAGGGTAGGGAGGGCAGACGTTGTTGCACAAAACAGCGGCAGGTGGAGGGAGGGCAGGGAGGGCAGACGTGTGTTGCACAAAACAGCGGCAGGTGGAGGGAGGGCAGGGAGGGCAGACGTTGTTGCACAAAACAGCGGCAGGTGGAGGGAGGGCAGGGAGGGCAGACGTTGTTGCACAAAACAGCGGCAGGTGGAGGGAGGCAGGGAGGGCACAGCGGCAGGTAGAGGGAGGGCAGTAGTTGTTGCACTTCGCTCGGCACCACGCCATTTCTCATCTCTCCTCGCCCTCTTCTCACTGTTGCACATTCCTGCGTCAGTCATCGCTCCCGTTCCTCTCTCTCTCCTCCTCCTCCTTTTCCTCCTCCTCTCCCTCTCTCTCTCTCTCTCTTCTCTCTCTCCTCTCTCTCTCTCTCTCTTACCCCCCTCTCTCTCTGGCTGTCTCTCTCTGTCCTGTCTGTCTGTCCTTCTCTCTCTCTCTCTCTCTCTCTCTCTCTCTCTACCTGTGTGTCTATCGTCCTTCTCTCTCTCTCTCTCTCTCTCTTACCCCCCCTCTCTCTCTCTCCTGGCTGTCCTGTCTGTCTGTCTGTCTGTCTTCTGTCTGTCTGTCTGTCTTCTCTCTCTCTCCTCTCCTCTCTCTCTCCTCTCTCATCTCTCTCTCTCTCTCTCTCTCTCTCTGCCTGTGTGTCTGCGTGTATGTCTGTCTGCATTTCTCTCCTCTCTCTCTCTCTCTCTCTCTCTCTCTCTCTCTCTCTCTCTCTCTCTTCTCTCGTCGTTCTCCTCATCCTCCTTCTCCGCCCCCCTTCAATTTCCTCCTACTCCTCCAAGCCCACCGTGCCCTTCCCAATCATACAGACACCAACCCTACTGTTCTCTCTCTCTCTCTCTCTCTCTCTCTCTCTCTCTGTCTCTGTCTCTGTCTCTCTCTGTCTCTCTCTGTCTCTGTCTGTCTGTCTGTCTGTCTGTCTGTCTGTGCGCGCGCGCGTGCGCCATGAGTGCGTGCCTGAAATTGTAAACCGCAATTCTCAATCTGGTAAGCGAGGGGTGGGGAGAGCCCCTAAACTACAGGAAGGAGTACCGCCCAAGGCGAAACTGAATTAAAATGGATAAGCTAGTTACTGACCTGAACTAAGGAGAATTAAATAGAGAGCAGGGTTACGAGGGGTGGGGGTGAGTAACTACACAAACAACGAAAGCGAAGATGGCTGAAAGTAGCAGAATGAGGACTGTTCTTTTAATGCAGTTCTGTCTCTTTTCCGTTACGTTTGGGGAGAAAAAGGAAACGTACTTGTTGAAATGCACCGGTTTGCTTTGTATCGTGTATTCAACACACATTACTTCACACACTGTCCTGCGTGTTTATTTTTCGCTGGAGTTAAACGCTGGACAGAATCAGTCTACACTGCGAGGACTCTGGTATAGCGTCATCAATTGTGCTGCCAGAACGACATCTCTCGGATCGTAAGTCACTTCAGAAGTGACGTAGCTGTCATGACACTAGTTCTAACGCACCGCTAGAGCAGGGGGAGAAAATGTTACCGTGCGGTTTGTATTTCTGCTTCCTTCTTTTCTCTAGTAAACATTCATTGTCTCCCTTTGCTTGAGAGAGAGAGAGAGAGAGAGAGAGTGGGGTGGGAGGAAGAAGGAGGAGCAGGGGAGGGGGGTGGCGATGACTGAATGGGATCGTTAGCCACTGAGACAGGGGAGAGAAGAGAGGGCCAGCGTGGCCAGATGATCAGAAAGGGTCCCACAATCAAATCCCCTGCCCCATAACATGCAACCCTGTCCGCCTCCATTGCTTTATGAGGGTGGGTAGAATGTTGACCCCTTCCCCCTCCACCCTTATCTCCAGCCCCCCCATCCCCCCTCCCCCCCCCCCCTCCCCCCCCCCCCCCCCCCCACACACACACACATACACACCTCCGTTGTATTTCAACACGAAACGGAAACAACAGCAGCTCAAACGATGATATGCAGTTGGGAGTATGTGTATGGGGTGTGGGGGGGGGGGGGGGAGGAGGGGGGACATTTGGGGAGGGGAATGGGATCGGGAAGGGGGGGGGGGGAGCAGACGAACCAGAACGAGCGGTTCGGAAGAAATGTCCGTACGAGGGCGCAGAATGTGTGAGACACTATAAAACAAACAACAAAACATCAACCCCAAACACCTACAACTGACAGAGCTACTATAAAACAAACAACAAAACATCAACCCCAAACACTACAACTGACAGAGCTACTATAAAACAAACAAAACACCAACCCCAAACACCTACAACTGACAGAGCTACTATAAAAACAAACAAAAACACCAACCCCAAACACCTACAACTGACAGAGCTACTATAAAACAAACAAAACACCAACCCCAAACACCTACAACTGACAGAGCTACTATAAACAAACAAAACACCAACCCCAAAACACCTACAACTGACAGAGCTACTATAAAACAAACAACAAAACATCAACCCCAAACACCTACAACTGACAGAGCTACTATAAAACAAACAACAAAACATCAACCCCAAACACCTACAACTGACAGAGCTACTATAAAACAAACAACAAAACATCAACCCCAAACACCTACAACTGACAGAGACTATACATTAAAACAAAAACAACAAAACATCAACCCAAACACCTACAACTGACAGAGCTACTATAAAACAAACAACAAAACACAACCCCAAACACCTACAACTGACAGAGCTACTATAAAACAAACAACAAAACATCAACCCCAAACACCTACAACTGACAGAGCTACTATAAAACAAACAACAAAACATCAACCCCAAACACCTACAACTGACAGAGCTACTATAAAACAAACAACAAAACATCAACCCCAAACACCTACAACTGACAGAGCTACTATAAAACAAACAACAAAACATCAACCCCAAACACCTACAACTGACAGAGCTACTATAAAACAAACAACAAAACATCAACCCCAAACACCTACAACTGACAGAGCTACTATAAAACAAACAACAAAACATCAACCCCAAACACCTACAACTGACAGAGCTACTATAAAACAAACAACAAAACATCACCCCAAACACCTACAACTGACAGAGCTACTATAAAACAAACAACAAAACATCACCCAAACACTACAACGACAGAGCTACAAAACCAAAACACACAACCACACTATAAACAACATACAAAACAACAACCCAAACACTCTACCAACATACCCACACTAGACAGAGCTACTATAAAACAAACAACAAAACATCAACCCCAAACACCTACAACTGACAGAGCTATTTCAAGAGCGCCTGCAGTAGGCCTGTCGTTTTCCCACCAAGAGTAGCGATAGAACGTAAGAACTGAAAGAGTTCCTTCCCTTGCCATTTTAACAAAACATTGAAAACCGAAAATGTCAATGTTTGACCTTAATCTGCACCAAACCGCACCAAAACTTTATTCGTTCGTCGTTACACAAAGTCTGGTTAAAATTAGTGCAGTAGTGTTTTTGTATGATTTATCTATTTATTTATTTATTTATTGCCACACACAAACCAACATACCAACAAACACGAGCAGTCCATTGTCTTCTTGGGCAGAGGGCATGATGATTGGGACGGGCAGGGAACATAGGCATTGGCACGTTATGGCTTCAGCGGGGTTTGAACCGTCAGTCTCTGCTTGCTTAGTCTTACCGCACAGCTGAGTCCATCAGCATCCTCCCCGCTCCCTTCCCCGTACCCATAGGACGGTGAAGGAGAGGTGGGGTTGACCTGGACGGTGTGAGAGGACAAGGGTGATTGCCACCGAGCACAAGCACATCAGGAGACACAAACAAGCAAGCCACCGTCGTCTCCCGGGTACTGACACGTGTGTGGTGTGGCTGGTTGGTTCTGTTCCTGGCGGGAAGCAAACCAAAACATATGTGTTCAGAACGCCTTACTGCACGCTTCTGCCGTCATTATCAGAATTTAGCTTAGAACTAATGGCGCGTCTTTTTCCTCAGTCAAAGTCTATACCAATGCTATAGAACGTACTGATGTACAGAGAAACACACGAAGAAGCCGACACTTCTGGGCTGGGGGAGTTGGGGGTGTCTGTTTATTTTGGTTATTTGTTATTCCTACTTTCATGCCGCGATTTTGATGGAGAAAAAGACGAACCAGTCATTTCTTAGGTGACTCATACTAAACTTGACGTTTAATTGGCGCAGTTGAACGCGTTGTACCTGCTAATGTCTATAATGGCTTTTAGCGACACCACACACACGCTGTCGGAAAGCTACTGAATGCTCGTTGCTTATATGTTGAGTATCTCGCTTTACGTGGAGCCAGCAAGTTCCATGTGTTGTCAAAAAAGCTGAAACCGCAGTGAATTGTGGGAGGGGTACTCCAGGAAGGTACGTCACACTGCCCTAGCGATCTGCGGAGTGCACTGCATTGTATGTAGGGGCCAGGATACAATGTAGTGTGGTTTGGTCCTCAAAGTCAGTGGCTGGCTGCCAGAAAACAACTACGTCAAAGGGACTCAGACAGCGGTATGGGTGAGGATGGAAGCATCTAAAACGAAGAAGAAGCTCCTCGACGATTGGTTTGAAAATCAATCACAGAGAAAGTGAAGGGCTTTCAGGGAAGATCATTTATATGCTGTTCAATAATAATGAATAACATTTGAATGCAAAAAAGAGTCTTCGGTTATCATTTTATGATACGAAAAATATCTTATTGCAAGGGAATTTTTCTTACGTTGGATGTACATTAAAAATGGAAAAGAATTAGTCTTAACAGTTGTAGCTTTTGTGCCCATTTATCAGCAGATTTCAAATGCCAGTATCGCACACTTTACCAGAAATTGGTATTTTGTAGAATTTATTCTCGCTGAACCGATTTTCACACACACACACACACACACACACACACACACACACACACACACACACACACACACACACACACTACAATGAGTTCTATATATGTTTGGTTATTGGCTTTAAGATACAGGGCAAAGAGGCAATGTGCCTGTGATACTGCAGCTAACAGCAGGACGTCAGCGGCACACAGCTGTCGGTCGATAATGTTCTGCATGTGACTGATCCTAAAGAGACGCGCCCTTATTGCTTCGCTGATCAACGCGGATCTCTCTGATCAGCCCAGTTTGACAGAGCGACAGCTTTTACAGCACCAGGCACACCTGCTGCACACAGACATCGGCCTTCCATGTGAGTATTGAGAGATTATCTGCGGTGCAATAGGCCATACATTGATCGGTAAAGGTTGATGAATAAGTGTGACTATTGAGGGATTATATGTGGTGCAACTGGCCATACATTGTTCGGTAAAGTTTGATGAATAAGTGTGACTATTGAAGGATTATCTGTGGTGCAATTGGCCATACATTGGTCGGTAAAGTTTGATGAATAAGTGTGACTATTGAGCGGCACGTTGATGGGTAAAGTTTGATGAATGAGTGTGAAACTCCATGATGAAGTCCAGTGCGCCTTGAACTATATCAAACAGGTCAATATGGTGATCTCAGAAATGGATCCACAGTACAGAGAGACCTGTCGCTGACATAAAAGAAACACGTTTTGATAAATAAAATAGAAAACTGGCAAATGGGGGGGGGAGGGGGATCGAATAGACAAACAACAAAAAGAAACAAACCAGGTGGGTCCGGAAAGACAGCACTCTCTGCAGGGGTGGACAACCTGTAACATGAGGTTAGCCGACATTAGCTAATACACTACAGATACGTTTCTGCAAAAGAACCACACATTCACCACCAGGGAATCTCCCTCAGTGAAGTAACAATAACATGAGGTTAGCTGACATTAGCTAATACCCTACAGATAGGTTTCTGCAAAAGAACCACACATTCACCACCAGGGAATCTCCCTCAGTGAAGTAACAATGGTCCGTCAGTAGCAGCAGAATGAGCACACTTAGGTGTTACAGTACACCATGCATGAGAGAGAGAGAGAGAGAGAGAGAGAGAGAGAGAGAGAGTTCACACGTGGTCAACGGCTGGGTCCACATAGCGTTCACTACATCATCAGGCAGCCAGCGAGTCACAATACACTATTGCCACATCACGTGGTCAGTCTCTTGCAGACTGTCAACTAATAACAACGATCTTCAGTTATCGCTCTTTTCTTCTTCTCACAAAACAAAGGAATACACCGCATCATTATGACAGCATGTCATCTTAGCGAATTTCAACATACCAAAGGGCAGCAGTTACATTTCCATTCTCTGTGCAAGGACATCTCTCTGCATGGACATCTCTACACACGGACATTTTGTGTCCATGGATTTGTCATGATCTTAACTCATCAACCGATCAATGAACAGGAGCACTCAGTGTGATGTGTAATAAACATTTGGTCCAACAGCCAGTCTAGAATAGCACACATCATAGAGGTTCTTGTTAGTTAGAATTATCATCTAACACAAACGGTAATCCGTTAAAGCGTACACAGTCAGTTACATAACACAGAGATACACATGAAACTTTATAACAACACGAAAACCACAACTTTTCACAAACATGTCAAAACTGAACAAACAAGAAAAAAGCAGCCTGGACTACAAGCGGAAGAGCGCGGTGGGGGGGAGGGGGGGGGAGAAGTTAGGGAGAGGGAGAAGCCATGCCTGGCGACTGCTCATTGACCAATTCCCTGCTTTGATGTAGCAGACCAGGGAAGATGCAAGTTGATAAGACACGGGTTAGCTTCGTGCCATCATTTCAAAACAACACAAAAAACAGGACTTTTTCTTTTATACGTTACATGACGTAGTCGTTAATCCCCGCACCCGCTCTCCCTCCCCCCCCCCCCCCCCCCAGCGCTCTCTCTCTCTCTCTCTCTCTCTCTCTCTGTCTCTCTCTCTCTGTCAGAGGCTGAGTCTCACCTGCAGATCAATCCTTTCTGTTAAATCAAACGAACTTCATGATCGATCCCAATGGACAGCCACACTGGGACAGCTCTTGCCTCTGTGAGGACAATTCAGGCTGAACCAGTGAACGCTGTGGTAAAATCAAATAGTAAATGCCAAACAAGCATTCCCTCAATCCACTTGAACGTGTGTCATTAGCCCAAAAGACCGGAAATCAAACTAACTACAGTCTATCGACTTCAGTCCTCGCACCATGCCAGAGGCAGACTGCCCTCCATTCATTACTTCTGTTGGAGCTCCAGGCACTACAGTGTTCAACGCCCACCAAGTTTTGAAAAATAATCTTTTTCCTATAACTCTTCATGAAGACCATCGAACAAAGAAGTTTTGTCGATTGGTCAAATTTGAATATTTGAAGCAAATCTTTGGGAAAAAAAAAAGATTTACGGGTTCCGCAGGGCGATCTAGACAAACAGATCACAGGACAAAAACACTGAAATATTAGGCCTCTGTTACTAGTTACTGGTATCAATCACATTGTGCGAGGGGTTGAAAATGCACCATCATTCCTAGTAGGTTGTAGCGCGTACAGTGCACCCTCTGTGTCAGAAAGACGCCAGGCTGGCCATACAGGCCATCAGATCCATCAGAGTGAGGAAGCGTATTCTGTTAGCAAGCCAAACGGCGATAGAACTTTGTCAATCCTCTGTTAGTGTCTCTCTCTATTTGCCTCCAACCCTCACCCCCACCTCTCTCTCTCCTCTCTCTCTCTCTCTCTTCTCACACACAACACACACACACACACACACACACGTGCGCACGTGCACACACGCACGTATGCGCGCGCACACACGCACGCACGCAGGCACACACATACACACACGCACACACGCGCGTGCGCACTCAAACACGCACGCACCCACCCACCCATCCACCCACGCACGCACGCACGCACGCACACACACACACACACACACACACACACACACACACACACACACACGTGCGCACGCGCAAAAGCAGAGATAGACAGAGAGAGAGACAGACAGTCAGGCACTCCGACTCTCCGCTTCATATTGCGGAACTGGACTTGTCGGCCAGTCAGCTGCTGCCGCCTTGCCAGCTTTCTCCGCAGACTGCCCTTCTTCCCCACGGCGGGGGCAGCGGCCACTCACACTACTACCGCCACTTCAGTGACGGGCGCGCGCGTGCCTGGCACGTGCTGTCCTCGAGCCGCCAAACGTCACAGCTCGCGGTGTGAGAAACCAGCAGATGCGTGTCCGCCCGTCCCCCTCCTCAAGTCGCCCCAAATCCACTGCTGCCCGTTGACGCCGTCGCCTGATGTGACGCCGGCGAGACGGGGTGGGCGGGAAGGGGGCCGTTGGGGGAGGGGTGATAAACGGAGGAGGGGGGTGAATGATGAAGATTAAGGTGGCGGGTTAAAAGGTGTCCTAAGCCAAGACTATCTCAGGGTAATTTTGTTTTTTTAACGTTTGGGGTGGGGTTTGGATGACTGGTTGTTGAGTGGGTGGCTGGTTGCTTTGTTATTTGGATCTGCGGGTTGTTTATTTGCTTCCTTGCCATTCTTGAAGAGTACCCTCCTCCCCCCACCCTCCCTTCTCCTCCTTTCCTCCCGTGGAGCATAAACAACATGGTTTGCTTTGACGTGCCTTGGCTCTCGTTACATCATCACCGACCTGAATGTCGTCACATCATCTGATTAATCTTCATCAGGTTTCTGCTCTCTCTCCTCTCTCTCTCTCTCTCTCTCTCACACACACACACACACACACACACACACACACACACACACACAACCACACACACACACACACACACACACACACACACACACACACACACACACACACACCCGACGAACAGTATGCATGAGTGAGAGAGAGAGAGAGAGAGAGAGAGAGAGAGAGAGAGAGAGAGAGAGACAGAGATCACATATTCAATGCATAGGGAGTGAGGACAAACTGTTCTCTTTCTCTGGAGACAAAATCAGGTTCAAGTGTGTTGTAATGAGACAGATGAACATTAAACAAAACCAAACAAAAAAGAAACAAACACAAAACAACAACAAAAACAACAACAACAACAACAAAGAAATAGAAAAATATCAAGCCAGCATGCACATAGTTTGACTCCAGCTAATTATTATGTTCCTTTCTTCTTCTTCTTTCTTCTTCTTCTTCTTCTTCTTCTTCTTCTTCTTCTTCCGTCTGCCCCAACATGATGTACATATTTGAGAATAGACGATAATTGGTGATGACGTTAGCAAATGCTGATAAACTATTCTGTCTCATTACAGATTTGATTTAAAGCAAATGACGATTTATTTTTGGTGCAATAATATCTGGGATTTCTCTGATGTCGTTTGCACTGATGTGGAAGAATTGAGTTTTTTTCATATACAGTCCCAGACTTCGCACATTTTTTTTTCAATTCGGACACCTAAATGGCTAAGTTTGTTAAAGACACCTCAATGGCTAAGTTTGTTAAAGACACCTCAATGGCTAAGTTTGTTAAAGACACCTAAATGGCTAAGTTTGTTAAAGACACCTCAATGGCTAAGTTTGTTAAAGACACCTAAATGGCCAAGTTTGTTAAAGACACCTAAACGGCTAAGTTTGTTAAAGACACCTCAATGGCTAAGTTTGTTAAAGACACCTAAATGGCCAAGTTTGTTAAAGACACCTAAACGGCTAAGTTTGTTAAAGACACATCAATGGCTAAGTTTGTTAAAGACACCTAAATGGCCAAGTTTGTTAAAGACACCTAAACGGCTAAGTTTGTTAAAGACACCTAAACGGCCAAGTTTGTTAAAGACACCTAAATGGTTAAGTTTGTTAAAGACACCTAAACGGCTAAGTTTGTTAATGACCTAAACGGCTAAGTTTGTTAAAGCCCCAACGTCTTAGTCACTGATTGTTACTTCGAGTCGTGTTTGCCAACAACAACAACAAAACAATAACTATAATGATAATGATGGTGATGATGATAATAGTAATTAAGGCAATAAATAGATAGACAGCTAGATAGACATATAGATATATAGACGTGTTTTGATAGGTCATGAAGAGTGCTTACAAATAAAATAGATTTCCCTGTCCGTTATTTATGTTTACTTTTTCAATTATAATTCTGGTGGTATTGATAACTTGTTATTATTATGATGATTATGATTATGATCATGTTTTTTTTCAATTAAAAAAGGGGCAATACATGAAGCGAAAATCTCAGCTTTCATGTAGAGCGACAGGAGCTGGAATTGATGAATTCGACCCTAGACATCTCTAAGATGACCACTAAGCTAACCAACACTACAATTTCTTCTTCTTCTTCTTCTTCTTCTTCTTCTTCTTCTTCTCCTCCTCCTTCTTCTCCTCCTCTCTCTCTCTCTTCTCTCTCTCTCTCCTATCATCATCTCGTCACTTCTCTCCTGTCTCTCTCTCTCTCTCCCGTATTTCATCAGGTTCCTGTACTTTTCCGTGTTTTCCCCCGTTCGTCATGCTTCTTTCTTTTTCTTCTTCTCCTTCGTCTTCGTCTTCTTCTTCTTCTTCTTCTTTTCTTCACCACCGTAGACGTCGTCGTCATCGTCGTCGTCCTCCTCCTCTTCCTCCTCCTCCTGCTCCTCCTTCCCATCATCATGACTCTCATCATTAGTCCTGGAGGCATTTTACATGGGGTCCCATTTGCCATCGAACACCACCACCACCATCACCCCCACAACCACCATCGCCATCCTCCACATCCCACCACCGCCAATATCAACACAATCGCCCGCTAGCCCCACTAACCAAGACGAACGACCAGATTATCAAGGGAGGTGAAAGGGGTCCCCCGAGGGGAGATAAATCTCTTGCTCTCCGACTGGCGCTGCCGGGGGAGACAACTCGTCACTGGGGACCTGTCGCCTGCAGGGCCAGGAAAGGGAGAGAGAGAGAGAGAGAGAGGGGGGGGGGGGGGCTGCATGGGAGACCGCCAGTCTTAAAAGGTTGAAAGGTGGCCCAGTGGATAGCACGTTCGCCAAGGAAGGGAGATAATCCCGGGTCTGCGGTTCCGATCTTCTGCAAGGCGTTTCTTTCCCTCACCCCTCAGACCTTCAGTAGACTGCGGAGTGCTAGTCTTTCGGAGGAGACGTCATGTATACATTCTGTGTGCACTTTGCAACTAACACACGTACAAGAAGCCGCAGCAACATGGGAGTTGTATTTGCCAAAGTCTGTAGGAAACGATAAACAAGGAGGAACAAGAAGAAGAAGAAGGAGGAGAGGAAGGAGAAGAAGAAGAAGAAGAAGGTCGGTTGCGTACGATGGCCACTCGTTCTGTGCACGGCGAGTACTACGAATATGGCACGGGCGGGGAGGGGGGGGGGGGTCTCCTGTGAAGAAGGAGGTCAGTCATACAGTGCAATGCAGTATGGATTTTCTGCTTGGAAAGAGGACTGAACACGTCTCAAACAGAACCGTTTAACGGACACAATCATCATAAAACATCTACCGTAGAAAGGTAACCTCTGAATGTCAACACTGAAGGGCCATCAGTTTAATCAACCAGCTCTGAACAGTCACGTGAGTCAGGAGCCGTTGAACGGGTTCCAAAGGAAGACGAAATCCTCGTGAAGGTACACGCAGGGCTCAGGCTGAAAAGGATCCACTGAACTGATCCTCATTGATAGCCAAGCATCTTCAGCTCCAATGTTTTTTTTCTACCATTAAGTCATCGTCTTTGAGAACGCCTTTGATGGTGTCGATCATGTAGGCGTGTAGCAGGCCGTGAAGTAATGTGACTTTGACAACAACCTCAATCAAGTCACAGGACCATTCTTCAAAGATGCAAGCAATTCAGCAACTTCCTTCGAACAATCATAAGGGTAGGCCAAGGCGTTTTCCTCGCTTCCATTAGCCCAGAGAATGCAACATGTTAGACTTCAAGATATTCCTTTGTGTTGGACGCAAGTATTTTTGTTTCGTAGGTTATGCTAATGATGTTAACCTTTCATGAGACAACGAAGCGGAGCTTCAGGAAGTTACTTACTATCAAGCACATACAGAATGGGCGTTGGCTCACAAAAAATGAAAGGTTTAGTGAACAGTTTCAGGCAGCATTCCACAGTCAGCATCCTGAGGAACAGGCTGATATCACGGAAAAGGACCAGTTCAAGTATCACGGGTCCATTCTGAGCAAGGACGGCAGTTTAACAAGAAGGTCAAGACGAGGCTGGCTGTGGCCACGTCTGCCATGAGAAGACACCCTGGTATGTGGAACACCAGGTCTGTCTGCCTCCCAGTGACCATGGGATGCACTGGGTCATCGGTGATGACCACGCTTCCCTAGGGATGCAAGAAGTGGACACTGATAACAGATATTGAGTTCAAAGTCCAAACAGCTTGGCCATTGCGGGCATGTATGTCAGCATGACTCTAAGACCATGTAGGGGTGC
>CM065722.1:2488362-2495862 GCA_033310375.1 Conus canariensis
ACTCCCCTTTCCTCTGTTTGTATTTCGGCCTGTTTCAACACGTTATTGGCACGCCAGTGCTCTCTTTCTCCTCTGTTACTCCCCTTTCCTCTGTTTGTATTTCGGCCTGTTTCAACAAGTTATTGGCACGCCAGTGCTCTCTTTTTGGCTGCACAATGACGCCCCTTTCTCTTCCTCCTGTCTCTTCCTCCTTTCTCTTCCTCCTTTCTCGTTCTGCTCTGTGAAATATCAGGAAGGCATTGACAGTCTCTCTGCAGTTTTCAAGCAGCTGCCTTTGACAAGCGTGCCTTCCGGCAGCCTCAAGTAGTCCTTAATGGAACATGGCTCGCTGAACGATGACGATGACGATGATGATGATGATGATGATGACGATGATGACGATGACGATGATGATGATGAGATGATGATGACGATGATGATGATGTTGATAATGATGCTGCTGCTGCTGCTGATGATGATGATGATGGTGGTGGTGGTTGTGGTGGTGGTGATGATGATGGTGATGATGATGATGATGACGACGACGACGACGAGATGATGATGATGATGATGATGATGATGTTGTTTTTGTTGTTGTGGTGGTGGTGGTGGCAGTGGTGGTGGTGGTGGTGTGTGGTGGTGAAATGTGGTGGTAGTGGTAGTGTTGGTGGTGGTGGTTGCTGAGTGCATTGCCTTTGCTGTTATTCTTATCGTTAACGTTGTGGGACATCAAAGATGCTGTTGTTGTTGGTTAGGTTTTTTTTTCTCTCTCTCTGTTACTGGACAGACTAGGTTTTTTTCTCTCTCTCTGTTACTGGACAGACCAAAGAACATGAAAGAACAAAGGGTGAAACAAAGAAAGAGGGCATGAACGATCTTGAAAGATAGAAATACATTTTGTGAAACGGCAAGGAAAATTAGATAAATGAATAAGTAAATAAACAAAGTATAAACAGAAGAAGAAAAACAGAATCCTCTGAACCAAGATGAAGGGTTGTGTAATAGACACACTGTTGCAAAAGGGAATAAAGTGTCAACGATACCTCTCTTCTCCGAACATCACAGCCATAGATCACAGAATAATCAAAGCATATCTCGCCCAGAGAAATGTTCAATCTTTGCTCCAAGAAAGGAAAATATGCGAAAACTGTTTTCAGCACACAACGAAAATGTTCTATCGTGTGTGTGTGTGTGTGTGTGTGTGTGTGTGTGTGTGTGTGTGTGTGTGTGTGTGTGTGTGTTTGCGGGTTTTTTGTTGTTGTTGTTGTTGTTCCAGCATATATTAAAAAAAGGAATAGAAAGAGGGGGCAAAGATATCAGTTTAAGAAAAAAAAAGGGGAGGGGGGGGGGGGGGGATTTGAAAATTGCAGTATGGTTGGAAGTCCCGATCGCTGTCGGGACAAATCTGCATTTAGGAAGACAGCCCTACATAAATGGCATTTATGGGGTCAGATCATATTGTCACTCTCAGAGTGTCGTAACGTGACGGCATATATTTCACGGGCAGGGCAATGCAGCTTTCAGAATGTTTTCTGCTGGCGTTGAATCACATAGCATCTGGTATAAAACACATGTCTTTCTGCCTTTGGGATTTGTCTTGTGATCGAAATTTAATGGCAGTAATTTTTTTTCTTCTTCTTTTTTTGCTGTTGTTGACCCCTCTTCTGTGCCATCTCAGTGACATTGCACCCACGCCGCTCATTCTGACTGCTCTATCAACGGCCACAGACCGGCCTGCCCCGCCGAAGTCCCGGCACCGGCAAACTACAGGGAGCAGTCAGTGTCAAGTCGTCAAGAGGCAACCCCAAGGAGAAGACACTGTATTGCCGCCGAGTCACTTCGGTGGTGTTAACTGGTGCCTGTTCTGATCCAACATACGCAGGACACTAACTTATAAACCCCCGACAGCCTACTGACGACAGTAATTGCTTAGTCGCGGAGCTGGAGTGAGTGAGCTCTCCCACCGGAGGACGCCAACACGTCCGTCCATTGACAGTCCCCGTGAGCTGCCAATACCGGTGACCCCGACAGAATCAAACCAAGGCCATAGACGTGGACAGGCCATCCAGACTGAACTCACCATGAGAGCAGGACATGAAGCGCCACAGAATCTGAGACTTTTTTATACTGATCGATGAGGATGAGGATGATGAAGATGATGCTACGGATTTTCATTCTGGTCTGAGAATGAATGATACCGCTTTACTCTATGTTTACTTTGACGATGTATCCCGGTGTCAACCAGGCCTGAGAGATACAGACACCTGCAGTGTTGGTCAGCAAATTTGAGCAACACTCTCTGAAATGCATCCATTAAGTGGATGAAACTCGATTGTGTGGTCCTAGTTTTCCCAAATGAGCCCGTAGCAAACTCGAATCTGGTTAGAAGCCGGTAGGGGCAGAAAAATCCCACAAATGGCTCTGATTGGAATCGAACACACGATCTCCCAGCCGGGAGTCCACGAGACTAACTACTTCGCCACGGCGGTTGGTAGCAGCAGTAATTTAGTAAAGGCGTTATGAAAATGTCCTGTAGCAGATAATCTGACAGGGGATCGCATTAGGATCGTCCATGGAGCAGTGTGTTGTTCCAGTGATGGAGGAGCGTCATCAGCTGACAGAATGGCCTTGGAAGACAGGCTCCAGCCGGACTGCTCTGTCTGCTGTCCACGGTCAGTTGTCCACCACTGGCGCAAACCACATTTAGCGGGGTCAACAATGGCGCTCACCGTGTGAGCTGGATGAGCTCCATGTGGGTGGTCTCCCCTTAGGGCTCCCGGTCTGCTAATGGGTGTGAAGACTGATGCGTCGTCTGGGTGTTGATCCCCATCCGCCTGTCTCTGATTTATCTCCTCTTGTATGCAAAGAGAGAAGGAGAAAGAAAACAAGTAGACACTGAGATGTTATTGAATCTAAGGTCACTACTGGGTGTTCGAAACATTCGCTTGGAAGCTTTGATATATGTACCATTTCTCCAGAAAGCCTTGGGGGCGGGAGAGAGAGAGAGAGAGAGAGAGAGAGAGAGAGAGAGAGAGAGAGAGAGAGAGCGAGATTGTGTGTGTGTGTGTGTGTGTGTGTGTGTGTGTGCGCGCGCGCGCGCGTGTGTGTATGTGTGTGTGTGTGTGTGTTTTGAGAGAGAGAGAGAGAGAGTTTGCAGACAGAGACGGAGCGAGAGAGAGAGAGATAGAGAGAGAGAGATTGTGTGTGTGTGTGTGTGTGCCTGCGTGCGTGTGTGTGTGTGTGTGTGTGTGTGTGTGTGTGTGTGTGTGTGTGTGTGTTGTGTGAATGAGTGAGTGAGTACCAGACAGACGTAAACAGACAGAGAAACAAACAAATCAGACACACAGAGGGCGCTGTAGACGCCCTGTTGCCAGCAACCCTGAAGTCCAGGTCCAGATTAGGAGTGACTGATGGGAGGTCTGAGCCCTGGTCTTTAACAGCCATCTGATTGATGGCCTTGTCCTTTGACAGACGCCACAAACACAAGTCAGAGACAGACAGACGGAGAGACTGACAGGTCTGTAGACATAGAATAGAAACACAAACACACGCGCACGCGCGCGAGCACACGCACGCACGTACGCACACACACCACACACACACACACACACACACACACACACACACACACACACACATACACACATGTAAGTATGTAAGCATGCGCGCGCGCATACACACACACACACACACACACACACACACCACACTCACACACACACACACACTCACACACACACACACACACACACACAGTGGAACAGATCAACAAAAGCAGACATGCGGTTGAAAAAAAAAAGAGAGAAAAGAAAAGAAAAAAGAAGAGAAAGCAGACTGGGAGTACTTTCATAACATCATGGCAAACAGCAAGCAGTGTCATTAAGCAGACTGGGAGTACTTTCATAACATCATGGCAAACAGCAAGCAGTCTCATTAAGCAGACTGGGAGTACTTTAATAACATCATGGCAAACAGCAAGCAGTCTCATTAAGCAGACTGGGAGTACTTTCATAACATCATGGCAAACAGCAAGCAGTCTCATTAAGCAGACTGGGAGTACTTTCATAACATCATGGCAAACAGCAAGCAGTGTCATTAAGCAGACTGGGAGTACTTTCATAACATCATGGCAAACAGCAAGCAGTGTCATTAAGCAGACTGGGAGTACTTTCATAACATCATGGCAAACAGCAAGCAGTCTCATTAAACAGACTGGGAGTACTTTCATAACATCATGGCAAACAGCAAGCAGTCTCATTAAGCAGACTGGGAGTACTTTCATAACATCATGGCAAACAGCAAGCCGTGTCATTAAGCAGACCGGGACTACTTTCATAATTTTGATAAGAAGAAACAAAGATATTACTGGTATACATATAGGTGACAAAGAATCGAAAATAAGTCAGTTTGCAGACGACACCAATTTCACTCTTGATGGATCTGAAAAGTCTTATTTAACGACTCTGAGAGTACTGGAAGAATATGCTGAAATATCAGGTCTAAAAGTTAATTACGAAAAAACTGTTGCAGTCTGGATAGGTTCCCAGAAGCATAGTAACAGTCGTTTTGGAGAAATTACAGAATAGTCTGGGACCCAGGAATATTCAAAATTTTGGGCATAGTTTTTTCAGTCGATCTAGAGAACATCCCTCAACTAAATTATGAAAGCACTTTATTTAAAATGAGAAGGTGTATAGCAACATGGAGTAAAAGAAGCCTTACACCATATGGAAAGATAAGTATAATAAAATCATTAATAACATCTCAGATCACTCATTTGTTCTTACTGCTACCAGACCCACCTACACAGTTTTTGAAAGACATGAATGTGATGCTTTTTCAATTTCTATGGAACAAAAAACCCGATAGAATAAAACGCACAGTTACTTTCAAGGATTATGACGAAGGCGGGTTGAAAATGGTTAACATATATTCAGTTTGTAAATCATTAAAACTGACATGGATAAGACGATTAACACAAAAGGAAGCGAACTGGACAACACTAGTAAAAGTATTGTATCCAGATATAGTAAGATTGAGTACTTTTGGCTCAGACTATGTGGAAAACATAATAAATAAATGTGAAAACCAGTTCGGGATTGACGTTTTGAATCATCTAAAAGAATACCAAGTGAAAGTCCAACCCAAGACATATTATGAACTACTCAATGAAAATCTACACTACAATACAAAATTCTTGATAGATAAAACGTCCATAAAAGTACGGATTTGGATACAGAACGGAATTCTTAAGGTCAGAGACCTAACTAATAATGGAGTTTTTCTAAATTTCATTGAATTCCAAAATAGATATGGGCAGAACTTAACCAATTTTCTTCAATTTGTTGGCGTTATAAGATCAATAAAGACTTATCAAAAGAAAAACAACATAAAATTTGAGGAGGGTAACAGAGAAGGAGAAAGTCTATTCTGGGAGAACCTACTAAAATTCAACCGAGGAACAAAAGGCATAAAAGTTTTTTTTGAAAGACACATCGAGGAGCCAACATCATTAACTAAATGGGAAAATGAACTAAACTATAGGATTGACAGGAAAAAAGCTTTTTTAAGTGTATATAGAACAACTAAAGATCCCAGGCTTCGGTGGTTCCAGCTGAAAGTTCTATACAGGCTTCTACCAACAAATAGATATTTATATTTTTGTAAAATTAAACGATCTCCAATGTGCGATCAGTGTGAAGATGGAGAGGAAGAAGAAGACCACCTTCTCTTATTATGGAATTGTGATGTTGCACAGACCTTTTGGTGCGGGGTGACTGAATGGATAAAAAGTAATGCAGTAGGGAAAAGGGATTTTTGGATTGATCCAGAAATAGTTATTTTAGGAGTCATAGATGGATTTCAAACAGATGGAGTGATAGATCTGATTCTCCTTTTGGGTAAACATTACTTGTTTTTGTGTAAACAAAAAAAAATATACCTATTCTGGCAATTTTTAAAAGTATTGTAAAACAAAAATATCTTATAGAGAAAGGAGAACATATTCTCCGAGGCACCATTGAAAAATGTATCTCAAAATGGCAAAATTATGAAGATCTTTTCAATTAAACCCATCTTTCTTTTCAATTAAACTCATCTTTTCCGGATATCCATAATATATCCATAAGACACGAATTTGTTTTTGTCTTTAAAAAGCATTAAGATAATTTTTATTACCAAAGACTGTGCACATGAAGTAAAAAGATATACATAAGTGCCTGACTTTTCTTTCTTTCTTTTTTCTTTTTTTTTAGGACTATCTCTCCGTCTTTCCATCTGTCACTTTCATCTACTTACATTCTGTAGAATATTAATCTTAAGTTATAGAGATTTATGCCAGATGTTTTCTTCAACCCTCCATCCCCCACCCCGCATCCCTCGTGTGTATCATTGTATGCATTAGTTCTTGAATAAAGTGTGTGAAAAAAAAAAAAAAAAAAAAAAAAAAAACATCATGGCAAACAGCAAGCAGTCTCATTAAGCAGACCGGGACTACTTTCATAACATCATGGCAACAGCAGCATCATACAAAGACATACATCATGGCCAACACAGCAGTCATAACACGAAAAATCATGGCAAACAGCAAGCAGTCATACCACACTGACATAAAATCATGGCAAACAGCAAGCAGCCATACCACACTGACATAACATCATGGCAAACAGCAAGCAGCATACCACACTGACATAACATCATGGCAAACAGCAAGCAGCCATACCACACTGACATAACATCATGGCAAACAGCAAGCAGTCATACCACACTGACATAACATCATGGCAAACAGCAAGCAGTCATACCACACTGACATAACATCATGGCAAACAGCAAGCAGTCATACCACACTGACATAACATCATGGCAAACAGCAAGCAGCATACCACACTGACATAACATCATGGCAAACAGCAAGCAGCATACCACACTGACATAACATCATGGCAAACAGCAAGCAGTCATACCACACTGATCATAAACAATACATCGGCAAACAGCAAGCAGTCATACCACACTGACATAACATCATGGCAAACAGCAAGCAGTCTCCTTTCCGGTGTAAAACATACCACATGACATAACATCATGGCAAACAGCAAGCAGTCATACCACACTGACATAAGATCATGGCAAACAGCAAGCAGTCTCCTTTCCGGTGTAAAACATACCACACTGACATAACATCATGGCAAACAGCAAGCAGTCATACCACACTGACATAACATCATGGCAAACAGCAAGCAGTCATACCACACTGACATAACATCATGGCAAACAGCAAGCAGTCATACCACACTGACATAACATCATGGCAAACAGCAAGCAGTCATACCACACTGACATAACATCATGGCAAACAGCAAGCAGTCATACCACACTGACATAACATCATGGCAAACAGCAAGCAGTCTCCTTTCCGGTGCAAAACATACCACACTGACATAACATCATGGCAAACAGCAAGCAGTCTCCTTTCCGGTGCAAAACATACCACACTGACATAACATCATGGCAAACAGC
>CM065722.1:2505862-2523362 GCA_033310375.1 Conus canariensis
AGTTAAGAAGGGTTTTCTCTTCATGGTCAGTACCTGAGCGGGGAGGTTAGAGGGGTTTTCTCTCCATGGTCAGTACCTGAGAGGGGAGGTTAGAGGGGTTTTCTTTCCATGGTCAGTACCTGAGGGGGAGGTTAAGTAGAGGGTTTTCTCTTCATGGTCAGTACCTGAGGGGGAGGTTAGAGGGGTTTTCTCTCCATGGTCAGTACCTGAGAGGGGAGGTATAGAGGGGTTTTCTTTCCATGGTCAGTACCTGAGAGGGGAGGTAAGAGGGGTTTTTCTTTCCATGGTCAGTACCTGAGAGGGAGGTAAGAGGGGTTTTCTCTTCGGTCAGTACCTGAGAGGGGAGGTAAGAGGGGTTTTTCACTTTATGGTCAGTACCTGAGAGGGGAGGTTAGAGGGGTTTTCTTTCCATGGTCAGTACCTGAGAGGGGAGGTTAGAGGGGTTTTCTTTCCATGGTCAGTACCTGAGAGGGGAGGTTAGAGGGGTTTTCTCCTTCACGGTCAGTACCTGAGAGGGGAGGTAAGAGGGGTTTTCACTTCACGGTCAGTACCTGAGAGGGGAGGTAAGAGGGGTTTTTCTCCATGGTCAGTACCTGAGAGGGGAGGTAAGAGGGGTTTTCTCTCCATGGTCAGTACCTGAGAGGGGAGGTAAAGAGGGGTTTTCTCTCCATGGTCAGTACCTGAGAGGGGAGGTAAGAGGGGTTTTCTCTCCATGGTCAGTACCTGAGAGGGGAGGTAAGAGGGGTTTTCTCTCCATGGTCAGTACCTGAGAGGGGAGGTAAGAGGGGTTTTCTCTCCATGGTCAGTACCTGAGAGGGGAGTTAAGAGGGTTTTCTCTCCATGGTCAGTACCTGAGAGGGGAGGTAAGAAGGGTTTTCTCTCCATGGTCAGTACCTGAGAGGGGAGTTAAGAGGGGTTTTCTCTTCATGGTCAGTACCTGAGCGGGGAGGTTAGAGGGGTTTTCTCTCCATGGTCAGTACCTGAGGGGGGAGGTTAGAGGGGTTTTCTTTCCATGGTCAGTACCTGAGAGGGGAGGTTAGAGGGGTTTTCTTTCCATGGTCAGTACCTGAGAGGGGAGGTAAGAGGGGTTTTCTCTTCATCGGTCAGTACCTGAGAGGGGAGGTAAGAGGGGTTTTCACTTTATGGTCAGTACCTGAGAGGGGAGGTAAGAGGGGTTTTCTCTCCATGGTCAGTACCTGAGAGGGGAGGTAAGAGGGGTTTTCTCTCATGGTCAGTACCTGAGAGGGGAGGTAAGAGGGGTTTTCTCTCCATGGTCAGTACCTGAGAGGGGAGGTAAGAGGGGTTTTCTCTCCATGGTCAGTACTTGAGTTGACCCCGTCCTCGTCCATGGCCTTCGGAGATTTTAAATTGAGGCCTGGGGGTGGGGGGGGGGGGGGGGGAGAACGCACGCATTGAAAAAGAAAGGAAGAAAGAAAAGTAAATAAATAAATAAGTGAATGTTAAAAGTTGAGGAGAAAAAATAAAGAAAAGCGTGCCACACAGGTTACACATCATTCCTCTTTTTTTCACAGAATAGTGAACTGTTATGCGGTCGTGAAATAGAACACACACACACACACACACACACACACACACACACACACACACACACACACACACACACACGCACACACAACACACACACACACACACACACGCCTGCACATGACCATGGGTAAGATAAGAAAGAAAACAAAAACCTATGCCTTACTGAAGAACAGACGACTGTGCCATGAGTTCTACACTGAGTCCTGAGAGCTAGCCCTCTGCAGACCCTAACTGGCCCATTGGCCTCCCGGGCACTTGGTACCCACCACTCGCAACACGTGGAGGTGTACCCAGCATCCCTGCTGCTCCTCGCCACAAGATGCTACCTGCCCATTAGCCGTCCACTTCGCCGCCGCCGCCCCCCCCCCCCCCCCACCACCCCCCTGCCTCTCATACCTCTTCCACCGGTACCCCCACCCTTTTCTCTTGCCAGTCACCTCCCCTTTTCCCCATCGTCCGACCCTTACCCCCATCACCAGTCACCTCCCTTTTCCCCATCGTCCGACCCTTACCCCCATCACCAGTCACCTCCCTTTTCCCCCCATCGTCCGACCCTTACCCCCATCACCAGTCACCTCCCCTTTTCCCCCATCGTCCGACCCTTACCCCCATCACCAGTCACCTCCCTTTTCCCCCCATCGTCCGACCCTTACCCCCATCACCAGTCACCTCCCCTTTTCCCCATCGTCCGACACTTACCCCCATCACCAGTCACCTCCCCTTTTCCCCATCGTCCGACCCTTACCCCCATCACCAGTCACCTCCCCTTTTCCCCCATCGTCCGACACTTACCCCCATCACCAGTCACCTCCCCTTTCCCCCATCGTCCGACACTTACCCCCATCACCAGTCACCTCCCCTTTCCCCCATCGTCCGACCCTTACCCCCATCACTAGTCACCTCCCCTTTTCCCCCATCGTCCGACCCTTACCCCCATCACCAGCCACCTCCCCTTTTCCCCCATCGTCCGACCCTTACCCCCATCACCAGTCACCTCCCCTTTCCCCCATCGTCCGACCCTTACCCCCATCACCAGTCACCTCCCTTTTCCCATCGTCCGACCCTTACCCCCATCACCAGTCACCTCCCCTTTTCCCCATTGTCCGACCCTTACCCCCATCACCAGTCACCTCCCCTTTCCCCCCATCGTCCGACCCTTACCCCCATCACCAGTCACCTCCCCTTTTCCCCCATCGTCCGACCCTTACCCCCATCACCAGGTGGCGGTGTTAAGGAGAGAAGGGAGAGGCGTGGAGAGATGTACACCTGCAGCTTCGCTCAGGGCGGGAAGAAAAGCAGCTTGCCTGCAGGGTCCTGACTCCAGCTCCCATCTCTTCCTTTCCACCTTCGTCTGGGCTGTTGCGACTCTTCTCCGCGGGGTACTCGTCCAGGTCTCAGGGGTGGATTAGGGGGAGGGAGGGATTGGGGGGTCGTGGACCCCCTCCACGCTCCTCCAACACTACAACCCCCATCTTCCCCTTCTCTCGACTCCTCTCCCCCAAACTCCAAGGTGGTCTCTGGTGCCACTGATTCCATCTTCATTGTGGATTTCTGAATGTCAAAGGAACCTATGCAGTGCATTTCAGACTTTTTTATCGTCATAAAAACATGCCAAGAGAAACAAAAATGCAGGATAGAGAATATAAACGGCACCCTCCACTTCCACCAGTCCCTACTGCTTCATCTCCATCACCTCCACCGCCATTTACTCCCTTCACCATCATCCCAACGCATGCACGAACACATGAACCAGCGGACACACACACACACACACACACACACACACACACACACACACACACACACACACACACACACACACACATCCCATCCCATCCCATCCCATCTCTCTTAGCTTTGATTTTCCCCCACAAACAAAGTAAAAAAAAAATGCTCGCTTCTTTCTTTCCTCTTCTCCCCTGCAGGTTCAACGCCCCCCCCCCCCCTCCCTCCCCCAACCCACTCACCCCACCACGGCATCACCACATTCATCCAACCCCCATCCAAGCTACTTGAAGTAATCTCTCTCCTCTCTCTCTCTCTCTCTCTCTCTCTCTCTCTCTCTCTCTCTCTCTCTCTCTCTCTCTCAGCGTTATAACTGAGCCCTTTACGCCAAAGGAGCACCGGCTCTGGCTTGTCCTTCCTGCGTCTGTCCAGTGACCTCCCTTCCTCTTCCCCCTTGCCTCAGTGTCTCATCAGGTCCCAGCCAGAGGCGTGGTGCTAGCTGATAGCTTCCTGAAGTGTGTGTCCCGTCCAGTCGTTGCATAGTTTAGGGTTGTACTGATTTCTCTGGAGGGCCAGACGGTCATCAGCATGACAAAGACTGCTCACACCTTGACTGTCCTGGCAGTGACGTATTGGTCAGTGACCCCTGTTTACCAGCCACATTTCCCTGTCCATGTACAAATGCTGAGTCGGTGATGTGCGGAGGTTTGGGAGGACATTTGCATGGTTCAGTCCTGGTGGTGTACTGTGGAAGCAGTCTTCTTAGGGAGAACATTGCATGCCTCAGTCCTGGTGGGGTACTGTAGAAGCAATCTTCTTAGGGAGGACATTGCATGCCTCAGTCCTGGTGGGGTACTGTGGAAGCAGTCTTCTTAGGGAGGACATTGCATGCCTCAGTCCTGGTGGTGTACTGTGGAAGCAGTCTTCTTAGGGAGAACATTGCATGCCTCAGTCCTGGTGGGGTACTGTGGAAGCAATCTTCTTAGGGAGGACATTGCATGCCTCAGTCCTGGTGGGGTACTGTGGAAGCAGTCTTCTTAGGGAGGACATTGCATGCCTCAGTCCTGGTGGTGTACTGTGGAAGCAGTCTTCTTAGGGAGGACATTGCATGCCTCAGTCCTGGTGGTGTACTGTGGAAGCAGTCTTCTTAGGGAGGACATTGCATGCTCAGTCCTGGTGGTGTACTGTGGAAGCAGTCTTCTTAGGGAGGACATTGCATGCCTCAGTCCTGGTGGTGTATGTGGAAGCAGTCTTCTTAGGGAGGACATTGCATGCCTCAGTCCTGGTGGTGTATTGTGGAAGCAGTCTTCTTAGGAGGACATTGCATGCCTCAGTCCTGGTGGTGTATTGTGGAAGCAGTCTTCTTAGGAAGGACATTGCATGCCTCAGTCCTGGTGATGTATTGTGAAGCAGTCTTCTTAGGGAGGGACATGAAGGCCTCAGGGGGGTCAGTGGATAGGGGGTGCTCACGGCCAGAGTCAGAGGTGTCGCCCGTCTGTCGTCAAATGGCTGCACAACATGGTAAATCCCAAAGCCTTGGAGGACAGAAAACCACGTGTGTCGTGAGAGTGAGAGAGAGAGAGAGAGAGAGAGAGAGAGGAGGGGGGGGGAGGAAGGAAGAGAGAGGTAGAGAGAGAGGGAGAGAGAGAGATAGAGTGGAGGAGGGAGGGAGGGAGGGAGAGAGAGAGAAAGAGGGGGAGGAGGGAGGGAGGGAGAGAGAGGGAGAGACAGAGAGGGAGAGAGAGAGTGATAGAGGGAAGGAGGGGGGGGTGGGAGAGAGAGATAGAGGGGAGGAGGGAGAGAGAGAGAGAGAGAGAGAGAGAGAGAGAGAGATTGACGACACTGCTCCCAGCCCACCCCCACCCTTACTGTCATTCACACCCATACTATACCATTTTTACACATAAATGCCCCCCACCCCCTACACACACACACACACACACACACACACACACACACACACACACACACACACACACACACACTCTTACCACCTTTTCCATTTCACACATACACACACACAGCATACGCACATATACATATACACACGCGCGTGCGCGGAAACACACACATGCATACATGTATGCATGCAAGCACGCACGCACGCACGCACTCACACACACACACACACACACACACACACACACACACACACACACACACACACACACACGGCGGGGGGGGGGGGGGGGGTAGAGGGAGTGGTTGTATATGACCAAATGTAGAATAACAAAGAAAAGCACAGACATGCATGCTGACAAACAGAACATCGTATTTATGAGCCCTGTGAGCCCGCCCATTGCACACGGTAATTGGCTCCCTGACTAGCACTCCCAGCATCAGGCAGAGCTGTACACACAGTCCCTGCTGATGCTCACACCAAGATAGTACCTGTTGATCAACTTTGCCCCCTCCCTGCTCCCCGCAACTCAAACCCTTTTCACCGTTTCCCCCTTCTCTCAATCACCCACCCGCCCTCTCCCCAGCAGGTAGGTGTTGTTAACGAGGACAGACAAGGCATGGAGAAAAGTACGCTGCTGGTTTGACCAGGGCGAGAAGAACAGCAACTCTCCTGCACCCTGCCAACAACCACGCTACCCCACTCACCTTGTTAGTGTGTTATGACTGTTCTCTGCAGGGCGGCTGGCAATGTCTCAGGGACGGATTAGAAGGAGGATGTTGGTGGAGGGGGGTTCTGGGGGTTGTAGACTCCCTCCACCACACTTCCCTCCCTACCCCTATTCCTTGGAGCCCAGCACCCCCTCTCTACCGCACTCACCTCTCCCTCTCCACCCCATAGAAGCCTGTGGTTCTTCTGAGTCATGTTTCTCTCTTTCTTCTTTCTGTCCTTTCTTTTCATTTATTTATGTATCTATTCATTTATTTTTGTTCTTAATTTACGTGTAAAAAGAATGGCTTAAGCAGCGAATTCCGATGTTGAAAAGTCAACATCAGCAAAGAACAGATTATGTACAATGACAGTGTCTTCCCCCTCTACACCCTACTGCACTCCATCTCTTCCTGCTCCATTCCCCAACACGTACCCACCCCCCTAACATACACACACACACACACACACACACACACACACACACACACACACACACACACACACATTCACACACACACACGCACACACGCACGCATACGCACGCACGCGCGTGCGCACGCACGCTCACGCACACACACACACACACACACACACACACACACACACATTCACACACCCACACACACACGCACACACGCACGCATACGCACGCACGCACGCGCGCGCGCACGCTCACGCACACACACACACACACACACACACACACAACACAGAGACACGCACACGCACGCACGCACGCACGCATGCACACACACACATGCACATACACACACCACACACACACACACACACCACACACACACACACACACACACACACACACATGCGCGCACGCGTGAGCATGCACATACATACATACCAACCCATCCCATCTGAATCTTTTTTTTTTCTCTGAGTGTATTTCATTCTACAAATGTAAGAAAACGTTTTGCTAGCAACTTTCCTCCCTCTTCACCCACATCAAATGTATCAATGTATATCTTTACAAAGAATTACCCCCCTTTCCCCACCCCTGTCCCACCCGAACGAGATCATCTTCCTCTGTGTCTGTTTCTGTGTCCCACCTTTGTGTGTTTCGTTTCTTCTCTTCTTTTTCCAATTACTGACTTAGGGTCACTGAAATTTACACATAATTATTATGAATTTATGTCAAGACCCTTTGCTCCCATACACTATAACTCTCCAGTGGACTGGGCTCTAGGCTTTCCTTTCTGCTTCTGCCCAGCTGGTTCCTTTGCCCTCAGCTTTCTCCCACACACTATAGCTCTCCAGTGGACTGGGCTCAAGACTTTCCTCCTTTCTGCTTCTGCCCAGCTGGTTCCTTTGCCCTCAGCTCTGCCACGTTCTGTCTTCTCCAGCTGTGTCTGGGTCATCCCCACTGATGTGTGGGTTTGCCCAAATGTAGAATCAGAAAGAAAAGCAAAGACATGCACACTGACAAACAGACCTTCATACTTATGAGACCTGTGAGCCCGCCCATTGCACACGGTAATCGGCTCCCTAACTACCACTCCCAGCATCAGGCAGAGTTGTACACACATTCCCTGCTGATGCTCACATCAAGATAGTACATGTTGATTAATGCCCCCTTCCTCCAACCACCCACCCCGCCCTCTCACCAGCAGGTAGGTGTTGTTAACGAGGACAGACAAGGCATGCAGAGAAGTACACTGCTAGTTGCCCAGGGCGAGAACAGCAACTTTCCTGCAGCCTGCTAACAATGCCTTCCCGCCATCCCTTGCTGCCCCTTCCTCACGCGCCCCCCCCCCCCTCCGCCCCGCCTTTAATATTTTCCCTGGAGTACCCTTGTTAGTGTGCTATGGCTGTTCTCTGCAGGGCGGCTGGCAAAGTCTCAGGGACGGATTAGAGGGAGGATGTTGTGGAGGGGGTTGTAGACTCCCTCCACCACACTTTCCTTCTTATCCCCGTTCTTTTGAGCCATGCCCCCTCTGTCGCGCCCTTAACATACACACACACACACACACACACACACACACACACACACACACACACACACACACACACACCCTCTACTACAGAGTAGCCAGCGGCGCTTTTTAGTCAGTTGTCGTTTCTTTCTTTTATCTATTTATTTTTGTTTGTTTGTTTACATATGCGTCTGTAAAGGACTTAGACAGAGCCTTCCAGTTTAAGAAAATCATCATCAGGAAATACAGAAAGAATGGATTACGTGCAATGTCCCCATCTTACCATTCCCCACCCTAACACCCTTCATCTTCTCCTGGTCCATTCCCTGCCCCCTAGTTCCCATGAAATAACATAGACATCAGTGTGCGCTCTCTCTCTCTCTCTCTCTCTCTCTCTCTCTCTCTCTCTCTCTCTCCACACACACACACACACACACACACACACACGCACAGAAACACACACATACACACACACACACACACACACACACACACACACACAACACACACACACATACGCACACACACACACACACACACACACACACACACACACACACACACACACGCACGCACGCACGCACGCACGCACCACACACACACACACACACACACACACACACACACACACGCATTCACACACGCACACACACACACACTCGCACGCATGCACGCATGCATACACGCACTCTCAAATGTGTGAATGACCAACAGTAGAAGAAGAAGAAAGGGAGGAGCATAGTTATCAGCAAAGAGCCCACCGTGCTAATGAGCCCTGAGAGCTGGCTGATTCCAGACAATGATTATCTCCCCTAGCAGACAATAACTGGCACTCCCAGCACCCTGGGATGGCGTACACAGAGCTTTCTTCTGCCACTCACAGTGAGATAGTATCTAATTAGCTGCCCACTCTGCCCCCACTTCCTCTCCGACCCCCTCCCACCACTGCCCTCAACCCCTCCCATCACTCACCCCCCTCACTCCTGGCCAGGTGGTGATAACGAGAAGAGACAAGACGTGGAGAGAGCTACATCACCACGTTGATCAGGGGGAGACCAGCAACTTGTCTGCTACCTGCTCACTGCCGCCCCCTCCCTCCCCCTTTCCCTCCCACCACCTTACCCTGCCTCCTTCCGTGCTCCCTGTACAGAAGGCTGGTTAGTACCACCTTACCCTGCCTCTTTCCGTCCTCCCTGTACAGAAGGCTGGTTAGTACCACCTTACCCTGCCTCCTTCCGTCCTCCCTGTACAGAAGGCTGGTTAGTACCACCTTTCCCTGCCTCTTTCCGTCCTCCCTGTACAGAAGGCTGGTTAGTACCACCTTACCCTGCCTCTTTCCGTCCTCCCTGTACAGAAGGCTGGTTAGTACCACCTTACCCTGCCTCTTTCTGTGCTCCCTGTACAGAAGGCTGGTTAGTACCACCTTACCCTGCCTCTTTCCGTCCTCCCTGTACAGAAGGCTGGTTAGTACCACATTACCCTGCCTCTTTTCCGTCCTCCCTGTACAGAAGGCTGGTTAGTACCACCTTACCCTGCCTCTTTCCGTCCTCCCTGTACAGAAGGCTGGTTAGTACCACCTTACCCTGCCTCTTTCCGTCCTCCCTGTACAGAAGGCTGGTTAGTACCACCTTACCCTGCCTCTTTCCGTCCTCCCTGTACAGAAGGCTGGTTAGTACCACCTTACCCTGCCTCTTTCCGTCCTCCCTGTACAGAAGGCTGGTTAGTACCACCTTACCCTGCCTCTTTCTGTGCTCCCTGTACAGAAGGCTGGTTAGTACCACCTTACCCTGCCTCTTTCCGTCCTCCCTGTACAGAAGGCTGGTTAGTACCACCTTACCCTGCCTCTTCCGTCCTCCCTGTACAGAAGGCTGGTTAGTACCACCTTACCCTGCCTCTTTCCGTCCTCCCTGTACAGAAGGCTGGTTAGTACCACCTTACCCTGCCTCTTTCCGTCCTCCCTGTACAGAAGGCTGGTTAGTACCACCTTACCCTGCCTCTTTCCGTCCTCCCTGTACAGAAGGCTGGTTAGTACCACCTTACCCTGCCTCTTTCTGTCTCCCTGTACAGAAGGCTGGTTAGTACCACCTTACCCTGCCTCTTTCTGTGCTCCCTGTACAGAAGGCTGGTTAGTACCACCTTACCCTGCCTCTTTCCGTCCTCCCTGTACAGAAGGCTGGTTAGTGCCACCTTACCCTGCCTCTTTCCGTCCTCCCTGTACAGAAGGCTGGTTAGTACCACCTTACCCTGCCTCTTTCCGTCCTCCCTGTACAGAAGGCTGGTTAGTACCACCTTACCCTGCCTCTTTCCGTGCTCCCTGTACAGAAGGCTGGTTAGTGTGCTTTGACTGTTCCCTGCAGGCTAGATGTCGATAGCTCAGGAACGGATTAAGGGACTCCCCTTTCCACCCACTCTACCTCCCTACCCGGAGATTTTTTTTCAAATCGTCATAGAAGAACGTCATAAGAAAGCTACAAATTGCAGTCATGTGCTCCCTCCCGTCCTGTGTACTCCACTCCATTTTTGATTATTATACACACACACACACACACACACACACACACACACACACACACACACACACACACACAACTCTCTCTCTCTCTCTCTCTCTCTCTCTCTTTCTTCTTTCTTTCTTTCTTTCTCTCTCTCTGTCTCTCTCTCTCTCTCTCTCTCTCTCTCTCTCTCTCTCTCTCTCTCTCTCTCTCGCTCTCTCTCTCAGATGTGTGCGTAATGAAAGGTACCATCAGAAAGTAAAGACCTGTGGCACAGTGACAGACAATCCCTGCAATTGAGTTCTAAGAGCTCCCTGATTCCAGACAATAATTGACTTCCTGGGCAGACAATAAGCATCACTCCAGCAGCCTGGGGATGTGTACACAGAGTCCATGCTGCTCACAGCAAGATGGCACCGGCCGATTCGCAGTGCACTTTGCCTCCTACCCTTCCTCCACCACGCTCACCATCTCCGCTACTACCCCAGACCCCTGCTCCATCCTCCATGTTACCGACCCTTCGTACCCATCACACAGTGGCAGTGTTTTATTAAGGAGAGGAGACAAGGCATGCAGAGAACTATGCTGTTATTTGGCTGAGGGCGAGAAGAGCAGAGGCTTCCCTGCTCCATGCTCACTCACCCCTGCCCCCTACCCCTTCTTCTTTCCTTTGAGCACAGGTCAATGTGTTGTGGCCACAGCATGACGACTTTGACTGGTCTGTGGGAGGTCGTTGATGATGTGTTGGGGATGGATTTTATTAGGAGAGTAGGGATGTGGAGGTTGTGGGTGTTGGGGACTTCTTCCTACAACTTTACGCTCCCCTCCTGTCAAACTTCTCCTTTCAAACAACAAACAGCATCTGGTTCTACGCTCCAATTCGTTTAAAATGTTCTCCTTTTGAAATGTTAAAGTAACTTTAACACTGCATTCCAGATCCATGTCTTTAATCGACATATAAAAACCCATCAGGAAAAACAAATTGTAGAGTACATCCTGCATGCACCGCCCTTTCTTCCCTCCCTCTCACCATTTATCTCTTCCACTCCCATCCCTTACCACATGGCGCGCATGTGAGCTCACACACACACATGCACATGCATGCAAACACATACGCGCGCGCACACACACACACACACACACACACACACACACACACACACACACACACACACACACACGCACGCACGCACGCACGCACGCACGCACGCACGCACGCACACACACACACACACACACACACACACACACACACAGAGCCCCTTCTTCACACGCACATTCCCTCTTATCCCATTCTGCTCAAATTTTTTCGTTCTCTCTCCGCCCGTCCTAAATTAGCTCTTCCCCTCCCAACCCCACCCACCCCCACCTCCATCTCCAGACTCCGTCCAAGCTGGGCGAAGCAATCTGCCTGTTTTCTCTCTGTATCCCGTTTTGTAGACAACCTTGGTCTTTACTTTGTCAGGGCCTCAGTCCCAAAGGGAGCGCAGGTCATCGACGGCGACTCTTCAGCAGTCTCGGACCATCATCTCTCCTTCCTGTCTCTGTACAATCGGTTTGCTTCATGTTCAGCTCTGCATCCATGTCTGTTCTCCAGCTGTTTGCAGGTCCTGCCCTCTTCCCTTGCCACCTTTGATTCCGGGTCAGTGCCCGACAGATGGTGCTTGATACTGACTCCCTGAGGCTATGTTCTGCTTAGCCCCACTTCGTCCTCAGAGTCTGTGACTGGCTGGCGCCCCGCCCCTTTCCGTCCTCTTGTCATTGCTGAGTCTGTCCAACCACCAGACATTCCTTTGTCGCCTCAAATAGTCCATGTGATGCGTCATTTTGGTCTTACTCCTCATCACAGAACCATATAGCAGGGCTGTTTGATGCTGAACTCACAGACGCACTGTGAGGTAGGCGGCGGCACTGATTTCTCTGGAGGCCCAGATGTTTCTCAGCAGGACAAAGGCTGCCGGTGACTTGCCAATCCTGGCAGTGACGTCTGGGTTGTTGACCTCCAGTCCATCGACCACACTGCCAGTCCCCATAGAACTGCTGGGTCAGTGGACTGGGAGGCTTGGGACAGCACTTGCATGCGTCAGGACCGGTGGTATTTTAATCCAGCCAGCCGACTTTCGGGAGGGAGGAGTGGGGGAAGGGAGAGGGGGGGGGGGGTTCTGGACTGATACGCGAACATTACAAAAGAGGTCGATCTGAATGCTCTTCAAGCGGGAACAAAGCACGTCTTCATGCCTGTGTGTCTTTAGAGAGAGAGAGAGAGAGAGAGAGAGAGAGAGAGAGAGAGAGAGAGAGAGGAGAGAACAAGACAAGACAAGACAAGACAAGACCAGACAAGACAAAATTCTTTATTTACGAGGATATTGGATAAGCACTGACATGCTTTTTTACATCCAGTCCTCGCCCTTAGTAGGGACTACAATATGCAGTGAAATGAAATAATGTAAGAAAGCAAACAAGTCAGAGAGAGAGAGAGAGAGAGAGGGAACAGATCATAAACAGTTTGAGTATTGTTACACAATTTTCAGAGCAGCGAGAGAGTCGGCTTTTGTGAGGGCAAAATGAAAGTTCTGTTTTATTTTTAGGTGTAGCTCGAGAGAATGTACGCACTCTCTCCATCTCGCATCGGTAAGACAGTGAGTATAATGTTCAGTTCTATTTGTGGTGGGTAAGAAGTTGAAAAAGCAAAGATCATAGCACTGGTACAATATATTCTGATTCACTGAAACAAGACCCTGCATAAACCTATGAAAATAATGATGATGGGGGGAGAGAAGGAGGAGTATTGAAGAAGAAGAAGAAGAAGAAGACGAAGAAGAGCGTGCTAATGGAAATAAACATATAATTCTCCCTCTGATAACCCAAGGAGACAGGCGCCCAAACCGGAAAACAGATGTGGTCCATTATCAGGACGAGTGGAGTCATTTGGATTGCACTGAGAGAGATGTCTGATATACTCCCTTTACTGGGGAACTAGCGAGGGCGACGTGGAAATAACGCCACCAGAGGAAGAGGGGGTTGGCAGTGGGGTGAGGTGGTGGCATGTACAATGGTTCTCTGAAAAGGCAACTTCAACTGGCAGCAAGTAGGCAATCTTTAACCGCAAAGTGTACTTCATTGACATCAACAAGAGCGTGACATTAACGATGAAGACAATGGTTCTGCACGTTCTGATGTTTCATTGTCACCAGCAGTTGCTTCTGTTCGGGACTTTCAGCCGCAAGCTGAAGACAGAGAGTAATGGGCGAAAGAAAACAGGGAACTTGGAATGTTAACAGAGAGACTATATTGTGTAAATGAATGGAAACAACTCAAAAACCCTTTCTCCCCTTTTGAAACGTTCATTTAAGGTAATGTGTCTAATTAAAAACAAGTACTCAGATTGACTGGTGTTGTTATTGTTTTAGTTTTCTTCTTTCTTTCTTCCGTTCTTTCTTTCTTTCTTTACTTATTTCACAAAGCAAAAGCATGTTTACCCAACTCGCAATTCTTTTTATCGCCATGTTGATCCCTACCCAACTCGCAATTCTTTTTATCGCCATGTTGATCCCTACCCAACTCGCAATTCTTTTTATCGCCATGTTGATCCCTACGAATGCATCACTGCAGGTCAACACTTTAGTGATGACCTTGTTGTTCCGGAAATGTTCTGTGATGACCTTGTTGTTCCGGAAATGTTCTTGAGGTTTGTTAATCCTCATGTCACTGTAGGTTCCCCACGTCACATCAGCGATGACCAGGTTGTCCTGGGAAAACTCTTCAGCCTTGTCAAGGAAATCCCACCAAGGTACAAGAGAAAAAAGGTGCGACTTAAAGACTGCCGAACGTATGGAAGAAGCCAATGGCAATACAGAGGGTCCGCGCTTCGACCACTAAGCTTTCTACTGAAGGAAACGTCTGAGAGTAGCATTTCCCGACGATTCTTCCTACCAGTCACATGATGTTACTTTTCATGGCATGCGGGAGAAAACTAATGGCTGAACAAAAATAAAGAAAATGTGTCTTTTTATCTCTAACTTAGGGACACCATTTATCTAAATTGTGATGATGAACTGGAGTTTCAACTTGAACAGAATCAGACACTTGGCTGTTTAATTAAGCTTTGTCTATCTAAATTGTGATGATGAACTGGAGTTTCAACTTGAACAGAATCAGACACTTGGCTGTTTAATTAAGCTTTGTCTTATTTTACATCTGTGTCTCGTTTATTTGTGTGTCTCATTTATTTGTAAATGTTGATGTACATATCAAGGTATGGGGTAGGCTACATTCCGAAAGCTTCTCTGTGTAAATGTTGATGTACATATCAAGGTATGGGGTAGGCTACATTCCGAAAGCTTCTCTGTGTAAATGTTGATGTACATATCAAGGTATGGGGTAGGCTACAATCCGAAAGCTTCTCTGTGTAAATGTTGATGTACATATCAAGGTATGGGCTAGGCTACATTCCGAAAACTTCTCTGTGTAAATGTTGATGTACATGTCAAGGTATGGGGTAGGCTACATTCCGAAAGCTTCTCTGTGTAAATGTTGATGTACATATCAAGGTATGGGGTAGGCTACATTCCGAAAGCTTCTCTGTGTAAATGTTGATGTACATATCAAGGTATGGGGTAGGCTACATTCCGAAAGCTTCTCTGTGATTCGTACAAAGAGTCATCGGCATTCCGTTTTGCATATCGTGATGACGGTGGCATGAACTCCGTAACGAGGAGGAGGCGAAGTTTTCTGCCGTCAATGCCAGTCGTCAGTCCTGGCTGCCAATGGCCTCGTGTTGAAAACCTATCTCCTTCACAGATTAGCCTTCTCTGGCCTGAAGTCGGCTTGTGTCTCTGCTATCACTCTTCATCCCATTATCAGTTTCTGCTTATGTGGGGGCCACCTGTAATGCTGAGGTTTCTATTACTCGCGGAGAAAGGAATCGTTCTTTTGTACAACCTTTTTTCTCCCTGAAACAAGAGAACAGGTTTTTATCACATATCATCATAACATGGAATAGACGTTAAAGCTTTTCCACACACACACACACACACACACACACACACACACACACACACACACACACACACACACACACACACACACACGCATGCACGGACGCTCGAACGCACGCGCATGCGCACTCTTTCATTACAATGTTTACACTTGTTCAAGACATAACGTTCTCTCTCTCTCTCTCTCTCTCTCTCTCTCTCTCTCTCTCTCTCTCTCTCTCTCTCTCTCTCTCTTCACCTGCTTTACATTCTCTTCTCTGTTCAATAGTGTTACAAAGGTGGACCTCCAGAGCTTCAAGAGCACAAAGGACCCGCTGTGCTCAGCGAAAAAAAACAAACAAACCCTTTTTAATATCATTACCCATATATTGCATCGCATGCTGAAGAGAAAGGCGGACAGAGATACAGTGTCCACTTCTTCACAGTGTCTCCTATGTTCGCGCCTCCTTTGTCCTCAGCTCTCTCCCTGCTCTTTTGTGCTGTGCTGGCGGCGGACTGTACAATGGAGACGCCGGGGAAAGAGAGAAGATTATTAACACTGTCACAGAAAGGACTGCTGACGATTGAGCATGAAGGTGGAGGATTGAATAGAGTGGGGGTTGTGAGGGGGAAAGGAAGCGGTGTTGAGGGGGAAAAGCTGGGGTGGGGTGAAGAGGAAGTGGGTGGACTGGAGGGTGAGGGAAGGGAGTGAAGAGAGGACGGGGTTAGGGGGTAAGAAGGGAGACCACGGGCAACGAGTGCAGATTGTGTTGTTCCTCTTCCTTCGTGATGCATGGAAACAGCTGGAATTTCCTGCTGGCAAAAACAACACCATGGAATGTGTGTGTGTGTGTGTGTGTGTGTGTGAGAGAGAGAGAGAGAGAGAGAGAGAGGAGAGAGAGAGAGAGAGAGAGAGAGAGAGAGAGAGCGTTAACATCACTACTCCTTACTCATTCCCACCCTTACCACCAACCGTTCCCACACAAACATATCTCCGTCACACATAAATATACACTCACATACTCCCTCCCTTCCCCCACACACATTCTCTTATTAACCCTTCTTCCTCCACAAATGCACACGTATGTGCGCAGGCACACACAGACTCCTGTATGTGTGCACGACCAACGATAGCGTGAAAAAAGGACAGACATGCATACTGACAAATAGATGATCGGGCTAATAAGTCCTGAGAGTTTTGTGAATGTGACAGTGAGTGGCTCTCCTATTAGACAATAAGTGGCAGTGCCAGTAACGTGGGAAGGTGTAGAGAATTCCTCCTGCCCCTGACGGTGAGATAGTGTCTGATCAGCAGTCCACCCTGCCTCCCCACGTGGCAGTGCCAGCAACGTGGGAAGGTGTAGAGAATTCCCCCTGCCCCTGACGGTGAGATAGTGTCTGATCAGCAGTCCACCCTGCGTCCCCACGTGGCAGTGCCAGTAACGTGGGAAGGTGTAGAGAATTCCCCCTGCCCCTGACGGTGAGATAGTGTCTGATCAGCAGTCCACCCTGCGTCCCCACGTGGCAGTGCCAGCAACGTGGGAAGGTGTAGAGAATTCCTCCTGCCCCTGACGGTGAGATAGTGTCTGATCAGCAGTCCACCCTGCCTCCCCACGTGGCAGTGCCAGCAACGTGGGAAGGTGTAGAGAATTCCTCCTGCCCCTGACGGTGAGATAGTGTCTGATCAGCAGTCCACCTGCCTCCCACTGGCAGTGCCAGTAACGTGGGAAGGTGTAGAGAATTCCCCCTGCCCCTGACGGTGAGATAGTGTCTGATCAGCAGTCCACCCTGCCTCCCCACTCTCCTCTTCCACCCCTTCCAGCACTGCCGCAGCCTCCCACCCTCTTCCATCACCCCCCCCCCCCCTCACACCCATCACAGGCGGTGATAACGAGAAGAGTCAAGACATGGAGAGCTACATCACCACTGTGCTCAGGAGGAGACCAGCGACTTGTTTGCAATCTGCTAATCGTCACCCTTCCCTCCACCTTTCCCTCCCGCCCCCTTTTTCCCCTTCCTCTGTCTTCTCTCATCTCCCCTCTTCAGACTTCTGCTTAGTGTGTTGTTGCTGTTTTATACTGTCAATGTCTCAGGGACGAATTAGGAAGGATTATTGTTTGAAGGGTTGTGGACTCCCCCTCCCACCATTACGACATGTTCCCTGGACTCCCCCTCCCACCATTACGACATGTTCCCTGGACTCCCCCCTCCCACCATTAC
>CM065722.1:2530862-2543362 GCA_033310375.1 Conus canariensis
CACGAAAACAGAAATGCAAGGCAATAAGGCCAATTGGGAAAGGAATTCTATATGGAGATCATTGGTAGACATATTAACATTGACAGGGGAATATACAAAACAACATACACAGACAGATTATTGGTATACATATTCATATTGACAGGTGAACATACAAAACAACATACACAGGCAGATTATTGGTAGACATATTCACATAGACAGGTGAACATACGAAACAACATACAGAGTCAGATTATTGGTAGACATATTCACATTGACAGGTGAACATACAAAACAACATACAGAGACAGATTATTGGTAGACATATTCACATAGACAGGTGAACATACAAAACAACATACAGAGACAGATTATTGGTAGACATATTCGCATTGACAGGTGAACATACAAAACAACATACAGAGACAGATTATTGGTAGACATATTCGCATTGACAGGTGAACATACAAAACAACATACAGAGACAGATTATTGGTAGACATATTCGCATTGACAGGTGAACATACAAAACAACATACAGAGACAGATTATTGGTAGACATATTCGCATTGACAGGTGAACATACAAAACAACATACAGAGACAGATTATTGGTAGACATATTCGCATTGACAGGTGAACATACAAAACAACATACAGAGACAGATTATTGATAGACATATTCGCATTGACAGGTGAACATACAAAACAACATACAGAGACAGATTATTGGTAGACATATTCACATTGACAGTTGAACATACAAAACAACATGCAGAGACGGATTATTGGTAGACATATTCACATTGACAGTTGAACATACAAAACAACATACAGAGACAGATTATTGGCAGAGTCTGCTGGACGGGGCAGATGACTGGGAGTGCACTGCAGACCTCCCAGAATGGAAGAGTCACCCAGAGATCATCAGCAAGAGTGGCATGAGACTAGACATAGTAGTCCACTCTAAGTCAACCAAGCAGCTGATCATGATCGAGCTCACGGTGCCATATGAGAACAGAATGGAGGCAGCTCAAATCTACAAGACTGAAAAGTATGCTGATCTGGCAAACAGCCTGAGGAGAGAACGCTATCAGGTCAAAGTCCTCACTGCAGAAATTGGAGCTAGGGGGTTTGTAGGAACGTCTGCATACAGCCTCATGAAACAGCTCTCAGTTGCAGGGAAGGAAAAAACCAGAGCCCTGAAAGCAATGGCAGAAGCGGCAGAGAGGTGTTCAAGCTGGATCTGGTCAAGGAGGAACAAAAGTGAACTTCATAAGGCTTAATTTCCCTACAAATATCAGGTGTCCCTGTGGCTCAGTGGTTAAAGCGCGAGTCATTAAGTGGAAAATGAGCATGTCCAGAGGGTCATGGGTTCGAATCCCAGCCATGGCTCGTCCCAAGATGGGAAAAAAAAAGGGGCAGCAGAGGGACATCCGGAGTCATGAACCGGGTGTGGCCCAACCCCCCTAGAGTGTCAGGAGATAAGGGCCGAAACACTTGCTTGAAGGGGGCTTCTCTTCTGAGGACTCTCTGCTGCCACGCTCTCCACGAGTTTCTTTCTACTAGACATATTCACATTGACAGGTGAACATACAAAACAACATACAGAGACAGATTATTGGTAGACATATTCCCATTGACAGGTGAACATACAAAACAACATACAGAGACAGATTATTGGTAGACATATTCGCATTGACAGGTGAACATACAAAACAACATACAGAGACAGATTATTGGTAGACATATTCGCATTGACAGTTGAACATACGAAACAACATACAGAGACAGATTATTGGTAGACATATTCGCATTGACAGTTGAACATACGAAACAACATACAGAGACAGATTATTGGTAGACATATTCGCATTGACAGGTGAACATACGAAACAACATACAGAGACAGATTATTGGTAGACATATTCGCATTGACAGGTGAACATACAAAACAACATACAGAGACAGATTATTGGTAGACATATTCGCATTGACAGGTGAACATACAAAACAACATACAGAGACAAATTATTGGTAGACAGTAGAAAGAAACTCGTGGAGAGCGTGGCAGCAGAGAGTCCTCAGAAGAGAAGCCCCCTTCAAGCAAGTGTTTCGGCCCTTATCTCCTGACACTCTAGGGGGGTTGGGCCACACCCGGTTCATGACTCCGGATGTCCCTCTTCTGCCCCTTTTTTTTTCCCATCTTGGGACGAGCCATGGCTGGGATTCGAACCCATGACCCTCTGGACATGCTCATTTTCACATTGACAGGTGAACATACAAAACAACATACAGAGACAGATTATTGGTAGACATATTCGCATTGACAGGTGAACATACAAAACAACATACAGAGACAGATTATTGGTAGACATATTCGCATTGACAGGTGAACATACAAAACAACATACAGAGACAGATTATTGGTAGACATATTCCCATTGACAGTTGAACATACAAAACAACATGCAGAGACAGATTATTGGTAGACATATTCCCATTGACAGGTGAACATACAAAACAACATACAGAGACAGATTATTGGTAGACATATTCCCATTGACAGGTGAACATACAAAACAACATACAGAGACAGATTATTGGTAGACATATTCGCATTGACAGGTGAACATACAAAACAACATACAGAGACAGATTATTGGTAGACATATTCGCATTGACAGTTGAACATACGAAACAACATACAGAGACAGATTATTGGTAGACATATTCGCATTGACAGGTGAACATACAAAACAACATACAGAGACAGATTATTGGTAGACATATTCGCATTGACAGGTGAACATACAAAACAACATACAGAGACAGATTATTGGTAGACATATTCGCATTGACAGGTGAACATACAAAACAACATACAGAGACAGATTATTGGTAGACATATTCGCATTGACAGGTGAACATACAAAACAACATACAGAGACAGATTATTGGTAGACATATTCGCATTGACAGGTGAACATACAAAACAACATACAGAGACAGATTATTGGTAGACATATTCACATTGACAGGTGAACATACAAAACAACATACAGAGACAGATTATTGGTAGACATATTCGCATTGACAGGTGAACATACAAAACAACATACAGAGACAGATTATTGGTAGACATATTCACATTGACAGGTGAACATACAAAACAACATACAGAGACAGATTATTGGTAGACATATTCACATTGACAGGTGAACATACAAAACAACATACACATACGCAGAATTAGAGGGAATAAACGTGATGCCTTGCGGCCTCTCTGTTGAGAGAAAACTCTGAATTCTAGACAGAGAAATAATTATATTTTCAGAGTTATACGGTACAACACAAGCAATACAATATGTACAGGTCAGGTCATTCTGCAGTTACGACCACGGATTTCAAAGCATTCTTCAGTACAGATGTGGGGAAAATATGGCGGTTTAATTTTGCGAAAACTATGAAGCAGCGAACAAATATTTCCCTTCCCACGTATCTGTCGACTCCATGTACGACATGTCAGCAAACGCGAAGTAAAACGGTCATCGTCATTCGTTCCAGTGTCGACCAGGGCCTTGGGGATGAGGGGGGGGGGGGGGAGAGGGGCACTACAGTAAGGACTGCTGCACCAGTTTTCTCCCTCTATGACGGGTGTGGATAAGCCTTTTCCTGTCCACTCAGCCATGGTGTCTGTCCACCTCTTTCTCTGTCTGCCCTGTCTCCTCTTCCCTGTCCACTCAGCCATGATGTCTGTCCACCTCTTTCTCTGTCTGCCCTGTCTCCTCTTCCCTGTCCACTCAGCCATGATGTCTGTCCACCTCTTTCTCTGTCTGCCCTGTCTCCTCTTCCCTGTCCACTCAGCCATGGTGTCTGTCCACCTCTTTCTCTGTCTGCCCTGTCTCCTCTTCCCTGTCCACTCAGCCATGATGTCTGTCCACCTCTTTCTCTGTCTGCCCTGTCTCCTCTTCCCTGTCCACCCAGCCATGGTGTCTGTCCACCTCTTCCCTGTCCTCTCAGCCATGGTGTCTGTCCACCTCTTTCTCTGTCTGCCCTGTCTCCTCATCCACGTCCATGGAGAAGAGTCTTGGAGAGTCCTGTGGATCTTGCCCCATGTCCACACCACTTCAGCTTTCTGTTCCTCATCGTGGTCAACACTCGAATAGCTTGCTTTACGTACAGAGGAGAACATGAGGAAAGACAGAACCTTTTCTTTTTCAGTGATGGCGTATTTCTTTTTCCAGGTGTACACGTTGCTGAAGATGATAGGTGTTAGGAGTCTAGTTGGTGCCAAGAGACGTCGGCTTCCAGAGCTCAGACAAGCTGCAAGCAGCAGTTATAAAGTCAACAAGCAGATCCAGGCCAGAACACCGTCTGTTATGAATAATGATAAAGTAAGCATCGTTGTTTGTCTGCTTTTCTCTCTTTCTCTGTCTCCCAGTTTCTCTCTCTCTCTCTCTCTTCTCTCTCTCTCTCTCTCTCTCTCTCTCTCTCTCTCTCTCTCTCTCTCTCTCTCAGTCAGTATCTGTGAGATGGGGTGGGCGCGTGCGTTCGTGCATGCCTGCCTGCGTTCGGTGTGTGTGTGTGTGTGTGTGTGTGTGTGTGTGTGTGTGTGTGTGTGTTGTACGTGCGCGCGCGTGAGTGAGTGAGTGAGTGTGTGTGTGTGTGTGTGTGTGTGTGTGTGTGTGAGTGTGTGAGTGTGATGTGTGTGTGTGTGTGTTTGTGTGTCTCAGAGAGAGAGAGAGAGAGAGAGAGAGAGAGAGAGAGAGAGAAAGGTGCACTATACCAATGGTACTGGAATGTTAGGTGCACACATTATAACACCAATCTTTCCCCACACTATCAGAATGCTATCAAATCGCTACAACCAAAATCTTTGAAACGCAACGTTTTGGTGTTTTTTTCACGAGTGTTTTGTGTGTGTGTGTGTGTGTGTGTGTGTGTGTGTGTGTGTGTTTGTGTGTGTGTGTGTGTGTGTGTGTGTGTGTGTGTGTGATGTGATATTGAAAAAGGAATGATAACGCATAGTGTGCCATATTATAACAATTTGCGTTTTGTTTCATTTGTTTCATCTTGATGTTCTCTACCCCATGGATATACTCACCCTTTTAAGGATTAACGTCACTGTAAACAATGAAATGTCGACTTCTCCCCCCCCCTCCTCTCTCTCTCTCTCTCTCTCTCTCTCTCTCTCTCTCTCCTCTCTCTCTCTCCTCCTCCTCCTCCTCCTCCTCCTCCTCCTCCTCCTCCCTCCTCTCTTGTCCATGCAGTAGTGTTATAAAGGGGGAACTCCGGAAGTTCAAGAGCACAAAGGACTACTGTGCTCAGGGAAAAAACAGTCCAATATCTCTGCCCATAAATTAACTCCCATGCTGAACAGAGGGGCAGCTCTAGATACAGTATCCACCTCCTTCACAGTGTGTCTGATGTCTGTGCGCCTCCTTTGTCCTCTGCTCTCTCCCCGCTCTTTTGTGCTGTGCTGGCGGCGGACTGTACAATGGAGACGTCGGGGAAAGAGAGAAGATTATTAACACTGTCACAGAAAGGACTGCTGACGATTGGGCTTGAGGGTGGGGAGATTGAGGTGGTGGGGGGGATAGAATAGAAGGAGGGAGGACGGGGATGATAGGGAGGAAGTGGGGAAACTGGAAGGCTAGGGGAGGGGGGGGGGGTGAAGAGAGGATTTGGGAGGTGGAGGGGGTGAGACTGCTGGCTGAGAGTGCAGACGTTTTTGTTCCGCACTCGTGATGCACGGAAACGGCTGGAATCTCCTCCTGAAGGACAAAACACAATGGAATTCATACCATTCCCGTAGAGAGAGAGAGAGAGAGAGAGAGAGAGAGAGAGGGGAAAGAGAGAAAAGAGAGAATGAGATAGAGAATGAGAGAGAGAGAGAGGGGGGGGAGGTAGGTATATAGAGACAAAGAGAGAGAGAATGAGAGAGAGGTAGACAGAGAGAGAGAGAGAGAGAGAGAGAGAGAGGGAGGGAGGGAGGGAGAAGGGGGAGGAAGAGAGAGAGAGAGAGAGTCATCAATGAGGTGTAACTCCGTGCAGGCTGGTCCATATGCGCTACACCGCATCTGTCACATCTTAAAGACCAGAGAGGGATAGAGTGTGTGTGTGGGGTGTGTGTGTGTGTGTTGTGTGTGTGTGTGTGTGTGTGTGTGTGTGAGACACAGAGAGGAGAGAGAGAGAGAGAGAGAGAGAGAGAGAGAGAGAGAGAGAGAGAGAGTTTATTACTCAAAGATAATGCTTTCAGGCAGTGTCTCGACTTCCAATCTTTTCGTGTCATTCTACACCACAACATATTAATCTACATGGTGGTGAAACTACACAGGCATGAACAGGAATAAATCACGCACATTTACAACTTTATGATAGAATAATTATAGATACAAGCGTACTAGTTGCTGCAACTACAACTGATGCAGCCACTATACTACTACTACTACTACTACTACTACTACTACTACTACTACTACTACTGCTACTACTACTACTACTACTACTACTACTACTACCACCACCACCACCACCACCACCACACAACAACAACAACAACAACAACAACAACAAAGATGAGAGAGAGAGAGATACAAACAGACAGACAGACAGACAAACAGACAGACAGCGAGAGCTAGGTGCTGTAGAATAATGGTCAAAGTAAAGCCAATGCCACGCGCTCCTTCAGCCTGGCTTTTGTCCTCATCCAAAGCCTCCGTCCTTTGAAGGGCACACAGGAGACCTCTTTCCTCCTCATCCAAAGCCTCAGTCCTTTGAAGGGCACACAGGAGACCTCTTTTATCCTCATCCCAAGGCTCAGTCCTTTGAAGGGCACACAGGAGACCTCTTTCCTCCTCATCCACAGCCTTAGTCCTTTGAAGGGCACACAGGAGACCTCTTTTCGCCTCATCCACAGCCTCAGTCCTGTGAAGAGCACACAGGAGACCTCTTTTCTCCTCATCCAAAGCCTCAGTCCTTTGAAGGGCACACAGGAGATCTCTCCTCTCCTCATCCAAAGCCTCCGTCCTTTGAAGGGCACACAGGAGGCCTCTCGTCTCTTCATCCAAAGCCTCCGTCCTTTGAAGGGCACACAGGAGGCCTCTCTTCTCCTCCTCCAAAGCCTCAGTCCTTTGAAGGGCACACAGGAGACCTCTTTTCTCCTCATCCACAGCCTCAGTCCTTTGAAGGGCACACAGGAGACCTCTTTTCTCCTCCTCCAAAGCCTCAGTCCTTTGAAGGGCACACAGGAGACCTCTTTTCTCCTCATCCACAGCCTCAGTCCTTTGAAGGGCACACAGGAGACCTCTTTTCTCCTCATCCCAAGGCTGATTCCTTTGAAAGGCACACAGGAGACCTCTTTTCGCCTCATCCACAGCCTCAGTCCTTTGAAGGGCACACAGGAGACCTCTTTTCTCCTCATCCCAAGCCTCATTCCTTTGAAAGGCACACAGGAGACCTCTTTCCTCCTCATCCACAGCCTTAGTCCTTTGAAGGGCACACAGGAGACCTCTTTTCTCCTCATCCCAAGGCTCATTCCTTTGAAAGGCACACAGGACCTCTTTTCTCTACGAAGTGAGAACGGATCCTGGATCCTTACCACGGATCTCCATCACAGAATAAGGGGGTCACCCTCTATCACATTCCACCTTACCCACAATTTAGAATCTGCTCTTTAGCTTTCGCGCAATCTTGCTACGCATGTTCTCTATCCGCTTTGTTTTTAAAGGCGGATCCGCTGTAGGATCCGCACCGATGTTTTTAGGCCACATTCCGTTTTTCCACCAAGATTTGATGAAGTGATGCCAGTCCCTTTAGCCATAAAGCCTTGAATGGGCCCAGTGGACTGTGTACAGAACATCGATGAACTAGAATGTGTGTTGAAAACCTTCCGGTAACAAGTTCTGATAGTTCTTCCGATTTCCGGTCGCCTTATATGCTCTCTCTCTCTCTCTCTCTCTCTCTCTCTCTCTCTCTCTCTCTCCTCTCTCTCTCTCTCTCTCTCTCTCTCTCTCATTGTTTCCTCCTGTCTCTCCATTTTTAAACTTCAACTTTTTATATTGCTGATCCATACTTTTATTCGTTATTTTGCTGTGCATCGCTATCTTTTTTTTTTTACATTACGTTGAATAAAGACTATCTATTGGAAAGCAAATGTTTTCCTAAGATCGGTTCAGAACGATTTTGTTTGTTGCATAATCACCTTAACAGACAGACAGACAGACAAACAAACCAACAAAAGCGGATGACAGCATGAGCTGCTTGGCGTTGAGAACAAACACACTGAGTGAGCAGCGGCTGATGTTTCCAATGGCATTCTTTTTCCCCACCCCCACCCTACCCCCACATACCTGCAGCCTCAGAGAGAGGGTAACCATTGCTGTTATTGTTAAGATGATGATGATGATGATTATGATTGTTATTCTTATTATTATCTGTGCCAGTCTTGAATAAAAGTTACTCTGTGTTAGGTTTTCTTATGGGAGCAAAAAATACCCAACTTGTTTACTGTTTATCGTTTACTGTTCCCTGCCTCATTTCATTTCCGATTTTGTTTTGATTAAATTGAGGTTATTTGTATTTGTTTCTGTCCGTCTGTGTGTTTGTCTTTTGATCTCCCTTGCATCTTATGGTGGATCCTCAAACGTAGGCTCAAAGATTGTCCCCTACATTTTATACTATTTGCATAATGTCTTTAGTTTTTCAGCAACTTTTTTCCTCCCCACACTTTCGTTTGGTTTTATTTACTACTCTTCGCTGGCTGCTTTGGGGGTGCTATTGGATTCTTTTTTGCACCCTTGGTGGTGAGAACACCACAGTATTATGGACTGTGGTGTGTCTCTATTTGATGCCAGGAGCGCAGACACAACCAGCCGTGTCTCCCTGATGAGTCCGACCCAGCGGACGAAAGGCCTCGGAGCAGGCAATACAAATATATCTGCCTTCAAAAGGGATTGCGATGGTTCCCTTATGCAGCTAGTGAAGAGTTTTCATATCTGTAACATATTTTCTTAATTTCATGTTCCCAGTCTCTCCATCTTCAAATTCCCCCCCCCCCCCCCCCCCCCCCCCCCTTAAGTCCAAATCTTTGCCAAGTCATTATTATGAAGATAGTTCAGTTGTTGGCCTGCGCTTGTTTTTTTCCCCCACTATTAGATTGTTTGTCTATGTATTTGTCTGACTTTATTCAAGTTTAAAAGGCTGTGCCAGTCTTGAATAAAAGTTACTCTGTGTTAGGTTTTCTTATGGGAGCAAAAAATACCCAACTTGTTTACTGTTTATCGTTTACTGTTCCCTGCCTCATTTCATTTCCTTATTATTATCATTATTGTTGTTATTATTATTATTATTGTCATTGTTATTATATCATCATCATTATAATTATTGTTATTGTTATGATTATTATTATCATATCAATAGTAGTAGTAGTAGTAGTAGTAGCAGCAGTAGTAGTGATAGTAGTAATAGCAGTAGTTGTTTGTTGTAGTAGTAGTATCATCCTTAAGGAGCGTAGAAGGCGATGTCCGGCGTATATCGGATCAAACCAGGCAGCAGTGTGCACTACCCCCTGCCCTTTGCACATCCCTGTAAAGTCATTTCTTATGGAGACTGACAATGTATTGACCCGCACGTTTCCCCGCACATTGTTGTCATATGTGTGTGTGTGTGTGTGTGCGTGCGTGCGTGCGTGCGTGCGTGCGTGTGTGTGTGACCTGAAAAAGGGAAAAAGAAAAATGCACGAAGCTGGGGAGTTTAGCGTCTGCTGCATTTATTTTGCGGCTCAGGTTCCTCAACATAAAAGTTGATAATTTTTTGTTGTTGGTTAGTTCACATGTATCATCCTTTAATCTATTCTCCCTGATGAATATATTCAGCGCTGTTGAACTCTTCATGTGTTGTGATCATCTATATCCTATGAACATAGACTGTCAAATGCAGCTGATGTTCTTCCTTTCCAGTCCAAGGCACAAGACAAGACCACAACACAGATGGAACATGTACAGCACAGAGAAAAAAGAACAGAACAGAGAGAAAGGAGAGAAGACCACAGCACAGGTGGAACATGTACAGCACAGAGAAGACAGAACAGAACAGAGAGAAAGGAGAGAAGACCACAACACAGGTGGAACATGTACAGCACAGAGAAGAAAGAACAGAACAGAGAGGAAGGAGAGAAGACCACAACACAGGTGGAACATGTACAGCACAGAGAAGAAAGAAGAGAACAGAGAGAAAGGAGAGAAGACCACAGCACAGGTGGAACATGTACAGCACAGAGAAGGAAGAACAGAACAGAGAGAAAGGAGAGAAGACCACAATACAGGTGGAACATGTACAGCACAGAGAAGGAAGAACAGAACAGAGAGAAAGGAGAGAAGACCACAACACAGGTGGAACATGTACAGCACAGAGAAGACAGAACAGAACAGAGAGAAAGGAGAGAAGACCACAACACAGGTGGAACATGTACAGCACAGGAAGACAGAACAGAACAGAGAGAAAGGAGAGAAGACCACAGCACAGTGGAACATGCACAACACAGAGAAGAAAGAACAGAACAGATAGAAAGGAGAGAAGACCACAACACAGGTGGAACATGCACAACAGAGAGAAGAAAGAACAGAACAGATAGAAAGGAGAGAAGACCACAGCACAGGTGAACATGTACAGCACAGAGAAGGAAGAACAGAACAGGAGAAAAGGAGAGAAGACCACAATACAGGTGGAACATGTACAGCACAGAAAAGAAAGAACAGAACAGAGAGAAAGGAGAGAAGACCACAACACAGGTGGAACATGTACAGCACAGAAAAGACAGAACAGAACAGAGAGAAAGGAGAGAAGACCACAGCACAGTGGGAACATGTGCAGCACAGAGAAGACAGAACAGATAGAAAGGAGAGAAGACCACAGCACAGGTGGAACATGTACAGCACAGAGAAGAAAGAACAGAACAGAGAGAAAGGAGAGAAGACCACAACACAGGTGGAACATGTACAGCACAGAGAAGAAAGAACAGAACAGAGAGAAAGGAGAGAAGACCACAGCACAGCGGGAACATGTACAGCACAGAGAAGAAAGAACAGAGAGAAAGGAGAGAAGACCACAACACAGGTGGAATATGTACAGCACAAAGAAGACAGAACAGAAACGGGAACAGAGAGAAAGGAGAGAAGACCACAACACAGGTGGAATATGTACAGCACAGAAAAGAAAGAACAGACAGAAAGGAGAGAAGACCACAACACAGGTGGAACATGTACAGCACAGAGAAGGAAGAACAGAAACGGGCACCAAATGTAAAGGAGAGAAGACCACAACACAGGTGGAACATGTACAGCACAGAGAAGAAAGAACAGAACAGATAGAAAGGAGAAAGACAACAACACAGGTGGAACATGTACAGCACAGAGAAGGAAGAACAGAACAGAGAGAAAGGAGAGAAGACCACAATACAGGTGGAACATGTACAGCACAGAGAAGACAGAACAGAAACGTGCACAGAGAGAAAGGAGAGAAGACCACAGCACAGGTGGAACATGTACAGCACAGAGAAGAAAGAACAGAAACGGGCACAGAGAGAAAGGAGAGAAGACCACAACACAGGTGGAACATGTACAGCACAGAGAAGAAAGAACAGAAAAACGGGCCACAAAATTGTAAAGGAGAGAAGACCACAACACAGGTGGAACATGTACAGCACAGAGAAGACAGAACAGAACAGATAGAGAGGAGAGAAGACCACAACACAGTGGGAACATGTGCAGCACAGAGAAGACAGAACAGATAGAAAGGAGAGAAGACCACAGCACAGTGGGAACATGTACATCACAGAGAAGGAAGAAAAGAAACGAGCACAAAATGTAAAGGAGAGAAGACCACAACACAGGTGGAACATGTACAGCACAGAGAAGGAGAGAAGACCACAACACAGGTGGAACATGTACAGCACAGAGAAGGAAGAACAGAACAGAGAGAAAGGAGAGAAGACCACAACACAGTGGGAACATGTACAGCACAGAGAAGGAAGAACAGAAACGGGCACATAGAGAAAGGAGAGAAGACCACAACACAGGTGGAACATGTACAGCACAGAGAAGACAGAACAGAGAGAAAGGAGAGAAGACCACAACACAGGTGAACATGTACAGCACAGAGAAGACAGAACAGAAACGGGCACAAATGTAAAGGAGAGAAGACCACAACACGGCTGTGAACATGTACAGCACAGAGAAGACAGAACAGAAACGGGCACAAGATGTAAAGGAGAGAAGACCACAACACTGGTGAACATGTACAGCACAGAGAAGACAGAACAGAAACGGGCACAAGATGTAAAGGAGAGAAGACCACAACACAGGTGAACATGTACAGCACAGAGAAGACAGAACAGAAACGGGCACAAATGTAAAGGAGAGAAGACCACAACACATGGTGAACATGTACAGCACAGAGAAGACAGAACAGAAACGGGCACAAGATGTAAAGGAGAGAAGACCACAACACAGGTGAACA
>CM065722.1:2548362-2550862 GCA_033310375.1 Conus canariensis
CGCTATACAAAAAAATAAGGAAGAAGAAGAAGAAAAACAAAAAGAAAACAATACCCCCCTTCGCGAAGAAAAAACCGGAGGTGTGAACGAGGGTGGGGTGCCCAGGACCCCGCCCCCCCCCCCTTCTCCTCGCCCCTCCCACCCCCCGCCCTCACCCCTCCCCTTGTGCTGGGTAGCGTATCTAGACACTGTGCAGATGCCATCTGTTTCAAGATGATATTGTCTGTTCTCTCTGGAAACGCAAACAGCAGCACGCAAGGCTCGTGTCTGGCCTGGGGCAGCATTGAATGTGTGTTGCTTATGTCTGTGAGAGCGCCAGTCGGTCAGATCAAGACGAAGGAGGGCTGCCGTTTGGGTATGCCAACACCAAAACGGCGCTGTACAAGGGCTGCTAAACTAGGCCTTTACTCGGTCCTGTCTGCAGTGGCTGTGATCACGGGCACTGTCAGGAACAGCAGCTGCATTTGGTCCGGTGAGGCCAGGAGATGTCAAGACTGGTACTTGACAATCAGAGGGGGGGTGGGGTGAGGGGGGAACAGGGGGGGGGGCAGCGGGGGGGGGGGGGTGTGTGAAGAAGATGCTGTCGTTCCCCCTTGCCTTGATATTTGATATTTTCAAAGGGAGTCGGGGGGAGGGGGGGAGAGCGGGGGGTAATATTGCCCCTCTCCCCTCCTCCTCCTCTCCCCTTCTCCTTTTGGTTCGTGCGCCAGTAACAAATCATAACAGTGGACACATTGTTTTTAGTTCTTATCTTATACATCAAGCAGTGCCTGCACTGGCCAGGAATTTATCAAAAGTCTGATCATGCGGATCCCCCCCCCAAAAAAAAAAAAAAAAAAAAAAAAAAAAGCAACAGTAGTGTGTATATAAAGTTTGAAACACCAACACTAACTTGTAGTGGAATGGATGGTTTGTTTGTTTTGAAACACCAACACTAACTTGCAGTGGAATGGATGGTTTGTTTGTTTGTTTTGAAACACCAACACTAACTTGTAGTGGAATGGATGGTTTGTTTGTTTTGAAACACCAACACTAACTTGTAGTGGAATGGATGGTTTGTTTGTTTTTTTGAAACACCAACACTAACTTGTAGTGGAATGGATGGTTTGTTTGTTTGTTTGAAACACCAACACTAACTTGTAGTGGAATGGATGGTTTGTTTGTTTGTTTTGAAACACCAACACTAACTTGTAGTGGAATGGATGGTTTGTTGTTTGTTTGAAACACCAACACTAACTTGTAGTGGAATGGATGGTTTGTTTGTTTGTTTTGAAACACCAACACTAACTTGTAGTGGAATGGATGGTTATTTGTTTGAAACACCAACACTAACTTGTAGTGGAATGGATGGTTTGTTTGTTTGATTTAGGAAAAGGGGATGAGGTAGCGGCAGAAATGGCGGGCGGGGGAGAGGGGTGAGTTTACATGTTCATTGTGCTGGTGTCTTCTCTGCATGTGTGCACAGTGAATGGGTGGAACTACAAGGGAAAAACACTTTGTTTTCTGTTATGTGACCATTTCCTTGGAAACTATTGTGACGTCCGGAACTTTTTCTAATCTGCAAGTTCACACACACACACACACACACACACACACCACACAGCACGCACGCACGCACGCACGCACGACACACGCGCGCGCGCACGCGCACACACCACCACACACACACACGCCGCGCCGCCGCCGCACACACACACACACACACACACATACGCACGTACGCACGCATACGCCACACACACCACACACACACACACACACACACGCAAGCACGCACACGCACGCGCGTGGCGCACACACACACACACAACACACACACACACACAACACACGCAGCACGCACCGCACGCGCGCGCACACACAACACACACACACCACACACAACACAATGCACACATGCAGAGAGAGAGAGAGAGGGAGAGAGAGAGAGAGAGAGAGAGAGAGAGAGAGAGAGAGAGAGAGAGAGAGAGAGGAGATACCTGAGAAAGGCATGCTTTTTTGTTTGGGAGTATTGCCGGAGTGAAAGACTTTGAGCTTGGTTCCGGAGTCCTATTTCTCTCAATCTGGATCGATTCAACGCAAGATTTGAACTGTTTTTTTTTTCTTTTTACTTTTCTGCCCACTGCAGGCAGAGTGCGATACTCACAGAAATGCCAGATAACGGGCATTAGACCCGTCTTCGAAGAAACGATTGAAGTCTACGCCCATCTTGCGCTGAGTTTGACAAAAACAAGTCATTGCTCGTTCTTCATTTTCGCTGTCCTGAGTGTTGTTTATCTTGCCAGAAAAGACCTAAGCGGTCGAAATGCGTCGTTTTCTGTCTTGTGATTCGTTTGTGCATGTTGTTTTTTGCCGGAGTTGTTTTAAACACTTTTTGAAACTCTTAATTGTAGTCAAACTATAACTCACATTCTGTCTAATACCATCCGCCCTTGGACCAACACCAAATTTGGCCGGTACTCGCTGAGGCCATCTCCCCACCAAGTGTTGTGACAGTCGT
>CM065722.1:2555862-2563362 GCA_033310375.1 Conus canariensis
CTCTCTCCCCCCTCTCTCTCTCTCTCTCTCTCTCTCTCTCTCTCTCTCTCTCTCTCTCTCTTTCACTCTCTTTCTCTCTTAATCGATGCGATTTGTTATTTCTTTCTTTCTCTCTTTCTTTATTTCTTTCTTTTTTTCCTTTTCTTTTCTTTTCTTTTCTTTTCTTGTCTTTCCTTCCTTCTTTCTTTCTTGCTAAGCACCCACTCAGACAGTGTTGCTGACTTTCCCAGCCAGTGATCGTGTTATTGATGATCAGCAGTGTTGCTGACTTTCCCAGCCAGTGACCGTGTTATTGATGATCAACAGTGTTACTGACTTTCCCAGCCAGTGATCGTGTTATTGATGATCAGCAGTGTTACTGACTTTCCCAGCCAGTGATCGTGTTATTGATGATCAACACAGTGTTGCTGACTTTCCCAGCCAGTGACCGTGTTATTGATGATCAACAGTGTTACTGACTTTCCCAGCCAGTGACCGTGTTATTGATGATCAACAGTGTTACTGACTTTCCCAGCCAGTGACCGTGTTATTGATGATCCCGCAGTGTTGCTTACTTTCCCAGCCAGTGACCGTGTTATTGATGATCAACACAGTGTTACTGACTTTCCCAGCCAGTGACCGTGTTATTGATGATCACAGTGTTGCTGACTTTCCCAGCCAGTGACCGTGTTATTGATGATCAACACAGTGTTACTGACTTTCCCAGCCAGTGATCGTGTTATGGATGATCAACACAGTGTTACTGACTTTCCCAGCCAGTGACCGTGTTATTGATGATCAACACAGTGTTGCTGACTTTCCCAGCCAGTGACCGTGTTATTGATGATCAACAGTGTTACTGACTTTCCCAGCCAGTGATCGTGTTATTGATGATCAACACAGTGTTACTGACTTTCCCAGCCAGTGATCGTGTTATTGATGATCAACACAGTGTTGCTGACTTTCCCAGCCAGTGATCGTGTTATTGATGATCAACACAGTGTTACTGACTTTCCCAGCCAGTGACCGTGTTATTGATGATCAACAGTGTTACTGACTTTCCCAGCCAGTGATCGTGTTATTGATGATCAACACAGTGTTACTGACTTTCCCAGCCAGTCACCGTGTTATTGATGATCAACACAGTGTTGCTGACTTTCCCAGCCAGTGATCGTGTTATTGATGATCAACACAGTGTTGCTGACTTTCCCAGCCAGTGACCGTGTTATTGATGATCAACACAGTGTTACTGACTTTCCCAGCCAGTGTACGTGTTATTGATGATCAACACAGTGTTGCTGACTTTCCCAGCCAGTGATCGTGTTAGTGATGATAACACAGTGTTGCTGACTTTCCCAGCCAGTGACCGTGTTATTGATGATCAACACAGTGTTACTGACTTTCCCAGCCAGTGACCGTGTTATTGATGATCAACACGTGTTACTGACTTTCCCAGCCAGTGATCGTGTTATTGATGATCAACACAGTGTTGCTGACTTTCCCAGCCAGTGACCGTGTTATTGATGATCAACACAGTGTTGCTGACTTTCCCAGCCAGTGATCGTGTTATTGATGATCAACACAGTGTTGCTGACTTTCCCAGCCAGTGACCGTGTTATTGATGATCAACACAGTGTTGCTGACTTTCCCAGCCAGTGATCGTGTTATTGATGATCAACACAGTGTTGCTGACTTTCCCAGCCAGTGACCGTGTTATTGATGATCAGCAGTGTTGCTGACTTTCCCAGGTGAACCGTAGTTATATGTATGATATCAACACAGTGTTACTGACTTTCCCAGCCAGTGACGTGTTATTGATGATCAACACAGTGTTACTGACTTTCCCAGCCAGTGACCGTGTTATTGATGATCAACACAGTGTTACTGACTTTCCCAGCCAGTGACCGTGTTATTGATGATCAACACAGTGTTACTGACTTTCCCAGCCAGTGACCGTGTTATTGATGATCACGCAGTGTTACTGACTTTCCCAGCCAGTGACCGTGTTATTGATGATCAGCACAGTGTTTGCTGACTTTCCCAGCCAGTGACCGTGTTATTGATGATCAACACAGTGTTTGCTGACTTTCCCAGCCAGTGACCGTGTTATTGATGATCAACACAGTGTTACTGACTTTCCCAGCCAGTGACCGTTTATTGATGATCAGCAGTGTTACTGACTTTCCCAGCCAGTGACCGTGTTATTGATGATCAGCAGTGTTACTGACTTTCCCCTGACTTTCCCAGCCAGTGATCGTGTATTGATGATCAACACAGTGTTACTGACTTTCCCAGCCAGTGATCGTGTTATTGATGATCACACAGTGTTACTGACTTTCCCAGCCAGTGACCGTGTTATTGATGATCAACACAGTGTTACTGACTTTCCCAGCCATGACCGTGTTATTGATGATCAACACAGTGTTCTGACTTTCCAGCAGTGACCGTGTTATTGATGATCAACAGTGTTACTGACTTTCCCAGCCAGTGACGTGTTATGATGATCAACACAGTGTTACTGACTTTCCCAGCCAGTGACCGTGTTATTGATGATCAACACAGTGTTACTGACTTTCCCAGCCAGTGATCGTGTTATTGATGATCAACACAGTGTTACTGACTTTCCCAGCCAGTGATCGTGTTATTGATGATCACACAGTGTTACTGACTTTCCCAGCCATGTGATCGTGTTATTGATGATCAACCAGTGTTACTGACTTTCCAGCCAGTGATCGTGTTATTGATGATCAAACAGTGTTACTGACTTTCCCACCAGTGATTGTTATTGATGATCAACACAGTGTTACTGACTTTCCCAGCCAGTGACCGTGTTATTGATGATCAACACAGTGTTACTGACTTTCCCCAGCCAGTGACGTGTTATTGATGATAACACAGTGTTACTGACTTTCCCAGCCAGTGACGTGTTATTGATGATAACACAGTGTTACTGACTTTCCAGCCAGTGACCGTGTTATGATGATCAACACAGTGTTACTGACTTTCCAGCCAGTGACGTGTTATTGATGATCAACACAGTGTTGCTGACTTTCCCAGCCAGTGACGTGTTATTGATGATCAAACAGTGTCTGACTTTCCAGCCAGTGACCGTGTTATTGATGATCAACAGTGTACTGACTTTCCCAGCCATGCGTGTTATGATGATCAACCAGTGTTCTGACTTTCCCAGCCAGTGACGTGTTATTGATGATCAACACAGTTTACTGACTTTCCCCAGTACGTGTTATTGTGATCAACAAGTGTTACTGACTTTCCCAGCCAGTGACGTGTTATTGATGATCAACACAGTGTTACTGACTTTCCCAGCCAGTGACGTGTTATTGATGATCAACACAGTGTTACTGACTTTCCAGCCAGTGATCGTGTTATTGATGATCAACACAGTGTTACTGACTTTCCCAGCCAGTGATCGTGTTATTGATGATCAACACAGTGTTACTGACTTTCCCAGCCAGTGATCGTGTTATTTATGATCAACACAGTGTTACTGACTTTCCCAGCCAGTGATCGTGTTATTGATGATCAACACAGTGTTACTGACTTTCCCAGCCAGTGATCGTGTTATTGATGATCAACACAGTGTTACTGACTTTCCCAGCCAGTGACCGTTTATTGATGATCAACACAGTGTTACTGACTTTCCCAGCCAGTGACCGTGTTATTGATGATCAACACAGTGTTACTGACTTTCCCAGCCAGTGACCGTGTTATTGATAAATCACAGTGTTACTGACTTTCCCAGCCAGTGATCGTGTTATGGATGATCAACACAGTGTTACTGACTTTCCCAGCCAGTGATCGTGTTATTGATGATCAACAAATTGAGGACAGTTAACGAAATACCGTGATTATTTGATCCAGATGGGGAGGAGATAGAGGTAGCTATTTCTCTTGTGTCCGGAGGTGTTATAAAGCTAAGGTTATGACACCAACAAAGTAGTGGCACAAGTGTTGTTGTGATGTGTGTGTGTATGTGGTGTGTGGTGTGTAGTGTGTGTGAGGTTGTGTGGGTGCGTGCGGTGCGTGCGTGCGCGCGCTCGCTCGCGTGTGTGTGTGTGTGTGTGTGTGTGAGTGTATGTGTGTGTGGTTGTTGTTGTTGTTGCTGCGTGCGCTGCTGCTGCTGTATTGTGTGTTGGTGGGTATGTGCTTGTGTGTGTTTTGTGTGCTGCTGTGTTTGCTGCGTGCGTGTGTGCGTGCGTGCGTGCGTGCGTGTGTGTGTGTGGGGTGTGTGGTGTGTGTGTGTGTGGTTGGTGCGTGTCGTGCGTGCGTGCGTGCGTGCGTGCGTGCGTGTGTGTGTGTGTGTGTGTGTGTGTGTGTGTGTGTGTGTTGTGTGTATGTGCGTGCGTGTGTTTGGGGGCGGGGGAGATGATAAAGAACGGGTGGGGAGGGAGAGGAGAGTAGTGGGATGGCAGAAAAAGTTAGACGGGTGGAAAGGGAAAACTTGGCACGTGGAAATTCGGAAATGGCGTGTCAGGCAGGCAGCGTAGCGTATCTTTTTACTTCTTTCATTCTTTCTTTCTTTCCTTTTTTTTTTTTTTTTTTAATTTTTTTTTAGGCGGAAGATTTTTTTTCTTCTTCTCGTCTGCAGCGTCGATAGCATCAGGAAGCAAGAAGAATTTTCGCTTCTTCATCTGTCAGCCTGGTTCCTGCTTCTGTCTCCTCCAGCCCTCTCTCAGCCCTGTTTCTCCTTCACGACACATGCAAACACATGTATCCTCACCCCCTTCAACACCACGCCTGTCTCCTTCTGTCTTCATCGCTCTGTCCATCTCATTGGCTTTCTTTCTTTCTTTCTTTTCTTTTCCTTTGCTGTCTTTTCTTATCTGTTCTGTTCTGTTCTTTCTTTCGCGGAGTGTGGGTTGACATTGTATTTGCCTTGTTGTTGCGAGAGGTCTTTTTTTAAAGTCTCCTGTCTTAGGTAATTGGTGGCTGCTTTTGTGCCACTTGCATCCCTCTCTCGTTTTGACTGACTCTGGTCTCTCTGTTTACGTTGGTATCTCTCTCACTCTTTCTTCCCAGTCACTGACTGTCTCTGTCCATGGCTCTCTCTCTCTCTCTCTCTCTCTCTCTCTCTCTCTCTCTCCTCTCTCTCTCTCTCTCTCTCTCCTCCTATATATGTGCTATGAAATATTGGTTTAAGCTGCTTAGAATGGACCAACAAAGGCTTCCACGTCAAGCATACGAAATGCAGTTAACTCTAGATCAAAACGTAAAGAAATGCTGGGTGACAAAAATAAGAGAATTGTTATGCGAGACTGGGTTTAACTGTGTATGGCTACAACAGGGTGTGGGTCATGTTCGCGGATTCTTGGCAATTTTTAGGCAAAGACTAGTTGATATGTTTACTCAAGAATGGGCAGGATCTATAAGAGACAGGGAAAGGTACGCATGTTACAAATCGTTCAAATCTATTTTTGAACGAGAAATATATCTTTGTAACATTGATGAATATTGTTTTAGGGTTGCTCTGTCTCATGCTAGACTTAATGTTCTACCTTTGAACAATAATCTTCATAGGTTCAGTGATAACTCTTATGACAAAAATTGTCCTTATTGTGTTAGTATAATAGAAGATGATATCATTTGATATACAGTTGCCCACTGTATACAGATCTTCGTGCAGCATTTATATCTAATCTTCTTCATTTACCAATGTCCACTCTTCTTCAGGCACATCAGTATCAAAGAACCTTCCACTTTCAAAATTTATATTTCTGTCAATTCGAAGGAGACAGAGCCTGACTGCTTAAATGATAATACATGAAAACATGAAGATAGTAAATAATGATTTTTCCCACATAATTGCAAATGCATTTAGGTTTACTATCATCTATATTGATCGAATAGGAAGTTTCCGAGGAGTTTATCATATACTTATTTATGCTCTTGTTCTTTGTGGTTCGAATCTTCTATTTATTTCTTGTTTCGAATTTGTAATGCGCAGGCTCATGTCCCGACCCGTTTCCTCATCCCCTTGTCCCTTTCACCCGTTCCCCCCCCCCCCTCCCCCGCCCCCCCCCTTTCCCTCAGTCCACCCCCTTTTTTCAACTTGAATGGTGGCCCGTGGCCGATGTTCAATAAAACGTTTTTCGTTCGTTCGTTCGTTTCTCTCTCTCTCTCTCTCTCTCTCTCTCTCTCTCTCTCTCTCTCTCTCTCTCTCTCTCCTCTCTCTCTCTCTCTCTCTCTCCTCTTTCATGTTTTAAAACGGTGTGTAAACAAAAATAACACATGCAGATATTTTTAAAACAATATAATCTTAAAATGGTCAAAGCTTTCACTCTGTTCGATGTAATCGATAAGCACCAATATAGCAGAAACCGGAACTAAAACCTGGTCTGTGGCATCTCCTGTGCTTGGGCAGCAGTTGGTGGTCAGTGCCACCGCTCCAGGCTCCAGCCTTTGGCCGTGACCACGGCTGTTTAATGTATGGGGAAAATCCTTGGGATCTCTTCTTCCACTTACTTCTCAGTCTTCCTCGTGTCTTCTTCTTCTTCTTCTTCTTCTTCTTCTTCTTCTTCTTCTTCTTCTTCTCTCCTCCTCCTCCTCTTCGTCTTCCCCCTCCTCTTCCTCCTCTTCCTCCTCTTCCTCCTCTTCCTCCTCCTCCTTCATCTTCTTCTCTTCTTCTCCTCCTGCTTCTGCCTCTTCTCTTGCTCCTTGCCTTCCTCCTCCTCCTCCTCCTCCTACACCTCTTCCTGCCGCTTCTCCTCCTTCTCCTTTTCTTCTTCTTCATCTTCTTCCTCTTCCTCGTCCACCTCTTTTTTTTCCTTCTTCTCAGTCTTCTTGTTCTTCTTGTTCTTCTTCTTCTCCTCTCTTCTCCTCCTCCTCCTCCTCCTCCTCCTTCTCCTCCTCCTCCTCCCCTTTCTTCTTCTTCTTCTTCTTCTTCTTCTTTCTTCTTTCTTCTTCTTCTTCTTCTTCTTCTTCTTCTTCTTCTTCTTCTTCTTCTTCTTCTTCTCACCCATTCCTCAACTAGCATCCACAGATTCAGCGGGAATGATTTTTTTTTTTTTTTTGCGTATTGAACCGTTTTTAATCCCACCATGAATTAAGTTAACCACATTCCATCTTCAAATCGGGAACGATATGTAAACACACAAGAGTGTGCATGTGTTTGGTTCTTTTTCTTTTTTATGGTGAACGTTTTCCCGCACGGGGATCACGGTTTAAAATATCACCCAGAAGACGCTGAGGGGAGTGGAGTCTTCACCGATGTTGATCTTGAAGAGATCTCCCCATGTCCTGTGCAAGCAGGGACTGGATCCAAGGGTCCTCAATCCAGACAACGCTGATTGATACACTGGGCCACCAGGCTCCAACCCCTTCTTCCGCCTGTTAAAAGAAAAGCCAACAGTAGGCAATCAATGGTTAGAATTAATTATGACAAAAGGGGGAGGTAAGACAGTAAGCAAGTGTTGGAATCAAGGGTTATAATTAATGACAAAAGGGGGGAAGGTAACAGTAAGCCAGTTTGGGAATTCAGAGTTATAATTAATTAGACAAAAG
>CM065722.1:2570862-2585862 GCA_033310375.1 Conus canariensis
AGGTCTCCTGCATAAAATGAAAGTCATTGGCATACGAGGTAAATTACATGAATGGTTTACTGATTATTTATTAAATCGTACTCAAGCAGTTACCATAAAAGGCGAAAAATCTATATATAAGAGATTCCTTATGGTGTCCCACAAGGTTCAGTACTAGGCCCGCTCCTGTTTCTTATATATATATATTATATATATATATATATATATATATATATATATATATATATATATCAATGATATTGTAAATGAAATCCAATCCAACATAAAACTTTTTGCTGATGACACGAGCATGTATTTATCACTCGATAATCCCAATCTCTGCGCTGAAATACTTAATGCTGACTTGGAAAAGATAAACTCATGGGCTAAAACTTGGAAAGTAAAATTTAATGTCGAGAAAACAGAATTGTTGAATTTCACTCGCAATAGGAATGTGATATTGCCTCTTACATTTGGTTCTACAATTCTACAAGGTACTAACAAGCATAAACACCTAGGTATCATTCTTCAAGATGATTGCAAATGGGATGAGCACATAAAACATATAATGACCACTGTTACAATGTTAATTTCATGTCTAAAAAGCTATAAATATAAGTTAAGTACAAAAGCTCTCGAAATCTTATACAAATCCTTTATATTGCCACACTTCGATTATGCCGACGTTGTCTGGGATAATTGTACTGAGACGCAATCGCAGCATCTGGAAAATTTGCACCTGGAAGCTCTAAGAATCATTACAGGCACTGTTCGTGGAACAAACCATCAAAATTTATACAAAGAGTCTGGATTCTGCCCATTAAAGGAAAGAAGAAAACGGCATAAACTAATACAGTACTATAAAATGATTAATGGCCTAAGCCCCAATTATTTAGTACATCTTACTCCTTCTCTAGTCTCGGACAGAAACCCTCACCACAGGCGAGGGCCTCTAGAACGCACAGTAATGAAATGTAAGACAGAGTTTTATAAAAAATCGTTCGTCCCATCCGCAACTCAATTATGGAATGCACTACCTGACTACATTAAAACTAACAACTCCTTGAGCCAACTGAAACGATATCTGTCTATTGATGACGCTATAGTTCCACCATACTACTATTTTGGTAAAAGAAGAGAACAAGTAATTCACTGCCGGCTCCGTTTAGGTATGAGTGATCTAAAGAAGGATATGGTTAACCGACATCTGGATAATAATTCTTCTTGTAGCTGTGGCAGTGGGAGAGAAACAGCAGAACACTATTTGTTATTCTGTCCCCTATTCAATATAGTTCGTGAAAATACAATTTTGACTCTTCCACAGAATTATACCCAATTACGTTTTCTTTTAGAAGGTAGCCGTGATCTTCAACCTGATGTGAATTCATTAATATTTGGAAAAGTACACCAGTTTATCTCCGAATCGAACCGATTTCAGCCCTGACTTTCTCATTAAAAAAAGAATAATTTTTGCCTTCTTCATATTTTACTTTCTGTAACTTTATAGTTTGGCTCTTATTTATTCATTATGATCCATTTCTTTACTCTTGCAATAAGAGGCTGACTGACAAGTCGATTGGCCCAAGACGTAGTTTACTGGATAGATAGTTTGTTTACTTACTGATTAGCCAGCGTCATCGCTAAAATTAGTAAATCTTTTTTTCTGTTTAAGCGATCGATGTCATAGTGTCTTCGAATGGGAAGAAAAACAATAACAGGAAATGGAAAAAAATGAAAAGGGGAAAAGAAAAGAGGGGAAAAAAGGGGGAAAAAAGTTAATCAAATTGAACAACTATACTTCAACACAATACTTATGGAAAAGACGGTTTCTATCCTAAACTACTTTACGTTATTGTATAAGTTTCTCTCGAGTTTGTAAAGTGTTCACATATTCTTGTTGATGACCTGATTGCTGTTTCCACTCCCTTCCTCCCATTTTCCATGTTATTCATTTTATTTTTCAGCTACTGTCTCTTTTTTCGGCTTTTTTTCTTGTTTTTTTTTGTCTGTTTGTTTTTGTTTTTTCTTTTTCAATGTTTCCCTATAAAAAAAAAAATCGCAAGCACGAAGTGAAATGTTTAGTATATTGTGAATGTATTTAACCGCCAATATATTGTAAATGTCAATTTGAGCACAGTATAAGCCTAGGGCTTGTTGTTGCTCATTCGTCCTGTCAATTATGAAGGTATTCTGTTCATTTGTTTCCGAAATAAAAGTTATTTAAACCAATATATATAACTTCTAAGGCATGTGTTTAAAAGAGAGTTACATATATATTGGAGACTATAAGCTTGCTGCAGGCTCATTTTGAGAAGCATTTATTTCATTTTTTCCCCATTCACCCACTCAGGCACATACTGTTGGTTAGGTAGATTTTTCTACCACTGTAGATGTGGATGCTTATCTCCACCTATTTCTTCAATCTAAGACATAAGAGCAAGCTTTGTTTATAAATGAATATTTCTTGCAGTCACTGCAACACCAAGCTGCTCTGTAAGTTGCTGGAATGGTGCTCGGTATTTATCCTTGGAATTTATTAGTTTATTGTAATTTAGTCCCTTGCGGATTCATTCCAAGAACTGGCCCTCAGCACTTGTGTCTTAAGAGGTTATCTTTTTATATTTTCTACTTTTCATAAGAAAATGTAGCTTGTTTTGCTCTTTCGTGATTTTCTTTTGCTTCTTAGGTGGCACCTTTGGTTGGTTTTTTGAAAACTCAACAAACATACTACGGTATTGCACACCAGACTTTTCTAGGATAGCATTCTTGTTAAAACCGAAAAGGCAGAGGAGTCAAATTACCACTTTCCGCGGTCACTGAGGAGAAACAATCAGGTTTCGAAATATCGGTATCTGACCAGGAGTTATATACTAGTGAGTTTCCTCCCCATTGGAGATTGTCTCCCCCTTGGAGACTATAAGCTTGCTGAAGGCTCATTTTGAGAAGCATTTATTTCATTTTTTCCCCATTCACCCACTCAGGCACATACTGTTGGTTAGGTAGATTTTTCTACCACTGCAGATGTGGATGCTTGTTTCCCCCTATTTCTTCAATCTAAGACATAAGAGCAAGCTTTGTTTATAAATGAATATATATATATATATATATATATAATATATATATATATATATATATATATATATATATATGCAGTTGTTCGCGTGCGGACTTTCAGAAAAAATGTACATGCATCAACTCACAGAATACACTCATACACTGACACCTACACGCATCTACACACGCACTCACTCGACACACACACACACACACACACACACACACACACACACATGGAGTGGATAATCACGTATTCGCTTATTCGGTCACAAATCACAGCGTTAGACAATCGCGCAGACAAAGCCCTCTGATGAGAGTCGAACCCACAACCCCCGAGATCGGATCACGTGATGCTAACGGCAGCATCAGTATGGCTGGTCATAAATTAACATTACCCACAGAAACCTTGTATGGTCCATTCAGCCTCCTCCACTGTCCATGCCCCTCGCTCCTTCCCCCGCCGTCCCCTCCCTCTCTTCCTCATTCCCCGTCTTGCCACACGAAACTGTTGTTCCTTCGCTTAAGTCAACGTTTGATCATTTTCAATTTGTCGTCGGGTTCACACTGCCTCGATAAATTCTTCTCCCATGTATCAACGTGGCAAACCATTTTATGACCAGACCAGCAGTGCCCTAGCTACAGTCTATTTAAAGCAAATACTTTCCTCTCAAACTGCTTTCTCAACGATGTGCCATGAACTTTGAAATGGTCTTCAAAAAGAACTTCTAAGGCATGTGTTTAAAAGAGAGTTACTCATGCGATTGAGAAAATTTCCGCTTGCAAAATGAAACCATAAAGAAGAAATTATCACTGGTTCAAGAGCTGCACAGATAATAAGTTTGCACAGGTATATTACATTTATGTTTTACATCCTACGTACAGTTTTTACGATTTATATTTGTAAAAAAAATAATTAAATGACACCACACATACAACTTGTACCTCCTCTATGATTCATATTGTATGTTTAATGTATGAGATTTATTTTACATCACGTTTGTAATTTATGTCTTAGGCATGATTTGCGTTATCTGTTTAATCTGTATCATGTGGTGAATTTGTATGAAGTATTTTTTTAGATTTTGATCTTCATCATTTACAATATCTGTGTAATTTACATCCCCTATATAATCTACATCAGGTGCGCACACATTTTCATGATGCACTTTACGTCATGTGTGTCTTTTAATGACCCTGATATAAAACGGCCAAAGAAAGTCTGTGATTTCCTCCTGCCTAAAGGGTCCCAAATTGTCGGATGAAAGAAGACATGAAGGATGATGATGCAGAAGACATGAAGGAGGATGATGCAGAAGACATGAAGGATGATGATGCAGAAGACATGAAGGATGATGATGCAGAAGACATGAAGGATGATGATGCAGAAGAGGAGGAGCAAGAGGACCAAACAGACATAGAAGAGAAAGATGCAGAAACAAAAGAAGTAGGGGGAAAAAAGGAGAAGAAAAACGAAAGGAGAACAAGAAAAGGGCGATAAAATGCGCCGGGGTAACATCTAACGGGATGATAAAACACCGTGCTTCACCGCCTAGAAGCCCTGCAAATATTGCACGACATTGATTTACGATACCGCTTTTTGGGGGGAAGGAAGGGCAAGAGTGATTGAGACTCGTAAGTGTGTGTGAGGAACGGGGGGTGATGGAAGAGTGGGGGAGGGGCCGGGGGTGACAAGAAAGCGTTGAAAAGGACATGGGGCGGGGGATGGAACTTGGAGAACGGTGTGCGAGAGGCCGTTGGAGGGGAGAGTAGAGTGCAGGAGGGTGGTGGGGAGCAGTGCTACTGGGGGGGGGGGGGGGTTGAAAAGTTTAAAAAAAAGAAAAAGCAGTGTGATTACATTGGCAACAACTCCTCTCTCTCTCTCTCTCTCTCTCTCCTCTCTCTCTCTCTCTCTCTCTCTCTGTCTTACACACACACACACACACACACACACACACACCACACACACACACACACACACACACTCACACACACGCAGAGAGACAAACAGACAGACAGACAGACAGACAGAGAGAGAGAGAGAGAGAGAGAGAGAGAGAGAGAGAGTTGCGGTGGAGTTGTGTCGAGTCGACGGCGTAAGCCATGTCTTACGAGAATGTTTGACATGTTGTTGCTGCTGTTGTTGTTGCTGCTGCCACTGCTGCTTCTGCTGCTGCTGCTGTTGCTACTGCTGACGACGATGATGAAAAGACTACGGTTTCAAACCAGTTCTTAGCGGTCAGTTCTATTTACCTACATGCCTGCCTACCTGGCTACTTTCGTACATGCTGACGCTCATACGTACCTTCCTTTCAATCTGCATGCATGCACAAACATAGAGCCGTCCTGTTATCTCTGTACCTACCTGCCTGCCTGTCTGCCTGCCCCGTATCTACCGAAATTGTTCAATACTCCATACAGACCTACGTGTGCTCGTGCATACAAAATAAACATAAATGAAATGAATAAAAGGAAGGCAAAGATCAAATAGAGAGAGAACAAAAGAAGAAAATACAAAACAAATCAGTGGCGCAGCAAACAAACGCGTCAAAAAAATGAATAGATAAATGCATAAAAGATACATATAGATGTAAACAAATGAATAAGTGAATAAATAGATAGATAAGTAAACGAACGAATGAATAGATAAATAAGTACATGAAGAGGATGATGGAAATCAGCATACAGACTGTAACTTAACCCCCCACCCCATCCGTTTTCTCCATCCCCCCCCCCCCCCCACCGTTCTCCTTACCCCTTTATCTTCCAACTCTTCTCCCTATGAAATACAAAGGACAGTGGCTGTCAACATGCTGCTGACTGGAGATGTAGAACCCACACTCCTTGTGATACAAAGGACAGTGGCTGTCAACATGCTGCTGACTGGAGATGTAGAACCCACACTCCTTGTGATACAAAGGACAGTGGCTGTCATCATGCTGCTGACTGGTGGTGGAGAACCCACACTCCTTGTGATACAAAGGACAGTGGCTGTCATCATGCTGCTGACTGGAGATGTAGAACCCACACTCCTTGTGATACAAAGGACAGTGGCTGTCATCATGCTGCTGACTGGTGGTGGAGAACCCACACTCCTTGTGATACAAAGGACAGTGGCTGTCAACATGCTGCTGACTAGTGGTGGAGAACCCACACTCCTTGTGATACAAAGGACAGTGGCTGTCATCATGCTGCTGACTGGTGGTGGAGAACCCACACTCCTTGTGATACAAAGGACAGTGGCTGTCACATGCTGCTGACTGGTGGTGGAGAACCCACACTTCTTGTGATACAAAGGACAGTGGCTGTCAACATGCTGCTGACTGGTGGTGGAGAACCCACACTCCTTGTGATACAAAGGACAGTGGCTGTCATCATGCTGCTGACTGGTGGTGGAGAACCCACACTCCTTGTGATACAAAGGACAGTGGCTGTCATCATGCTGCTGACTGGTGGTGGAGAACCCACACTCCTTGTGATACAAAGGACAGTGGCTGTCATCATGCTGCTGACTGGTGGTGGAGAACCCACACTCCTTGTGATACAAAGGACAGTGGCTGTCAACATGCTGCTGACTGGAGATGTAGAACCCACACTCCTTGTGATACAAAGGACAGTGGCTGTCATCATGCTGCTGACTGGAGATGAGAACCCACACTCCTTGTGATACAAAGGACAGTGGCTGTCATCATGCTGCTGACTGGTGGTGGAGAACCCACACTCCTTGTGATACAAAGGACAGTGGCTGTCATCATGCTGCTGACTGGTGGTGGAGAACCCACACTCCTTGTGATACAAAGGACAGTGGCTGTCATCATGCTGCTGACTGGTGGTGGAGAACCCACACTCCTTGTGATACAAAGGACAGTGGCTGTCATCATGCTGCTGACTGGTGGTGGAGAACCCACACTCCTTGTGATACAAAGGACAGTGGCTGTCATCATGCTGCTGACTGGAGATGTGAGAACCCACACTCCTTGTGATACAAAGGACAGTGGCTGTCAACATGCTGCTGACTGGTGTGGTAGACCCACACTCCTTGTGATACAAAGGACAGTGGCTGTCAACATGCTGCTGACTGGAGTGTGAGAACCCACACTCTTGTGATACAAAGGACAGTGGCTGTCAACATGCTGCTGACTGGAGATGTAGAACCCACACTCCTTGTGATACAAAGGACAGTGGCTGTCAACATGCTGCTGACTGGTGTGGAGAACCCACACTCCTTGTGATACAAAGGACAGTGGCTGTCAACATGCTGCTGACTGGAGATGTGAGAACCCACACTCCTTGTGATACAAAGGACAGTGGCTGTCAACATGCTGCTGACTGGAGATGTAGAACCCACACTCCTTGTGATACAAAGGACAGTGGCTGTCAACATGCTGCTGACTGGAGATGTAGAACCCACACTCCTTGTGATACAAAGGACAGTGGCTGTCAACATGCTGCTGACTGGAGATGTAGAACCCACACTCCTTGTGATAAAAGGACAGTGGCTGCATCAGCGCTGACTGAGATGGACAACCCACATTCTTGTGATCATTAAGGACGTGCGTCCACACTGCCATGGTATTGCATTTTGCACACTGATGTCAATCTTTATCCCACACTGACTGTTCAATCATTTTCCAACTGACTGCTACACTTATACACTGACATGTCTATCATTATCCACACGACATTCTATCATTCCACACTGCCATGCTATCATTATCCCACACTGACTGTCAATCATTTATCCACACTGCCATCTATCATTTATCCCACACTGACATGTCAATCATTTATCCCACACTGACATTCTTCATTTATCCCACACGCATTGCTACATTTACCCACACTGAATGTCAATCATTTATCCCATCTGACATGTCAATCATTTATCCACCTGACATGTCAATCATTTATTCTACACTGCCATTGCTATTGCTCAGTTTTAGGAAATGTAATACTTTTGTCCCCCTCCGTTCATTCGTTCGTGGAGCGTGAAAGTTTCCGCTATGCACGCAGATATTGACGAGAGGGAGAAGATAACCGAAAGACAATAGGAATTAAGTATGCGGCGAAAGAAATGCTTTTTGTGTTGTTGTTCTGATTTTTTTAACCCTTTCATTTCATTTCTTTCTTTCCGTGATCATTTTTTTTTTCTTTCAAATTTTCTGTCTGTCTTTCTTTCGGTTTTTCAGTTTTCACTTTTTCGGAATTTTTTTTCCATTGTCTATTTTTTTCTCTCTTTACGTCAGTCTTTTTTAATCTGTTATATATTCTGTCTTTTTCTTCTTTCTTTCCACCGGTCCTCATTTTCCTTTCCCGCTTTTCTTTCTTATTCTCTCTTTTCCCCTAATTCTGTTCGCTCTTCATTCAGAGAGGGCTCTGTACAGTGCTGTAGCCTGTATCCAGACAAAGCTGTCCCATGCAAATATTCCCTCCCAAGGTCCCTGCATACCCCAAGGGGTTGTGAGCGAGGGCGAAGAGAGAGAGAGAGAGAGAGAGGAGGAAGGAGAGGGAGAGAGAGAGAGGGTGAGAGAGAAGGGGGGAGGGAGTAGATGAGAAATGGGGAACTTGGGGAGAGAAAGAGAGACAGACAGACAGATATGCAAATCAAGCTAACCTAAGAAAAGGACAGCGAGTGCTATTGAGTATAATTATATTGATCTATCACTGGACTTGAGTTCGGACAACAGTTGTCGTCAGTAGTGTTCTTTTCACCAATCCCTCCTTCATCTCTCTCTCTCTCTCTCTCTCTCTCTCTCTCTCTCTCTCTCTCTCTCTCTCTCTCTCTTAGAGTGGTCCATCTTTCTTGCTACAGCTGTGTTTGGCTGTTGTTGTACTGCTCTACCCTCTAACACCATTCCTCAACCGAACTTGTCAACATGGAATCCGCAAAAATGTGAGCACGCATTGTAACTGTCCATGCAGTTTTGTTGTTGGTTTTCTGTAACAAATATCACGACTAAACCACGAAAGGGCGAATGTTCGTGTGTCGTCTCCCCCATCCATCAGATAGAAGACACCCATACACACATGGCCGTGACCGATCTTTCCTCCCCATCTTGCAAATTGATCCGCGAAATCTACGAACGTTTTTCACAGAAGGCTACATGCAGTCACAGCTACGTCTTCCTGCGTTGTGCTACATCATGGACCACTCCGACAGCTTTGGATCCTACACAGGTGTCGCAACTTCTCCCTACTTTTCTTTTAATACAAGCGATGGGGTTGCAGAATACATATTACAATGAAAAAGCCGCAATTAACGATGGTATAGTAAGCTTTGTCGTATTTAGGTAGGTGTGTATGTATGTATGTATGTTGGTGTGTGTGTGTGTGTGTGTGTGTGTGTGTGGTGTGTGTGTGTGTGTGTGTGTGTGTGTGTGTGAATAATTAGATGGAATGCTTAGTCAAAAGCCTGGATCTGGTTGCATTAGATTTTTCCTGTCGTATGGCAGGTAGGGTTCAAGGTAAGACGCCCAAAGAAATAAGACACCAGGCAGAAACTTAACACTTGAGCCGGGCAGAATTCAGTGCAAAACTCGCGGCGCAAACATCTCAGCGCACAGTAAATGGCTGACTTAAGAATAAAAAATGCCAACGCTGCCTTCAGAAATATTAGAACTACAGCTTACATGCCTGGACATACTGCATGAAGTGCCCCCCCCCCCCTCTACCCGCGCGCGCGCAGCGCACCACCACACACACCACAGCACACACACACACACACACACACACACACACACACAACACACACACACACCACAATACAGGAACTTGAAAGCCTTTCAAATGGGTGACAGCGTCGCAAAGTTTGCAAGCACGTGAAAAAAAAAGTTTAGCCCAGTTCAAACGAAGACCCAAAGTCACAATAGCTGTATAATTCATTTCCATTTTATCGCTCTCACCCACGAATGGGCTGGCAGCTCTTGTTTGTTGTTTACCACTGTGATGGATTCACACGTACACTTCTTGCTGGTTGTTTACCACTGTGATGGGTTCACACGTACACTTCTTATTGGTTGTTTACCACAGTGATGGGTTCACACGTACACTTCTTGTTGGTTGTTTACCACTGTGATGGATTCTTTTGGTGTCCGATGAACGTGAATGTCTTTGTGTCTAGGCCCAACTTATGATGGTCTTTTCCACATTACAGCATGAAAACTGACCAATAGAATTTCACTCACATTTTGCGTACTAGGGGCGACCGTCAGCGTTGACAACAAATGCAAAAACGTGTGGCGTTTTGCGGTGGGTATTTTGTCGTATGAATGAACTCTGAAATACCCTTTGTCTATCTTGTTTGTAACTCTTTGGAGGAAGCGCTTCACAGAGACACTGTAGTGGGACATGGACTGACACCATGGTCCGTGAAGATGGTTTCCAAGGACATTTCCACTGTGGACAGAGACACGACTGTTGTGTGTATTTCTTCTTTGAGCAGTGGGTGTACTGATCCTTGTTGTTCACTGGCCATGTGTGTCTGTTTATATGCATCTAGCTGACAGCCATAGTGTACATGCTTCACGCTAACTGCAGTCTGTATTTTCCGTGCAGAGAACGAAGCTTTATCCCCGAATGAGACGTAACCAAAAATACACACAAAAAACGGTCGCTTTGATAAAAAGGAAAAAAGTCTCAGCGGTGTTGAATATCGGAATTGTGACAGAGGAACACTGGGGAAGACGAGCACAAGAAATAATTGCATGGATGAATGAACGAATAAATGCCTGACTGCATGAATGAACGAATAAATGCCTGACTGTTTGAATGAACGAATAAATGTCCGACTGCATGAATGAACGAATCCATGAATCGCTAATAGGCAAAGATTTGGGCTCCTTCAAGGCCTTTTTACAACTGTCCCCCCGCAAAAAAAAAAAAAAAAAAAAAAAAAAAAAAAAAAAACATGACAAATATTTCAACAAATGACCAGGAGAAGAAACGGGGGCGGAGAAGAAGGTGGAGGAGGAAGAGGAGGCAGAAGAGAGGTTTCTTGAAAAGACCCACAAGGAAACGTATTGGGGAGGGGGGAGGAGAATGGGGGTGGGGGTGGGGAAATCGAACAGGTCAACAACTGAGGTCGGTGAATGAACACTTGCAGTGGCAGTGCATAACCGTCCGTTCTTTTGTCACTGGGACACACATGCCCACAGATTCCATAGCCTGGCTAAGTGTATGATGTCTGCAGACCGTGTATGTATCACATCTATTTATAGCCTGGCTAAGTGTATGATGTCTGCAGGACCGTGTATGTATCACATCTATTTATAGCCTGGCTAAGTGTATGATGTCTGCAGGACCGTGTATGTATCACATCTATTTATAGCCTGGCTAAGTGTATGATGTCTGCAGGACCGTGTATGTATCACATCTATTTATAGCCTGGCTAAGTGTATGATGTCTGCAGGACCGTGTATGTATCACATCTATTTATAGCCTGGCTAAGTGTATGATGTCTGCAGGACCGTGTATGTATCACATCTATTTATAGCCTGGCTAAGTGTATGATGTCTGCAGGACCGTGTATGTATCACATCTATTTATAGCCTGGCTAAGTGTATGATGTCTGCAGGACCGTGTATGTATCACATCTATTTATAGCCTGGCTAGTGTATGATTCTGCAGGACGGTATGTACACATCTATTATAGCCTGCAATGTATATGTCTGCAGACCGTGAATATATCACATCTATTTTCCGGAACCGAAGTCCAATCCATCAGTCGACGACTGAATAAACAGAGCAGATTGACAGAAGACAAACATGAGTTGATGCACGAATGAATGAATGTATGAATAATTAGTGAATGAATGAATATGAATGAATGAATGAATGAATGAATAATGAATGAATTGAATGTGATGAGATTCGTCGATATTGTCGTTATTGATATGTTTATCGCATCACAATGGCAGACTATGAACGCCAACTATCGATTTAGAATAAATTCGGTCGGTTGTTTTGATCAATTAGCTCCTAACAACCTTAATGCAAGTATTGTGTGTGTGTGTGTGTGTGTGTGTGGTGTGTGTGTGTGTGTGTGTGTCGTGTGTGTGTGTGTGTGTGTGTGTGTGTGTGTGTGTGTGTGTGTGTGTGTTCTGTCTGATGTCCCAGGATAACCTAGTTTCGAAAAGTGACTTGTCTGTTTTGTCAAGTGTTTTAAGTAAGTGTTTCTTTGACCCTTCTGTGTGTGTTTATATTTCATCCGGCTGGTTTAAATGCGGCAGTCTGCTTCGACGTCTTCGATGATGTGGCTCGCTAAGTGTACAGTGTATATTCCAACCTAACGGCGACGTCTTTGATGATGTGGCTCGCAAAGTGTACAGTGTGTACTCCAATCTAACGGCGACGTCTTCGATGATGTGGCTCGCAAAGTGTACAGTGTGTACTCCAACCTAACGGCGACGTCTTCGATGATGTGGCTCGCAAAGTGTACAGTGTGTACTCCAACCTAACGGCGACGTCTTCGATGATGTGGCTCGCTAAGTGTACAGTGTGTACTCCAACCTAACGGCGACGTCTTCGATGATGTGGCTCGCTAAGTGTACAGTGTGTACTCCAACCTAACGGCGACGTGTAATGCATGGGAGAGAAGGGGGAGCTACAGTCCTGATAGTGTATCATCTGCATATTTTGGGGTGTGTTGCTCCCTCGGTGATGACAGTACCACTATAAGTGATATGTTTCTGTTAGTGCAATGGGGAGACTATCACAACAAGGACGGGTTCTACTAATGACATTCGACCAAGTGACGGAGGGCGTGTCCACACAGGTTCTGTTTACAACGCAGAGTTCCAACTCTCTGCCCTCACCTTCGCCTTTCTGTTTACTCCTCCCCCCCCCCCCCCCCCCCCCCCCCCCCCCCCGCCCCTTTCCCGTAGATCCCTGCATCCTCTTCTTTTTCAATAATTGAAACTATGCTTTGCGGAGCAATAGTCATAGTGTCTCAGTGTCAGTTTCCTCAAGGAGGTAGCACTGCATGCGGACCAGTCCCTATACGCTACACCACATCCGCTAAGTTTCAAGACCACGCTGCGTATGATTTATAGCTGATATATACATGAATTAATGACTAAGCTGCTGAGAGAATTTAAGAAGATGGTCATAATAATGAAGGAACGGTAAAACTGTATTTGTTTTCTCTCGCTATTTATTTTTCATTATGACTACGTATATTGTTTAGTTGTTATTGTTGTTGTTGTTGTATCTGCCACTGCTGTTGCTGTTTTCAATGCAATACAAGGCAGGGAAAAGTGGACCGAACTGAACGCATCTCGGCCTCAATGAATCAAGGTCCAGAGAGTGGCGATGACAACCTCCCGGCTCATTTGTCACCGTGACAACACAACACACACACACACACACACACACACACACACACACACACACACACACACACACACACACACACCACACACACAGGGCCTACAGGAACTGCCCTGTCATGTTTCTGAAATAGATGATGTTTGGAGAATCTGATTGTCCCGCGTCCACTCTCCCATATTGGAGCCCAGAATGACGTATGATGTCCAGGGCCCGGAATGAAGTAGGGTGCCCTGGTCAGAAGACATTTAATTTTTTCCCCTTCCGTCATTGAAGTGGTGTCTTCACCTGTGTCTGTTGGTTTGTATGTGTGCCTGTCAGCAGTATGACGTAAAAAGCTAAAGAACCGAATTTGATCAAACTTGATGGAAAGAGAGAGAGAGAGAGAGAGAGAGAGAGAGAGAGAGGAGACGCTTGCACTCAGTCTCACACACACACACACACACACACACACACACACACACACACACACACACACACACATACATACATACATACATACATACATACATACATACATACATACATACACACTGTGCGAGAGAGAGAGAGAGAGAGAGAGAGAGAGAGAGAGAGAGAGAGAGAAGGCAGACAGGCACACAGGCAGACAGACAGACAGACGGGGTGAACGGGATAGTTGTAGAAGGTTGTGCGTGGAGGATGCACCTTTCACGTCACCATAAAGCAGAGAGAGCGCTCTGGCAGCAAATAAGTCGGACGATCACCTGTGAAACCCTCCACTGTTCCTCCCTCCCATCCATCTGGCTTATCTCTGACACGGACTTGGGCCAGACTCCATCATCAGTGATAGTGGCCAGTGGGGTACAGGGCCGGAGGGAGGGGGACGGGCTGTGAACGGGGATTAATTGAAAGAGATTACAGCCAACGCTATTGAAATGGCCGCCATTGCTTTTTAAGTAGCTGGCTTTATTCTCGCTCTTTTCCTGGCATTCCTATGCGCTGGTACATTCTCTGTTGCCTTTTTGTTCTTCTCTTCTTATCATCTTGTTCAACTTCTTCTTCTCCTCCCCTTCCTCTTTTCCTCCTCCTCCTTCTGCTCCTCCTCCTCCTCCTCATCTTCCACATCCTCTTCCACCTCCTTCTCTCCTTTTCCTCCTCCTCCTCCCCCTTCTCCTTCTCCTCCTCCTCCCCCTTCTCCTTCTCCTCCTCCTCGTCCTCCTCCTTCTCCTCTTCCACCTCCTTTTCCTCCTCCTTCCCCTTTTTCTTCTCTTCCTGCTCCTCCTCCTCCTCTTGTTCTTTTCCTTTTCTCCTCCTCCTCCTCCTCCTCCTCCTCCTCGTCCTCCTCCTCCTTCTTCTTCTCTCTGTCTATATCTGTCTGTCTGTCTGTCTGTCTGTCTGTCTGTCTGTCTCTCTCTCTCTCCTCTCTCCTCCTCCTCCCTCCTCCTCCTCCTCCTCCTCCCTTCCCTTCCTGTCTTGAAATAGATTCGTCTGACATAAACCAATATCAGAATTGCCGCTGACAAGTCTGATAGCATTTCAAAAGCTCCTGCCCGACGTTCTTTAAAATGAAGATGGCGGACTGTGTAGAGTGCCCCTGTTGAATTTACCCCCGGCTAACTCTCTTACGAGGGCACCTTACAAAAGTAACTTCCCATGATAGAATGGTGTCATCACACAATGACA
>CM065722.1:2595862-2605862 GCA_033310375.1 Conus canariensis
GAACACCTTCTCTACCCCCATCCCTGACCACCCCCTTCCACTGTCCTGCCCCTGTTCCCTGACAGAATGAGTCGTGTTTCTATGGTGTCTATGGTGACAGTCGGAACGCAGCTAAGCCCACGCTCCGTCAGTTTGTACTGATGTCTTCTGCCCTGAGAATTATGTCCCCCAGGGAGTGTAGACAGAGGGAAAATCCTTTCTCCTTCTCTCCCTTTAACACTGAGTTCTGTCCCCCAGGGAGTGTAGACAGGAGGGGAACTCTTTCTCCTTCTCTCCCCTTAACACTGATTTCTGTCCCCCAGGGAGCGTAGACAGGAGGTGGAACACTTTCTCCTCCCCCGATTCACCCTAAATTCTGACCTAGGGAATGTACTCCTCTTATTCCTACTGAATTCTGTCCCCAGGGAATGTACTCCTCTTATTCCTACTGAATTCTGACCTAGGGAATGTGCTCCTCTTATTCCTACTGAATTCTGTCCCCAGGGAATGTGGACAGTAGCGGGTGGGTGGAGAATCTTCTCCACTCCCCCCTCTTCCTTCACACTGCAGGAGTCTGGATTTGCAGGGCATGGTTGACGCTGACTGATGTTAGGATTGATGGTCATAGAGTACTGCCCAGGCGACTGATGTTAGGATTGATGGTCATAGAGTACTGCCCAGGTGACGCTGACTTATGTTATGATTGATGGTCATAGAGTACTGTCCAGGTGACTTATGTTATGATTGATGGTCATAGAGTACTGTCCAGGTGACGCTGACTGATGTTATGAGTGATGGTCATAGAGTACTGCCCAGGTGACGTTGACTGATGTTATCATTGATGGTCATAGAGTACTACCCAGGTGACGTTGACTGATGTTATGATTGATGGTCATAGAGTACTGCTCAGGTGACGCTGACTGATGTTATGATTGATGGTCATAGAGTACTGCCAGGTGACGCTGACTGATGTTATGATTGATGGTCATAGAGTACTGCCCAGGTGACTGATGTTATGATCGATGGTCATAGAGTACTGCCCAGGTGACTGATGTTATGATTGATGGTCATAGAGTACTGCCCAGGTGACTTATGCTATGATTGATGGTCATAGAGTACTGGCAAGGTGACGCTGACTTATGATTGATGGTCATAGAGTACTGTCCAGGTGACGCTGACTTATGGTTGATGGTCATAGAATACTGGCCAGGTGACGCTGACTTATGGTTGATGGTCATAGAGTACTGGCCAGGTGACGCTGACTTATGATTGATGGTCATAGAGTACTGCCCAGGTGACGCTAACTGATGTTATGATTGATGGTCATAGAGTACTGTCCAGGTGACGCTGACTTATGATTGATGGTCATAGAGTACTGGCCAGGTGACTTTGACTTATGTTATGATTGATGGTCATAGAGGTCTGCCCAGGTGACTTATGTTATGATTGATGGCCATAGAGTACTGCCCAGGTGACGCTGACTTATGTTATGATTGATGGTCATAGAGTACTGTCCAGGTGACTTATGTTATGATTGATAGTCATAGAGTACTGCCCAGGTGACTTATGTTATGGTTGATGGTCATAGAGTACTGCCCAGGTGACTTATGCTATGATTGATGGTCATAGAGTACTGGCAAGGTGACGCTGACTTATGATTGATGGTCATAGAGTACTGCCCAGGTGACGCTAACTGATGTTATGGTTGATGGTCATAGAGTACTGGCCAGGTGACGCTGACTTATGGTTGATGGTCATAGAGTACTGGCCAGGTGACGCTGACTTATGATTGATGGTCATAGAGTACTGCCCAGGTGACGCTAACTGATGTTATGGTTGATGGTCATAGAGTACTGTCCAGGTGACGCTGACTTATGACTGATGGTCATAGAGTACTGCCCAGCTGACGCTAACTGATGTTATGATTGATGGTCATAGAGTACTGTCCAGGTGACGCTGACTTATGATTGATGGTCATAGAGTACTGCCCAGGTGACGCTAACTGATGTTATGATTGATGGTCATAGAGTACTGGCCAGGTGACGCTGACTTATGATTGATGGTCATAGAGTACTGGCCAGGTGACTTCGACTTATGTGATGATTGATGGTCATAGTGTTCTGCCCAGGTGACTTATGTTATGATTGATGGTCATAGAGTACTGCCCAGGTGACGCTGACTGATGTTATGATTGATGGTCATAGAGTACTGCCCAGGTGACTTATGCTATGATTGATGGTCATAGAGTACTGCCCAGGTGACTTATGTTATGATTGATGGTCATAGAGTACTGCCTAGGTGACGCTGACTGATGTTATGATTGATGGTCATAGAGTACTGCCCAGGTGACTTATAATTGATGGTCATAGAGTACTGCCCAGGTGACTTATGTTATGATTGATGGTCATAGAGTACTGGCCAGGTGACGCTGACTGATGTTATGATTGATGGTCATAGAGTACTGGCCAGGTGACGCTGACTGATGTTATGATTGATGGTCATAGAGTACTACCCAGGTGCGTATTAGAAAACCAGAATGCGTCATCGTATTCTGCCTCATTCTCACAGTGTTTGTGTGGTGTGTGTGTGTGTGTGTGTGTGTGTTGGGTGTGTGTGTGTGTGTGTGGGGTGTGTGTGTGTGTGTGTGTTGAGAGAGAGAGAGAGAGAGAGAGAGAGAGGAGGGGGGAAGAAGGGAAAGACAGGCAGACAGAAAATAAGACAGAGAAGAATATACAGGCAGACAGACAGAAAGCAGAGAAGGAATGTTCAGGAAATTGATAAATACGTAGTCCATCAATGATTATTCTACCGACTATCATTCCCAAATAACCCACATCTACCATAATTCAATTTGTCAGTCCGGCTATGACACTGAATCCTTGAACATGAAAACGATTCCGAACAACGACCGAAATACACATTTTTAAATTAAGTAAAATATGAAAATGACATCGGCATCTGCTGCTTCCAAGCATAGAATGGCATACCGTTGGTGAGTCTTTTCAACAATTCATCCCCTCTTCCTCCCCTTCAATCCCCCTTTCCTAACTCGGCCGCCCAGCATCCAAAGTTCTCCCCCTCTCTCCCCCTTCTCTGTTTCCCTGTAGCTCGGTCATCACGTATCGCACTGTGGATGTGCTCTGAAGGCAGCAGTGGGGGCGTTGTATCAGACATGCTGTCCCTGGTGACTCCCACCCCCCCCCCCCCCTTCCCCATCCCCTGCGGGCTCTGCAGTCAACGAAAGAGTAATGGCATACTGTGTGTGTGTGTGTGTGTGTGTGTGTGTGTGTGTGTGTGTGTGTGTGTGTGTGTGTGTGTGTGTGTGTGTGTGTGAGAGAGAGAGAGAGAGAGAGAGAGAGAGAGGTTTTCATAAAGACAGTATGGAGGAAGAATCGATGAGGCATCATCCTATCAGTTTAGAACAACAGCAGATCACATGCCGGTAGCACGATTCTCTTCTGTACGATTGTAGAGCATTTCCGTCCTCTCTCTCTCTCTCTCTCTCTCTCTCTCTCTCTCTCTCTCTCTCTCTCTCTCTCTCTCTCTCTCTCTCTGTCATTACCCTGGTGAAATAACTTTAAAAACTTAAATCTCTCTCTCTCTCTCTCTCTCTCTCTCTCTCTCTCTCTCTCTCTCCCGTCTCTCTCTCTCTCTCTCTCTCTCTCTCTCTCTCACACACACACACACACACACACACACACACACACACACACACACACACACAACACACACACAGAGTATTTATGTTCGCCTCGCACAGTGCAAGTGTGTAGGCGGGTCTGTGTGAGTGCATGATTGTGCGCGCGCGCGCGCGCGCGTGCGTGCGTGCGTGCGTGCGTGCGTGTGTGTGTGTGTGTGTGTGTGTGTGTGTGTGTGTGTGTGTGCACGCGCGCGCGCGTGGGCCAGCGCGTGCAGATAATCATCTTGTTTCGGGCGTTGTGTCTCTGTTTCCCCCAACCTCTCTCCCCACACCCCCATTGCCTGCCCCACGCACTATCAATATTGACAGCTTTTTTTTAGGGACAGGGAGGAGTGGTGAGGATGGAGGGTAGTGTGTGTGTGAGGGGGTGGGAATCATTTCAAAGACCATGGTATTTTGATAATGCAAATGTGGTTGTGATTACATTTTCCTTGCCAGAGTAATTGATGGATGAAGTGCTCGGACATGCTCTGTCTCTGCAAATATGGACGGAGTTTTTTTTACTCTTCGTCTCTCCTCACATGTGTGTGTGTGTGTGTGTGTGTGTGTGTGTGTGTGTGTGTGTGTGTGTGTGTGTGTGTGCACGCGCGCGCGCGTGTGTGTGTGTGTGTGTGTGTGTGTGTGTGTGTGTGTGTGTGTGCGCGTGCGTCGACCCTGTGGATGGGTGGGCGAGTCGGTGAGTAGGAGGCATTCAAACACACACACACACACACACACACACACACACACACACACACACACACACACACACACAAAAGAGAGATAAAAACAACAGACTCATAAATCATTCCCAATATGTCGACCTCTTAAAGGTCTTCCTCAGGGGACTGTAACGACAAGAACGAAGCCAGGTATCCATCCAGTCATCAACGCACGAAAACAACTCACATATATTCTCATGCTCTCACTCCCAGCCCCTAGCCCCCACCCCACACACCTCTTTCCCCACCCCCCAGCCCCCATCCAACACACCTCTTTCCCAACCTCCACGCGCCCATCACATCACAATAACCAGGTATTGCCCATCACACCCAACCCAGCCCAGCCCCCCAGATTCCTCAACCACCCCAACCCTTCAGTGTCCCTCTCTCTGTCCTTGTGCACCTCTTTCTTCCCATTTCAGTCACGCTCGTAGGAGGATGTCCCGTGAAATGACACTTGCTCCGTGATTAAAGTTTATCTGTCTGTCTGCCTGTCTGTCTGTCTGTCTATCAATCTGTCTATCTATCTATCTATGACAGGCTTGGATTCTGGGATAAAGATTAATGAAGAAGTGGCCCACGTCGACTGCAGGCGCGCTCGTAGCTTTCACCGGGTGTTCATCAAGCACGAACACCCCGTGAAAGAACGAGGAAGCAGAGAGATTGAGGTGTAGGATGGTGGTGGGGGGGGGGGGGGTGGTGGTGGCACGTGTTGAGCAGAAGCAGACTGTGAGTGGTGACGGTGGAAGATAAGAGGACTGGTAGGGAGAGGAAGAGGGGGAGGGGGGGGGCTGTGGTTAGACTTTGGGTGGGGGGGGGTACGGGTTCTTTTGGATTGAGCATGTTGGCGTGAGTAAGGTGAGGAGTGGAAATGAGCCGACTTTAGAAAGGTTTTTTTTTTTTTTTTTCAGACTGAATTGTGATGCTGCTGGCTGCAAAACACAAACCGACGTAATTCTCCCTTGGATACGTTCAGAAACAGAAGTGTCCAGGTATCGGGTCCAAATTGTCTTCAAGAATTTTATTTTAATTAAGGGACAAAAAAATTCCAGACAGGTTCTTGGGGTGAACAGTGTCCTGAGCACAATTGACATGAGTGATTTTCTTCCTTTCTTATCGGGGTGAACAGTGTCCTGAGCACAATTGACATGAGTGATTTTCTTCCTTTCTTATCGGGGTGAACAGTGTCCTGAGCACAATTGACATGAGTGATTTTCTTCCTTTCTTATCGGGGTGAACAGTGTCCTGAGCACAATTGACATGAGTGATTTTCTTCCTTTCTTATCGGGGTGAACAGTGTCCTGAGCACAATTGACATGAGTGATTTTCTTCCTTTCTTATCGGGGTGAACAGTGTCCTGAGCACAATTGACATGAGTGATTTTCTTCCTTTCTTATCGGGGTGAACAGTGTCCTGAGCACAATTGACATGAATGATTTTCTTCCTTTCTTATCGGGGTGAACAGTGTCCTGAGCACAACTGACATGAATGATTTTCTTCCTTTCTTATCGGGGTGAACAGTGTCCTGAGCACAATTGACATGAGTGCTTTTCTTCCTTTCTTTCAGAGATGGATAGACAGAGGGAGAGAGCAGTGTGTACGTTGGCAAGAAGTGTGTATGCTGACGAAACAAGAGAGACAGACAGCCATAGAGAGGGAAGAGAGACAGACAGACAGAGAGAAGGAAAACAGACAAAGAGTGAGAGAGAGAGAGAGAGAAAAGGAGGTGGGCGAGAGAGCGAGACAGACAGACAGACAGAGTGAGAGAGAGAAGTAATGTCATATAGTGAAGGAGGTTGGCAGCAATACTCCAGGGAGAGAAAGAATAGCATGCCATAGTGAGTAGATCATGGTAGTACCTGTACATTATTATATCCCGGGCACTGACATCCACAAGGCATGCGAAATCACCTCAACAAACATCCTGACGAATAAAGACTTGGTTCACTGAACACAAGAAATATGAGGAACAACCAGGTAATGCACGAAACTCAACAAATATCTCAATACAGTCAGGTCACTGAAATCAACGAATAGTCCGACAGTTTAACAGTCACCAAATCGTCTAGCAGAAATGACAACACAGAGCACACAGAACAAGCCAGGAGGCCCCAGCAGAAGTGACAACACAGAGCACACAGAACAAGCCAGGAGACTTAGGGGGGATGTTTCCTTGTTCGTTCTGTGTGCGCTGTGTTGTCATTGCTGCTTAACGATTGGGTGTCGTAAGCAGCATTCGTTAGGAGTTATGGGCCTCTGTAAATTTCATCCTGGGTGCAAGAGCCATCGTAATTGTTCGTTACTTCTTGTTCACTGCTCTCTGCCTCATTGGACATTTCCTCTCAGATTAACCGTCAGTCCATTCAACACAGCAAAGACCTGACTGATGACCAGTCCTTCCATTCAACACAACAAAGACCTTACTGATGAACAGTCCGTCCATTCAACACAACAAATGTGAGGAGTTGACTGTGAGTCCACTGAAGTCAACAAATGTCATAACGAATGAACAGTCAGTTCATTGAACAGAACGAAAATTCCGTTTGAATGAATAATTAAATCATTGAACATAATAAATGTCACAACGAATGAACATTTATTTCATTGAACAGAACAAAAATCCTGTTTGAATTAATAATTAATGATTGAACACGACAAACGTCATAACGAATGAACATTTAGTTCATTGAACAGAACGAAAATCCTGTTTGAATTAATAATTAGATCATTGAACACAATAAACGTCATAACGAATAAACGTTCAGTTCATTTAACAGAAATAACATCCTGTTTGAATCGATAGGTAGACATTGAACACAACAAACGTCATAACGCACAAACAGTCAGTTCATTGAACAGAACCAATATCTTGTTGAATGACTAGTTAGTCCATTGAACTCTCAAACATTCTGATGAGTTTACTCAGTCATAAACAGAACAAACACCTTGATAAATTAATTCATTCCACTATACAGAGCAGTCATCAGTCCACTGAAATCAAAAATCACCCTGATGTATTAACTGTTTGTCTACTGAAATTAAACCAAAAACATCCTGACGGATTAACAGTTAGCTTACTGAATACAATAAACATCCTGATGGATTAAGAGTCGATCCACCGAATTCAACAAACATCCACATGAATTAACAGTCAGTTCACTGAACTCAACAAACATCCTGATGTATTAACAGTCAGTTCACTGAACTCAGTGGCCATTGTGATGAATTAACAGTCAATTACATGAACACAACAAACATCCTGATGTATTAACAGTCAGTTCACTGAACTCAACAAACATCCTGATGTATTAACAGTCAGTTCACTGAACTCAGTGGCCATTGTGATGAATTAACAGTCAATTACATGAACACAACAAACATCCTGATGTATTAACAGTCAGTTCACTGAACTCAATAAACATCCTGATGTGTTGACAGTCAGTCCACCGAGCTAAAAAGACATTCTGATGAATTAACAGTCAGTTCACTGAACTCAAAAGGGCATTCTGATGAATTAACAGTCAGTTCACTGAACTCAAAGGACATTCTGACGAATTAACAGTCAGTCCACTAAACTCAAAGGACATTATGATGAATTAACAGTCAGTGCACTGAACTCAACAAACATTCTGATGAATTAACAGTCAGTCCACTGAACTCAAAGGACATTCTGATGAATTAACAGTCAGCCCACTGAACTCAAAGGACATTCTGATGAATTAACACTCAATCCACTGAACCCAACAAACATCCTGATGAATTAACAGTCAGTCCACTGAACTCAACAAACATCCTGATGTGTTGACAGTCAGTCCACTGAACTCAAAGGGCATTCTGATGAATTAACCGTCAGGTCACTGAACTCAAAGGACATTCTGACGAATTAACAGTTAGCCCACTGAACTCAAAGGACATTCTGATGAATTAACACTCAACCCACTGAACTCAACAAACATCCTGATGAATTAACAGTCAGTCCACTGAACTCAAAGGACATTCTGATGAATTAACAGTCAGTTCACTGAAGTCAACAAACATTCTGATGAATTAACGCTCAGGTCACGGAACTCAAAGGACATTCTGAGAATTAACAGTCAGTTCACTGAACTCAAAGGACATTCTGATGAATTAACAGTCAGTCCACTGAACTCAAAGGACATGCTGATGAATTAAGTCAGTTCACTGAACTCAAAGGACATTGTGATGAATTAACAGTCAGTCCACTGAACTCAACAAACATTCTGATGAATTAACAGTCAGTCCACTGAACTCAACAAACATTCTGATGTATTAACAGTCAGTCACTGAACTCAAAGGACATTCTGATGAATTAACAGTCAGTTCACTGAACTCAAAGGACATTCTGATGAATTAACAGTGAGTTCACTGAACTCAAAGGACATTCTGATGAATTAAAGTGAGTTCACTGAACTCAAAGGACATTCTGATGAATTAACAGTGAGTTCACTGAACTCAAAGGACATTCTGATGAATTAACAGTAGTTCACTGAACTCAAAGGACATTCTGATGAATTAACAGTGAGTTCACTGAACTCAAAGGACATTCTGATGAATTAACAGTAGTTCACTGAACTCAAAGGACATTCTGATGAATTAACAGTGAGTTCACTGACTAAAGGACATTCTGATGAATTAACATGAGTTCACTGAACTCAAAGGACATTCTGATGAATTAACAGTTGAGTTCACTAACCTACAAGGACAGATTACCCCTCAGGTCCATTTGTTCTGATACCTTCCCCATTCTGCCTTTACTTTCACTGACCTCACCCCTCAGGGTCCATTGTGTTGGAGTCCTTCCCCATTCTGCCTTTCTTTCACTTCCTCAGGCCCCTCAGGGTCCATTGTGTTGGAGTCCTTCCCATTCTGCCTTTCTTTCACTTCCTCAGGCCCCTCAGGGTCCATTGTGTTGGAGTCCTTCCCCATTCTGCCTTTCTTTCACTTCCTCAGGCCCTCAGGGTCCATTGTGTTGGAGTCCTTCCCCATTCTGCCTTTCTTTCACTCCCTCAGGTCCCTCTGGGTCTTCCATTTGCTTGACGTCCTTCCCCATTCTGCTCCTTCTCTTCTCACTCCCTCAGGCCCCTCAGGTCCATTGTGTTGGAGTCCTTCCCATTCTGCCTTTCTTTCACTCCTCAGGCCCCAGGTCCATTGTGTTGGAGTCCTTCCCCATTCTGCCTTTCTTTCACTCCCTCAGGCCACGCTTTACCCCTCAGGGTCCATTGTGTTGGAGTCCTTCCCCATTCTGCCTTTCTTTCACTCCTCAGGCCCCTCAGGGTCCATTGTGTTGGAGTCCTTCCCCATTCTGCCTTTCTTTCACTCCTCAGGCCCCTCAGGGTCCATTGTGTTGGAGTCCTTCCCCATTCTGCCTTTCTTTCACTCCTCAGGCCCCTCAGGGTCCATTGTGTTGGAGTCCTTCCCCATTCTGCCTTTCTTTCACTCCTCAGGCCCCTCAGGGTCCATTGTGTTGGAGTCCTTCCCCATTCTGCCTTTCTTTCACTCCCTCAGGCCACGCTTTACCCCCTCAGGGTCCATTGTGTTGGAGTCCTTCCCCATTCTGCCTTTCTTTCACTCCTCAGGCCACGCTTTACCCCCTCAGGGT
>CM065722.1:2610862-2613362 GCA_033310375.1 Conus canariensis
AAAGTGGTAAGCAGAGAGGGGAAGAGGAGAAAGAAGAGACCCAGGCATTTAAAGATCTCTCCTCTCTCTCTCTCTCTCTCTCTCTCTCTCTCTCTCTCCTCTCTCTCCTCTCTCTCTCTCTCTCTCTCTCTCTCTCTTCTCTCTGAGTGGAGAGGAAGGGGGGGGGGGGGGTCAAATTGGAGAGTGGAGAAAGGAGGGGGAGGGGTATAGTTCGTATCAAGGCTAACATTGGTGAAGACATGGATGATCGATTTCCTAGTTTAAGAGATTCTTTACAGTATCTGCCCTTCTCCACCTCTCCATATATCCCCTTTTCTTTTTAATCTCCCCTGTGTTCAGCAGTTCCCCTGATGGAGTGAGTCATGTTTCTGACGTACCATCCTGGCAGTCACAGACCAGCCTTCCTGACACTCTCCCAAAGCCAGTGGAGGAGGGGGGGGGAGGAGGGACTGATGGCTGGGACACGCTGAAGAAGGCGCATTATCAGCATTTCTGACGTTTTGGCCAGAATCACAGCTACAATGAACTCTTTCTATCAGAGCGGAGACAGAGACAGAAGACAGACAGACAGACAGACAGACAGACAGACCTGTATGTACGTCGTTGGAAGGTGTGTGTATTGACGAAACAAAGAGAGAGAGAGAGAGAGAGAGAGAGAGAGAGAGAGAGAGAGAGAGAGAGAGAGAGTTACCAAATGTAGAATGATATTGTTTGACAGCAGTACTCCAGGGACAGAAAAGAACAAGTAGAACACAGCTGTAGCTGTCCACTACGTCCCGAGCTCTGATCTCTTCTAGGCAAGAGAACTCAACAAAACAAAGACAACTGTCGCTCCAGTGGACACCTGTCAGCGTAAAAATAGAGACGAATTCGTTCTTCCCCCTCCGCTTCCCTCCTGCCTAATGTCTGACTCCTTCCCTCATTCTGTGTTTCTGTCACCCCCTCCATTCCACACGTTGCCACCTCGGGCTGTCCGTTATGCTGGGTGTTTGATGTCACCCCCTCCATTCCACACATTGCCACCTCAGGCTGTCCACTGTGCGATGTCACCCCCCATTCCACACGTTGCACCTCAGGCTGTCACGTGTGTGTCACCCTCATTCCACACGTTGCCACCTCAGGCTGTCCACTGTGCTGGTGTCACCCCCTCCATTCCACACGTTACCACCTCAGGCTGTCCACTGTGCCGATGTCACCCCCTCCATTCCACACGTTACCACCTCAGGCTGTCCACTGTGCCGATGTCACCCCCTCCATTCCACACGTTGCCACCTCAGGCTGTCCACTGTGCTGATGTCACCTCTCCATTCCACACGTTACCACCTCAGGCTGTCCACTGTGCTGATGTCACCCCCTCCATTCCACACGTTACCACCTCAGGCTGTCCACTGTGCTGATGTCTCCCCCTCCATTCCACACGTGACCACCTCAGGCTGTCCACTGTGCTGATGTCACCCCCTCCATTCCACACGTTACCACCTCAGGCTGTCCACTGTGCTGATGTCTCCCCCTCCATTCCACACGTTACCACCTCAGGCTGTCCACTGTGCTGATGTCACCCCCTCCATTCCACACGTTACCACCTCAGGCTGTCCACTGTGCTGGGTGTCACCCCTCCATTCCACACGTTACCACCTCAGGCTGTCCACTGTGCTGGTGTACCTTCATTCCACGTTACCACCTCAGCTGTCCACTGTCTGTGCACCCTACATTCCACACTACCACTCAGGCTGTCCACTGTGCGATGTCACCCCCTCCATTCCACACGTTGCCACCTCAGGCTGTCCACTGTGCTGGGTGTTTGAGTCACCCTCATCCAACATTACACTCAGCTGTCCACTGTGCTGTGTACCCTCCATTCCACACGTTACCACTCAGCTGTCATGTCTGTGTGTTTGATGACGTCACTTGTTGCTGTCCAGCCCTTATCTTGGTGTCTTCATGTCTTCTCGCTTTTTTCTGATTCTGTCACTCCTCGTTCATCGGTCCCTTCCCCCCTCCCTGAGGCCTTCATTCCTCCTCCTCCTCCTCTTCCTGCACCGTCCCTTCTCCCCACCACACGATAGGCAGAGGCAGAGCAAAGAGGAAAAGCTCTCATCGATGCTGTATGAAAATATAGGGTTTTTTTGTGATTGTATGTTGAAGGGTTTGCTTTGCTTTACTGTGAAAAACCTTAGAGCCAATTCTGCCCTCTTGTGTAACGGGGAATCGCGCGAGTGCACACACACACGCACGCGTGTACGCATGCACACATTCAGACAGACACTGAGAGAGAGAGAGAGAGAGAGAGAGAGAGAGAGAGAGAGAGAGACAGACAGACAGACAGACAGACAGACAGGCAGACAGACAGACAGACAGACAGACAGACAGATATAGAGTATCTCCTGGAAAAACCTCCGCCTACACGAATGCCGGTGTTGATGCACCTTGGTCTCTCCAGACCGAATGTCATATCAGAAATATTGCCTGCCTCTCTGATCATAACGCAGAGGATTCAGCG
>CM065722.1:2618362-2625862 GCA_033310375.1 Conus canariensis
CTCAGCACAGTACAGCTCATGGGAGAAATGTAGCTGGTGGCCTAAGTTTGGTGGTAAAGTGCCTGAGCTATGAATCCTCAAAATCTTCGACAAAAGACGATGCTACGTGATGACTGGTATGAAATGAAGTCGTGACATTCCCAGACTACGTGAAAAAAGACCTCTGAGAGGAAAAATATCAGCTGAAAGTGACGCATTTTCAGCGCTGACCCGCGGTTTCAGCACACATCAGTCTCTTCCTCCATGAGTCTGATGTTTGTTTTCTGCAGTACCATCCATGCCTTGGCAGAGGTGTGATTCTCACGAACCTCTCTCTGGTGCGTGTTCCTGTCCAGACAAGCAGGACTTCACCCTCAAGCCTTCTGCTAATATCCATCACTCGGTCTGACAGAACCACACCCTGTAAGCGTTGTGCCAGGACTGAAGAATTTCCCCACCTTCCACAGACAGTGCCCATGAATCTGCCGACTTGATTTGAACACGCACGCATCACCCATGGATCTGTCTGCCCCCCTCTCCTGACTCTGTGTCTGTCTAGGTCTCTCAGTGTGAGTGTCCTAACCCTGCCTCTGTTTATCGTCCGTTTGTATATGTCTCTATCTCTGTCCGTGCTTCAGTCTCTCAGTTACTATCTCTGTCCCTCCCTGTCTCTGTCCTTGTCTTTGCCTCAATGCCTTTATCGTTATCTCCCCGTCCCCACCTCACCCGCGTCACCCCTTCTCCCATATTCCCTTTACCCCTGTCTATCAATCCATTCCAGAATCTCCAGGAAATAACTCCACCTACATGAACGCCTGTGTTGATACAGCTTGGACTGTCCACACAGAACGTCATACCAGAAATATTGGCTGACCCTCTGATCATAATGTAGAGTGTTCTAACGCACCGACAATAAAGACAGGGTGGGATGGGGATGGGGTGGGGTGATGGATGCTTCCGTAAATATAGTGCAGTGATTGTGTGTTTGCATCTCTTAGGGAACAACACGTCCAGACGTCGTTTCTTTGCTGTAACTCTGTATATGCTGGAGCTTCAGCGAATAACAAACGTTATATTATGATGTTCTCTCTCTCTCTCTCTCTCTCTCTCTCTCTCTCTCCCCTCTCTCTCTCTCTCTCTCCTCCTCCTCCTCCTCCTCCTCCTCCTCCTCCTCCTCCTCCTCCTCTATCTCACTCTCTTTCTCTTTCCTCCTCCTCTCTCTCTCCCTCTCTCTTTCTCTCTCTCTCCTCCTCCACCTTCTCCTCCTCCTTCTTTTCCTTCAACTCTGCGTCTTTCTCTCTCTCTCTCCCTCTCTCTCTCTCTCTCTCTCTCTCTCTCTCTCTCTCTCTCTCTCTCTCTCACGAAGTGAACGCTTACATCTGGTAAAGCTTTCAGCGCCAACTACACATACTTCACGCGACGTTAGTGCGCGTGGGGGAGCGTTCGCGCGCGCGCGCGCGCGCGCGCGCGTGTGTGTGTGTGTGTGTGTGTGTGTGTGTGTGTGTGTCAAGTCAAGTCAAGTCAAAATTTTATTTATAGATGGAAACATTGAATAAGCAGCATATCTGCTTTTTTACATCAAGCCATCTATGAAAAAACAACAACAACAACAACAACAACAACAAACAACAATCAAATCGTGTACAATGCCTTTCATCAAAAGAAAAGTAAACATACCGTCTTACCCCCTCCCCTCTCCTCCCCTTTTCCCCACTCACTTCCATTCACGTAAAAGGTATCAATGCTCATTGCTGCCCCTATGGTTACATTCACGAAGTGTATATCTTTACCAATGTATTTCTTTTCTGCACAGGATGGACATTTTTTCAGTATGATATGTGGTTAACAATTCATGAGATAATCTTTCAATTTTTTCTTAAATGTGTTTTTGTTTTTTATATTTTTTAAGGGTTTTGTGAGTTTATTCCACAGATTTCCACCTGAATATACAAAACTGGATTTGTATAAATTGTTGCGTGGTCTAGGAATGGACAATAAATGATTATGTCTATGGCAATTGACTCTAAATGTTTCTGTAATCTTTTGGGGAGCTGTTCCATTAATAACGTTATGCATACAAAGGGCTTTATTGAAAAAGAGTCTGTTTGGGAAGGTTAATATTTTGAGTTGTTTGTAATCTTCATCCGTTAGGGAGCTCGATTTTAACAATACTAATTTCAAAGCTCGTTTGTACAGACGATGAATTAATTTTAAATTATGTTCACTACAGTTGTCCCAAAGGGTTGATGCATAATCAATTAATGATAAAATATGCGCACAGAAAAAAAAGTTTTCGAGAGTGTCCATCGAGAAAATTTTTTATCCGAGACAACTGAAATATTTTTTTTGAAAGGCGTTTTGCTAAGAATGTTATATGTTCAGTCCAAGATAAATCTTTGTCAATAATGACACCTAGTGTTTTGTGTGAACTGACTTCCTCAACTTTGTTGTTGCATATGAGTAAAGGCTGAAAATTTGATTTCATTTTTTGTCGTTTTTGTCTTGTAGACACGTACATGCACTTTGTTTTAATAGCATTTAAGGACATATGGTTTAGTTGTGTCCATTCAGTAAGTTTATCGATATCTGCTTGAAGCTTAATTGTTAATTCATAGACATCAGAGTCGTTTTCATGAAGAGATGTATCATCTGCAAACATTTCGCATTTACATTTAACAAAACAAGGCAAATCATTAACGTAAATAGTAAACAAAAGAGGTCCTAACACAGAGCCTTGTGGAACACCATATTTGACAGGCATAAATGTTGACAATTTGTCAGCTACAGCTACTAATTGTTTTCGGTCACATAAAAAAGATGAAATAAGACTTATGAATTCTGGAGTCAGTTTGTAAAGTTCAAGTTTACGGCACAACAAAGAATGGTTAATGACATCAAATGCTTTTTCAAAGTCTATGAAGAGAATACCTGCAAATTTATTTTCGTTTATGCTGCAAAGAAGACTGTCCATAAGCTGTATGAGGGCTGTGTGGCAAGAATGGTGTTTTCGAAAGCCCAACTGACTTTCATGGAGAAGTTTGTTATCAGCAAAATAAGAATACAGAGACCTATGCATGTGTTTTTCGATCGGTTTTGCTATGGCTGATAAAATGGATATCGGTCTGTAATTTGATGGGTTTGAAGAATCCCCGGTTTTATACAGAGGAATAACTTTAGCTTCCTTAAATTTTAGAGGAAAAGTTTGTTTATCTATGCATAAATTGTATAAGTATGTCAAAGTATCTGTGATAACAGGACATGACAACTTAAGTATTTTTGTCTCGATACCATCTAAATCACGAGTATTTGATTGGGTTGAAGTAGACAAGGCTTTACTAACATCTAAAACGGTCATGGGTTTCAGACTAAATGGAACACGAATATCTTTAGAATGGATGTATTGTTCTAAATAACTGAGATCATTTTCACTAGATTTATCATTTAATATGATTCTATCTGCTATGGTTGCAAAATGATTATTTTAGTTGATCTGCAGATATGTCTGAGCTCATTTGTTGACTTTTTGACATATGCTTATTAGTTAATATGTTAATTGCTTTCCAAATTTGCCTGGTATCTTTGGTAGAAGTTAACAGTTTTCTGAAGTAAGTACGTTTCGATTTTCGTTTTAATGACGTCACTTTATTTCTTTGTTTTCTGAATTCTTCATTCGTTCCGAAATTACTCAAATGATTTCCTTTATTAATTTCTCTGTCAGTTTCTTTAGTTATCCATGGAGGTTTTGTTTCCTGTTTAATCCTTTTCTTTATAAAAGGGGCGTGTTTATCATACACAGAGGTAAACGTATCAATCCAAAATTCAGCTGCTTTATTTGGATCTCTGATTTGATAGATGAGGTCAAATTGTGCTTCAGAAAGGTCAGTAAGGAAATCTTCTTCTTTAAAGTTTCTAAAGCTCCTGTAGTAAATAACTTTATGACCTACTTTTGGATTTTTTACACGGTTTTTGAACCAAGTAAGGCAAATTGGGTTGTGATCACTACAGCCATAGGGAGGGGAACAAAGTTCGATAATGGACTGTTTTGCATTTGTGTAAATATGATCTATTAGAATAGCGGAATTTTCAGTTATGCGTGTTGGTCTATCGATTAGTTGTTCTAAATTATGTGATATATAGTTTTGATACCACTTCGATTTTGTTTTTAACAGATCAATGTTAAAATCTCCTAAAATAATTGTCTCATAACTTAGAATGGTTACTTCATCCATTATTGCATTAAATCTGTCCTGCCAATCAGTGGTTTCTGATGGGTTTCTATAGACAAAGCCTATTGCAAGTGGTTGACTATTTTTCATACTTATTTCAATCCAAACAGATTCAACACCATAATTTTCAAAATTAACTAGCCTTTTACATTTTAATGAGGAAGCATAATATATAAGTAAGCCAGTGGATTTTGGTTTATAGGGGTCTAGTCGCATTATTTGGTATCCTGGCATGTCCATTTCTGCATCTGATATATGAGAAGATAACCGGGAATCAGAAAAACAAAATACATGAAAACTGTTTCCATCACTGCGAAGTATAGTTGCAATGTCATCTTTTTTGTTTGTTGCGTTATTGATGTTAAGGTACCCTACACGAAGTCCATGTTTGGATGGCCATGTGTCTAAAGTCATAGGCATGTTGCAGTGTATAGCACTAGGTATGGCTTAAATAAAATGGTGAGAGGGAACACTAGATAAATCACTGCTTAAACTGTGGCAGGCTCAGACGGCACCTGGGCAAAAGCGATGTCAAATGATCCAAAGAGTATAGAAGTACAACAGCAAGAAGCTCTAAAAACGAATCAAGGCAATGGACCAAAGAACAACAATAATCACTTAATAATACAGAAAAGAACAACAACAATCACTTAATAATACAGAAAAGAACAGCCAATCAAAGGTGCAAGTAATAACAAGAAAAATAACAAAGTATACAATTTAAGGAAACCGCAATTACTAACAAGAAAAATGCCCAATATATACAAATCAGGGAGCAAACAGCTATCAATCAAAACGTTTTCATCAATCCAATCCTGAAAAAGCAGTCAGCTAATGACAATAAAGAAGTTCACACCAATGGAGGGGCAACCGCAGGATTATTTCGTGCAGCCTGATACAGTCGATCTGCAATGGTTCATTGTGTGTCTGTGTGTCTGTGAGTAATGAACATACAAGCAAACACTTAAACAACGATGGTAAACACTCAGAAAAGAGACCACTGTATATGAAGATAAACGGGGGGGGGGGGGGGGGGGGGGAGGGGACAACTCTGTGCGTAGTCTGCTGACCACGCCAAGTAAGAATCACGTCTTGATGCAAACGCATCTTTCTCATTGAGGGAGAGTTTAAGGGCGTTGTCAGTGTCCGTGGACACCGATCAAGAGACGGCCTGTGTGTGGGTCAGCAGCAAGGAGTGGTGGAGCAATGCCCCTGAAGACACAGGGAACAGAGACAGAAGGACGGGCAGTAACGACTAGCGACCTTTCAGACAACACACACTTGTATCGGGACTTCTTGGTCATTGCTCCTAAACGAAACCAGAAAATGAATGCCATTCTCTTCCCAGAAAGGATGTCTGATTCTTTGGCTTTGAATTTAGTCTGTCTCTGTGTCTGTATACGTTTATCTGTATGTCTGTCTATCTGTCAGTCTGTCTGTCTGACTGCATCTCTCTCTCTCTGTCTCTCCCTCTCTCTCACTCTCTCCCTCCCCCCTCTCTCTCTCTCTCTTCTCTCTCGTTCGCTCGCTCGCTCGCTTCAATCTCTCTCTCCTTCCCTTCTTCCCTTCCTTCACCCTCTGTCTTTCTGTCTGTCTCTCTGTCTCTCTCTCTCTCACTCTCTCTCTCTCTCTCTCTCTCTCTCTCTCTCTCTCTCTCTCTCTTCTCTCTCGTTCGCTCGCTCGCTCGCTTGCAATCTCTCTCTCTCCCTCCCTTCTTCCCTTCCTCCACCCTCTGTCTTTCTCTCTGTCTCTGTCTCTCTCTCTGTGCCTTTCTCTCTCTCTCTCTCTCTCTCTCTCTCTCTCTCTCTCTCTCTCTCTGTCATTCTGATATACATTATCATAAGTCACCAAGCTCCCATCTATACTCCACTGTTCCAGAAGAGCTGTCTCGGCCCCAACCCACACAATCAACCTGCCATAAAAATCCCCTGTCCAACGATCCGGTAAACTGTTTCCCAAAGAGGATAGGAGGGATGTCTTTCTACGGTAAACTGTTTCCCAAAGAGGACAGGAGGGATGTCTTTCTACGAGGAAGAGTAAACTGTTTCCCAAAGAGGATAGGAGGGATGTCTTTCTACGGTAAACAGTTTCCCAAAGAGGATAGGAGGGATGTCTTTCTACGGTAAACTGTTTCCCAAAGAGGATAGGAGGGATGTCTTTCTACGGTAAACTGTTTCCCAAAGAGGATAGGAGGGATGTCTTTCTACGGTAAACTGTTTCCCAAAGAGGACAGGAGGGATGTCTTTCTACGGTAAACTGTTTCCCAAAGAGGATAGGAGGGATGTCTTTCTACGGTAAACTGTTTCCCAAAGAGGACAGGAGGGATGTCTTTCTACGAGGAAGAGTAAACTGTTTCCCAAAGAGGATAGGAGGGATGTTTTTCTACGGTAAACTGTTTCCCAAAGAGGATAGGAGGGATGTCTTTCTACGGTAAACTGTTTCCCAAAGAGGATAGGAGGGATGTCTTTCTACGGTAAACTGTTTCCCAAAGAGGATAGGAGGGATGTCTTTCTACGGTAAACTGTTTCCCAAAGAGGATAGGAGGGATGTCTTTCTACGGTAAACTGTTTCCCAAAGAGGATAGGAGGGATGTCTTTCTACGGTAAACTGTTTCCCAAAGAGGACAGGAGGGATGTCTTTCTACGGTAAACTGTTTCCCAAAGAGGATAGGAGGGATGTCTTTCTACGGTAAACTGTTTCCCAAAGAGGATAGGAGGGATGTCTTTCTACGGTAAACTGTTTCCCAAAGAGGATAGGAGGGATGTCTTTCTACGGTAAACTGTTTCCCAAAGAGGATAGGAGGGATGTCTTTCTAACTGTTTCCCAAAGAGGATAGGAGGGATGTCTTTCTACGGTAAACTGTTTCCCAAAGAGGATAGGAGGGATGTCTTTCTAACTGTTTCCCAAAGAGGACAGGAGGGATGTCTTTCTACGGTAAACTGTTTCCCAAAGAGGATAGGAGGGATGTCTTTCTACGAGGAAGAGTAAACTGTTTCCCAAAGAGGAAGGAGGGATGTCTTTCTACGAGGAAGAGATGTGGGCTGGAGCGGGGGCAGAGGGGAGGACGAGGGGGGAGTGGAATGGGGAAGAGGGAAACCCTTTCTCTCCGTCGTCAGTGAAGGCGGACTGTCTGCTGTCTCTTGCCGTGGGTTGCTGTGACAGGTTGAAAAGAGCTGGCTACATCTCCTGCAATCAACTATCTGTCAGGGTTGAAAGGAGCTGGCTACATCTCCTGCAATCAACTATCTGTCAGGGTTGAAAGGAGCTGGCTACATCTCCTGCAGTCAACTATCTG
>CM065722.1:2633362-2655862 GCA_033310375.1 Conus canariensis
GGGGAGTAGGAAGAAACAAGTCCGAAGGAGATGAAGAAGAACCTGCCTTCTGTTCTATCATTGTGTACCTCGGCCCGTCTCCTGTCCCTGGAAACCTGTGAAGGAAATTTGCGCCGAAAGACGACAGCGTTGTTCTGACGTGTGCGCGCGGCGGCGGGTTCAGTTGGCGGCTGTTTCAAACACAAAACCACGACAGTTTGCGATCCCCCACCTTCAATTTTGTGATAGAATACAGCCAGCTCATGTGACAATGTGTTCAGCACAGATTCAAGAGTGGCTGGGAGTCCTACGACTGGTATTGTCACTTAGTTTCTTGCAAAAGGAAAATAATTTAGTCGGAGCTCTGTTGAAATGCTTCATGCTGGTAGCCAAGTGAGGGAAGCCACTCCAGAGAGAGAGAGAGAGAGAGAGAGAGAGACAGACAGACAGACAGACAGATGCTTATAAGTGGACAATTTGTGGAAGTAGAGGACCAAAAAGTACAGGTCTACTCCTACGTATACATATGTGCCCACACTGTTATACAGTTAACAGAAAATGTGAATGAAAGCGGAGCAACAAAGGCTGCGTCATGAAATTCTACGGAAAGTCCAGTCAGGCACACTGTACCAAAGTTAGGAATATTGAACTAACATTGTCACATGGAGCCGCAACATTGCTTTCCTTTGTTGTGGTGGTTTTTTGTTGGTGGTCGTAGTAATGGTGGAGGTGGTGGGGGGTGGGGGGTTGTTTGTTTGTTTGTTTTTCGTTCTGACATTCGATTTTGATTCTATTGTTCACTGACAAAGCGGAGAAGTCATGCGAAGTCTCTGACGACTGCGAGAGTGTGACATCTGCGGACGAAAAACAAAACGTAGAATACTAATCTAAAACTTAAGCACTAAACATTCAACCACGATAGTTGTCTGCTCTTGATACAAGAGTTTCCTTGATGAACTCAGCTGGCCCTGTTGTCATGTGGCAGGTGGTTTGAAGAGAAACACGCTAACAACACCACTCTCATAGTAAAACACTAGAAATGCCGTCACACTGGACTGCCTCTCATTTCTCTCTCTCTCTCTCTCTCTCTCTCCTCTCTCTCTCTCTCTCTCTCTCTCTCTGTATGTGTGTGTGTGTGTGTGTGTGTGTGTGTGTGTTTGAGAGAGAGAGAGAGAGAGAGACAGAGAGAGAGAGAGAATACAAGACGGTCTTTAAGTTTAAGGTGCATCGTCAGTTTAGCTAGGGATTTTTTTTCTTAAATTTTGCCCTCGTCCACGAGTGGAAGATTATTTAAAATGAAAAGAGGGGAAAAGGAGAGAGAGAGAGAGAGAGAGAGAGAGAGAGAGAGAGAGAGAGGAGAGAGAGAGAGAGAGAGACTAATAGAGACAGAACGAAGAATGGAAGGCGGGCGTGCGTGCGTGCGCGCGCGTGAATGTGCGTGTGTGTGTGTGTGTGTGTGTGTGTGTGTGTGTGTGTGTGTGTGTGTGTGTGGGAGGGGGGGGGGGGGGGGGGCAGAGATACGGAGACTCGACGACTCAATGAATGTTTTTGTCAGGTCACCGACCTGTATACATTGGGAGAATACTTGATGCACACACAAACTAAAATGCGGCAGGGAAAAACATCAGAAAAAAGAGAGAAACCACCAACTAAAAGACAGCACTCTGTCCTAGGAGGAAGCACTGAAGAAAGCAACATAGAGGGAAAAGAAAACATCCCACGACATACGTCTAGATTGGGGCTGGTAACATTCGCTGTTCTCACTGCTTGATAGCAAAGTACATGAACAAAGCAACATCCATGGTAGCCGTACAGCTTTCATTTTGTGAAAAGCATTGTGACAAACAGTTTCTAACATTTTGGTTGTGTTTAGTCAAATAGTTCCTTCGCAGATTATCATATTCTGGAAAAATCATGAGCACATGCCGTTCATCTTCTATTGTAGATGGACAGCTTTTTGAATGATTTCGATACTGCTGATTTACTAGTACTTCATTTCTTAGAAAACGAAAATTAACGATTTAAATTTGGAAACTGTAATATCAGATAAACACGTTTTCGGCTTCATTAAAGAACAACATTGAATTCCAAATATCTTCATTAAAGAACAACATTGAATTCCAAATATCTTCATTAAAGAACAACATTGAATTCCAAATATCTTCATTAAAGAACAACATTGAATTCCAAATATCTTCATTAAAGAACAACATTGAATTCCAAATATCTACAACTGTGAACATGTTCAGCTTCCTGACCATCGTAATACCATTATTCTTTTAAGCTAGATGACCTCCTTTCCTGCAAACAATCATTTTCCTTTTATTTCAATTCACTTGTAGTTCAGGTGATTTGGACGCTTTTTCAAGACTGTGTGACTGATTGTGTAATCTAAATGGTGCTGATGACAAAACTATCATCTGCAAACAACTACAAAATTTCTTGTAAGGCAGGCAGAAATTGATATCCATTTCTGCTTATCTGTTCTGGAATTTTCCGCGAAATAAGGAAAGAAGGAAACAGTCTTGCCCAGCAAGGCAATCAAAGAAATCAGGCACACGGGAACCCCTTCAGCACGGTGCTTAACGGAACTATACATCCCCATCCACATACCGGTCATTTGGCTTAATGTTTTCATCTGTTGAAGTATTTTCCACAAACCATTCCAGAGAGAGAGAGAGAGAGAGAGAGAGAGAGAGAGAGAGAGAGGTAGGAAGGCAGGCAGGCAGGTAGGCAGGCAGGCAGGCACAGACAGATGGGCTACAGGCCTACAGAGCGATTGCAATCAGCGTCATGTCATACTGCACTGGCCACGATGCACGCCTATCACGATGATCTATCTACTACTTAATTGTTCAGCATGATCTATCTGACGTCATGTTTCCTTCTGACACCGTATCAACATTGCCAACATCTTGATAGATGGAGACATTACACCACAGGAACAAACCGACACAGCATCTCTCTCTCTCTCTCTCTCTCTCTCTCTCTCTCTCTCTCTTCTCTCTCTCTCTCTCTCTCTCTCCTTGGAAGAATAGACTGCCAAAAATCTCAATCCTTGATCGAATAAAGGTTTTCCGACTTCTGTGCGCTCTCTCTCTCTCTCTCTCTCTCTCTCTCTCTCTCTCTCTCTCTCTCTCTCTCTCTCTCTCTCTCTCTCTCCTCTCTCCGTGTTCTTCTAGTTGGCTATGCCAGTTTTGTTTATACGAGGAAATTAATCTATCTTTGAATTCAGACATAAAAACGGTTTCGTTTCCGACTCCCTGGCTCAACCACACTATCCCAAACCCATTCTCTCTCAGCACTTTCTTAACCCTAGAGGCCCAGTTAACATTTCCTAACTCACATTGTTGCAGCATCATGTCGTAGGCTTGCCTGCTCAGTCTAGCTACTGGTAGTCGTATTACTTTACACCAGTATCTAACACACTTTACAATACATCTGATGTACAAAGGGTACCTTCCTGTTTCACCGTAAGCCATTTTATTGGACGAAAGAATCGGAATATTCAGAAACCGTTTGATTGCATAAAGTGTGCACTGGTTCCTATCCTTCAAAAGTAACTTGGAGGCAGAAAAGTATTCATATTAGTATCTAATCGGTGGCAAACAGGTATCCTTGCAAGATTTGGAAACCGAACACTTGGATTAAATGCTAATAAAAGATGGTAGCTAAATGATACTCTGTAGATGATTCATGTCCATTATATAATGATGTTGCAAATAGACAAGATGCGTTAATCTTTTGTTCACTTGTCCCGCTTATGGGAACATTAGAAAAAAAATCAAGACGCTTTGATCATAACACACTCAAGAGTCGAACCTTAACAATATTTTGCAATCAAATGATGAAACATTGTTAACGATGCTAGCAAAATATGTAACAGAAGCTGTAGATACGCGGAAGAAAATTATGAGTGAATAAACGTTCAAAACATGGAGGGGATATCAATAATATATCCTTTTTCTTGTTGAAAATACTTATTTGACCTTGAAGCTTGATGGTTCAGTGAATGGTTCTCATACGTTCAAGCCAGATCAATTATCTGTACAGAGAATAAGTTATGTGTGAATGGGGAGAAGGGATGATGAGGTACAGATGCGTGCGTGCAAGTCGATGGGAGATAAGATGGACCAGTGTGCGCATGTGAAGGGAATGGTTGTTGGGTGAGAATGATTTCGTACTAGAACATAGACAAGAAACACAAATGAGTGATGGGAATGGAAATTTTTTTTTTTTTTTTTTGCTTAGTTGTGTAGACATCTAGTTTGCAGTTTTTCTTTTGTTGTCTGTTTCTTCTGTGTACAAAAAAGACATTGTATCCCCTTGACAAAAAGGCTATTAGCCAATGTCAATAAAAGATGTCAGTTCTCTCTCTCTCTCTCTCTCTCTCTCTCTCTCTCTCTCTCTCTCTCTCTCTCTCTCTCTCTCTCTCTCTCTCTCTCTGCTCGATTTGATTTGATTCGTTTTCTAGGAAGTTGTTGTGGCGTGTTCTGCTGAAAAATGCTATTTAAAACGAACTTCTTTCTGGTGTTAGAAATCATGTGCAACGATGTGAAGGTGCCAGTTAGATCAGGAATAAAGTAACAGATGCTGGGATTTGTACGCGTTAGGTAAAACAAGGGGAGGTGTGTAGCCCTGATCTGTTTTCACCGTTTATCAATGAACTTGCCTTAGAAATTATTGACAATGGTCGTCACGGTGTGGCTTCCGGTCTGATTGAATTATTAATATTGTGATTTGATTATGATATAATTTTACTTTCTGTAACTGTTCTTGGATTACAGAGACAATTAAATTGGCTATATTCGGCTGCTTCCAGATTGTAATTATGGCCAAAAGTATCATTATTGTTTTTCCGAAAAGATGTTTTCTTCTAGCACATAATGAGAAATGGTATAGTAATGAGGAAATTGAAGTTGCCAACGCATGTAAGTATCTTGGTATTTATGTTTTCAACTAAACTTAGTTGTGAACGTGCTTGTCAAGATGTAAGTAGTAGAGCAAAGAAAACACTGATAATTATCCTTCGTATATTGTATAGACCGGATGGTTGCTCCTTTAATTTGTACAGTAAATTATTTTACTCACAGGTACAGCCAATAACGCAATATGGTGCTGACATTTTGGGGTTTTGAAAAAAGGTTTTATTATTGGAAGAGTGCATGTATTTGATATGAACCGGTTTTTAAATGTTAACACTCGAACTTCTAAAAAGCTTGTATACGGTGAACTTGGAAGATACCCAGTTTACACAAAATAATTCGTACATGTATAACATACAGGTTGAATTTAACTTGAAGATACCCAGTTTACACAAAATAATTCGTACATGTATAACATACAGGTTGAATTTAACTTGAAGATACCCAGTTTACACAAAATAATTCGTACATGTATAACATACAGGTTGAATTTAACTTGAAGATACCCAGTTTGCACAAAATAATTCGTACATGTATAACATACAGGTTGAATTTAACTTGAAGATACCCAGTTTACACAAAATAATTCGTACATGTATAACATACAGGTTGAATTTAACTTGAAGATACCCAGTTTACACAAAATAATTCGTACATGTATAACATACAGGTTGAATTTAACTTGAAGATACCCAGTTTGCACAAAATAATTCGTACATGTATAACATACAGGTTGAATTTAACTTGAAGATACCCAGTTTGCACAAAATAATTCGTACATGTATAACATACAGGTTGAATTTAACTTGAAGATACCCAGTTTACACAAAACAATTCGTACATGTATAACTACAGGTTGAATTTAACTTGAAGATACCCAGTTTACACAAAACAATTCGTACATGTATAACATACAGGTTGAATTTAACTTGAAGATACTCAGTTTACACAAAATAATTCGTACATGTATAACATACAGGTTGAATTTAACTTGAAGATACCCAGTTTGCACAAAATAATTCGTACATGTATAACATACAGGTTGAATTTAACTTGAAGATACCCAGTTTGCACAAAATAATTCGTACATGTATAACATACAGGTTGAATTTAACTTGAAGATTCCCAGTTTGCACAAAATAATTCGTACATGTATAACATACAGGTTGAATTTAACTTGAAGATACCCAGTTTACACAAAATAATTCGTACATGTATAACATACAGGTTGAATTTAACTTGAAGATACCCAGTTTACACAAAATAATTCGTACATGTATAACATACAGGTTGAATTTAACTTGAAGATACCCAGTTTGCACAAAATAATTCGTACATGTATAACATACAGGTTGAATTTAACTTGAAGATACCCAGTTTGCACAAAATAATTCGTACATGTATAACATACAGGTTGAATTTAACTTGAAGATACCCAGTTTGCACAAAATAATTCGTACATGTATAACATACAGGTTGAATTTAACTTGAAGATACCCAGTTTACACAAAATAATTCGTACATGTATAACATACAGGTTGAATTTAACTTGAAGATACCCAGTTTACACAAAATAATTCGTACATGTATAACATACAGGTTGAATTGAACTTGAAGATACCCAGTGTATAACATACAGGTTGAATTTAACTTGAAGATACCCAGTGTATAACATACAGGTTGAATTTAACTTGAAGATACCCAGTGTATAACATACAGGTTGAATTTAACTCCAATGGACGAGAACGGGTTGTCATTAAAAGCATACAAGTCACTGCACAATTTAGACAATAATGGTAAAAAAAACTTTGTCTGTCTGTCTGTCTGTCTGTTCTGTCTGTCTGTCTGTCTCTCTCTCTCTCTCTCTCTCTCTCTCTCTCTCTCTCTCTCTCTCTCTCTCTCTCTCTCTCTCTCTCTCTCTCTCTCTGTCTATATGCTCGTGTTGACTCAGGCACGAGCTGAACTCACTTAGAAGGGGATTCAGTGTGTAGGAAGATGAAGCCAAGCTGTCACCACTCTTAGAAAGGGGATTGCAGCCAGAAAAGCACTGGCTCGTTCTGTGAACAGAAATTGAACGTGAGGCTCAGCGCCCTAGGGTTGAAAGGTTTCCCCGCCCAAGTCTACAGCCCACACACTGCAGATGATTGAAATGAATAGCTCTGCCTCGTTTGACTCTCGGGCCTCTCTCTCTCTCTCTCTCTCTCTCTCTCTCTCTCTCTCTCTCTCTCTCTCTCTCTCTATCTCTCTCTCTCTAATTGAAATGAATAGCTTTCCATCGTCTGCCAGGCATCTATCTCTCTCTCTCTCTCTCTCTCTCTCTCTCTCTCTCTCGCTCTCTCTGCCTCTGTGTGTGTGTGTGTGCGTGCGTGCGTGCGTGCGCGCGCGCGCGCGCGTACGTGCATACTTGCTGAAGGCAAAGGGAGCAGTGCCTCTCTTGGCATGATATGATGAGCTGAAAGGAACGGGAGCGATGGAATAAACGAGCATTGAGATTTGACACTGGATGTTTCTGAACAAATCGCCATGTGTCAGATTTGACACTGGATGTTTCTGAACAAGTCGCCATGTGTCAGATTTGACACTGGATGTTTCTGAACAAGTCGCCATGTGTCAGATTTGACACTGGATGTTTCTGAACAGGTCGCCATGTGTCAGATTTGACACTGGATGTTTCTGAACAAGTCGCCATGTGTCAGATTTGACACTGGATGTTTCTGAACAAGTCGCCATGTGTCAGATTTGACACTGGATGTGTCTGAACAAGTCGCCATGTGTCAGATTTGTCAGATCTGCAACCAGTACCCCCAGGAAGACTGGACCCATGTCTTTACAGATGGCTCCGCCACAGAAGCAACGAGGGATGGTGGAGCTGGAATCTTCCTCCGATACAAAGACGGAGATGAAGAAATTGCAATTCCAACAGGAAAATACTCCACCAACTTCCGAGCTGAGCGAGAAGCCCTCTGTGAGGCAGCCACAACAGTCTTGCAGAACTCCAAAAGAACAACAGGGCAGGTGGTGGTCTTCTCTGACGCTCTCTCCGTGCTCCAAGTCCTCAAGAACTCCCGCTGCAAAGAACAGAACCATATCACTTCAGCCCTTGTTGCCCTGAGTGCCAGAGTGGAGAAAGTGGTGATACAATGGGTACCAGCACACTGTGGCATCAGAGGCAACGAAAAAGCGGACATTCTGGCAAAAGATGGTGCACAGAAGGAGCAGGCCAACAACCTGGTGTCATACGATGAAATTAAGACAATCATCAAGGCACAACAAGGAATACAATGGCGCCTCCTGCATCCCAAATACAACCCAGAAGACACATACCATTTGCTGGGACGACGGGAACAGGTCAAGATCTTCCGCCTGAGGACTGGACACAATCGCCTGCTCCACCACATGCACACAAAATTTGGCATTGGACAGAGTGGAGAGTGCCCTTGTGGTGAGGGACCAATGACAACTGACCACATCCTTCAAGTCTGTACCACGTATGCAGCATCCAGGAGAAAGTACTGGCCAACACCGACAGCAGTGGAAGCCAAGCTGTACGGCACCCTGGAGGAGCTGCGACGGACGGCAGCCTTCATCGAGGACACCGGGCTGCTCATCTAACGGGATGGCGAACGAGGAAGAAGAAGAAGATTTGACACTGGATGTTTCTGAACAGGTCGCCATGTGTCAGATTTGACACTGGATGTTTCTGAACAAGTCGCCATGTGTCAGATTTGACACTGGATGTTTCTGAACAAGTCGCCATGTGTCAGATTTGACACGGGATGTTTCTGAACAAGTCGCCATGTATCAGATTTGACACTGGATGTTTCTGAACAGGTCGCCATGTGTCAGATTTGACACTGGATGTTTCTGAACAAGTCGCCATGTGTCAGATTTGACACTGGATGTTTCTGAACAAGTCGCCATGTGTCAAATTTGACACTGGACGTTTCTGAACAAGTCGCCATGTGTCAGATTTGATTTGACACTGGATGTTTCTGAACAAGTCGCCATGTGTCAGATTTGACACGGGATATTTCTGAACAAGTCGCCATGTGTCAGATTTGACACGGGATGTTTTTGAACAAGTCGCCACGTGTCAGATTTGACACGGGATGTTTCTGAACAAGTCGCCACGTGTCAGATTTGACACGGGATGTTTCTGAACAAGTCGCCACGTGTCAGATTTGACACGGGATGTTTCTGAACAAGTCGCCACGTGTCAGATTTGACACGGGATGTTTCTGAACAAGTCGCCATGTGTCAGATTTGACACGGGATGTTTCTGAACATGTCGCCATGTGTCAGATTTGACACGGGATGTTTCTGAACAAGTCGCCATGTGTCAGATTTGACACTGGATGTTTCTGAACAAGTCGCCATGTGTCAGATTTGACACTGGATGTTTCTGAACAAGTCGCCATGTGTCAGATTTGACACTGGATGTTTCTGAACATGTCGCCATGTGTCAGATTTGACACTGGATGTTTCTGAACAGGTCGCCATGTGTCAGATTTGACACTGGATGTTTCTGAACAGGTCGCCATTTGTCAGAGTGGCGATGACTCAATGAGCCTGTTGGTGCTCACAATGCAGAACGATGGGCTCACAGGCTTCTGGAGACATTTAGAGGGGCTCCAGATCCATCCTCGATCACCAAGCACACATCATGTTCTGCATCCTGGCATTCATCCCTGCTTGTTTCAGCAGGTCCCATCACTCTAAGACAGGCCATGCTGGCCATCAAACGATCATTGGACTGTTTCTTCCCATGGAAGTTATGGTGAATCTGACTGCCCAAGCGACAGGGGATATATCATGTGTGCGTTCAGTCGATACAAAAGTCATCTTCTTCATCGGAAGAATGCTTTCAGGCATGTATGCACTCGTGTGGATGTGAGTGCGCAGTGGAGTAAAAAAAGATAAAAAGAAGGGACTTTTCCTCTTTCTCATGTCTACAGTGAAGTTACCTATATTGTTACACTTGCATGCCGTATGTGTGTTTAGTGCGAGTGTGTGTGTGTGTGTGTGTGTGTGTGTGTGTGTGTGTGTGTGTGTGTGTGTGTGTGTGTGTGCAATGAATGCGCATGTATTCGTGCAGATACAAACATTTTTCTGTACCCAAACCAATCAACGATGACAAAGCTGAATCATGTTCACCCCCAGTCCATTTATCCCTGGTCGTTTAACAGATCCAGTCACTGCAAGACACATGTCACACATCAAACACAGCCATCCCACCATTCCTCATTTGACCTTTACTGCCCGTGGACCAGTGGATAAAACTCACTGCAAGACACGGCACGTCACGCATCAAACACAGCCATCCCACCATTCCTCAGTTGACCTTTACTACCCGTGGACCAGTGGATAAAAGTCACTTCAAGACACGACACGTCACGCATCAAACACAGCCATCCCACCATTCCTCAGTTGACCTTTACTGCCCGTGGGCCAGTGGGTAAAAGTCACTTCAAGACACGACACGTCACGCATAAAACACAAGCATCCCAGCATTCCTCAGTTCACCTTTACTGCCCGTGGGCCAGTGGATAAAAGTCTTATGCCTCCAGTTCATGTTGAAGTCATCCTGGTTTCCAAACAGTGCTAACGTGTATGTGAGCATTGGTGTGGATGTGTGTGAGAGGTCAATGAAAGCGAAAGAAGGAACAGTCGTCCTTTATCATGTCCACGCTTAATGTCTTTACATAATCATACTTTCACGCCCTGTGTGTGTTTAACACCAAAGACCCCCTCCCTCCTCCTCCTCCTCCCTTTTTCCTCCCCCCCCCCCCCTCCCCCCTCCCATTTCTGTACCCCACATTCTCAATCGCTTCTTCGCTCCATCCTCTTGTGTCCCTCAAGCACACACCTATGTCCACAATCCGGAGGAGATAATTGTCCATTCAGCACACACCTATGTCCACAATCCGGAGGAGATAATTGTCCATTCAGGAAATTGTACGGCAAACAAAGAGAAGAGTACTCGCTTTCAGACCACTTACACACACACATGCCTTGTCTGGAGATTCCAGACCGTCTTTCTATGGACGGTTTGTAGAAAGGAAGAGGAAGCCTTTCTCCACCGTCCTCACTTTAAATCAACTCCATCCTGTCTTCAGCTGCTGACGGCTAGGACAGCTTGAGAGATGATGGAAGCCTTTCTCCACCGTCCTCACTTTAAAATAAACTCCATCCTGTCTTCAGCTGCTGATGGCTAGGACAGCTTGAGAGATGATGGCTTTCTCCCCTTCTGTGTAGAAGTGTCAGTCTGTGTCAGCGTGGACAAGAGAGGAATATGGGGTTGAGGGTGAGGGAGCAGGAGAAGAGAGAGAGAGAGAGAGAGAGAGAGAGAGAGAGAGAGAGAGAGAGAGAGAGAGTTATGGAGAAATGCATGTCTACAATCCACTGTACCCTCTAGAATGGTTTTGAACAGGAAGTGATGGCGAGGTACAGGCCCACCCTCCATTGTACCCCGTAGAACACTTTTGGACATGTAAGAACTATCTTTGAGGAGGATGCTTTGAAGATTTACGATTGATGACCATGCGATTCCGTGCTAGGCAAGCTTACAGGTTTCAGTATCTGCGTAAGGTATGGCCCGCTGTTTGAGGTTCACTTGTGTTGTGTGCTTTTCATAACACGCTGGCAGTTAAACTGACAACGGGATATATAATACGTCCAACCATTCATCGGACTAAACTGACAACGGGATATATAATACGTCCAACCAGTCATCCGTCCGACGAAACCAAGCCCTGAGACACATCCCCCAGTCCGTTTCCTTGATGTAATCACTCCCCGCACCCCACCCCACCCACCCTCATCAAATCACGGCTCTGTCTGGATCATTACTCAAGGTCAATCAGCCATGACAACATCTCCTAGCGTGGAACTCAGTCAACCCCTGGCCTCCACCCTCAGCACCCAGTCTCTGCATGGGAGATGTTTGGGAAAGGAGGGGGAAAGCTGCTGTGTTTCAGAGGACACTGTGGCCGGTGGGGTGTGAGCAATCCTCATCATCCACTCTCTGCATGGGAGATGTTTGGGAAAGGAGGGGGAAAGCTGCTGTGTTTTCAATAGACAGTGTGGCCGGTGGTGTGAGTAATTCTCATCATCCAGTCTCTGCATGGGAGATGTTTGGGAAAGATGGGGGAAAGCTGCTGTGTTTTCAATAGACAGTGTGGCCGGTGGTGTGAGTAATTCTCATCATCCAGTCTCTGCATGGGAGATGTTTGGGAAAGATGGGGGAAAGCTGCTGTGTTTTCAATAGACAGTGTGGCCGGTGGTGTGAGTAATTCTCATCATCCAGTCTCAGCATGGGAGATGTTTGGGAAAGATGGGGGAAAGCTGCTGTGTTTTCAGAGGACAGTGAGGCCGGTGGGGTGTGAGTAATCCTCATCATCCAGTCTCAGCATGGGAGATGTTTGGGAAAGATGGGGGAAAGCTGCTGTGTTTTCAGAGGACAGTGAGGCCGGTGGGGTGTCTGCAATCAGCAGGGATTCATGCAGTGATGGTAGCACACAAACATCTTCCTCTGAACGTATAGTCACAGAGCAGGTGTAATCACTGTGTGCTAATGCAAGTACAGGTGTAATCACTGTGTGCTAATGCAGTGGTGTCAGGCTCTAAGTACAGGTGTGGTCACTATGTGCTCATGCAGTGGTGTCAGGCTCTAAGTACGGGTGTGGTCACTATGTGCTCATGCAATGGTGTCAGGCTCTAAGTACGGGTGTGGTCACTATGTGCTCATGCAGTGGTGTCAGGCTCTAAGTACAGGTGTGGTCACTATGTGCTCATGCAATGGTGTCAGGCTCTAAGTACGGGTGTGGTCACTATGTGCTCATGCAGTGGTGTCAGGCTCTAAGTACGGGTGTGGTCACTATGTGCTCATGCAGTGGTGTCAGGCTCTAAGTACGGGTGTGGTCACTATGTGCTAATGCAGTGGTGTCAGGCTCTAAGTACGGGTGTGGTCACTGTGTGCTCCTGCAGTGGTGTCAGGCTCTAAGTGCGCTGCCAGCTGCAGAGAAATCTCTGTTCTCAGCTCGGTGGCTCTGATAACGAATGACGTACATCGCCACGGAAAGGCCTGTCAGTGTATGCTATAGAGGGATTGGACATTTCCCACAGAAAAGTGTGTATATGAGGGAGAGCTGTGTGCGCGTCACTATGTGTCTGTGTTTGTGAGTGGGTGTGTGTGTGGTTGTGTGAATGTGTGTATATGTGCCTGTGTGTGCGTGCGTGCGTGCGTGCGTGCGTGCGTGCGTGCGTGCGCGTGTGTGTGTGTGTGTGTGTGGTGTGTGTGTATGTGTGTGTGTGTGTGTGTGTGTGTGTGTGTGTGTGTGTGTGTAAAGCATTCCATTCACCTCTGGCACAACAAAAAGTACATGTCAAACTGTCAGCTCAAACGTAAGCGATCCTGAGAAGAAAGCTGCCACACACACACACACACATACACACACACACACACACATGGGCGCGCCCGCTAAATAGATTATTGAAAACAAAATTCTTTTGCATCTTTTGCTCTTTTGTATTGAAGCAGTATGATTGTTGGATTCTTTTACAGAATATATCATATCAGCTCACGCCATCCTGTGTTCTTTGCAGACCTCCTGGAAATTGTCTGGAATGTCTGGGGATAATTGAAAGGGGTAATGTCATTAGGTGCCAGCACCATTAGGCCCCAGTTCCTGTCCACCCTCAGGCAGCAATCCACGGACCATGGGAAGAAAGTGGTACAGGGCCCAGTTAGTGTCTACACCGTATAGGACTTTGGCTCTGTTGGTACAGGGCCCAGTTAGTATCTACACCGTATAGGACTTTGGCTCTGTTGGTACAGGGCCCAGTTGGTATCTACACCGTATAGGACTTTGGCTCTGTTGGTACAGGGCCCAGTTGGTGTCTACACCGTATAGGACTTTGGCTCTGTTGGTACAGGGCCCAGTTGGTGTCTACACCGTATAGGACTTTGGCTCTGTTGATACAGGGCCCAGTTGGACTTTGGCTCTGTTGATACAGGGCCCAGTTGGTGTCTACACCGTATAGGACTTTGGCTCTGTTGGTACAGGGCCCAGTTAGTATCTACACCGTATAGGACTTTGGCTCTGTTGGTACAGGGCCCAGTTGGTGTCTACACCGTATAGGACTTTGGCTCTGTTGGTACAGGGCGCTGTTGGTGTCTACACCGTATAGGACTTTGGCTCTGTTGGTACAGGGCGCTGTTGGTGTCTACACCGTATTGGACTTTGGCTCTGTTGGTACAGGGCCCAGTTGGTGTCTATACCGTATTGGACTTTGGTTCTGTTGGTACAGGGCCCTAGTAGTGTCTACGCTGTATTGGACTTTGGCTCTGTTGGTACAGGGCCCAGTTGGTGTCTACACCGTATTAGACTTTGGCTCTGTTGGTACAGGGTCCTAGTAGTGTATTAGTGTTGGCACTGGGCGCAGTTGGTGACAGTTCAGTTTTGGTAGTGGGCCCTTTTGGTGATGGACAGTATTTGAACTAGGTTGTACTGGTGGCAGGACAGTATCAGTATTCTGCCCTATTGTGGTGGACAGCATTTGTACTAGTCCCTATTGATGATGGACAGTATTTGATCTAGGCTGTATTGGTACTCGACCCTAATATTGACTGGACAGTATTGGAACTCAGCTCTTTTGATCCTGGGCCCGTTTGGTGACTGGACAGTATTTAACCCTATTGGTGATGGACAGTATTTGAATTACGCTGTATTGGTGACATGACAGTATTAATATTCGGCCCTATTGGTGATGGACAGTAATTTTAATAGGCCCTATTGATGAATGACAGTATTGGAACTCTGCCCTATTGATGATGGGCAGTATTGGAACTGGGCCCTATTGAGGATGGACAGTATTGGTATTGGACCCTATTGAGGATGGACAGTATTGGAAAACGACCATATTGGTGATGGACAGTTTTGGAACACGGCCCTATTGGTGACGGGCAGTATTGGAACACGGCCCTATTTGTGATAGACAATTTTGAAACACGGCCCTATTGGTGATGGACAGTTTTGGAGAACGGCCCTATTGGTGATGGACAGTTTAAGAACATGGGCCTATTGGAATCAGACCATATTCATGTTGGGTCCTATTGGTACTGGGACCTGATAGCACTGGGCCATTGCAGTCACCAAGCCCTGTTGGCAAGGGGCTCTAGTGCTGTTAGACCCTAATGACCTGGGCCTCAGTAGTGCTGGTTCCTGATGACACTGGGCCTTAATTGTTCTGGTCCTTAAAGGCATTGGGTCCTGATGTTACTGGGCCGTAATGGTACGAGACCCTATTGTTGACTGAGCCTTAACGGGAAAACCCGATTAAACGTGTCTTGTTCCTTGAGCCAGTAAGCTATCTGTTTTGACATAACCCTGACTGAGCTGAAAGGTAGAGTCAGGCAATATTCGTATGAAGAAATGAAGTAGTCCTATCTGTTGACATCGTTGTTAAGGTCTGAATAGCACGTTGGGCTCTTGCCTATGTCGAGCAAGTCTTTTCCATGAGCCCCGTTTCTGAGCCATTCCTCCTTTTTATTGCTGAATTCATTTAGCCATCACCCCATGCACTCTGTAGCCTAGCTGCGGTACAAAGCACCACCTCAGTGCGAAATGTATCTGACGCTGCGGTACAAAATGTTATCCCAGTACAAAAAGCCACCACGGGTGACTTTCTTTATCAGCATGGCACATATTCATGTCCACTGCGGAACCGATAGCGCAGTTTGTAAATGCATGGTTTGGTGTCCGGTCTGACGATTCACTGACATATGTGACCAAGCTGTACAAGGTGGAATAGAGAAGAAATGTACGCTTAAATGATAATCACCGGCGGATTTAGATTCAGCACCTAAAACAACTGTCGAAATCAAATTGTTAAAAAAAATCATGGCCATAAACATTGCAAGGTTAGCACAGACTCATATATGCATGTCTTCCACATCACTCGCCCCCGAAAAATAGCAAATAGATTGGCCGATCAACATAGGCCTGATGAAACGTCATACAGTAACGCCATCATGTCATCATCATTATCTTAGTCGTCGTGACTCGTTGTTGTCACCGTCGTGGTAGTTGTCTTCGTCAACAGAGGTCGCCATTCTGTCAAGATCGGAATACAAGCACTGTCAGCCATGTTAAAGACTGGACTTACTTTGCCCCACCACCACCACCGCCATCATCACCACCACCATCAGAACACATCACCAGCATCCTCCAAACAAGCACCTTCAGTGGTAGTAAGGTGTAAACGGCGCTGATAACCATTATCATCCAACTTTACCTTGACCAGCTACATCACACAACATGACTGGTCACACCCGGTCACAAACGATGCATTCACATGTGGCGATGATTTGTTCTGCGGCAGACATAAGTAGGCCTGTAAGATTCACAAGGCTTAATTTCCCTACAAATATCAGGTGTCCCTGTGGCTCAGTGGTTAAAGCGCGAGTCATTAAGTGGAAAATGAGCATGTCCAGAGGGTCATGGGTTCGAATCCCAGCCATGGCTCGTCCCAAGATGGGAAAAAAAGGGGCAGCAGAGGGACATCCGGAGTCATGAACCGGGTGTGGCCCAACCCCCCTAGAGTGTCAGGAGATAAGGGCCGAAACACTTGCTTGAAGGGGGCTTCTCTTCTGAGGACTCTCTGCTGCCACGCTCTCCACGAGTTTCTTTCTACTGATGCATGGGTAAACCATTGACTTCCGGGAATAGGCCGGATGACGTCCGGGAAAGACCGGAGGACACTGGGAAAGACCAGAACCAAGGGCTCTGTGGGCTGGCTCCCCACTTTGCCTTAAACATGTGGCTACTAAAAATAAAAGGAAAAGATGCTCCCAGGATTCACCGAAAGGGGGAGAGAATGATGAATCCATCGGTGCTCAACCAATCATGACTGCAAATCCCAAACGGACTATGAACATGGACCAAATGGAATATCCATGTGTCTGTGGAAAGCGTTTCGCTACCACCCGTGGCATGAAGATCCACAGAACAAAGATGGGATGTGTGAAGACTCATCTGAATGAGCAGCAGCGCACTGCATCAGCAGATAAGACGTCGGAAGACCAAGGCCAGGATTTAAACCACAGTGCCAAGGACATCCACGCTGTTGGTTCGGATGAGGAATTTGCACAGGCCCTCGATGCCAGGCGCCTGAAACTCAACCTGCCACGAGCAAACGAAACTGAAGATTGGGAGAAACTGGATGCAAAAATCGTCCAAAGACTCGACGCACTGATAGGGAAAAGCACCCTGGAACACAAACTAGCCACATATGGGGACATTGTGTATGCCACATGTAGAGACGCCTATGGAGCAAAACTACCCAAAGAGAAAACACCTCCAAAGAAATCCAGACGCCAAGAAAAGATGGACAAGATCAGGGTCCAAAAGAAAAACCTCAAGATGCAAATGAAGACCGCACTGCCAGCTGAAAAACAAGGCTTGGAAAAACTGTGGAAAGACCTGAAAGAAAAACACAGTGCCCTCAGCAAAGCGGAATCTGCGAGGAAGAGGAAGAGCAAAAAGAAGAAGACACAAGAGCGCTTCTTCAGAGACCCCTTCCAGTTTGCCAGAACACTGTTTGAGCAGCCAAAATCTGGGACCCTAAGTGTGGACAAAGGAGTTCTTGAGCAGCATCTGAGGAAAACATACTCTGACCCACAGAGCAAAGCACCACTCGACATTCAAGGTCTGGTGTGGCCAACCAACCCTGAGGAACAGTTCAATGGCAAGCCTCCAACGTTGGCGGAAATCAAGAAGGTGGTCGACAAAGCCAGAGCCAAATCATCACCAGGGCCAAACGGAATACCTTACCAGCTTTACAAGAAATGTCCCAAGGTGCTGGAGTGGCTCCACAGGCTGCTGCGATCGGCTTGGAGAAACCAGAAGATCAGCGGCCAGTGGATGACGGCAGATGGTGTGTACATCCCCAAAGAGCAAAACTCAAGTGACATTAGCCAGTTCAGGCCAATATCACTACTGAACGTCGAAGGGAAAATCTTCTTCTCTGTCATGGCAGCAAGGCTGACCAAGTACCTGATGGAAAACAAGTACTTGGATGTGTCAGTCCAGAAAGGTGGCATCCCAGGCGTGGCGGGCTGTGTAGAACACGCCACAATGATCTGGGACGCAATCCAAAAAGCAAAAACAGAAAAGAGAGACCTGGACGTAGTGTGGCTTGATCTGGCAAACGCATATGGATCTGTGCCCCATGAGATGATACAGTTGGCTCTTGAGATGTACCATGTGCCAAAGAACATCCGCGACATGCTCAAGAAGTACTTCAATGGCTTCTCAATGCGGTTCTCTACCAAGGAGTACACAACAGACTGGATCAACTTGGAAGTGGGTATTGCAATGGGCTGTGCAATTTCCCCAATACTGTTCGTGCTGGCAATGGAACTCATCTTGAAAGCAGCAACAAACAACGCGAGACAAACAGACCTTGGCGATGGATACAAGATGCCTCCTCTCAAGGCCTTCATGGATGACACTACAGTGATTTCATCCAGAGAAGACGAGACACGTCATGTGCTGGAGAGGCTGGACGACATAGTTGCCTCATCCAGAATGAAGTTCAAGCCAAAGAAATCACGGAGTCTCTCACTGAGGAAAGGAAAAGTGGCCGGATCTGTGGTCTTCAGTGTTGCCAACCAGGCCATTCCAACAGTCACAGAAGAACCAGTCAAGAGCCTTGGAAGATGGTATGATGATACGCTGAAAGACACACAAAGAGCAAAAGAAACCAAGCAGATGGCGGAGGAAGGCTTGGAGACCATTGACCAGTGTGGGCTCCCTGGCAAATACAAGGTCTGGTGTCTGCAGTTCATGCTGATACCAAAGCTGCTATGGCCTCTGATGATATACGACATCTGCACCAGCATAGTGGAGGCAATGGAAGCCAAAATCAACAAGTTCACAAGGAAATGGCTTGGTGTCCCACCCTGTCTGACTGACATAGCGCTGTACTGTCGCCAAGCAAAGCTGAAACTACCCCTGAAATCCATCCTGGAGGAATACAAAGCAGGGAAGATCAGACTTCAAAGCATGCTGGAGGACTCAGGAGACAAGGTGGTAGAAGCAATTAAGCCCCAGCTGAAGACAGGCAGAAAATGGAAAGTTCAAGAGGCGATGGATTCTGCAAAAGAAAGTCTCAAGATCAGAGAAATAACAGGACACACACAAACCAACAGACAGGGACTGGGGGTGACCAAAACTGAATGGTGGTCAAAGGCCAAAGGAAAAGCCAAAAGAGACATGATGATTCAGGAGATGAGAAAAGAAGAAGACCAAAAAAGACTCCAAAAAGCAGTCCAGCAGAGCCAGCAAGGGCAATGGACAACGTGGGAGAATGCACTCCAAAGAAGTCTCACTTGGAATGACATTTGGCACATGGCCCCTCTCAGGATCAGCTTCATTCTCAGATCTGCATATGACCTTCTGCCCTCAAATGCAAACCTGGTGAAGTGGGGGAAAACAGACGATCCTGCATGCCCCCTCTGCCATGAAAAACAAACAGTGGAGCATGTCCTAAGCTCATGTAAAGTAGCCCTGGCCCAAGGAAGGTACACATGGAGGCACAACCAAGTGCTCAAAGAAATTGTACAAGTAGTCTGGGCTAGTACCAACACCACAAAAGGGAAAATCAGGACTCCAAAAGCACCCGCAACATTCTTCACGGCAGGAGGCAGCAAATCATTGCCAAGAACAACAGTGCCACTCGAAACATGCAGGCAGAGTCTGCTGGACGGGGCAGATGACTGGGAGTGCACTGCAGACCTCCCAGAATGGAAGAGTCACCCAGAGATCATCAGCAAGAGTGGCATGAGACCAGACATAGTAGTCCACTCTAAGTCAACCAAGCAGCTGATCATGATCGAGCTCACGGTGCCATATGAGAACAGAATGGAGGCAGCTCAAATCTACAAGACTGAAAAGTATGCTGATCTGGCAAACAGCCTGAGGAGAGAAGGCTATCAGGTCAAAGTCCTCACTGCAGAAATTGGAGCTAGGGGGTTTGTAGGAACGTCTGCATACAGCCTCATGAAACAGCTCTCAGTTGCAGGGAAGGAAAAAACCAGAGCCCTGAAAGCAATGGCAGAAGCGGCAGAGAGGTGTTCAAGCTGGATCTGGTCAAGGAGGAACAAAAGTGAACTTCATAAGGCTTAATTTCCCTACAAATATCAGGTGTCCCTGTGGCTCAGTGGTTAAAGCGCGAGTCATTAAGTGGAAAATGAGCATGTCCAGAGGGTCATGGGTTCGAATCCCAGCCATGGCTCGTCCCAAGATGGGAAAAAAAGGGGCAGCAGAGGGACATCCGGAGTCATGAACCGGGTGTGGCCCAACCCCCCTAGAGTGTCAGGAGATAAGGGCCGAAACACTTGCTTGAAGGGGGCTTCTCTTCTGAGGACTCTCTGCTGCCACGCTCTCCACGAGTTTCTTTCTACCACGGGAACAGAAAGTCATCTAGTCACTGCAGTGACATTTTGCACCGCTACAGAACACCACCCCTGATAGATTTCTGTCCCCGGGATGACATTTTGAATGGCAAGGTCAGAGAGAAGGTCACCGAGTGACATTGTGTAGCGGTGTGACACTTTGGGCCGTAACAGCCTCACGGCCAAGTAGATGTGGTACAGCGCATATGGGCCAGACTGCAGTCATGCCTGCTTGATCAAATTGAAACAGCTACACTGGACCCAGAGGTAAACCGAACAGTCAGAACATGGTTCCTGTGAAGGGATGGGTAAATGAATGAACGAACAGAGGAATAAATGCATGAAGAAAGGAGTACGTAATTAAATGCACGAATAAAGGAATGGACGGGTGAACAAATGAACATGTGAATGAACAAATCAAGGAATTAACGAACCAACGAGGAAATGAATGAATAAGAGAAGAAATATAAATGATGAAGTGAATGAGTAAAGGAACGATTGAATGATGAATAAATGAATGAATGAATTATTCGATTAATAAGTGAATGAACAAAGAAATGAAGGAATAAATGAATAAATAAGTGAACGACTAAAGGAATGATTGAGTGAAGAAATGAACGAAGGAATGAATCAATCAGCAAGCTTGTGAAGAATGAGTGAATAGGTGAACCAGTTAAAGGACATCATGTGCGTGCTTGAAAGCATGGAGGGAACTCATGAAGAAAGGAATGAACAAACGAACGAACAGGCTTTGGAACAAAGGAGGGAACAAATGAACGAATAAGCGAACGAGCAAATGAATATGCGAACGTGTGTTTAAGTGAAAGGAGGTAGCGAGAATCAAAGGCTGGAGAGGAAGACGTAGAAGACCTCCTCCAAGCGTGCCCACTCTCAGCGCGCGAGGAGAACAATCCGCCACAGAAACACTGGCCAGAAAGCCAAAGAAGCAAACTGCTGAGGTTTCCTCATGAAAGGCGACGGGAAATCAATGTTTGAAAAGTCAAGCGACCAGTGTGGGAGGAATGTCGCGAAGACCCGAAGACCTAGAGCAACTTGATGAGGAGGGATGGAGGAGGGTAGGGAGAGAGGCAGTGAGAGAGATGTAGAGGGGGAGTGGGAGGAAAAACAGGAGGTGTAGAGGAGAGTGAGGTGAGATGGAGGATGAATAAAAAGAAAGAAAAGGGAAAACAGAAGAAAAAAGAACGGGTGAATAAAGAGCAGGAGGAAGAGGATAATACGAAACATAATGCAGACGTTCGCAGGAGAAGAAAGGAAAATAGGGAGAAAAATCAGGAGAGTACACAGAATGACAAAGGCGGAACACGAAAAGCAAAAGAACAGGCTGATGAAAGAAAGAAAACGAAGACGTGCAAAAAAAAAAAAAAAAAAAAAAGAAACGTGTTGACAAAGAAAAAGGAAAAAGAAGAAGCAGACAACAATTTGGACAGTGGCGATGACAACGGAGAAAAGGAGGGGCGCGGGGGGGGGAGGAATGAAGGTGGGGAGTTGTGGGAGGGAGGGAACGGGCACTAAACAGAGAGGAAGAGGACGGCAAGGAGGGGGAACAGTTGTCATATCGAGTCTTGCTACACAGCACATTTCACAATGAATAAATGTATTTGCGCCAGAATAACACGTCCTATTTGATTTTGTCTTTATTCATTTATATATTGAATCCAAAAATGGCGAGAACATAATACGCCATCATGAGAGAATAAGTCGGTGATATAATGGATTTATTGGTGAACAGGAGATGGATATGTACAGTCAGCGTCAATACTTCAGAAGAAAAGAGAAACAATCTAAAAGGAAGGAAGGAGATACTGAGAAAGAAAAACAATAAAACAAAGGATACAAACAAAGGGGTTGCCTAACATATATTCACAAAAAAGCAGCAGAGGTCAATGAATGAATGAAACATGCAAGGACAGAACAGCATATCCACGCGCATGAACACACACACACACACACACACACACACACACACACACACACACACACACACACACACACACATCCAGATCTATTTCTCTCTCTCTCTCTCTCTTTCTCTCTCTCTCTCTCTCTGTCTCTGTGTCTCTGTCTCTCTCTCACTATTTCTTCTCCTCCCTCCCCCAACACAAGCAGGTCCTTAATCAC